>CM053603.1:100385797-100458353 GCA_028646535.1 Procyon lotor
TGGGTTGTGGACATTGGGGAGGGTACGTGCTATGGTAAGTGCTGTGAAATGTGTAAGCCTGACGATTCACAGACATGTACCCTGGGGCAAATAATACATTATATGTTAATAAAAATTTAAAAAAATGACAAGGTTTACAAAATTAACCTATTCCTGACTTCAAGTGAAGAATAAGGAGGCAGCGGAAAGGGAGAGAAGCCTAAAACTGCCTATGTTAAAGCTCTGGCTTCTTGTGAAGGAGCTACTGTAAGTAGCTCTTAAGTAGCCTTGCCTTAAGTTCCATGACTCTGCTGTGTTGTTGCTGCAATGAAAGTGTAAGACAAGATAATGACTTGGATTTCTCCCAGTTCTATTATTTTTTCTTACAGAAAAATTAACATTATAGTAAAAAATACAGCTGAAATTTGTTACTTTTTTATTATATTGGGTTACTGTTGGTATTTTTCAGAAAGAATTACGTAGCTGACACAATGCCAAATTGCCACCTTTTAAATGATTCTTTGAAAAACAATATCTGCAGAAGTCCTACAGTAATAACAAATGTGAAGTAGTCCATTAACTGTATTTTTCGGTGTTGCTATTTTCCAGTTCTGTCCCTTTCATAATTAGCCAACAAAACAGAATGTTAGGGAAAGAAAGAGGGAGAAAATATTATGAACCAGGACAAAAAAAAAGTTACTGACAAATAATATACCACGTTCTCTGGATTCTCTAACAAAATAATAAACCATGTTCTCTTGGTTCTTTTTTTTTTTAATTTTTATTTATTTATTTGACAGAGAGAGAGATCACAAGTAGGCAGAGAGAGAGGGGAAAGCAGGCTCCCTGCTGAGCAGAGAGCAACAATGTGGGGCTCATCCCAGGACCCTGAGATCATGACCTGAGCCGAAGGCAGAGGCTTTAACCCACTGAGTCACCCAGGCACCCCTCTCTTGGTTCTATTTTTAAGGGTTGTCTTCTAATTGTGATCTGCAGAGGATAACTCCTATGGAATTAAATCCTAAATTTGGGTCTCTGAACTGCTCTGCCCTGCCCTTCCTTCTGTTCCTTTCTCATCTCTCTCTCTCCCTCTTTCTCTCTCTCCCTTTTTTTCCCTCTCTCTCTCCTTCTTTCTTTCTCTCTCTCTCTCTTTCTCTCTCTCTCTCTCTCACACACACATGCATGTGCACAAAACCATAATGTCAATTTGAAGAAAATTTCAGCACTAAGTACCAAATGAAAAATATAAGCAAGTAAATGTAAAATTGTAACAAAGTCTTTTCACCTCTGTAGTCTCTATTCAAAGTATTAAAAATTCGAAACATATAAACAAGTGTGATATGGCCACATGGTGAGTCTGTGCCTATATGAAAATCTAAAATAAAATACTCCTATTTTAAGAACCTGTTACAGTAAGTTGGAATTACTTAAGAAAGAGTGGGTTGCTGGGCCTTACCATGAAGCATATATAATTTGAAGGTTTACTTATTTGCACATTGAGCTTCATAAGAGAAGGAAACAACACATTCTTGATTGATGCAAAGTCTGATATAAAATGGAAATAAATGACTCCTCTGTAAATCTTAAAGGAAAACCGAAATGATGAAATTATTCTCTTAGCTAGTAAGTTTTGTTAAGTCTTGACAGTTTCCTGAATTTGAAACTTCTGATAAAGAATAGATCTCCTGATTTTATGAAGTGGAAGAATCTAACACAGGTTGGTTGCCCTTGCCTCTGCTTTCTGAAGAGACAAAGGAAAGCAAATACAGCAAAAGGAATTTAATCTGGAAAACTTCCCAGGTTTCTGCTTTAGCTAGTCTTTCTTCAGGTTCAGTTCCCAATTCATAATGTGTAAAATATTCAGTTTAAGACAACACCACAAAGATATACAGAGTGTATGAAAATAAAGAATGAAATATAATTCAATTGCACTAGAGTAAAAGAAAATTTAATGAACTAAATTGCACCATTTGTTTCACCATTCATGTCTTGTAAAGCATGTTTTCATTTTATTCTGATCTTTTGATTATTACACTAACTTATACAACATCACAGTCCCTCTTTTCCATTTATTTGCTTTTGATGAAAAAATACTTAAAGTATTATTACAATTTTAAAAAGTAATTGAATACATGTATTTAGAAACAGGCATTTTTGGCAGAGTGGAGCAGTATTATAAATTAATTGACAAATTGATTTTTTTGTTCATTGTCAAGACTTTGAAAATAATTTCCATCTTATTCTGAAGAAAGATGTAGATTAATGCTAGTGTGAATAGAAGAGGTAGAAAAGTACACTAAATCGTAAACAGAAGTTAATACAAGGGTAAATTCTTGGGGGCAACAATATTTTTAAATTTTTCTTAAAATATGTATGATGATAAATTTCAGAGATATTATGACTTACATCTCTTCACCTGAGACCCACAAGTTCTAGAGAGAGAATTTGTTGGTGCATCTCTCTCAAGTAGAAAAAAATGGTTTTCATTTTGCATATTCTTTGCTTAAACTGGGAGCAAATATACAGGAAATCACCATGAGCAATATGAACTCAAAGAACTTTGGGATATTAAATAATTAAAAAATAGAAGATTCTATTTGCTCAGAATCTACATAAATATATTTCACTTTTACCACCCCAATTATGGCTTTCTTTGATGAAAAATGCATTATATACCTTGAAATCTAATGTCATAGCCATTTTTAAAACATAACGATTAACTAAAGCATTTCAAAAGTTGCTGTTAACATTACTGTTTTGTTAATTTTAACTTTAGTAGCCAATAAAGTTGATATATTAACCTTAGTCGCCAAAAAAAAAAAAAAAAAAGGTGACTCACTGAGTGCTACTATGTACTATACATAAATGTTTATTTTACACGAATAAGTACATTTTATTTGAGGCCATTTTTTTCAGCATCTGGGAAGCTGATTTTCTTGTGATTTAATTCTCTATGTCAAGTGGGTCTTTTACAGTATAACTATAAAGCTAATTAATATAAAGAAATTAGGACATCCCATTTCTATGCTATTGAGCATTTAAGAAGACCCCATCAGCTAGGTAGCTATCTATGTTATATTATTTGGAAGTTAATTAAAGGCCACTTGTTAAAACCTATTTAAGATGGGAGACAAGCTTATTTTCTGACATTTCAAATGGTCAACTCTCTTTAATCACAAGAAAGCTCTCTTAAAAACGGAACCATGTAACTTGGGACATTAACTTCCAATTAATCATGAGTCTCTAAGCATTTTATATTGGAAAAAGAGATCCTCTCTCACAGGATCTAAGGCAACATGGAACAATCTTTGTGCTTATGAACTGGTAACACTGGGGTGTCAGTGAAACTCTCTAGATTCTTCACCTTGGCTACCACTGCCCTGATCTCCTGATCTGGAAATAACAA
The DNA here is from genome assembly GCA_028646535.1 of Procyon lotor. NCBI lineage: Eukaryota > Metazoa > Chordata > Mammalia > Carnivora > Procyonidae > Procyon > Procyon lotor. The sequence goes on from CM053603.1 coordinate 100,389,183, forward strand.
CATGTACCTCTGAGAATTATTACTAAGGTTAAGAAAAAAAATATGTAAAACTGCCCAATTAATGATCTAGCATATAGCAGACACTCAATTTTTAGTTTAATGCATATAAGAAAGACAATTTTGTGTGTGTGTGTGTGGAGGAAAAGGTCTCAATTTTTTTCAAGCATGGAAACTGTTAAGAAGTTGCTTTTGGACAAAGTAATAAGGATGCAGAAAAGAGCATTGGAAAGGAAAAAATAACTAATACCTTAAAGAGGTGCTTCCCTAAAGTGGGAAAGAACAGGACAAAAGACAGATTTTTACCAATCATTATATTTTGTATTACACATGCATATCTATTTAGATACACATACTCCATTGTTACCTTAATGTTGTAGATAGGTAGTACAGAAAGAACTTGGGAAAAAAATTTTTAAAGATTTTATTTATTTTTTTGACAGAGAGAAAGAGATCACAAGTAGGCAGAGAGAGAAGGGGAAGCAGGCTCCCTGCCGAACAGAGGGCCCGATGCAGGGCTTGATCCCAGGACCCTGAGATCATGACCTGAGCCGAAGATAGAGGCTTAACCCACTGAGCCACCCAGGTGCCCCAAGAACTTGGAAATTATAAATAACCTACCATGAAGCATAACTGATATAAAATATAATTTTCCAATTTTAATTTTACAATTAGATGAGTTCTGAGAAATATATACTGTCATGTAAATGCCACCACAATCATGAAATAGAACATTTTATTTAAGTAACATTTATTTAATTTTTACTTATGTACTTCTATTTTTTTAAGATTTATTTGAGAGAAAGAGAGAGCAAGCACACGAACAAGCAGGGAGGAGGGGGAGAGGGATAGAAAGAAAGAGAGAGACTCTCAAGCAGACTCCCAGTGAGAATGGATCCTGACTCTCGGGCTCAATCTCATGATCCTGAGATCATGACCTGAGCCAAAATCAATAACCACTTAACCAACCGTGCCACTCAGGCATCCCAGAACATTTCCATTACCTGAAAAGCTCCTAGGTATTCATGTGTAATCATGCTTCTATCCTATCTTCCACCCGGGGCCCCTTAGCAACCACTGATATATAACCACTGCCTCTTCTAGAATAGTCCATATAAATGGAAATATATAGTATGTACGTTTTTGTGTTTGGCTTTTGTCACTTAACATAAAGATTCTGTGTCCCCTCCATATTGCTGCATTTATCAATTGTCTGTTCCTTTATATTGGTGAGTAGTATTCTATTTTATAGATACAATTGTTCTATTTCGGGGTTTTTTCTTTTATGAGTAAAGTTACTATAAACATTTAAATATAATTCTTGGTGGTGGATATTGTTTTTATTTCTTTAGGGTGAATATCTAGAAGAGCAACTGCTAGGTTGCATAATAACTGTATGACAAATGAATTTGCCAAAATCTTTTCCAAAATATCCATTGCAATTTTATTCCAACCAGCAATGTAAAAGAGTTCTGTTTGTTTCACATCCTCTCCAATACTTGTTTGTGACTATCCCTTTACTTCTAGCCAATCAAGAGGATGGACAGGGGTATTTATTTCCTATTCCCTGATTCAATGCCTGTTAATATTGAACATGTTTGCAATTACTAACCTCCCATTGCTATATTTTCTTGGATGAAATACCCATCAAAATGTTTGTCCAAGTTTTTGAAGACATTTTTCTTCCAATATTTACTTGTAGGGATTTGTTATATATTCTGGACTCAAGTCTTCCTTAGAATCATGCTTTGCAAAATTTGCTGCCAGTTTTTGAATTGCCATGCAATTTTCTTAAGAGCATCCTTTGAAAGTGTAAGTTTTCAATGTTTTAGAAGTCCAATTTGTTTTTTTTTCTTTTATAGTTTGTACATTTTTCTGTTTAATCTTAGAAATCTTAGCTTAAATTAAGGCCACACAGAGTTTTCTCCAATGTTTTCTAGTTTTGGTTCTTACCTCAAGTCTAAGAGTCATTTTTATTTATTGTGTGTATATGGGAGGTAAAGGTATAAGTTTCTTTTTCCCTTTACATGTGGGCATCCATTTTTTTAACACCATATGTTTAAAAATTATCTTTTAACTATTGAATCACCTTGTCAGCTCTGTCAAAAATTAGTTTATCATACACATGCAGATCTATTCTGTTCCCTTGATGTATACGCACATCTTTATTACGAACTTTATTATAATTATAACAAACTTTATTATAATTATAATTATATAATTATAACACTATCTTCGTCACTAAAGCTTTATAGTAAGTGTACATTATCGATTGTGTTCTTTTTTGTAATTGATTTGCTTGTTATCAGTTCCTTGAATTTTAATATACATTTTAGACAGACAAATCATTTTCATTCTTCAAGAATAGTAATTGGAATTGTCTTGAATAGATCAATATAATTATCATAGCAATATGGTGTCTTTCGTTGCTTATCTCTCCATTTATTGTGATCTTCATAAATTGTTCTCAGCAGTAACTTACAGTGTTCAGGATATAGGTCTTGACATGTTTTGTTAAATTATACTGAAATATTCCATATTTTGGTGATATTTACATGACTTTTCAATTTCAATGTCCAGTTCTTTGTTGCTAGTGTAGTGTAGTATCTGTGTGTGTGTGTTTATCTTAAATGCTGCCCTCCTAAATGCAACTATTAGTTCTACAAAATTTCTGTAGATTCCTTAAGATTCTCAACATAATTTTTCTTTTCCTTGACTTACTATTGTACTGACTGGAACATTCAATATGATCTTGAATAGGAGTGATGAGAAAGAAGATCTTATTCCAGATCTAAGGGGGAAGACACAGAGAACTTCACCAATGAATATGATGTGAGCTCTCAGTTAAATGTGGACACTCTTTACTAGGTTGAAAAAGCTGCCTTATATTCTTAGTCTTTTGAGATTTTTTTAGGTATATGGGTATTAAATTTTTTCAACGTTGTTTTCCACATCTATTAAGATGATCATATGGTTTTTCATTTTTATTTTTATTTTTTGCCCATGAAAAATTTTAATAATATCCCAGAAAAGGTCAGGGAGAAAGAATTTCAGAATCCCTGAGCAAGCAGCTGTAACTTCAGCTCCTCCTGTAGCAAAAGAGGTAGAAAGATCAGGCTTACCTCAGGAAATGGTAGGCCAGGAGAGGCCAGGTCAGGCCTCGTCAGGATGGTGGGTATGGGCGTAAAACTTGCTGCCTGCTATGAGCTGTGGAAGGACCTTGGGGGAGACTGGGAGATGGTGTTAGGTAGTGGCTGCCCAAGGAATGCTTCCACATCGACCATTCACACCTCTTGACAGCAGCCTGGAGAATGCTCATTTTGCAGATGAGGAAATGAAGGCTCTCAAAAAAGATGTGGAGAAACCAGCACATAGCAAAGGCAAGGAGAGGAGGGCAAGCCCACACAGTTTCACAAGAAGTCCAGAGCTACAGGGCTGTTAGTACAGAGGTCCCCATGATGACATTCTTATACAAGCTGACATTGTACAATGGCTGGTGGAAGATGGCCAGTAGTCATTCTCATTGATGAGAATTATTTTTACTTTGGTATAGCCCACAAGGATGGGCACACTCTCATCGGCAAAGAGATCAAAGGTATAGTGGTCCACCATCTCAGAGCCCAGGGGTATGGCCACTCCAATGTAAATGTCTACTTTTCCTTGGACAGAGGTAGGGAGGATGATGAAATTCTGGGAATTATTCCCCACCAGGTGTACTTTGAACATGCTGTTCAAGCCCAAATTCCATTGCTCTGTGTGATCCTGTTCCCTTAGGTCATAGGGAGATGAAGAAACATCTGGAAACATCTGAAACATTTGGAAATCCCTCCAGAGGAAATGGAGTTCAGAAAGGTTGAGTGAACCACCTGACCATTCTACAGGCAGACTGAAGATACAAGCCTGGCCCAGTTCCCAGGCCATGGTGATTTCCAGGCAGAGACAAGTAGGGTCAGGGTGTACCCAATTGCAGCTTCAGTGCAATATGAGCTACCAGAGCAAACAGATAGTAACTCTGAGCACTCCAGGGCTGAATCTAAAAGAACGTCACAGATGAGGCCAAGCAGGGAAGGCTGCCCTGAGAAGGGGAGTTTGGAACTGGCTTTAGTAATGAAGGGAAAATGGACTAGAAGAGCTGGTTTTTCATTTTTTTCAATTTTTATTTTATTTTATTTTTTTTTTTTTAAAGATTTTATTTATTTGACAGAGAGAAACACAGCGAGAGAGGGAACACAAGCAGAGGGAATGGTAGCGGGAGAAGCAGGCTTCCTGTCGAGCAGGGAGCCCGATGCCGGGCTCGATCCCAGGACCCCAGGATCATGACCCGAGCCGAAGGCAGACGCTTAACGACTGAGCCACTCAGGCGCCCCATGGTTTTTCATTTTTAAAAATGTGTTAATGTGGTTGGTTGATTATGTTGATTCATTTTCTAATGTTGAGCCAACGTTTCATTCCTGGGATAAACCATACTTCATTATGTTATATTGTCTCTTTATAAAATGTTACTGAAAAATTTATGTCTGTGTTCCAAAGGGATGCCTATCTCCAGTATTTGTTTTCTGGAAAGTGTTTGTCTGTTTTTGTTGTCAAGGCAATGCTGACTTTTGTCATGGTCTATTATTTGGAGTACTATGTGGAAACATGGTATTATTTCTCCTTAAAATTTACAAAAGTCTCTTACTATTGTCTGAAGTCTTCATTTAAGATTTTTTTTTTTCAAAAAAGTTAATTTCTTATGTTATATATAGGGCTATTCAGGTCATAGATCTCTTCTCGAGTGAGCTTTGGTAGTTTGTGACTTTCAAAAAACAATCATGTATTTCACCTAAGATGTTAAACTCATGGTTTAAAGTTGTTCATAGAATTTCCTTTTCAGCCTTTAATGTAAATAGAAATATAATGATGTCCCATTTTTCATTCTTTTTTTTAAAGATTTATTTATATTTATTTGACAGAGAGAGAGAGAGAGAGAGAGAGAGATCACAAGTAGGCAGAGAGGCAGGCAGAGAGTGGGGGCGGGGGGGGGGGAAGCAGGCTCCCTACCAAGCACAGAGCCTGGTGCAGGGCTCGATCCCAGGACCCTGAGATCATGACCTAAGCCAAAGGCAGAGGCTTTAACCCACTGAGCAACCCAGGCGCCTCCCATTTTTCATTCTTAATAATAATAATAATCCATGTCTTCACCCTATTTTATCTGATCTATATGGCTAAAATGTTCTCAATTTTTTTTTAAAGATTTTATTTATTTATTTGACAGAAAGAGAGAGATCACAAGTAGGCAAAGAAGCAGGCAGAGAGGGGGAGGCAGGCTCCCCGCCAAGCAGAGAGCCCGATGTGGGGCTCGATCCCAGGACCCTGAGATCATGACCTGAGCCGAAGGCAGAGACTTTAACCCACTGAGCCACCCAGGTGCCCAATTTTATTGATTGTTCCTAAAGATTTTGGCTCCCTTGTGTACTGTTTTCTATTTTCTATCTTACTGATTTCTACTCTTACCTGGATTATTTATTTCCTTTTGGCTACTTCAGATTTAATTTTTGTTTCTCACTTAGAAATCTTTTCAGTCATACTTTATGTGGGAGTAAAAATGGAGTTTAGAAAGTGTTAGTGTTAAGGTGAGGCTCCATTATAAGATGGCACATTGGGGAAAAAAATGGTTCCTGTTTTTATATCTTCCAGATTGTTAAAGAATTTTCTTGCACTAAATATACCTGCTGAAATCAAGCTTCTATCTTGTGACAGTCTCCCATCCTCTGTTTTAACCAGTCCAGGCTCATAAGACTCTTGACTCCCTAAAAATTAGATAAATTTGTGCTTGGTGGCTGAAAGCCCCTAATTTTCTAGCATGATATTCTTTTAGAAGTACTCCTTAAGGAGAAATCTGCACCCTCTCCATTTTTTTTGGTACCATTGACTAAAAGATTATCTATTAAATGTCTTATTGGTTTACAGTTTTCTAGATTGAGTAAACATTGGAAGTGGTAAATAATATCAATTCTGTTCCCTGAATATATATAAATATCTATATATATTAATGTTAATTAAATGTTTATATATGTAGAACAATATAAACAAAAGTGCTTTAAGCATCTTGCTGCAGATTATACATACATATATATGCATATAATAATTATATAATTAATATATAATTATTTAATTATAATAATATATAATTATGATATAATATATACTAATAAATATATAATTAATTGTAATTAAAAAATGGCATTTAGGTCTGTTATAGCAGATATAAGCATACATAAACAATGAAAGACAAAAATATAATTTAATCCTAACTGAAGCACATGTGAGCTTTGAAACATAAGTAGCTAAAAACTGTTCCTTTCTCTGAAAAACATACTGAGTATGATTAAAGGTATTGTGTTAAAGTAGCTTCTATGAAATAATGGTGTATATAGTTTATCTATTTAGCTATCTGTGTCACACTTAAAATTTTTCTCATTATCCTATGTCAAGACTGTAGAGGTTATTTTCAGTTAGAAGCATTCTTCTTAAATTCATGACTCCTTTGACATCTCACTATTTAGCTGCTCTGCAATTGAACATGATGGTATAGTTTAAAGCTTGTATTTAATTGTCATTATGTAAGCAAAGTAACATTCATAGTGTTAAATTGATATTTTAAATTTACACCCACTTATGCTGGTACTAGGCACACAAACACTACTTTCACCTCTCCTTTGCTGCTTATAATTATTGTGGCCCTGATCCCTCTCTTGCCAATGAAAAAGTAAGTTCTGCATATAGTACTACAGCTATATTCCATTTAAGTTCCTTAAAATTGTTGAGGAAATAACCAGTCAAACTATTTATTTGACTGTGTAACAAAAAATGATATGAGCTGTATGGGGCTATTTCAGCCACTTCTGTTACTTTTGGGCATGATCACTTCTAATTTTGGAAACATCATGTTTTGTGATTCTAGATGTTTAGAGACTTCTGAAGTAATGGACAGAGTTTTCCTTAATCAAACTAGGTTGAAGAACATTCTTTTTGTTATTCTGGGGTGTCAACAGCACATAGGAATCTGGCAGAAGATACCTAAAGAGAAGAAGCAATAGTGCCAGGAGCTGCATAGAGCATTTTTCTGTTCTTTGGCTCAAGGTTCATGAAAATTATGCAACAAGGCATCATGGTCCTTATACAGTCAAGGTAACTAAGACAAATATACTAATTTAATATTCTTGAGGTTGTATATTTAATAAGTGGACTAGAAGTCAATGGAAGTATCCCTGGCTCCAACACTGATGCTGATTTCACTGTAAAATCAGCTTCTAGGCAAAAGACAGAGGGGATAGCTGAGACAAGGCTAGTTGAGTGTTTGAAACATTCTAGGCACTCCTCAAGTTTTCAGAGTATGTAAACAAAGGGAACTGTAAATTGGGAACATTCAGTATCCACCACCTCCTAGGCGCAAAGAGAAGCTGAGAGGTTTCACAATAAAAAATAACTCCATTTGTAAAGTATTTGCCATATATTAGACAACTTTCTAATTTAATAGATTAACTCAGTTAATAATGAAACTAGTATTATGAAGTAAATAATTTTAGAATTACTGCCATTTTTGATAGCGAAACTGAAGTAGAAAGAGAAAACTGAGTTTGCTTGACTCACTCAGATGTAAGTGGGTGATGAAGTTTGGTTCATTGTGTTAAGTCTTCTTACAGATACATATAAGAGAAAGGTCAAGAAATATGTTTGTGAGAAAATAAATAAGCCACTTTGAGACACTTAGAAATAGGGAGTCAGAATGAGGATCTGGGCAAATTCAAGCCATATGCCGATATGCGCTGATAATCATGATCACTGCTACCACCAGCACTAGCACCAACATCATCATCATTATCTAACCTTTATTAGCCCTGTTCTACACGTTTTACACATGCGTTCTCATTTAATCCTACCAACAGCCCTACTTCCTTCATGGCACCTATCTAATTGTATTATAATTTTAAAATGAAAGTATAATATTTCTCGACTAATATATGACATCTGCTTGAAGGCAGCCTCTGGCCTCTGATTCATATTTAATATGTTCCTATAAGTACAGTGGAATATTCCACATATTACTTGCTTCATATTTATTAAATAAATAATTAAGTGGATGGATGATCCTTGAAGTACAGCCTGAAAGGAACCATTTTATGCAAAGCCAATTTCAGAGATACATAAATGTGAAAAAATTAACATAGTGAATATCAAAATTGAACTATTATGAGTACAAAAGTATAGTTCCTAGCATAGTACTTTGCACATAGCCATAAAAATCAGAAGACAGCATATGAAGACCTAAAACCAAAAATCATTTTCTTCAATATATCATTTTGGTCAGATATGCATATTCTCATTCAAACAATATTTACATTAACATTTATCTTTTTTTCATTACCACTATGACTAAGTTTTTTTTTATGACTAAGTTTTATAACTATTTTTTTAAATTGATTTTATTAGATCAGAAAAATTGGAAGAAAAATTTTAAAATTCTGAATGCTAAGTTGTTTTTAATTATTTGATGATAATCTATGAAATATATATTTCATTTAAATTGAATTGGAACACAAAAATTAAAATATGACAGTATTAGTAGCCATAGGGAAATGGGAAAAGAGTAACTATTTATAACTGTATGCTAGGGAAATTCTTAAAAACTGTCAAAACTGATGAGAGATAGGTGGTTAAAACCAAAAGTATCAACAAAACACTATATTTCCCAGTATAACTCATCTTTACCTAAGGTTTACATGTACATTTACATAAAAACATACTTTAAAATTGAATGTGAAAGTACACTGCAATTTTAAAGTTTTCCATCAGCATTATATATTTCTCATATTTAACTAGCATAAGTATAAAGTTTAGGGAAAATATTCAATAATAGAAAATTGATTGTGTATTACACGTAAAGGATGGTTTAAGGACATCATAATCTCCCTGATTAAAATGAAAGTTGCTGACCATGTTTAGTATTAACATATATAAATAATATGCATACTCAGCAGCAAAAAATGAGGTGAGACATCAATGTCAAATATCTAAAGCTTATACTTTATTAAAATCTGAATTTTTTACAGAAGTTTAGATATTTCATATAAAAATTAGACATGAAGTAAAATTATACACAACATATGAAAAAAAGAGAATGTTACAACCACTTTATTTTTTTTCATGAGAGTAGCAGTTTCCTTTTTCCTTTTCCCAGCAGGACTTCATTTCATATTAAGGAAATCCACTTTAAAAATAAAGTGCAGCTAAGTGGTAAAACTCCAAATTTACTGTATGAAGTGTTTTGTCCAAATATCTGAATGAATCATTCTGCAAAGATGCAGTTTGATATTCTGAAACTAAAGTAACCCTTTTTTTCCCCCAAATATGTTTATTTTATTTTTTCAGTATTACAAGATTAATTGTTCATGCACCACACCCAGTGCTCCATGCAATACATGCCCTCCTCAATACCCACCACCAGGCTCACCTGACCCCCCACTTCCTCCCCTCGAAAACCCTCAGTTTGTTGCTCAGAGTCCACAGTCTCTCATGGTTCATCGCCCCCTCTGATTTCCCCACATTCACCCTTCCCTTCCTTCTCACAATGCCCTCCATGTTTTTCCTTATGCTCCACACGTAAGTGAGACCATAAGATAATTGGCTCTCTCCACTTGACTTATTTCACTCCGCATAATCCCTTCCAGTCCGGTCCATGTTGATACAAAAGTTGGATATTCGTCCTTTCTAATGGAGGCATAATATTCCATTGTATATATATGTTCCATATCTTCTTTATCCATTCATGCGTCAAAGGGTATTTTGGTTCTTTCCACAGTTTGGCGATTGTGGCCATTACTGCTATGAATATTGGGGTACATGTGGCCCTTCTTTGTACTGCATCTGCTTCTTTGGGATAAATATCCAGAAGTGCAATTGCAGGGTCATAGCTTATTTTTAATTTCTTGAGGAATCTTCACACTGCTTTCCAAAGTGGCTGCATAAAGTAGCCCTTAAAAAGAAGCATTTATATACTATCAACCTATTCCAGGATTTTTAAAAGAATGAATTCATTGCCGAAATGTCTGTTCATGTCTTCTGCCCATTTCTTGATTGAATTATTTGTTCTTTGGTTGTTGAGTTTGATAAGTTCTTTATGGATTTTGGACACTAGTCCTTTATCTGATATGTCATTTGCAAATATCTTCTCCCATTTTGCCGGTTGTCTTTTGGTTTTGTTAACTGTTTCCTTTGCTGTGAAAAAGCTTTTGATTTTGATGAAGTCCCAACAGTTCATTTTTGCCCTCGCTTCCCTTGCCTTTGGAGATGTTTTTAGGAAAAAAACTGCTGGGACTTAGGTCAAAGAGGTTGTTGCCTGTGTTCTCCTCATGGATTTTGATGGATCCCTGCTTCATATTGAGGTCTTTCATTCATTTTGAGTCTATTTTTGTGTGTGGTGTAAGGAAATGTTCCAGTTTCATTCTTCTGCATGTGGGTGTCCAATTTTCCCACCACCATCTGCTGAAGAGACTGTCTTTATTCCATTGGACATTCTTTCCTGCTTTGTAAGATTAGTTGACCATAGAGTTGAGGGTCCCTTTCTGGGCTCTCTATTCTGTTCCATTGATCTATGTGTCTGCTCTTGTGCCAGTTGTGCCATACTGTATTGATGATTACAGCTTTGTAATAGAGCTTGAAGTCTGGAATTGTTATGACACCAACTTTAGTTTTCTTTTTCAGCATTCCTCTGGCTATTCAGGGTCTTTTCTACTTCCATATAAATTTTAGGATTATTTGTTCCATTTCTTTGAAAAAGTTGATGGTATTTTGATAGTGTTTGCATTAAATGTAATAAGCCAAAAGACACATGAAGAAGTGCTTAACATCACTCAGCATCAAGGAACTACAAATCAAAACCACCTCACACCAGTCAGAATGGCTAAAATTAACAAGTCAGGAAACAACAAATGTTGGCGAGGATGCGGAGAAAGGGAACCCTCCTACACTGTTGGTGGGAATGCAAGGTGGTGCAGCCACTCTGGAAAACATTATGGCTGTTCCTCAAAAAGTTGAAAATAGAGCCACCCTATGACCCAGCAATCACACTACTGGGTATTTACCCTAAAGATACAAATGTAGTTATTTGAAGGGGCATGTGCACCTGAAGGTTTATAGCAGCAATGTCCACAAGAGCCAAACTATGGAAAGAGCCTAAATATCCATCAACAGATGAATGGATAAAGAAGATGTGGTGTATATATATACATATATATATGTATACACACACACACACACACACACACACACACACACACACACTGGAATACTATGCAGGCATCAAAAATGAAATTTTGCCATTTGCAATGATGGATGGAACTAGAAGATACTATATTAAGTGAAATAAGTCAATCAGAGAAAAACCATTATCATATGATCTCTCTCTAATATGAGAAATTTCAGAGGAAAGGTGGGGGATCGTGGGGCTAAGGGAGGGAAAAATGAAACAAGATGGGACCAGTGAGGTAGACAAACGATAAGAGACTATTAATCTCAGGAAACCAACTGAAGGTTGCAGGGGTGAGGTGGCTGGGGAGAGGGATGGGGTGGCTGGGTGATGGACACTGGGGAGGGAATATACTATGGTGAGTGCTGTCAATTGTGTAAGACTGATGATACACAGACCTGTACCCCTGAAACAAATAATACATTATATGTTAATAAAAGAAAAGAATGAATTCATATTCAAAACTTATTTTTAAAAAATTGAATGTATACATGAAAAAAGCACTAGATTTGTCATAGGGGATATTTTGGAGTAAGCAGAATATACATGTCATATAATCAAACAACTTTAAAACATAAAAACATATTCATAAACAATTTTATTCTATTACCATAGGCTCTTTCTTTACTAGACATAGGATATTTAAAGAACCACTCAGATATATGCAAATATATGTGTAAATAGATGTACATATATACACATATAAACATATGCATACAGATGTGTACTTGCATACACATTTCTATATCTATATCTTCATATACAGCATGACAATACCAAATCTTTCCAGAAGCTAAGTGTAAATACCTTAAACAGGTAACTGGTCCCTTAAACATAATTAAGAGTTCTTAACTAAAGTGCCTGCAGATATAATATCTCCCAGCTCACCCAGATCTGTAGATTTGGTCCTATTTGATTAATACCTTTCCTCTGTCCTTCATTGGAAGAAATGTCATAAAAATCTTGCTGTATTTTTCAGTGAAAGAAAGAATACAGTATGAGTGTGATTTGAGAAAATAAAAGCTCAGTGTTTGACAATATTTTCAATTCTAATCAAAGCCAGTGGGTACTTGGCATATTGTCTTTATTTTTATCAACTCTAGGAGCAAAGCAGTAAAGACAGAAAAGATAATTGGACCTCTACTACATTTGTTCTAAATGAAGAGATCATAAATCATCTTATTCATCTTAACTTATGTTGCACAGATTCCAATTTCTAGAAGCTTAGGTACTTTAGTGCAAGCTTTTCTCAAGGTTCCAGTAGAGATGTCCATACAAATATAACTCTGAATACAAGCAAGAAAACTTAAATTTATTCAGCACTTACTTTGCATTATGAATATCAGTTAAAAAAAGAAAAACTAGTTTCTTATCAAACAGCTTGAAAGTAAGAGAAATGAGAAACTTTAAAATCACATTGCTTGACTCCAAAGCTTTGGCCATTCACTTTGCACATTTTCTTTATATTAAAGCTCATTATGTTGTTCACTCAAGCCTGGAGGAAAAAAGTATTCCAGAAGCTAAAGTAACCAGTTTTAACTTGATAATGATTATGGAAATATTTTTATTAGTTTTGGCTTTTACTGGTATTTCAATTAAGTGTGAAGGCAATACAAAATTAGTTTTCTTTTTTACTTCGTTCTTCTGAAATATGAAAAATTACAGATTACCTTGTGTCCAAAGTAGTCATTGAAATACTAAAAATACTTTTAAAAAACCACCTACCACTTCATTTTCTCATCTTTGTATCACCATACCTTCAATCTCAAGCCAATATAAGAAAGATCTTGGTGTGTTATGTATATACTAGACTATCAAGTCATCTCAAAAATTAAAAACAGAATTATGTATTTGATTTTAACTATCAGGATTTATATCCATGTGGCAAAAGCTTGACTATACACACACACACACACACACACACACACACACACACACCATCTTGCTTTGGGTTGTAAGGATTAAGATTACTTTTTAAATGTATTTTTAATACTGTTATAATATAATTAAAAAAAAACTTTGTGTATTTTTTCTCATTGAATCTACACAAAATCCTATAAGACATAAAGATGGGAGATGACATGCCCAAGACCATAAAGTAAGTGGCAGAACTGGAACAAGAGCCCAAACTTTTGATTTTATTTCATCTCAGTCTCTCTCTCTCTCTCTCTACTGAAAAAAGCCAATTACTTCAGTGGAAGATATCTTGCTATTCCCTGGATAATCTTAAAAGCATAAATCATACCTATCTTATTTGTCAAGTATTTTTTTTTCTAAAACCCTACTGCAACACTTTTTGGATGGTAATGTGCTAATTGGTATTATAGCCTTAAATTTATGACAACATGTTCTAATATTAATAGGGAAGTGTCTATCATTAACATGTTCTTATTCAAATTGCAAAATTCAGGGATGCCTGGGTGGCTTAGTCGGTTAAATCACTGCCTTCAGCTCGGGTCATGATCTCAGGGTCCCGGGATCGAGTCTCATATCGGGCTTCTTGCTCAGCGGGGTGCCTGCTTCTCCCTCTGCATGCTCTGCCTCCTCTGCCTGCCGCTCCCCCTGCTTGTCCTCTGTCTCCCTCTGACAAATAAATTAAAAAAATCTTAAAAAAATTTGCAAAGTTCATAAATCAAGAAAACATAATATCAGCACCAAGATTAAGCAAAAATTTTTGTTATAAATAATACTGAATTTTGAAATCTATTATATAAACATGTTATTTGAGTTTTTAAGGTCGCCCTATAAAAAGATTTGAAATATATAGTTTTTAACCTATTACATTGGGATGAGATCCTCACGAAGCAAGAATGAATACGTGATGACTGTTAAGTCAACTTCTAAGAAAGATGGAGTACTCTAATGTGAAGGGCTCTGTAGGTTGTGCTCTGTGGGTAATCTGTTCAGACCAAGGGAATGGACACATCACTAACAGTGGTACCTGTAGTGTCTAAGTGGGGTGTCTCTCTATTGGATGAGGGCCCCCAAATGTGGGGTGACTGATCAGGTGGAAGCTGGTAGTGGCGTGGGTGGTGACAAGAATTCACTTGAGGCAGAATAAAGGAGAGAGTCTATTGAATACACAACAAGGGAGCTGCAGGCAGGAAAGCAAAGGACAGGCTGTCTTCAAGGAGGCAGTGGGTGGGGGCTGCTTTTAAAGGGGTAGATGAGGAGGTACGGCCATGTAGAGAATTCCCCCTTTTTTGGTAACTGTGCCGACTTATAAGTTGCCCATTGGTCAGTTGGGCCTATGGATATCTTGAGGTGCGTCGCCTGATGGACCTGTCTGCTGTCCATTGCTCAAGTCTGTTTGTCTAAAAGCAGCCTCTATACTACTGTTGCTCTGGTTTTTATCCAACATTAGTCATGATTAAAAAATATTTTTAAAATATGGTTTTGAAGAGGCAATGCATTCAGTCTAAAGTGGCATGCCTTTGCTCCAGAACCTAGAAGATTATACCGAGACACCTCTATCATGACTTGCCAGGTACTCTGAAAGGCATCATCATCTGCTATAGATACTTGGACCATAGCCTGGATCTGCTACAGAGACTTTTCAGATATGGTAACCTTTTGAGCTACCTAGCAAATAGATCAAGAAGTATTACAAAAGAGTATTGTACATGCTCTTTCCATGAGTCAGAAGAAGATCAAACATCACATCTCTTTCAGTTGCAGAGGTTCAAGAAGAAATATAGAGCCTTTTTTTTTTTAGGAAAAGGTATTACATCATGATCAAGAGCACTCCATTCCTAAATAGTTCACTGATTATGAAAGACTTCTGGAGAGTTTATCTTCTAACCACTGGTGCAGGTATCTTACCAGTTTATCTGGAAAATTGCTGGTTAAGTCATTAGTACAACGTCACCAAGATAGTACATCAGTAGATGTTCTTTTTTTTTAAAGATTTTATTTATTGGGGCACCTGGGTGGCTCAGTCGTTAAGTGTCTGCCTTTGGCTCAGGTCATGATCCCAGAGTCCTGGGATCGAGCCCCACATCGGGCTCCTTGCTCGGCAGGAAGCCTGCTTCTCCTGCTACCATTCCTTCTGCTTGTGTTCCCTCTCTCACTGTGTTTCTCTCTGTCAAATAAATAAAAAATCTTTAAAAAAAAAGATTTTATTTGTTTATTTGACACAGAGAGAGAGATCACAAGTAGGCAGAAAGGCAGGCAGAGGGAGAGGGAGAAGCAGTCTTCCCGCTGAGCAGAGAGCTTGATGCAGGGCTAAATCCCGGGACCCTGAGATCGTGACCTGAGCCAAAGGCAGAGGCTTTAACCCACTGAGCCACCTAGGCGCCCCAGTAGATGTTCTGTTAAATGTCACTGTAAGAAGGATTTGTTTGGACTAGATAGTGACAGAGAGCAAGAGAGTTAACTTTGCCCCAGGGTAAGACTAAAAATGACTGCTACTAGTCTGATGTTCTTTCCTAATGCTACTGAAAAGAATGTACTAGATCAGTAGCTGAATATCAAGCTGAAAGTGATAATATGTTCTAAAAAAATGCCACATCAAATAAGGCAGTAAAAACTGGGGCTGCAACTTCTTTTTAAGTTAGCTCATCATTTTCTGCCATAATTTATAAATATAATTTGGACAAAAGCAAATATGATGGATACCATAAACACTGCATTCTTTAAGTCCATATGAGTGGTTCTCATTTTTTGTTTTCTCATTGCACCAGGGATACATCATTGCTTCCATTTTATTAATTTGGTCAAAGGAGAAAAGTTATAAGGACTTTTTTTTTTCCCCCTTTTCCCCAGTAACAAAACTGACTACATAGGTCAAGGGACCCAATGTTAGTGTTATACTAACAATGTCTGCTCCAGTTACATCTCAGGGAAAGGTAAAATACCCAAAGATTGGTCTTGTAAACTCACAGATTTCATGTGGAATGACTTTAGACCAGGACCAAGTCCTTATTACAAAGCTTTTGAATAATCCCACTGTAAGAGGGAAATTATGAAAGCATTTTGGTTCCCTTGATGTTAGTGTCCCTCTAGACCCTATACCAAAATCCTTGAAAGATGTCTTTCCTCAGTATATAGATACTTGATAAATGACCATCAACCTCTTTGGGAAATAGCTACTGCTTATATTTGCTAACACATTAAAAGATCTTTCCTCAAGAAGGCACAACCTCTTCCTTTGAAATTCTTTAAGACTTTTCTTAAAGTCTTTTCTTAAAGACTTTTTTCCTTCTTGAAAACTCCTTTAGCATATAGAGTGGATGAACCATCATTTAAAGCATACACTTTGCTACAGAGTGGGGGCTCAGAGACCCCCTTGTCATCATCTGGAAGACTTGTTAAATCACTTAAAATTACTGAATCAGAAATCTACATTATTAGGTATTCCTTAAGTATATTAACATTTGTGATTCATCAATTTTATACAAATATATTGACCATTTGTATTAACTAATATTTTAATTTCCATCATTTTCCTCTAAATCAATAGATGAAGTTGATGAAGGATAAGAACTTTGAAAACTCTTTTGTGCTTCAATAAAAAAGTCAAAAGATCATAAGTTACTGGCTTAAGAACTGAGAGTACAATTTACAGCTACATGTTACTAATTTGTAGAAATCATGGTAGAGTTTTAGTTTATAAATTACAGATTCATGTATGTGTTGTCTCTGTTGTATGAGTGTTCTTTTCAGACATTTCATAGAAATCAGCACTTTTTGATGCCCACATTTTTTTTAAAGATTTTATTTATTTGAGAGAGGGAGAGAGAGAGAACGATCAGTGGGAGAGGGGTAGAGGAGAGAGAGAGAGAGGGAAAGAGAGAGAGAGAGAGAGAGAGAGAGAAAAGCAGACTCCTTCCCTGCTGAGCAGGGAGCCTGATGCGGGGCTCGATCCCAGGACTGGAGATCATGACCTAAGCTGAAGGCAGACACTTAACAGCTTGAGCTACCCAGGTATCCTTGATGCCTACATTCTTATGAGGTCTATTTTGTACCAATTTTGCTCAAAAGGTATTCTTTTATTATAAGATATCATGACTGACTGTAAATAAAGTAATATAATTATTGTTCTAACTCTAAAAGTACTTAAAGTAAAAGATCCTTTGCTCAGAAAGTAATGACTGAAGTGCATCTCCAATCACAAAAACCAACTATCAAATAAGATAATCCAGTATTTTTTTACTTAATGATATAGTAAATTAGATGGGGATTCTTATATCCCTTGAGTTCAATTAAATCAGATGGTTTGTTTTGTTTTTAAATTATAAGGTAATTTTTATTTAACAACATTCAAGAACATTTCCAAATAAACCACTGAGCATTTTTTTGAAACTCTAAGTGTTGTGAACTGAAGTTTCTTTATTCACTATCATTCTCAAAATGCTTTAATTGGAAAATAAACTGTGTACTGTGTTCCAAAAATGAGAGTACAGAATAGGGATACTCTATATTAAATACTTTTAAGCTATATCATGTCTATGCAGATAATTGCAAATGTAAATATACCTATAATCTCAATATACATGGATACATGTGATAGGTAGATAGATACAGCTAGCTCTATGCAAAGACATAGATATAAAGGTATAGATGCTAGATATACTTAATATCTCTCCATTACAAAATTTTGAATTTGGCAATCATCACTGAAGTTACAAGTCAATTCCTTTCATCTGACTCATAAAGACACAGAGCCTCAAAACAGTGAACTTATATCAAAAGAAAAAATTTAGTCAGCACCAAAGTCCAAAATCAGACATGCTAACTCCTAGCACAGTAACTTCTTCTGAGGTTTTTTCTTTTGTTAGTGACTTTCTATGATGGCTCTTCACATTGCCTGATTAACATATATTTTAAAAGTCTGAAAAGACAAATAAGTGCTACCAATAAAACATGGGCTCATTTTAATGTCATATAATCCAATACATTTTTGCAGTGTTCTTTGCTTTTAACAGCCCTGTGGGATTCATTCCGTCACTTTATTCTTCAAAGTAATAAGTGTCCCAACTGCATGTGAAATGTTACACTGCATTAGTATGAAGGTATAATCAATAAATGGTCAGTTCATTCAGTATTTTGAAGACTTTGCAGAATGGAAGGTCATGCCTGATGAGAATACAGTAGCATAAGTGTCACCAAGTGATCACAGTGATTCAACAGTAATTAAGTATTCCTTAATGCAGTCTTTAACTTGGTTACTACCTAACGTGAAATTGAATATCTTCTTGCTTTAAATATTTTATCAGCAACCCAATTCCTAACTGAAGTGTAAGGTCAGTAAGGTCAGACTCTAATCATAAATGTCCTTGAAGTCTAATCAATCTTTATTAGCATACTTGATCAGTGAGCATATAGTTTTCAACAGGTGATATTGTAAAGCATGGCAAGAGAGGCATATAGTCACATTACTAATAATTTTTCAACAAATTTTTTGTGCGTATTTAACCAGAGTGCTGAATTCAGTACAGTAGTAAAAGAGAATGAATATTATGATTGACAAGTTAAAAAAAGCAAAATAACAATAACAATATAATTTATTTGTTCTAAAAAATCTTTCCCTTAGACATTATATTCTCAATTTTATAATGTGTAAACTGAGATAAAGAAAGTTAGATTATCTGTTTAGCATCATATAACTATATAAGTGTTCATGATTTTAACTCAAATTTATTTACGTGAAAACTAGTCTGCTTTATGTCAAATTTGAAAGCAATTAGTTCCTGCTCTCAAAGGGTTCATTATGTAGCAATAGGTAGAATAAAATTAGTAATACAACTATGCACATTTTGATAAATATGTAAAGTTTTTTATAAAGATGTTATTTATTTATTTATTTGACAGAGAGAGAGAGATCACAAGTAGGCAGAGAGGCAGGCAGAGAGAGAGAGGAAAGCAGGCTCCCTGCTGAGCAGAGAGCCTGAGGCAGGGCTGCATTCCAGGACCCTGAGATCACCACCTGAGCCAAAGGTAAAGGCTTAACCCACTGAGCTACCCAGATGCCCCGATGAATATGTAAAGGTTTACACAAAATCATAGGACTGCTCCAAAGAGTTAGCATTTAAATCTGACTGGCAAATATAAAATGACTTCAAGATTGGATTATTTGTTCTTTGGGTGTTGAGTTTGAGAAGTTCTTTACAGATTTTGGATACTAGCCCTTTATCTGATATGTCATTTGCGAATATCTTCTCCCATTCTGTGAGTTAACAGTATGGAGGTTCCTCAAAAAGTTGAAAATAGAGCTACCCTACGACCCAGCAATCGCACTACTGGGTATTTACCCTAAAGATACAAACATCGTGATCAGAAGGGGCACTGGCACCTGAATGTTTATAGCAGCAATGTCCACAATAGCCAAACTATGGAAAGAACCTAGGTGTCCATCAATAGATGAATGGATAAAGAAGATGTGGTATGTATACACAATGGAATACTATGCAGCCATCAAGAGAAATGAAATCTGGCCATTTGCAACGACATGGATGGAACTGGAGGGTATTATGCTAAGTGAAATAAGTCAGTCAGAGAAAGACAATTATCACATGATCTCTCTGATATGAAGAATTTGAGAAGCAAGGTGGGAGTATGTAGGGGGCTGAGGGAGAGAAATGAAACAGGAAGGGATGGGGAGGGAGACAAACCATAAGAGACTCCTAGACTCATGAAACGAGCTAAGGGTGGCTGGAGGCCGCCAGGATAGGGTGGCTGGGTTGAGGACATTGGGGAGGGTATGTGCTATGGTAAGTGCTGTGATATGTGTAAGCCTGACGATTCACAGACATGTACCCTGGAGCAAATAATGCATTATATGTTAATAAAAAATAATAATAATAAAAAAGTGAATTCAAGATAAGGTAAATTTGACCCTGGACTTGAATATTAAATTTTGATGGATACATCAAAAAAGGTTAGGCTATTTCTGCAATAATGAAGGCTGTGATTAAAGGCAACATATCATTAAAGACCCTGGCATGCCCAGGTGTTTACAAGCAGTTTTGGTTCCTGCAAAATATAAAACACAAAGAACAGCAGAAGAAGAGAGTTCAGTAGCTAGAGATGTGATTATATAAAGTTTTAAGAAGAAAACTTACGAAGTACTCAACATATCATGCTAAGACATTTTAACTTTTCTACTGACAATGAGAAAAACATAAAAGATGATTATATAAATTAATCTAGCAATGTTCTAAGGTGAAATGGCAAGCAGAGTGATTCAAATCAAGGGTGTCATTTGAGAGGACATTGCATGCCCTGAACTGTATAGTCAGATATAGTTCTCTATTTATCCATGTATTTAATAAGTTTGTATGCATCCAGAATCATTCTCTAAATTGGTTAATAGTATTAATTATGATTTGAATATCACTCATTAGCTTAAATTTGTTTCACATATTACCATATTCAATCATTGGGGGGGAAGAAATGCAAAAGACAAGGCAGGTATTCTATCAGAATTTTGGAGATACAAAATTGGTATTAGAGAAATAAAGACACCTGCTCAGAGTGATAGTAGTAACTGAAGAAAGCAAAATGAGACGTGGGGCCTCCTGACCCTAGTCATCATATCTCAGAGCAAATTCTAAGCAGCAAAAGCAAAAGATATCACATTTAATCTGCATATATAAATTTCAATATTAAATTAATATTTACTTTTGGAACATTGAATAGAGTGATACTTCATTGTGTCTGCTCATTCAAATTTAGAACACCATACTAATAATTAATTCAACAGATATTTACTGCTAGCGCAAATCAATCAATGATGAGAAAAGGGACACTACCCATACTTCAAATCATTTAAAGCCTTGTAGTGAAGACAAATCAATCTAATAATTACTAACATAGTAATTTCTCTTTACTCACAGCTTTCAATTTTAAAAGTCACAGTAAGTTGTGGGGTGCCTGGGTGGCCCAGTGAGTTAAGCAACTGACTTCAGCTCAGGTCATCATCTCAGGATCCTAGGATCAAGCCCCACGATGGGATTCATGCTCAGGAGTAGTCTGCTTGCCCCTCTGCCCTTCCCCCTGCTTGTGTGTTCTTTATCTCTTAAATAAACAAATATATTTTTTTAAATCACAGTAAGTTATATCTTCAATTTATACCTTTTCATCCATAATATAACAGAATACATTGCGGCAAATGTCATTGTTTTAAATTTTATAAACTCTTGGGAATCCTGTCATAAGTAGAGTCCAGTTCTTAAAATCTTTTTTGGATGTAGTCTGGTATAAAACTTTTGGAAATATAAAAAAAAGCTCTGAAAACAGAGATGGCTTATGAAAAAAACAGAAGGGGATGAAGGATTTATGGCTCAGCTTCACCACATAACCTCACAAAAGAAAATCTAGAAGATTTTTCTGTCAAAGGAACTAGATGGGGTTTAATCATGATAGCATGTAGAAAGCACCTCTAGATGCATCTAGACCAAAAGGGCACATGGCTAAGCATCCACCCATGTAGGGTCTCAACATTTTTTATGCATGGATATATATAGAATAATGAAAACTTTTAGCAAGTGGAAAAAGAAAGATGAGAAAACAATCTGACAGAATATGAGGGGAAATCTCTTATTAATAAGGTATCTGAAGCTCAAATATGAAAAAACTAATTAGACTTATTTTGGAGTATGTCAAAATTCCTTCATGAGGACACTGAGAAAAAAAGCTAGAAAGGTGTTTCATTTTTATATTGATCACCATCATCCACTGACGAAACTTTGAGCATGCTCAGAGAAGATGGCAGACTTATATTTTCCCACTTAAGAAATTCATTTGTAAGTTAAGATCACCCCTCCTTCAACCTCTAACATTCCATGTTCTCCATGTTCACAGCATATTTTAAAAGTAGGGTAGGTAACTGTAAATATTCCAAGTCACAAGTTGAAATTAGGGACTGGCTGGTAGTGGCAACGTACATTTAGAGATACCTAGTCATGAAGTGGAAGGGAAAACTTTACTTTCTGTGTACCATTAAAGCTCTAAGAACTTGAAAGCGAGGCAAAAGAAATAAAAAGAAGAAACCAGTAGAAAAGAAAAAAAAAAAACTAAGGTGCTAAAAATCAAGGAATTATACTAGAAATTCAACATTTCTATCTTTAACTAAAAACTGAAAAACAGAGTAAAAAACTTTGCTAAGAAATTGAAACGTGAGGCAACTGGGTGACTTAGTGGGTTAAGCCTCTGTCTTCAGCTCAGGTTATGATCTCAGGGTTCTAGGATTGAGCCCCACATTGGGCTCTCTGCTCAGCAGGGAGCCTGCTTCCCACTCTCTCTGCCTGTCTCTCTGCCTACTTGTGATCTCTTTTCTCTTTGTCAAATAAATAAATAAAATCTTCAAAAAAAAAAAAATTAAAACGTGAACTAAGGGACTCTCTATTTTGTGGTAATCTTTGTAGTCTTTTCTTGTTTTGTTCTGTTTGCATAGAAAGCAAGAATATGTGACTTCGATGTAAAATATCTAAAATCACAAGAAAAACTGGCTAATATTAAAAAGCAAGAAAATATAAAATATTCAATAGAAGAAATAAGGAAAAATGTCATGTAAATGAAAAATCCATTCAAATCTACACTAAAAAGAGAGAAGAGCAGTTAATCCAGTCAGCACGAACTAAAAACATAAGAAACAAAAAAACGCAATAAATCAGTAGAACAATTTATCAGTTGTTAAGCAAGCTTGAAGAAAAGCTCTTAAAATGAAAAAAAAAAAGGACAAAGAAACATTATGAGAGGTATAAGATTATAAATAACTGGGAACAATATCCAATATGTGAATATTGAAAATAACAGATCATATTATGCAGAAACTAAACTACTTGTATATAGGAGAGATTCATAAAGTCAGCAGAACAATAACAACAACTGTGCAGGAAAATGTTAAATATTAATACAGGCAAGTTTATTGCCTACTAAAACTCAGCAACCAACTATATAAATACCCAATTTTAAACTAGAATTACTACCTTTAAACAACCTCTCCCTTGCAACTTGTAGATAAATATGTCCTGCCATCTAGTGCACAGCCTAGTTATTATTGCCAATAGTACTATATTATAAACTTCAAAGTTGCAAAGAGACTAGATCTTAATTGTTCTCACCACACACACGCACAGAGAAATGGTAAGTGTGATGTAACAGAGGTGTTAGCTCATAGCTATAGTGGTAATCATATTGCAGTATATAAATGTATCAAATCAACATGCACAACTTAAATTTACACAATGTTATATGTCAATTATATCTCAGTAAAAAGATAATAAAAATAAATCAAAGTTTCTTGATATGTAAAGAAACAGATAAGTGAACCCCACCTTCAAGGGGAAAAAAGCCAATAAAATTTTGATTTCAAGACTCAGATTTTGAATTTAACAGCTAAAGACTTCAAGGAAGTTCACGTAAATGTGTTACAGAGACACAAGAATGAGGCAAAAAGAAACAAAAGGCATACTTACTGAAAAGTAGACGTTTTAAAAAAAATATTTTCAAAATACATTACTGTATATGAGGAAAATATTAAAGTTTTAAAAATACTACTAGAATTAAGTGGGTTTAGAGAGTTCGTAGAAAAAGATCAATTTACAATTTATCATATATATACTAGAAGTGAGTAATCAACAGTAATTTTAAAAAATCCATCTGTACTATTACTCAAAGAAAATATTTAGGAATAATTCTAACAAAGTTGCGCAAGTCCTACTCACTGAAAACTACAAAACTTTACTGAAAATAATTAACGGCCCAAGAAAAAAGAAAACCACATCTGTTCATGATTTGTAAGACTTAATTTTGTTAAAGTGATAATTATCCTCAAAGTGATTTATAGATTTAGTGTTATCCCAAACAAAACCTCAGCAAGCTTTTTATAGAACTTCACTAGCTTATTCCACAATTTATTTTCATAACCAAATGACATAAAAAAGGCAACATAATTTTTTTAAAAATGTGGAAAACTTGCGGTACAATACTACTATACTAAAAAGCTACAATAATCAAGATAGTATGATATTGTCATAAGCGTTGATATTTAAGTCTTTGGAACATAAATGAAGGTCCACATGTTGACTCATATATACATATATTCAATTTATTTTTTATTAAAGTACCAAGGTAATTTATTGAGAAAAGTACAGTCTTTCCAACAAGAGATAAAAAAATAATATTCATTTGCGAAAAAAGAAATCCTCACTCTTACGTAATGTTTTATATAAAAATACTAATTCCAAATGGATTACATAAATTTGTATATAAAAGTTAAAAATCAGAAACTTCTAAAAGAAAACTTGGGGAGGAGCGCCAGGGTGGCTCAGCGGGTTTAAACTTCTGCCTTTAGCTCAGGTCTTGATCTCAGGGTCCTGGAATCAAGCCCAGCATCGGGCTCTCTGCTCAGCGGGGAGCCTGCTTCCCACCCCCTCTCTGCCTGCCTCTCTGCCTACTGTGATGTCCCGCTCTCTGTCAAATAAATAAATAAAATCTTAAAAAAAAAAGAAAGAAAACTTAGGTAAAATACATATGCCCTTCTGCTAGCAAAGACTTCTTTGATAGTACACAAAGTACGCAAAATGATAAATTAGACTTTATCAAAATTTTAAAAAAGTGCTCACCTGAAGACATCATTAAGAAAATGAAGCGAGGAACAGAGACAGTCACGTCTTTGCCCCGGAAAGTCTAGTTTCTCTGCAGTCTCTGGGGCGCTTGGCTACACAGTGGTTCCCCAAGGCTACCGGGGGTTGTCCCAGGCCTGAAGCGCATGTGCGCCGCCTACCGGGAGGCGGTGTCTCTGGTCTCCTGAGCCTTCTTTTCTAGCTGGGTTCTGGAATTATATCCAAGCCCAGCCTTCCCGCAGGTGCAGCCACATCTCCGACCCTCTCCCATTCGGTTCCCTGGAAAAAGTGTCATTTGTGGCCATCTCACAGGAAGACGGTGATACCGGCAGTTAGCACCCAGAGGATCTGGAACATCGTGGATTTTGGATGGAGAGGTTGGCCTCTCTGGTGCCTTTGGAACTAGTCAGCCCAGTGGGGCCTGTTCGTGCCCAACAGCTCCCCTGGGCTCACTTCTCCAGCCGGGACTGTTGTTCGATGCAGTACAGCTGCTTAGTGAAGTTTGCAGCGTGCGAACAGCTGTGGGTTCGACTGTGCCAGTGTCCGCTACCACCTAGAGCTCCCTGCGCAGAGGTTCAGCTTGAGGTACGTGCAGGAGGCTGAGGCGTCTCCACCACTGGCTGCGGTCTGTGTCCTGGGACCACTTGGCATCTCTGGTGAAGACTATTTCACCCACCTCCCCCCCTCCCCGACCCCACCACATACAGAAGAGGAGGCAAAGCCTCAGCTTCGGTCGCATCTAGAGAGCCCCACCAAGGGATGAGTCCGAGCCCAATGTAGCTGGCACAGGAGGGCACTTACCGCCGGTCCATTCTTGTTCTGTATTACTCCTTCTATTTGATATGACACAGAGGTGCCCCAGGAGATGCTGCCGGCTAACTCCCGTGGGCCCCTGGGGTGGGAGAGGAGGGTGTGGGATCATCTGGGCCCCAGAAAGACCAGGGGTACAGTGTCGTCTCAATGTGTTGCTTGGCACCCGCCTAAATCCAAATCCAACACCAACTTCCTCCTGGAAAAGGTCACTGTTGTCAGCTCCATCCATGATGACTACAGGGCTGGATCCTTATCCAGTTCCAGAATGGTCTGGGGGCAGGGACAACACCAAGATACCCTCTTTTCCAGTGGCTTGGCTTCATGTTCTGCAGGTCTTCCTAGGCAATCTCCCCTGTCCTGGGAGTCATCAGCCCAGAACCCACACTGCTGCAGTGAATCCCTATGTGGCCACAACTTGTTGGTTTCACAAAGCGCACAACTATCATTTCACACGTCTTATCTTCAGCACGGGCAGCACTCTCCAACATGGCATATTCTTCCTGTTGGTTGATGGTGTGGGAAGAGCTGGTCTGACTGGAAACCTGAGGGCTCTTCCTGAGTAGATGGGACCCTCTTCTAGGAAACCTGCTTGCCATTTGGCCTCTGCATACCAATATCAGCCCTTTCCTCTGGGACCAGCATGGCAGAAACAGGGACCTGACACCGCCCCCCGCATTCCTTAGAGTGGAGTAGCCACTGGGGATGTCCTGCAACATGCACTTTCCCCTACATGCTCCATTGTAAATGTTCCTAATTTCCAGAAACAAATTCCAAGGAAGCAAGACCAAAGTAGCCACCAGGGATCTACTTGAGATTGGAAGGGAAGCCTTAGTTCTTCTAGGGAGGCACACTGCAGTCAAATTGGCTGGGAACTCAGAGTCAGGCTCAAAGACGCTGGCACAGTTGAGAGGGAACTCAGCAAGTAGAAGGTGTTTGTGATGTGAGCACCTATAACAGAAAAGACACAAAATAACTAAAGTTGGAAAAGAAAGTGGGATATCACTTCTAATTATACAGAAATAAAAGATTAGACTACTGTGAACAATTACATGCCAAAAAATTAGGTAATTTGAATAACATAGACAAATTTCTAGAAACGCACAAATTCCCAAAACTGACTCAAGAAGAAATTTTTTGAAATGAATAATACTGTAAGAAATAAGGAAGTATTGAATCAGTAATGAAAACTTTCCAACAAAGAAAATTTTAGAACCAGGTGGCTTCACTGGTGAATTCCACCATTTAAAGAATTAACAATAATCTCTTCTAAAAAAAAATGAAAGATTTTATTTATTTATTTGACAGAGACAGAGACACAGCAAGAGAGGGAACACAAGCAGGGGGACTAGGAAAGGGAGAAGCAGTCCCCCCCCCCCACCGAGCAGGGAGCCTGCTTCCCTCTCTCTCTGCCTCCTCTCTATTTATGATCTCTCTCTGTTAAGTAAATAAATAAATAAAATCTTTAAAGAAATATTTGCTATTAAAAAATAAAGAAAGAATTAAAAATAGAAAAACAAAGAAATAAAATAAAAGAATATGAAGGGAAACCCTTAGTTTGGGAGAAAATATTTGCAAAACATATATGTGATATGAAGCACATGTCCAAAATATAAAAAGAAAACACAACTCAATAATAAGATATTTGTAATTTTAAAAGAACAAAAATTTGAACAAACATTTCACAAAATAAGATGTATGAATGCCAAAAACATAAAAAACACTGCAAACATTATTTGCCGTTAAGTAAGTTCAAATTAAAACCACAGTGAGAAACCACTACATATCTACTGAAAGCTAAAATTAAAAAGACAGATCAAGTTATCAGTGAGGATGTAGAGCAACTGAAATCATCATGCATTGAAAATTAATAGACATTTTAAAAACAATTTGAGAGTATATTAGAAAACTAAAACTCATGATGCCACTCTGGAATTTTATTCCTAGATATTTACCCAAGAGAAGTAAAAACCACATCCACATACTAAGACTTGTATGTAAATGTTTACAGCAGCTGTCTCTCTCCTACACCCCCACCAACTTTGCCTCACCCCAGCCACCAGAACACTGGGAATTCCTCAGCCCATCTCTCATCTGGCTTAAATTATCTTTATCATAAACTTCTCTGGTCCTACTGGGTCCTGGGCCATGAGAAGGAGTCCCTGTCTAGACAAACTTGGTATGAGAATTCACCATCTATTAAAAACTCCTAATTTCAGTCCTATATCTCTCCTACCTCTACCACTAGATGTTTCTCATATCCAGTCTTGTGTGTGTTGATTGGGTGAAGAAGTTGGGGGAATAGTATCTGCATCCTTCCGGTTAGTTTTCCCATGATGAAAGCAATTAGTTTTCTGCATGTTTGCAATTCATAAGTCAGTTAGAATTAATGTACTTTCTTTCTATTCTTCAAAATTTATTCCCTGTTCTCATCACAGTAGTGAATTTATATGCTACATATGTTTTATTGTTGTGCTATAACAAATGTTCTGGAAGGAACATAGATAATGAATGATTAAATCTTTCATTTTTACCTTGTAGTAGTCCATTAAGATTCTACTTTTTTTCTTTAAACATGTAAGCATTTAAGGACACACTTTTACATCTAAATATTGCATTGGTTACATCCAAGTTTGAACATGTAGTGCTTTTATTTTTCTTTTATAAATACTAACAATTTTATTATGATATCTTTGATCCATTAAGTATTTAGAAGCATATAGATGTTAAATTTCACAAAATATTGAGATTTGGGGTTACAATTTAGTTACTAATTACTAATTTTTAATTTGACAGATTATTAGATATATATAGTATCAATCTTTGTTATTTATGACTTTCATTTTGTAACTGTTGTGTGTGTACTTAAAAAAAAAAAAGCCTGAATGTTGCTTAATTGTTGAATTAGAAATCTATATATATCCACCTGGTCACATGTTTTTCAAATATATCCTTAAATTGTATCCTTAATTGAATATTTTCTGAAAGGAATCAACTAAAATTTTCCACTATGACTATTATTTTTATAATGATTTAAATTTTGCTTTACATATATAGAAAATATTGTGAGGTGAATATAGGTACAATATTTTTGCATGTTATTTATATTACTTATTTTACCAATAACTAAGGGCTTTATTTATTCTTAATAATTATTTTGGTACAAAAAATAATTATTTTGGTACAAAGTCTGTTTTTAATTTTATCCCTTTAGTTTTGTTTCTTTAGTTTCACATTCCTTTACTAGAACCTTCCCTATACATTTAATTTAAATATTTTGTGTAGGTGTATTTCTTAGCAATACCATATATCCGGAATTTTTTTCCCATTCAATTTGAAAAGCTAAGGATTGTAACCATTGATTTTACATATGTACACAACATTTTATGTGCTAATTTTAATTTTTGGTTAATTCTATGCTTCTGTTGCTTTGTTTTTTTTCTCTTTTTCCTTTTCTTTAATTGATTACTCACTCTTTCCACCCATCCTTCCTTATTAACAGCTGTATATTCTATTTTTATTCTGATATTGGTCATCCTTGATTTTTGCATACTTTTTTTTATTTTAAGTAAATATATTTTTTTCAGGCAAAAGAAATATGTCATAAATTTGGATCTGTAAAAAGAAGAGTGTTGAAAATGGAGTAAGTTAAGGTAAAGTAAAATCCATTTTTTTCTTATCTTAAATTTCTCTTTATAACTGTATAAAACAAAAATAATGTATTATGTATTTACAACATCTATAAAAACATATATGACAACAAAAAATGGCAAGTTTGAATTATGAATATTTTGATATATGTTTCTTATGCATTAGATAGAATAAAATTACTTAAAGTTAATTTGAACAATAATTTAAAATGCATCTTGAAAAGCTAGAGAAATCATTGATTTTTTAAAAATATTTTATTTATTTATTTGACAGAGAGACATAGTGAGAGAGGAAACATAAGCAGGGGGAGTGGGAGAAGGAGAAGCAGGCTTCCCACTAAGCAGGGAGCCCCATGTGGGGCTTGATTCCAGTACCCTGCGACCATGACCAGAGCCAAAAGCAGATACGTAATGACTGAGCCACCCAGGCACCCCAAATCATTGATACTTTTAAAAGTAGAATAATAATAACAATAATAATAATAATGGAGAGAAAAAATGCAATAGTTTAAAAACCTTCAAACAACTTAACAATAAATCAGAGAGAAAATGAACCCATAAAAATAGCTAAGAGCCAGCAATTGTTATTTTAATCCAAATCTATTAATAAATGGTCTAAACACATCTCTTAACAGAGATGATTCGAATGAATTAAAAAGAGACTTACTCCATACTTTTTATAAGAAATCCACTTTAAATATAAAGAGAGAGGTAGAGTAAAAATAAAAGCAGAAAAAAGATGCAAGCTTTAACCAACAGAATGCTGGAGTAGCTATATTAATTTTATCAAAGGTAGACTCCATAAAGCAGAATGTGGATAATAAAGAGGAACATGTTATAATGACAAAGGAGTTACTTTTCTAGGAATTCTTCAAATTAAATGAAGCAATTACTGATATGAGATATGGACTAATTCACAATTAATTTTGCTAAGTACTATTTGCTAAGTACTATTCTTTTAGCAACTGAAAGAATGAATAGGATAGTTAGAGTAGCGATGACCTAAACAAACAACTTTACTAATGAACACTTATATATCCTTTTATCAAACAATAACAATACACATTCTTTTGTATACATGAAACATTCATTAAGACAGACCATATTCTCAACCATAAGACAATTCTTAACAAATTTAAAATAGAAATAACACAATGTGCATTCTCATACTATAATGAAATTAAACTACAAATCAATAATAGCAAAATATCTGGAATATTGGATACTGCCATATGTGACAATATTAATACATCTTGATTATATTATGCTAAGTGAAACCGACCAGTCACAAAAGTACAGATGCTACACTATTCCACTTATGTAGGGAATGTCCTGGCATCGATGCTCTCAGGTAGTAACCTCTTACCTCACTCTGGACGTGGAGATATGACTTGCCATGACCGATGGAATAATAGCAATAGCATATGGGGTGTAAACAGAGACTTGAAAAGTACTTGAGCATCAGGTATTGACAACTTTTACCTCTTTTGGGAACACTACTGGTTGATGGAAAATGAATGGCATGTCTTTCCCATTACCCCAACTGAAATCAAACTAGTTTCCAGATATATGAGTGAGACTATCCTATACCAGAATAAGTCAACTCTAACCAAAAAAACCACCCAGCCACCTAAAATCTTGAGTTTCTTTATGTATTCCATTCTTGATTTTTTAGTTTCAAAAGTTGGTCAAACCATGCTATTGAGTAATCTTGTTTTTTATTCTCACGTTGGCAGATTGTATGGAAGACAGTCAGAAAACATGTTGATTGATTTCATTTTTGAAAATCTTAGGCTGCTACACACCTGTTAGAATATCCTAAACCTGGAACACTGAGAAAAGCAAATGCTGACAAGGATATGGAGGAACAGGGGCTCTCATTCACTGTTGGTATAAATGCAAAATAATACAACCACTTTGGAAGACAGTTTAGCAGTTTCTTACAAAACTAAACATATTCTTACTATACAATCCAACAATCACACTCCTTGGTATTTACCCAAAGCAGTTGAAAACAGGTCCCCACAAAAGCCTGCACATGGTTGTTGATAGCAACTTCCTTTGTAATTGCCCAAACTTGAAAACAACTAAAATGTCCTTCAGTAGATGAATGGATACATATATACTGATAAATGCAGACAATGGAATATTCGGTATTAGAAAAAAATGAGCTATGTTGCCATTGAAAGATATGGAGGGACCTTAAATAATATTACCAAGTGAAAGAAGCTGATCCAAAAAGGCTATATATATATGATTACAACTGTGTGACATCCTGGAAAAGGCAAAACTATTATGACAGGAAAAAGATCATTTGTTGTCAGGGGATAGAAGAAGAGGGATGAAAAGACAGGGAACAGAGAATTATTAGTACAGAGAAAATACTTGGAATGATGTTATAATGATGGGTAATGTCATTATATTTGTCCAACCCACAGAATGTACAACACCAAGAGTGGACCCTAATGTACACTATGGAGCCTGCTTCCCCCTCTCTCTCTCTGTCTGCCTCTCTGCCTGCTTGTGATCTCTCTCTCTGTCGAATAAATAAATAAAATCTTTAAAAACAAAAACAAAGCCATAGTAACCAAAACAGTATGATTGGCATAAAAACCTACATAGAACAATGGGACTGAAGAGCAAGCCCAAAATAAACCTACTCATATATGGACAATTAATTTATGACAAAGTATTCAAGAATATACAATGTGAAAAGGACCGTCTTTTCAGTAGATGGTGCTGCGGGGATAACTGGACAGCCACATGCAAAGAATGAAGCTAGACCAGTATCTTACTCTATAACACAAATTTGACTCAAAATGGATTAAAGAGCTGAGATTCTAAAACTCCTAAAAGAAAACATAGGCAAGGTATCCCTTATAGCTGGTTCCTGGGTGATTCCACGTCCACTGAGTGATGACTCACTCAGTGGTCTCACCACTGTGCTCTCTGGAGGCCATCCAACCTGTTGAAACTGAGGCAGTGGCCCTAATGATCTTGGAATCTCCTTCAGGGTCATGGTTTCTTTCTTTTTGAATAATAGTGAACATTTACAGCTGATCAGCTCTTTGTCCTGTCCTTTCAAATCTAAGTTCAACAGTTTTCCTTCATTTCATCCTATTTCTGTTTGCTTCAGTTCAAAACAGGCAGTGTTTTTGCTCATAAAATCCCATAAACTTTTTTAAAAATATTTTATTTATTTATTTGAGAGAAAGAGAGAACACAAGAAGGGGGGTGGCAGGCAAAGGAGAGGGAGAAGCAAGCTCCCTGCTGAACAGGGAGCCTGATGTGAGACTCAATCCCAGGACCCTGGAATCATGACCTGAGCTGAAGGCAGTGGCAGCTGCTTAACCAACTGAGCCACCCAGGTACCCCAAAATCCCATAAACTCTTTATCCAGTGTTTGTTCTCTTGTTTTCTTCACAAGAAGAATTTTTCTTCCTTTCTCCCTCTCTATGTCTCTCTCTCTCTCTCTCCCTCAGAAATACCAAAAGACTGAGAATTTTCCAAATCATCAAGTTCTGTTTTATTTTCACTTAACAATTTATCTTCCTTTTTCATGTAACTGTAAGTAGTCAGAAGCCAAGCCACTCCTACAACACTTAGAAATCTCAGCTAAATATCCAGTTTTATCATTCACATATTTTACTTTCCATAAAGCACTAGAACACAGTTCAGCAAATTCTTTACCTCATCTCCACATGAGACATCACCAAGATTGCTCTTAATGTCTGAATTATTTCTAGCATGAGTACTTCCACAGTAATTTTTTTCTCTATGTAAGCATTTTATTTTATTTTTTTTCTATGTAAGCATTTTAAAATTTTATTATCAACTTTTCAATATTCCCCAGAAAGAATGAAAGGTAATAGCTGTAATAAATTATAAATATTTAGAAATAATTTTCCTTTATTTCTTTGTATTAATATTTGTATGGTATATGTGTCTGTAATGCTTTTGGTTTATAAAGCATTATGAAGACTAATCCATGGACATGCAGATCATTAAAAAATTAGAAGTGTGTTTCCTGTCTGATAATTTCTTGATAAATTCAATTTTAATGTACTCTGACCCTAAATGAATTATTTTTTCAACGGGACTCATTTTTTAATGACTTCATAGTCCTTGAACATTAGGCCATACAGAATGTACTGCTGGCTGAACAATTATAAATCTTAAGACATTAGAACTGAGTAGCTGTGGGTAATGCTAATAAAGGAGAACTAGTGTTTTAAAAAAATGTATAACTAGATCTTAGTACATTTAGTTGGGGCAACACATTTTGAAAATAAATTTGTTGAATTTAAGTTAATGTCCCAAACATTTTAAGAGCTGATATCTATAATCCTGTTCCATTATGAAAATGGAAATAAATACAGCATGGTAATTTATAATAATACCATGTATTATTATACCATGTAATATGCCGTGTATAATACCATGTAATAATACCAGAATAACTATACAAAAACAGTTCACATTTTATTTCTTTTTAAAAATACGAGGGTAGATTTTTTAATTATCATAATTTCAAAATGACTCTTACTGCACAGTGGTATTTCACATCACAGGTAGTTTAGACTGATTTTATTATCCCAAATACCTATAGATCGTTAAACACTCAAAATAATCTCATTCTTAAGCCATGTCACCATAAATGAATTATAAAGGTAATAAAAACTTACATTGTTTCTAATCTTAGCTTTATCTGAATCAATTAAACTACTTTAGATGTTAAATCTAGATTTATAAAAGAATGTTAGAAACTTAAGGTAAAATATTTTGGTTTTTACTCTCCTGATTTTTTAATATTTAATGAAATCACCATATAATTAATTATTTTGTAGCTGCATCTCAATTTGAATAGCAAATGTGTTCCAGAAAGCACTTATGACCCTACAATTTCTGAAAATATGATTGTGTTTTCAATATACTTGATATAATTGTTAGTTAAAATAGTTCTGGGATGACTCATTTTTTTTCCTCTAAATGACAGAATGAGAATCATCAATAATCCCTTATATACTTTAACTCAACATTCATGACCACATGTAATGTGCTCTGAGTTAGCAGGTGAGCTTCAAAGCAACCTGTTTTCTTGCTCCAACACCAACCTTCAGTGTTCTAATACAAAATGGTCATCAAAAAGGTGATGTGTATGAAATCACTTCAGATTTACTAAAATTCTTTTTTGTCATAGGCATGGGAGAAACATTTTTAGATGATAGATAACTGCTTTCAGATATTTCTAAATTATTCATTTCAACAAGTATATTGCATGCTTAATATGTGAAGGTCTAGACACGAGGATACGTAGGAAAGACTATAATGTTTTCTGCCCTTGTGAGACTAAAATATATTTTTTTGTTGAAGATGGAAATAAAGAACTTCATTGGATCCTCTGACAAAATTGAGATTATAAGTCCCTTTATAAAGGAAATTTTATTATATTAAAATGTTTCTCAGAAGGTTTAAAAGAAGACTTGTGCAAATTTTAATTCAAATTATCCTTTCAGGGCTTGAGCTACTGAAGACTTGGAGAAGAGCCTCAGAGAAGGGTCAGGTCAACAGCCATCTAGAAATATCTAGGTAGTACATGGCTGCTGACTGAGACAATATGGAATCTTATTCCTAGAAGACTATTCTTTGCTGAAAGAGTAATTTCCTACTTTGTTGGAAAAAGGTATTCTTTTATCTGTGCTTCATATGCACTCAGGAACCTGACTCCAGAGAGAAGGTTCTGATTCCTATTTGAGGAAATTTCAGTTTGAAAAAGATACTAAGATATTTTTTAAAGAAAGAATTATTATAGCTAGAGAAGAGGCACACAGGCCCATCTATCAGTCTTTGGATAGCAGGGTTATAGATGCAGAGATTAAGACTAAAGCATAAAACCCTAGCATAAAATGTATGTAGGTCTGTAACATTAACTTTGCAATATCCTACAGAATATTTCAGAATCAGATAATAGAAGTTTGTGATTTTATAGTAGAACTTTAAAATTGAGGGATCCTTAATTTGAAAAATATATATATTATATATGTTTGATAATTATTTGAGAATAAATATATACATTCAATTATATATATTGTATATATA
This sequence comes from Procyon lotor, assembly GCA_028646535.1. Taxonomy (NCBI): domain Eukaryota; kingdom Metazoa; phylum Chordata; class Mammalia; order Carnivora; family Procyonidae; genus Procyon; species Procyon lotor. The sequence continues at coordinate 100,424,594 of CM053603.1, forward strand.
TAATAAATGATATATAAATATATAATTTATATATAATTTATATATTTATATATACAATATATATTATATATAAATATATAGTATATATAGTATATATGCATTTATATACAGTAAATGTTTATATAAATATATACATTTAATTATATATAATTATATACATTCAATATATACATATAATATAATATATTATATACATATATATAATTCCTTGGTTCACATATTCACCTAAAGCAAAGGTCAGCTTTACTTTTCTGTTAAGTAAATGATTAGTCTTGGCAGGTCATATGGTCTCTATTACAGTGACTTAACTCTGCTATTGTGCTTAAGCAGCTATAGATAATATTTAAACAAATAGATAAGATGTGGCATTGTTCTAATAATACTTTATTTATAAAAACAGGACGTGAGCTGGATTTGGCCAGCAGGCCATAATTGCCTACTCCAATCTAACACATTATTTACAAAGCATTTTATCAATAAAAAACATATTTGAAACCATATTTTTAGATTATATGAAAGTAGCATTGTAGAAATCATACAAACATTGAATGTTGTATGATTTTTTTTTCCCATGGCAAAATAGATTTTCTTCTTTTTATAGTTAAAAGTACATATGTATAAATTAATAATATATAAACCTTGGGTTACATTTAGATACCATTGTCTATAAATAGAATGAATTTATGCAAAGAAATAATCCATATTTTCCATACTTGACTTCATAGTATAGTGATACCTATATACACTTAGCAGATGTATCCAGTTCTTGGATTCGTGGGCAAAAGATCAGAAAGCTAAGAATAATAGAGACATTTTAAAGATTTTTTTTCCTCTCCACATTGTCATATCACTATGTTACACACCTTAAACTGATACTACATATATGTCAATTATATCTGAATATAGTTGGAAAAAAATTTAAAAAACCAATTACCACTTCTACAATTGTTTTCCATCTTCACGAAATGTGTTGATGTATTTCTTTTGCTGTTATATTCTACCATGTCTTCCTTATTCTAGAGGTTTCACTTATTATATTTTTTAATAAATTTATTTACTGTCACTTTAATGAGGCTCTGTAAAGCGATCGATGCATAGGGCAATCTATTTTTTTCTTATGTTTTCCCTTCTCCCTTTTTCTTTCTTTCATATTTTTTCTTTCATAATTTCTGTATTATTAAACTGTGTTCCTTAAATACTTCTCTTATATACTAGTGTTGGAGAAAAATGTATGCTATTATTTTTAAAAACCTACTGCTGTTTTAGACATTTATAGAGTCAATTTTTATTTAATTTTATTTTATTTGAATTTTGTTAGTTAACGTACAGTGTAATATTAGTCAGTTTTGAAAAGCAAAATATGCATCTTGCATCCTATATTCCCATTCCCTTTTCTGCAGAGGCAACCACTTTTATTTAACTTACCCTTTGATTAAGTTTCATATCACTAAATGGCATGCTTATATTTCTAATTCCAGATATCATGCTGTGTATAACATCTAGATTACTGTATCATATGTGTACACATATAAAAATGTACATATGCATGTATATAAGTGTATGTATCTGTACATATAAATATATATACAAACATATACATGTATATAAAATTTTAAGTACTTTTAATAACTTTTCAATAGGAATAGCAGGGATTTTTCTCTTTCCCACTCCCATCACACATTGTTATCCTTCCCTTTTGCTTTTTTGTCACCAAAGAGTTATATTAAAGTGTATATTAGATAGATAGATAGATAGATAGATAGATAGATAGATAGATAGATAGATATTTGGTGTTTACACAATATTGATTCTGTATTATTCAAAGCTGTGAAGTCCAAAAGATTTGGCTTATTTTTTTTAAATTTCATGCATAAATTTGTGTTATCTCTGGATTACTGATAAGCTGGATTTTTGTTTGTTTTTGTTTTTCAAATTATCTGTGTACCTTTCATTAATTGAAACATAATTCTTTTGCCAATGTTTTACATCAGTAAATCTCATCTGGAGGTTCTCTCAGTTTTATTCACTTAGAGAATTTCCTCCTGCAGTCCTCTAAAATCACTGTTCTGGTGACTCAGTATCCTTACTTTCTAACCATTACATTTTGAATATCCTTTCTCCATACTCTTGGTGATCCCCTTTCCTATCTTCTATTTTAGTTCTCTTGTTTTATGTATTTTGTGTCTTTCTCTTTCTTAGTTTACTGCACATTTCAGCAGAGTGTTTTATATAGAGAAACGTGGAATGGAAGCTATTTTTTAAGACTTTTAATTACTGAAAGTGCTTTTATTTTACCTTCAACCTAGATACATGATTGAGATAAGTATAAATTCAACAAATCAGTAAGGAAATCTCCACTTAAACTTTGAGAGGCATTGTTCCATTTTCTTGCTTTCAGTGCTGCTGTTGGATTATTTCAGGCCATTTTGATTCCTGATCCTTTATTTTCCTCACTATGAAAGCTTATCAGATCTTCTGTTTGTCTTCCGTGGTCTAAGCACCAATGTGCACACTTGATACAAGGTTCTTCACTGCCCTCACTGTCCAAGGTGCCTGCTGTGACCCAGTCTTTAGACACATTGATCATTTGGAAGAAATTCTGATGACTTTGCAGGATGGAAGAAAAATTAACTGGCTGATCTGAAGAGAGGAACATGTCTGGAATCTAATTTTTCAAAATAAATAAATGAGAAGGTAATCTTTGCCTTTAGGTCATCCTTACCTACCTTCCCCTTTCAGAGTTCTGTTGTAGTCTAAACATTTTGAAATTGTGTGGTATAAATGGAGTTAGCTTTGGTCTTCCTCGTCATCAGCTTACGTGTTAGGCCTCCCAGCCCTTTCTTTCCCAACACAGATCTTCGAAATATTTTGTTACATCTGCTTTTCAGCTGTCAAAATTTTACTGTTATATTCTATTTTTCTCATTCATATGGCTATATGTTTAATGTAAACTTAAGGCAGGGAAACCAAACCAAACCAAAACAGATTTTGTTTTTAAATACAAAATAAAAACAATAACAGTAAATAATGACAAGCAGGGGAAAAACAGATATGTATTTAATATGCAGGGGTGCCTGGGTGGCTCAGTGGGTTAAGCCTCTGCCTTCGGCTCAGGTCATGATCTCAGGGACCTGGGATCGAGCCCCACATCGGGCTCTCCGCTCAGCAGGGAGCCTGCTTCCCCCTCTCTCTCTGCCTGCCTCTCTGCTTGATTGTGATCTCTCTCCTCTCTATCAAATAAATAAATACAATCTTTAATATGCCATATTTTTGCATTCCATTTTTATTTTTGAAAATTAGTTTTAACAGAAATATGTTTTGGCAATTAATTGCCATTTTGTTAATTTTGCCTGGTACAATCAAATACCAAGATTCAGGCTGTTATCCAGTTTAGGTAAATTTTCTTCTTCTATATCATTTAAAGATCACTTGTGTTTCATAAATTCTGTCCTACTTTTCAGAGTGATTGAAATGTCACCTAGATGGGATGTCTGGGTGGCTCAGATAGTTAAGCATCTGCCTTCAGCTGGGGTCATGACCCCAGGGTCCTGGGATCTTAGCCCTGCATGGGGCTCCCTGCTTGGTAGAGTACATGCTTCTCCCTCTCCTTCTATTGCTCCTCCTGCTTATACTCTCTTGCTCTCTCTCTCAAATAAATAAGTAAAATCTTTAAAAAAAGAAAAGGAAAGAAGTGTCATTTTGAAATCAGAGTGGGACACAAACCATGAGAGACTCTTGAACTCCTAGAAACAAACAGAGGGTTGCAGAAAGAAAGGTGGGGGAGGATTAGGTAACTAGGTGATGGGCATTAAGAAGGGCATACAATGTGATGAGCACTGGGTGTTATACACAACTAATGAATCATTGAACATTGAACATTGAGCACTGGGTGTTATACACAACTGATGAATCATTGAACATTGAACATTGAGCACTGGGTGTTATACACAACTAATGAATCATTGAATCATTGAACATTGAACATTGCATCAAAAACTAGTGATGAATTATATGCTGGATAATTGAATTTAAATTAAAAAAGAAAAAAGGAAAAGAAATAAAACCATAATACTTTTCTAAGCCAAAAAAAAGAGAGAAATGTCACCTAAATATTGTCATTCGTATATTTTTAAAAATTTAAGAGAGAAGAGGATAACAGCACTATTTAGTTTTTGTCATTATATCTTAGTAAATTATTCTTAGAAGATTTCCCTATAATGTGATTTAATGTTTAATAATGCTTGAGAGTGAGGTAACTATATCTAAAATGTCTTTAATCATAATGGAAAATATTGGCCCCTGAAATTAAACTTCATGAAGCATTGAACTTGCATAAATTTTTGGATGGAATCTTCAAAAATATAATGGAAATTTTGTTAGGGGGAATAATCATTAATAATTTAACAACTAAATTTTTTCTGATTATTGTTAGGGATAGAGGAACAAGTCACCATCATTTTGACCAAGTAACAGTCGTTTTTTATAGTATAGTATCTAGGGCTTTTGTTTGTTTCTTTATAAACTGGTTGTTCACATATGTTACACTTACCTTCCTTCAGTGCCCCTTCCGTGTTTCAGTGTTTGACTTAGTTTGATTTAATTTGTGCTACATTAGACTAGCCCAGATCAGGTTCTCCTATCTCAGGGTTTTTCAGAGAAATCTATCTATATCTATCTATTTGTCATCTATCAAGAAGATTTATTTTAAGGAAAAGTAAGTCAGTTTTGGAGAGGCAATTATGGATGATGTCAAGTCCGAAATCCTTAGGGCAGGCCAGCAGGGTAGAAATTCTGACAAGAGTATGTTGCAGTCTTGAATCTGTAGGCTGGAAACTTAGGCAGAATTTCTGTATTGTAATCAGGAGAGCAGAGTTTCTTCGTATTTGGGAACTTCTTAAGGTCTTAAATGGATGAGGCCAATCCACATTATTGAGGGTAACCTGCTTTACTCAAAGCCTACTGATAAGAATGTTAATCACACCTAAAATTATCTTCACAACAGTATCTAGACTGATGTTTGAGGAGATAACCTGGCACTACAACCTGGCCAAGTTCACATCTGAAATAACCATCAAACTACCTCATCAGTTTGTATATATGTTTTGTAAAAATATACATATATCATACATATATTATATATATATTTAGACTGAGGCATTTCAAACATAAATAAAAAGAGATGTGGTCTCTTAGGCACATAATTTCATGTAGCAAATTTTTAGAGAGAATATTAACCAAGCATAGCAAAAACCGATCTCTTAAATTAATATTCAATTATGGAAAGCTGATCAAACAAATTCTTAGAACTGCCTCAGAATTAATTAAAAAGAGCATCTATCTGTCTATTTTACCAGACAAGTTGAATTGACAGTATTTGGTTCTTAAATGAGAATTATTTAGATAGGGACTAATCCTTATTCTTAAACTTTTTTATTATCCGGGTTTCTGGGATGATGTATTGGGTTTTAACTGATCCACATTAAAGGCCTCTTATGATATTAAAACCAATGTGTCCTATCTTTTATCTTTTTAACTGCTGTACCCAGAGAACAGCTTTTTTAAAAAGTCACTCAACTTTTTTTTAAGATTTTATTTATTTATTTGACACAGAGAGAGAGAGAGATCACAAGTAGGCAGTCAGAGAGAGAGAGGGGGAAGCAGGCTCCCTGCTGAGCAGAGAGCCCAGTGCAGGGTGAGAGGTTTAACCTGCTGAGCCACCCAGGTGCCCCAAGTCATTCAATTTATTTGAAATAATTTTATTCCTTGTATACTCTCACTTTGTTTAGTTGCTTTATATTTTCTACTTAATAACTCCAGTTTATCTGATATTTAATTTTCTTTCATCAGCATCTACTTATAACTTACAAATCCAATTACCAGTGCTGCCATGGTGGCTGATTTACCTGGGGGTAAAACATAAATAAAATAAAATAATAAAATAATAATAAAATAAAAAACATACAAATATATAATTTAGAAAATATTTAGGGAATACTCACTGAAAGCAACTTCGCAATTATTATTTGCTTTTATTTCCTTAGGTTAATTTTATATTTGAGATTCCTTTTCCCCTAAATTTATTTCTTAGAAAAAATTTTAATGCCAATGGCAACTGATCTAATATATTTAAGAAAGTCCATGTCAGATGTTGTGTGAAATCAGCCATTTTGTCACAGATGCCTTATCAAGGCTTTGTACTCTAGGGAGTGGAATTTACTTCCTGACCCTCGTTACTGATTATCATACACAAAAGCAAAAAAATGGGCAATCTTAGGCACCTAGGGTAATGGGAATACAGCTGTTAGTCATATAACTATTTTTTTAATGAATTTTATGTGGCTAAGTAGCTTTTAAAGTTTCTCAATCAGTCAACTGTACCATGGATATATTTCTTTCTTCCTGTTTTTAGTAAATGCACAATAGATGCCAATTTATGCTGTGTTGTTTTTCTTGCTTGTTCTGATCAGAAATAAGTAGAAATACAAAATTTAATTGTTTGTATTAGTTAAAAAATTGAAAGAGAATATTAAATTTTGTTTAATCTATGGCCATTAGCCAATAAAATAGAAATTATGATTTTAAATCTCAGGGCTATGATAGAACAGTTGCATTAACGGCCCTAATCCCTCGACTCTACTGAAGGCACACCCTTTGCAATGTGGCTTTGCAGATCTTCCCCATGAAGCATCGAGTATAATTCTTCATATCTTGATTCTAAGTTCAGATATGTGACTTTTTTTGCCCTTTGGTATGTTATCAGTTGTAATAAATAAGGGCTGGAAAAGAACTGGTGCCTTCATTACAGAAGCACACTCAGGCTACCCACTGGAAGGATATAGGAGAGAAATGAAAGTAGAAGCAAGTTGCCCCAGCCAGTAACCACCCCATTTCCAGATTCTTAATTCCCTAGACAATAGCCAGGTGAAACTCAGATATTCTACAGAGCCTAGATGAAACCACAAGATTTGTCCAAATGAATTGCCAGTCCATAGATTCAAAAAAATAAGTTGATCTTGTTTAAAGCCACTGTATTTGGAGTGGTTTCTTATGCTACATTAAAGTAGTAATAGACAAGTGAGAGAGGAGTAAAAAATTCAGATTTTTATATTTTTCAGGTAATAACAATCTGTGTAATTTATTTCACTTTTTAAAAGTGTGTATGTGTTTGTGGATACACGAACTTATTTATTCAAATTCATTCCAATTCCCCTCCCCCAAATAAATTTATATAAGTTGTGCTGTATATTTTTTATGTATAAAGTTTTAACTTCCATATTCATTGTTTTGAGGTTATACCTGTCTCTTTTTGTCTTATTTACCATTACATTATTTAAATGTATCTGTGTCATTCTGTGTACATACTGGTTGTTGACTTTAACTGTTTTATAGCATTCTATAGTTTATACTAATCATGCTTTACTTATCCATTGTTCTAGAGATGGAAATTATGTTGTTCTCTATCTTCCCACTACCACAAAAAATATTGTAATGAAAATCTCCATACGTATTTGTGGAAGAAATTTTGATAACATATATAAGTATATATTTATATATGTCTTCTTATACTTATGTTTATGTATATAAAAATATATGTCTCAGCGTATCATTGTATAAATTTATTTCCTAAGAGACCACTCTATTGTTGATAAAACATCTCTTATTTTGTATTTTTTAATTTATAATGCTTTATTTTTTTTTCTGGTTTTGTCAAGATTTAACCATTTTCCTTTTTTTTTGAAATATAGAGATTATGTTTATGGCCACCCCCACATGCATCCTCTTTCACATAAATTCTACGCAACAGAGAACTATTTTAAATTATATTAGGGGAGATTTTGGTTTCGACCTGTGGGATTATTATAAATTTAAATAGACTCAACGGCAATAATTGAGGGATTGCATAAGTGAGGTTTCTTTTAAAAAAATAGTTTGCAATTATCTGTCTTACAATATGTGAATATAGAAGTTGGAGCAAGTAGTCTCTTGCTCATTCTATCCATCATTGGTCCTCACTGATAACCAAAACCATTATGAAAGAGACAGTAACATCATGTCATCATTTAAGAACAGAAATATAGGAGAACAGTGGGGAAATACTCAAATAAGAAAGTAAACCATTATGGTGAAACAAATATAATCATTATAAAATTTAAGAAAGCAGGTTTTTTTTAAAGATTTTATTTATTTATTTATTTTTGAGAGAGAGATCATGAGAGAGAACAGGAGTTGGGGGACAGGCAGAGGTAAAGGGAGAAGCAGGGTCCTTGCTAAGCAGGGAAACTGGGCGGGATCCCAGGACCCCAGGATCATGATCTGAGTTGAAAGCAGACAACCGACTGAGCCAGCCAGGTGCCCCCAATATAATATACTGTCTGATAATATCACATATGTTATTTATATATTAATAATTAACATATATTATTAATACATACTCAATTTAGTGGCACAGGACAAGCAATAAAGTGCCCTTTATTATTTTTTATAAATGGATTAGTATTTTTTTTTGATTAGTATTTAAATAATTGCAGTATACATGGAAAAAATACTATATTGCCCTCAATTTTAGATTTTAGAAGTTGTATAGAGAAGGCAGATAAATTGCAATTATCTTTAAATGTTCTCTAGTTCATGTTTTTTTCCCAGCTTTGCAGAGATATGATCGATATATAATATTGTATGTTTAAGGTACATAGTGTTGTCATTTGACACATGTATGTGTCACAAAATGATTGCTACAGTAGTGTTAATACTTCTGTGATTTCACATAATTACTTTTTTTTTTTGTTGAGAACATTTAAGCAACTTAAGAGTATATAATACAGTATAATCATCTATAGTGACCATGTTGTATTTTACATTCCTAGAACTTATTCTTCATATTAATGGAAATGTTTGCCCTTTGACTGATACCTCCCCTGTCCCACCCCAACCCCAGCTCCTGGCAACTACCATTCTACTCTCTGTTTCTATGAATTTGCTTTTTTTTTAATTCCATGTAATAGTGAGATCATACCACATTTGTCTTTTTCTGTCTGACTTATTTCACTTAACATAATGCTTTTAAGGTTTTTCTGTGCTGTCATGAATGACAGTATCTCTTTTTCGTGGCTAAATAATACTCCCTCGTTTATATATTTCACATGTTCTTCATCTATTCATCCATAAAAGGACACTTAGGTTGTTTCTTATATTGGTTATTGTGATTAATACTGTAATAAATATGGGAGTGAAGATATCTCTTCAAGATTCTGATTTCAATTCAGAAAAAGAAAAAGATTCTGATTTTTTATTTCCTGGGTTATAAGCCCAGAAGTGACATTGCTTGATCATACATTAGTTCTATTTTTACATTTTGAGTAAACCCCACACTGTTTTCCATAACGGCTGCAACAATTTCCATTCCCATCAACACTGCACAAGTATTCCCTTATGTATATATCATATAGATGGTTTTCAAATATTTTCTTCCATTCCATATATTGCATTTTCATTATGCTGATTGTTTTCTTTTGCAGTGCAGAAGCTTTTTAGTTTAATGTAGCCCTACTTCATTTTTGCTTTTATTGCCTATGCTTTGGGGTCAAATTAATATATATATATATATAATATATTTTATTATATATATAGCTTTATATATATAGCTAAGACCAATGTCAAGGAGGTTTTTCCCTGTTTTCTTCCAGGAATTTTATAGGTTGAGATCTTATATTTAAGTCTTGAATGCATTTCAAGTTGATTTTTGTGAGTAGTGTATCATAATGTAAGGGTATATATTACTTACTTTTGCAGCCAGAAATTTTTCTCCTGACTCTCCATTTAAAGTGTGTACTTATAAATTCTCTGAAAACTATTTTGGCTGTCTCCTAGAATGATATACTTTTACCAATATAAGGCTAAACTTTATAGTATATACGTGTAGTAAGTTAAATAATTTCTAGTTATCTATTTCTCTTAGAACAATGCTAAACAATGTTAATATATAATGCCTCCATGTCTAGATATAGTTGAAGCATTTTTTCCCTAATTTATAATAAACTTGGCCTCTTGACTTGCTTTGGTTCTTGACGGCTTGATACTCGTCAAGAGCTTTAAAGTCTCTTATATACTTCCTTTAGTTTCTCGATTCTGCCCTTGAACACAAGAAAAAAGTGACTCAGGTAGTAGTTATTATACCATCCAGGGCCCCAAGATAAGAAGATATATGGAACATAGCAGAGCCATGGCAAGCAGAGCCAAATAGGGATATAGCTGACTCATAGATTCATGAGATAGAAATAACATTTGTTGTTGTAACCCATTCAGATTGGGAAGTTGTTTGTTATAAAGTAGAGCTGAAAAAAAAAAATGAAACAGTTTTGAATATCTTGATGTGTATCAATTTAGTGGTTGATAGGCTGCTCCTTCTCCCTCTGCCCCTCCCCATGCTTGTGCACTCATACTCTCTCTCCTCTCTTCCAAATAAATAAAATCTTAAAAAAAAAAAAAAAAAAGACAGCAAAGAAACCCACGGGTTTCAACCTTGATACCTAGTGGAGAGGATAACACTTTCTCTGACAATTTAAATCACTAGGTATTATCTTGTAAGATTTGCATTCCAAGTTCACACTACTAGTGTGGACCAAAAAGCCTCAAGCAGAGAATTTAATGAATGTGTTCTCAGGTTACTCATGCCCCTAGATGACTGGGAGAAGGGAATGCAAATCTTCTTGTGTCAGTGTATGCTAATCTGGGTTTGTAACATGTCATTAATAGGAGGATGCATCCTCAGTTCAGAAATGTTGGGGCACCTGGGTGGCTCAGTGGGTTAAAGCCTCTGCCTTCAGCTCAGGTCATGATCTCAGGGTCCTGGGATCGAGCCCGGCATCGGGCTCTCTGCTCAGCAGGGAGCCTGCTTCCCTCTCTCTGCCTGCCTCTCTGCCTACTTGTAATCTCTCTCCTCTCTGTCAATAAATAAATAAAAAATCTCAGTTCAGAAATGTTAAAATGTGCAACAAACATTTTTAAAATCTTTTAAATAGGAATCATACAATGAAATGTAATGCACGTTCAATGGAAACATCAGAAAATACCATTGATTCATATTTTTATATTTGAGGGAAAGGAAAAACTTTTAGAGAGGACGTTATTTAAGTGACAGTAATAGTAACAATAGTAGCAGCAACATATAACTCTTGCAATGCTCCAGGGATGATCTGTTTCCATATATTCCCTTATTTAATGCTCACAACAACTCTTTGAAATAACAATTGCTTCCTTCATTTTAGAAATAAGGAAACAGAAAAGCCAGGATTTAATTTAGCAGCATTCTATGTGCAAAGCCCTGTCTTAATCATTGTTGCTTTGATAATGAGAGCTGTTTCAGTAAGCACTCATCATGTGGAAGGTCAGTCCAGAAAGAGAGGACACAAAGAACACAGAGATAAAAGAAAATGTCATTCCTCACAATGTCAAGTGGACTAGGATGGGTAAAACAAAAGAAATGAGATAGAAGTAATTAGTTGATGATGTTGGCAAAATAGATGGAAGCCAGACATGTATGATTTAGTATTTAGGTATATGAGATTCATTCCGTAACTAATGAGGATTCATTGAGAGTATTGAAGGAAGAGAGTACCATGAGTGTGTTTTTCAGACAATAACTGATTTGGTTGTGATGTATTGACTGAAAAAATGACAGCCAGTCAGTCAGGCATAAGGAAGTCCTTTGTGAAGAAGCAGTCAAAAGTCTTAACTAATATTGTATATTAGCAATATGTAACCACAACTTTTAGACTGTTTTTGGAAGGAAGAGCATGTTTTCAACTGAATAAGGGAACAGAGGTGGGGTGGGGAGATGTTTAGCAAAGGAAATAATAAGTTAAGTCAGAGACTTATAGAGTTTGAAGTACCTGTGGAATTTTTATGTGATTTTGTTCTGGTCTTGGACATAGAAGGATTTCTAGGAGAAAGAATCACGGGAACCATTGGGATTGATAGAATAAAAAATATATTGATAGAATAAAAAACGAGTTGAACCAAGTCATATGGGTGTATTGTATGTATTTAATAGCATTAAGTTCATTAAATAACATTTAACTGATTTTCTTTCACTGAGTTTTTAAAAGAGTGATATCTTTATTTATAACAAAACTAACATGACACTGAGTATTTTTTTATTGTGGTAAAATGTATATAACATAAAATTCACTGTTTTAGTCTATGTAACTGTAAAATGCAGTGGCATTAAATCCATTCATAGTGTTGTACAACCATCACTTCTTTGTATTTCCAGAACCTACAGAACTTTTTTGTGTGTGTGCTATTTTTAAATCTTCTGAGTCATTGTCTCTATGTTGGTTAAATAAATCCCCATTAGTGTTAGAATAGAGAAAAGAAAGTTGGGGCCAAAAAACAGACTCATAGAAGTGATTTTTGTTGTGTAATAGGGCATGTTTTTTAAAAAAAATTTCGTAGTTATATATGAATGAAACTTGGGTAATCAATGATTTAAGAATGAATTATAGGGAAAAAAAGAATGAATTATAGGCAATTGAATATATAAATTAAAACTTTATTAATAGGCTACGTTCTAAGTAGATGACTGTGGTATGTTCTCCAGGGCTAAATGAGAAATATTACCTTCATGGTTGAATTTGTCAAAGCAGTTTCAAAAGCCAAAATATAAACCTAACTATTACTTTTTCTAGACAAGAGCTCTATCCCTTGACTGCATTTTGTTATTGACAGCAATGATGACAGAACCCAGAGCTCTAAGAACTCTTGACAAGAACAACAACCTTTTCTCCCCAAATCTTACAGTCTCACTCCCACTATGTGTCTTGAAGCTACCATGACTCAGCTCTTGAATTTTACTTTAGTCACCCAAGAGGGCAACATTCTCAGATCACCTTTGGTTCCCCACATTAGCATTTTTATAAGGTTCTGTATTCTCTTTTTCTGATCTTCTTTACCTCCTCTTCCATTGTTCTTTTAGAAAATTATGGTCTGGGGCTCCTGGGTGGCTCAGTGGGTTAAGGCCTCTGCCTCCAGCTCAGGTCATGATCTCAGGGTCCTGGGATCGAGCCCCACATCGGGCCCTCTGCTCAGCAGGGAGCCTGCTTTCCCCTCCTCTGCCTACTTGTGATCTCTCTCTGTCAAATAAATAAATAAAATCTTTTAAAAAAATGAAAGAAAATTATGGTCTATCTTCTCAACATTTCTTCCAAGTTTTCTCTTCACTTTATCTATTTGCAATCTGATTCTCCCATGAGGTTACTGGCACCCCTAAAATTTCTCAAGTTGTAATTGTTTTCTCTTGTATTTTATATCTTGGGCTAGAGGTTGGGTAGTTATTTTCATTGTTCCTTTATCCCCACTATACCACTATCCATTCCTTCTCCCTAAAAACATCGACACTTTTGAAGCACATTTATCAGACTATGCCACTTGATGATATTCCTTGTTATAGTCATTTCTAGATCTCTCTGCTTCTTTGATATTCCTTACAGCTTTGAGATTGTAGGGGAAAAAAAGCTTTCTCCCATTTATTCTAGGTTCTTTTGGCTGGTCTATTAGCTAAATGCACATAAAACATATTAACTCCAGAAAAATAAATTGGTTTACGTATGTCCTAGAGCCCTATAAGATTATGTGGACCCATAAGCAGTCAAACAATTGAAGCTTATCTGCCATCATGAGCTGAGGAAAGGAGAAAGGGGTCTGATAGTCCACAGGGGAGGAAGATGGTAAGACCAAATGTTTGGTAAATAAATGCTTGCCTTGTCCTGCAGAGATAATAGGCTACAGAGAGGAATTTATCCCCAGGGCCTGCTAAACTCCCCTTACCTTGCTTACCTTTCCTAACCCTTATTCTTAGTAGTTACCTCTGGTGATAGTTCTCTTCCTGGACCAGGGTCTCAATCTAATTTTTTCTTAGGCAGTTAAGGGGGAGGTAAAACCTCTTCCTGAGTCTTTGGGCCTTGACTCACTTCAGATTAAAGTTATCCACATGCCAAGTGATACATTCTGGAGAGATCTTGGATAATTTTTGCATTCTTATCTTAAAACTTGGTAATTTGGGAGCATCTGGGTGGCTCAGTTAGAGCATCTGACCCTCGATTTCAACTCAGTTCATGATCTCAGGGTTGTGAAATCAAGCCCTGGATCAGCAGCACACTAGGCATGAAGTGTGCTCAAGACTTTCTCTCTTTGTCCTCTGCTCCTGCCCCATTCCCTCTCAAAAAACAAACAACAAAAAACAAAAACAAAAAACACAGAACAACAACAACAACAAAAAACTTGGTAATTTTAGTTTCCACACAAATGATCACTCTAATATCCCCATTTCATTTTTGCCCCAGTCTTTCCTCCCATGAGCTTATACTTTGACCTGTCAGCATTACACTAGCCTAGAAACTGTCATCTTTATTTACTTTGATCTCTAGATGATGGTTAATTTTATGTGTCAACTTGAGTAGACTAAGGGATGCCCAGATAGCTAGTAAAACATTATTTCTGTGTGTGTCTGTGAGGGTGTTTCTGGAAGACATTAGCATTTGAGTCAGTAGACTGAGAAAAGATCACCCTCACCAATATGGGTGGGTAGCATTCAATTACTGTGCAGGCTAAGTATAATAAGAAAGTGGAACAAGAGGCAAATTAATTCTCTCTACTTGAGCTAAGATACTTACCTTCTCTTACCCTCGGATATCAGAGATTCAGATTTTTGGGCCTTAGGATTCAGACCAAGGACTAATACCATTCACCCACTGATTCTCAGGTTTTTAGACTCATACTGGAATGTACACCATCAGCTCCCTTAGAAATTTTCCAACTTAGATTGAATTATATGACCAGCTTTCCTGGTTCTCCAACTTGCAGATAGCAGCTTGTGGGACCCCTTGGCCTTTGTACTGAATGAGCCAATTCCTGTAAGAAATCTGTCTGTCTATCTATCTATCTATCTATCTATCTATCTATCTATCTACCTATCATCTATCTACCTACCTATCCACCCATCTATCATCAATCTAGTCTATTGATAAATCAATCTATTAATCTATTGATCATTCCATATATTTTCTATATCTATTTATTTATCTCCTAAATGATTTTATATCTCCCGTTGATTCTGTTTCCCTGGAGAATCCTGAATAACACATAATTTTTTACAAATGCTTAATAATAATTTTTTAAATGAAAAATTTAGATTGAATGATAGATTGAGAACTTAAAAGGTAAATTTATTAGTTTTTGAGATACAGTAGAAATTGTATATAGAGTTTTATTTCCTACTTAATTCTGAGGGATCTATAGAGATGCCAACTTTTAAATACACTTTTAAAATAAATAAAATAAATAAATACACTTTTAAATACAGTTTTGAGTGGAATCATTTAGCTCTTACTTCTTGTTCATATAAACTGTTTCTGTTTTACTTGCACAGATCATCTCTCAATTTAATGTATTTTTCCATCTGATTACCTTCCTCTCTGAAGTAATTAAGTACCCTCAGGTTGGTCTGCACTGTGCTACACATGTATCTAAAATGTCCTGCCTCATTTCAACCTGTCTAGTCTGGCTTCTTACCAGTTAAACATCAACCAGGCACTGGAATCAGTGTTAATGAGATAGAGAACCATGTCTCTAATTCATTTGGAGGAAGTGATACATATGATGAAAAAGCATGCAGAACTTGGTTCTAAATCCCATTATCCAATAAAAAGAACTGTAACCTGAAACTGAGTTCCCTTCTTGGTGAGTGTGGAGTCAAACGATACAACGAAGCCAAAGAATAGTTTAAAGGAAAGGTTTTTCTTGCAACAAGTAAAGGAGAACTTCAGAGATATTTCTCAAAGCAGCGTCTTTCTAAAAATAAACTGGGGAACTTTTAAGGTAAGGGTGCATGTATATTCATAAAGGGGCTTGGAAAAGGAGAGTTAAGTATACAATTGGGGCAAAAGTCATCCTACATTGACAGAGTCCAGGTCCTGATTGACTGAAGTCATGAGGTGAGTAAGAGTAAACATCAATACTCTGGTTCTAGTTAGTCCAGTGTTTGAGGGCTTGAAGGAGTTTATCTCTTTGTTTGCTTACTTATTTATTTAAATTCTGGTATAGTTAACATTCACTATTATATTAGTTTCAGGTGTACAATATAATGATTCAATAATTCTATATATTATTCAGTGCTTATTTGAGGATATGTGTGCTTTTAATCCCCTTCACTTAACTTCACCTACCCCCACTCAGGTCCCCTCTGATAACCATCAGTTTGTGCTCTTTAGTTAAATTTCTGTTTTTTAGTTTCCCTTTTTTGTTTATTAGGTTTTTTTCTTAAATTCCACATATGTGTGAGATGATAAATGGTATGTGTCTTTCTCTGACTGACTTATTTCACTTAGTATTATATCCTCTGGATCCATCCATGTTGTTGCAAATGGCAAGACTGCATTCTTTTTTATGGCTGAGTAATATTCCGTCACACACACACACACACACACACACACACACACACACACACACACATCTTACTCTTCTCACTCTTCTTTATCCATTCATCTATCTGTGAACATTCAAGCTGCTTCCATAATTTGGCTATTATAAATAATGCTATAATATATATAAAATTGCATGTATCTTTTTGAATTAGGGTTTTTGGGGTTTGTTTCGGTTTTTGTTTTGTATTTTTTGAATAAATACCAAGTAGTAGAATTACTGGATCATATAATGGTTCTATTTTTAATTTTTTGAAGGACCTCAGTACTGTTTTCCATAGTGGCTGTACCAATTTACATTCCTACCAACAGTGCCCAAGAGTTCCTTTTTCTCCACATCCTTGCCAATGCTCATTTCTTGTGGTTTTGATTTTAGCCATTCTGATAGGCATAAGGTGTTATTTCATTGTGGTTTTGATTTGCATTTTGCTGCAAATCAAATGAGTGATATTGAGCATTTCTTCATGTGACAGTTGGCCATCTATCTTCTTTGGAAAAATATCTGTTCATGTCTTCTGCCTATTTTTTAATTGGATTATATGGTTTTTGGTGGTGAGTTGTGTAAGTTCTTTACATATTTTGGCTACAAACCCTTTATTGGATACATGATTTGCAAATATCTTCTCCCATTCAGTAGGCTGTTTTTTTTGTTGTTGTTGATTGTTTCTTTTGCTATGCAGAAACTTTTTATTTGATATTGTTTCAATAGTTCATTTTTACTTTTGTTTTCTTTGCCTCAGGAAATATATCTAGAAAAATGTTGCTATGGCTGATATCAGAGAAATTGCTGTGTTCTCTTTTGGGATGTTTATGGTTTTAGATCTCACTTTTAGATCTTTAATCCATTTATTTTTGTATATGGTATAAGAAAGTAGTCAAGTTTCATTTTTTTTTAGATTTAGCTGTCCAATTTTCCCAACACCATTTGTTGAAAAGACTGTCTTTTTCCCATTGTATATTCTTGCCTCTTTTGTTGAAGATTAATTGACCATATAATGATGGGTTTGTTTCTGAGCTCTCTATTCTGTTCTATTAATCTATGTCTATTTTTGTGCCAGTACCATACTGTTTTGACTACTACTGCCTTGTAATCTATGTTGACATTTAGGGTGGTTTAGAGCAGAAATAAACAACATAGAAACAAAACAAAATAGCTCAATGAAACCAGAAGCTGGTTCTTTGAAAAGATCAACAAAATTGATAAACTTTTAATCAGACTCATCAAAAATGAGAGTGAGAGAGGGAGGACTCAAATAAACAAAATCAGAAATGGAAGAAGAGAAATAACCATCTATGCCACAGAAGTACAAAGGATTATAAGTTAATATTATGAAAAATTATATGCCAGTAAATTGGACAACCTAGAAGAAATGGATAAATTCCTAGAAACATATATTTCTCAAGCTGAATGAGGAAGAAATAGAAAAGTTGAATAGACCAATTTCTAGCAGTGAAATTGAATCAGCAATCAAAAAACTCCCAACAAACAAAAGTTGAGGACAAGATAGCTTCAAAGGTGCATCCTATCAAACACTTAAAGAAGAATTAATAACTGTTCTTCTCAAGCTATTCCAAAAAAGTGAAAGGGAAGGAATGCTTTCGATTCATTCTATGAAGCCAGCTTTACCCTGATACCCAAATCTGATAAATACTCTACAAAAAAGAGAACCACAGGTCATTATCTCTGATGACCATAGATGCAAAAATCCTCAATAAAATATTAGCATACCGAATCCAGCAAACATTAAAAAAATCACTCACTCAGATCAGTTGGAATTTATTTCTTGGATGCAAATGTGGTTCAATATTCACAAATCAATCAATGTGATACATCACATCTCCAAGAGAAATGATAAAAATCATATGATCATCTCAATAGATGCAAGAAAAACATTTGACAAAATGCAACATCCATTTATGATAAAAACTCTCAACAAAGTAGGCTATGGGGAATGTACCTCAACATAATAAAAGCCATATGTGAAAAACCCACAGCTGATATCATATTCAATGGTGAAAAACTGAAAGCTTTTCCCCTAAGATCAGGAACAAGGCAAGAATCTCCACTTTCACCACTTTCATTCAACATTATACTGGAAGCCCTAGCCACAGCAATCAGACGACAAAATAAATAGCATCCAAATCAGTAATAAAGAAGTAAAACTTCCACAATTCGCATATGAACATGATACTATGTATATAGAAAAACCTGAAGATCCCATGAAAACAAACAAACAAACAAACAAACACTAGACCTGATAAATGAATTCAGTAAAGTCACAGGATACAAAATCAATATACTGAAATCTATTGGATTTCTATACACTAACAATGATGCAGCAGAATGAGAAACCAAAGGGATTTAAGTCCTACAATAACAACCAAGAATGTGTGTTAGGTCAACTTTTACTTTTGAAGCAGTAGTAGAAATTTTACCACTGATTTGCCTCTGATATAGTTAGACTATCTCCTGGCTTGAAACTAGCTGCTTGGTTTTCTGTTTCTTTTTTGTGTTTTTTTATTTTTATTTTTTTTAATTTTAGAGAGAGAGAGTTTGTGTGTGTGTGTGTGCGCACAAGAATGGGGGGTGGGAGTGGTTGGGAGCAGAGAGAAAGGGAGAGAGAGAATCTTATGCAGGCTCTATGCCCAGGCAGAGCCCAATGCAAGGCTCCATCTCACTACTCTGAGATCATGACCTGAGCTGAAATCAAGAGTCGGACACTTAACCAACTGAACCACCCAGGCGCACCATGGCTACTTGTTTTTATGTTCTTTTTCCTTTAAACTTATTAACTACTGAGGTCTATTTTTCTGCAATTTTAGCATATTGCAGAACATTCTGCAAGAAATGTGCTTGAGCAAGTCAGTGCCAGTCAGGTGTAGATCACAAAATGCCTGAGAGACATAAAATGACTTCTCATATTTAGAAAGCTATGTCTTAATCCTTCTTTTCCCAGGAACACCTAATCCTATCTGCCTACAGAACCAGAGATCCTTTGATTGGTAGTTGATTTTAGGCTAGAGCAGGAAAAGTGCAAGAGAGTCTGGAGAATCTTTAGTGCCAGTTTGCCTATTTGAAGAATCAACTATATACTATATCTTTAATGTATCTTTACTCTGAAACAATTTAACCCATCCAGATTTAATTTATCATTAGTTAAAAGGCCTGGCTTTACAATGGTTATGACAGCCAAATCCTCTCAACTTGATCTTGGGTAGGTCCGAGTTTGAATAGCTTATAGTTATTCAAAACATTTCTCAATTATTTATGCTTGGGCTTGAAATGATCCCTCCAAATTTACTATTCACTTATTGCTAACTGGACAGTTCTTTTCTGAGCTTATAAAATTCTTCTAAAATCTTGCTACATCAAACCAACTTCAACCAGTGTTATTAATATTTTGATCCTTCAAAATCTTCCCTGGACCAACAAATTATATATAGTTTCTGCCTTATAAGTTATCATCTTTGTTATGATGTTGTTATGTGCCAAAATGAACCTGTCTTCCAGGACATCACATGTAAACATTATAACAAATGTTTCACAACAGTATAATATGGATTAAATATGGATTACATCCTTACAACTCCTATAAACAGCTTATTTTTTTTAATCATTTGCCCGCTAGATCCTTTGTTAAAACAGTGTTTTTTTTTCTAGGTAGTAATCCCTTTATAAATTAAGAAAGGCTAGATAATGTTGTGACAACAACTCTAAAATATCAGTGTCTTAAAATAACAAAGATTTATTTCCCTTTCATCTCACTGAGGGCTCTTATTCACCTGGAGACTTGCCTCCATCCCAAATGGAAAGAGTGTGAGAGTCTTTCACCCTTGCTTTTAATTTTTCTGATTAATTTAATTCATAACTGATTGTCAGAACAAGTTCTAATCCACCAAACTCCAGGGAGCAAGGATGTTCAATCTTCACTGTGCTCAAAAAGATAGAAGAACCAAACATCAGTTAGAAACTAGTGACTGAGGCGTCTGGGTGGCTCAGGGGGTTAAAGCCTCTGCCTTCCGCTCAGGTCATGATCTCAGGGTCTTGGGATCAAGCCCCGCATCAGGCTCTCTGCTCAGCAGAGAGCCTGCTTTCCCCCTTTCTCTGCCTGCCTCTTTGCCTACTTGTGATCCCTCTCTCTGTCAAATAACTAAAATCTTAAAAAGAAAAAGAAAGAAAGAAAGAAAGAAAGAAAGAAAGAAAGAAAGAAAGAAAGAAAGAAAGAAAGAAAGAAAGAAAGAAAGAAGAAAG
Organism: Procyon lotor; assembly: GCA_028646535.1. NCBI lineage: Eukaryota > Metazoa > Chordata > Mammalia > Carnivora > Procyonidae > Procyon > Procyon lotor. The sequence continues at coordinate 100,445,321 of CM053603.1, forward strand.
AGAGAGAGAAAGAGAAAGAAAGAAAGCAAATAGGAAAGAAAAAAGAAACTGTGACTAAAGTGCCTGGCTGGCTCAGTTGGTAGAACATGTGGCTCTTAATCTCAGGGTTATAAACTGAAGCCCAACCTTGGGTGTAGAGATTACTTAAAAATAAAATCTTAAAAAAAAAAAAAAAAAAAAAAGGGAAAAAAAAAAAAGGAATCTAGTGATTAAATAGAACACTCCTTCCTTTTTTTTGGACTAGTGTTCTGTGGAAAACCCTAAGATATGCTGGCTTTGTCTATATAATAATTGACTGAGCAATTTCATGTAAATTTCCATGAATACTTCCTAAATATATTATTTCAATTGTTGGTGGGAATAGATGGAGTTTCCAAATGAAAATTTGTATTCCAACTGGCACCATCAGTTTCTATGTAACACTGTTCATAGATGTTTTTACTGTGAAGATTTTTGAATCTCATTACTTTAAATATAGTTATCCTTCCAAATTCTTCAGACTGTCTGCATTATGCCCAGTAATTTTCTGGACCCATTAAAGGTTAATGAAGGAAGGAAACTATTGCATCACATTTTGTATGGTTTGTTAAAAACAAGTAATATTAATGAAAATGTAAAGTAAAGCATAATAAGTTTGCTAAAGGCCAAAAGTTGACAAAAGATGATTTATGTTTTTTTTAAGATGATTTATGTTTTTATTATCGGATATCAAGATTCATATAAGCTAACTTTTTGTTAGAAGTGTTGGTCTTTATTTTATTTCATTGTGATGTTAGTTCATAGTTACTGAGTGCTTACTAAGCGTAAAGCATTTTTTTTTTTAAAGATTTTATTTATTTATTTGACAGAGAGGGAGATCACAAGTAGGCAGAGAGGCAGGCAGAGAGAGGAGGAAGCAGGCTCCCTGGGCTCCAGCCTAGGACCCTGAGATCATGACCTGAGCCAAAGGCAGAGGCTTTAACCCACTGAGCCACCCAGGCACCCCCTAAGTGTAAAGCATTTTACTTTGTAATGTGACAATTATATATGTATATTCTCTACTCAGGACCCACCGGATTGGGGAAATATAATGTATAATGATCAGCAATTATGCACTCTTAACAATTTACATATATCACCTACTATTATCTAATTGCAGTCTACTAAAAGAGGAGCTATGAAACATGAACATGTGTTACTTTTCTAGTCTAAATTCTCCAACTATTTTCATTACTAAAAAAGTTTGTGAATATTTCGGTAATAGATGTTAAGAATTTCATAACCATAGAGATCTATCATTTATTCCCATTTTTTGCCTCAACTTTGCCTTGCCAGTTGTACTTAATTAATTGTAATTTTCAGAATAAATCATACTTGGAAGCATCTCCATGCTTTCCCTCATAGCATTGTCTTTGCCAATATTCTGTTACCTTGTACATTTTGAATGGCATGAAAATGTTCACAATATTATAAACGTGAATAATGGTTAGAAAACAGTAAACGTAAAAAAAAACAAAACAGTAAACCTGTGTATATGTTATAACTCATTTTGGTAAAAAATGCAAATATATTCATAGAACAATATTAGAAATGCATGACTCAGTGTAAATATTTATTTATTAGTGGTATAGTTACCAATTTTTTATAGCTATTTGTATTTAATGTTCTATAATAAAAATGTATTATTTGTAATCAGGAAAAATTGAGACCTGTTATTACTTTCACAGTAAAAGAAAAGAAAAATACTGATTCCATTTGTTCAACTGGCAAACTCCTACTACTAGTGTTTTAATCTCAAACCAAATCCCATTTTCTCTGAAAAAAGTTTCTTTCTTCTATACTGCTATTGTGCTTTCTATAGCTCTCTAGATTGCTACTGTACAATATTGCTTGCCTACTGTTATATTAAACCATAAGATACTTGAGATAGTAATCATGATATTCACTCTTTTTACCCCTAACATATAGTACAGCAAGTGTATATATGGAAATTTAAGTGCAATAAATAAATAAATTGAATTAAACAAATTAAATAAATAAACTGAATTCAACAGCTACCAAGTAAAGGCACAGGAAATAAGTAAATGTAACAAAAGGAAACGTTTCAGTCTTACAAGAGAAATCTAAAAAGATAAATATGGAACCTGACCTTTGAATGTTTTATTAAAATGTGTGTTACATTATGTCAGTTTCCTCATTGGACACTTTAATGACTCCAGTCATACACCATGTAGTTCAAACACTTTCATACCCCTGTAAATCCTTCTACATTTTGAGAAAATAATTAGGAAAACTAATTTGTGGTAATTTTAATGGACACTTTTTTTTTAAAAATGAAGTTTTTATTTTAGAAGAGTCTTAGGTTTACAGAAGATTTGCATAGACTGTATGGAGAGTTCCTTTGTACTTTGTACACAAGTTTCTGTATTGTTATCATCCTACTTCACTATGTTATATTTGTCACTACTAATCTTCTAATATTGATATATTATTATTAAGTGAAGTCCATATTTTTTTCAGATTTTATCAATTTCCCTCTGTGTATTTCTTGTTGTAGGAGCCCATCCAGGATACCACATTATATTTGATTGTTGTGTCTCCTTAAGCCTTCTCTAGACTGTGAGTTTCTTAAACTTTTCTTATTTTTTATGACTTTGACAGTTCTGATGAGTAGTGGTCACATACCCCCCACTCAGGTTTTCTCAGTGTCTTTTTCATAAATAAACTAAGGTCATCCTCCTTATTTATTTATATCAGTTTGGACTTGGGGATATTTATTCTATACTTTGAGTTTTGATCTAATATTACTTAATTACATTGTTTTAGCTTTGGCCTCTGAGAATGCTTTCCATATTTTCTTCTTTGTCTCTTTGACACTTTGGTAGAACTTCATCATGTTTTGCTTGTTTCTTTATTTATACTTCCTTACTTCCAAATCTTCTGAATAGGAAGATTTTCACAGCTTTGAGAGCATCAGAGTATTCTAGTTTAAGCCAAGGTGAAAATTTCATAAGTAGGAAGAATGCAGGAAATTCTCAGTGTGTTGGGAGTTTGTCATGGATGGAGCCAAGAGAGAATTAGGGGTTGTAGTGAGAGATGAGCCTGGAAAAGGAAGTGGAGCCATAGAGTGAGATTTGAAATATGATATGAAGGCATTTTGACTTATTGTATAGATGGTAGAAACAGTTTCAAAAGGAAGGTAACAAAAATAACTTTTGTTTTAGAAAATAATTTCAGTAGTAGTATACAGTGTAATTTGGAATAGAAAAGTCCAGAGGCAGAGAAATTATTGAGTAAACTTCTTATAATTTTCTGGTACTGGAATTATGAGGAAATGAATTAGAGACAGCACTAGACGGCTTCTTACCCTTCTTCTTTATATATGATTTGAAAAAATTGTGGATATTAGTACATATGGACTTCAACTTTATTTTCTCTCTTGAACTTGGATTGCTTTTGCTTTTCAAAATAGTAATGAAGTTGTGTCAGATTAACCTTCTCTCTAGGAGACATAAGAAAATCTGGGATATAGGGGTTCCTGGGTGGCTCACTGGGTTAAAGCCTCTGCCTTGGTCTCAGGTCATGATCTCAGGGTCCTGGGATCAAGCCCTGCATTGGGCTCTCTGCTCAGCAGGGAGTCTGCTTCCCCCTCTTTCTCTGCCTGCCTCTCTGCCTACTTGTGATCTCTCTCTCTGCCAAATAAATAAATAAAATCTTTAAAAAAAAAAAAAAAAAAGAAAATCTGGGATATCTCAGATATGAGGCATTGGATGAGGAAGAAAAGATTTAGAAAGTCCATATCCAAGATTTGAAAGAAAATTGAAGTGTAAAACAATGACAAGAGTATTTAGTCCCCCTTACCTCTTATATATATTCCAGTTCTCAAAGCAGTTACTGAGAACCTGAGAGGCTAAACTTCTTTTTAAAAAGTTAAGAAGCTTGAAAGTACACAAACTGAACTTAGGGAATGCTCAGCATTTGAGGTCCTGAAACTCCTCTGGTATTTGGTCGAGAACAACAAAGCACTAAACACTAATATTAAGAGCTAACTGAATAAAATATGTTTATAGGGACTGAAATTTCAAATTCTTCGAATCCTGTTAGGATGGAAGTGATTGGTATTGCTTTTAGTTTTATATTAGGTATCTACAAAAGCAAAAGTAAATCCTGTCTGGAAAAAAATGACATTAACCAAAACCTCAAATTATCTTTAAAATTTTATATAAAAAATGCCTGGCAATTATCTCACTTATGTGAGAAGATCAGAATATATAGAATGTGATTAATAGAAACAGCAATAATCTGTTAATAGTAGGTTATGGAGTTATCACACATAAACTTTAAAATAACTATGGTTTGTTATGGCAAATAGTGGTATTAGAAGTAAAGAGAGAATTTTTAAAATAACAAAAATCTATTAAATAACAATTTGACATAATTTGAGGGTAAAATACAATTGCAAATATTTTCTTACACATCTCTCAGTAGCTGATAGAATGCACAGATAACAAATCCGTTATCAACCACTACAGATTACGAGATCTTTTAAGAATGCACAAGTGTGCAAGATAGTAGAATGAAATTAGAAATTAAAAATCCAAATATAACTTTAAAATATCCATATTTTTTCAGAAGGAAACAACATCTGTCAAAATGACCCAAGGATACTCTAAAAATATCAAAATATCAAATAAAGAATAAAGAAATAGCTAAAATATAATGTATAAAAATTTATGACCTAAATTTAGGTCCAATGTACAATTGGACCTAATACATTTAGGACCAATGTACTTAAAATTGTGTGTACAGAAAAATTTATAGCCCTAACATCCTGAGAAAATTAGATAGGTTAATCATAAAGTTGTAAAGATTAATTTTAAGAAGTTTAAAAAGAACCAGTAAATTAAATGTAAAGAAGCAGAAATGGGAAATTATAGAGATAAATGTAAAATAAAATTAGAAAAAATTTAAAAAAGAAGCCTGGTGGTGGGTATTGAGGAGGGCACGTATTGCATGGAGCACTGAGTGTGGTACATGAACAATGAATCTTGGAACACTGAAAAAATAAAATAAAAATAATTGGAAAAAATTCAAATAAATTCAAAATTCAAAAAAAAATAGAGAAACAGCAAAAAAAAAAGTCAAAGTACAATAGTTGGCTCTTTGAAAAAATAATAGAATTTGTAAATCCCAAGAAAGAATAATAAAATTTTAAAAGGGAACACACATACCAGAAATGAAAAAGGAGTTAGTAATATAGATCCTACAAACACTAGAAATTCCAATGTTAGGAATTTACCTTATATATGTACTTATAAAAATATGCTTTGATATATGCACAAAGATGTTCATTCAATATTACTTTTAGAGCAAAAAAATTAGAAAAAGAATCCACATGTTCTTCAATAAAGAACTAATTAGTTATACCTCATATAATCAAATACAAGACAGTTAAGTAATAAGAATGAAATGCTGATATGACATGATCTCCAAGGTGGTTTGATCCATGAAAAATAAAGATGCAAGTATGATTATGTGTGTGTGTAGATTCTATGTATGTGTACACATGAAACTGCTACTAGGAATTAACTTCGCATAGTGAGAGCATATTTTCTTTTGTTTTGTTTGGGTTTTTTCTGTTGTCGCTTTGAAATTATATCTAAACCATTTTCAAGCCTGACCTTGCTAGGCTGGTCAGATTCCTCCAACCCCAACACCTACCATCACAGGGAGCAGATCTGTACATCATGGGGACGGATAGCACAGGTGTGGAAGAAAGAGGATATTAAGAGACAGACCATGTTATCACTCATAAAAAAAATTCTAAAAGATCCACATCCCTGTGGATTCCAACTCATTGACAAGTACCAAGTACCAAAGTTACAGCCTTGAATAAAGCGACCCAAATGCTCCCAAAAGTCAAATCCCAGAATAAGTAAGGAATCCTTTCTAAAGTGATTTGTTTGGATCTATTTTATTTTTATTTTTTTTTAAGATTTTATTTATTTATTTGACAGAGAGAGAGAGAGATTACAAGTAGGCAGAGAGGCAGGAAGAGAGAGAGAGAAGGAAGCAGGCTCCTAGCCAAGCAGAGAGCCCGATGTGGGGCTGGATCCCAGGACCCTGAGATCATGACCTGAGCTGAAGGCAGAGGCTTTAACCCCCTGAGCCACCCCGGCGCCCCAAGTTTGGATCTATTTTAAATAGCTACTTGGTATTATATTGGAAAACTTCTTTCCCTTGTTCTTTTCAGGACACAGAATTTAGGTCACAACATTATTGGTATTCTTTCAGTTTCAAGAGCTGTATTCAAATTTTATATCAGTTAGTTCAACATTTATTTATTGAGCATATTGAACAATATACTTGTAACAATGCCAGTTTCAGTGACTAGAAAAATGTATAAGAAAATTTCTGTTTTTGAGGAGCTGACAGGGTCTTAGAGATAGAGATTGGTAATTTAACAGTTACATAGCTATATAGTAGGTGATATATGGATTCACCCAACCTAATTTAAGTGGGTTGATTAGAGTTCTAATAGCTTCAGAGGGTTTGACTATTTGCATAACATCCATAGTATCCCCCTTTCAAGGGCTGCAGGAATAAAGAACCATGATTTCCTTTCTTCACTTTCCTGTTTTACATAGAAAGAACACCAGGTTAAGGGATAAAGGTGACCACAGAAGCATAAAATCTCTAGTAGTTTCCCTAGACCGTTGCAGGAACAAAGCCTGAGGTTCAGGGACCATCGGAGTACAAAATTATTGAAGTTAAAACAAGTGACATTTTGCAACTTGTTTGTAACATAAAATGAGCAAATGTTTTAAAAAGAACTGAGTCTGTGTGGCTCAGTTGGTTAAATGGCTAATTTCAGCTCAGGTCATGATCCCAGGGTCTTGGGATGGAGCTCCATATTGGGCTCCCTGCTCCGGGGAGAGTCTCCTTCCTCTCCCTCTGCCTGCTGCTCTGCCTACTTGTGCGCTCTCTCTCTCTCTCTCTCTCTGTCAAGTAAATAAAATCTTATAAAATTAAATTAAATTAAATTATTAAAATAGTAAAATAAAAAAAATTACACCAAGCAATACAAGTTTAGGCATTATTTTTCTAGCTGAGAGCTACATTTAATGCCTGTCCTCTATGTTTTTATAGCTTCCTGAGCAACTAACTTAAGTATTTAAAAAATCTGAGTACACATACCCTCTGCATTAGGGTATCAACCTGATGAGGACTAGAGCTGTCTTTTATTCACACTGTGATCTTTAGCACAGATATCAGTATTGAGACATAATATGCAAACAGCAGCAGTCTCCTAATATTTCAAACTGAATCAAATTGCTGAAATTAGAAGGGAAAAAGCAAAACATGCAAAATAAACACCCTAGTTCATGTCTGAGACAAATTTATAAAGACAAATATATAACACCTAAAGCTAAATTTTTCAAATTAAGCAGTTTTTTTCATATAATCTTTACTGTCTCTAATCATACATAAAGAGTTGTACAGTGATTACATGGAGATATTATAAATTATTTCAAATATTCTGAATGAAGAAAGAATAGATGGATTGATTTTACTTTCTTTAGAACTAAAGAAGCTTCACTCATCAAAGTTAATTCATAAAGACTCAAACACTAAAGCTTCTAGTACTGCAACTTCTGGTACACCTTTAGATTGTTTATTACTACATAAATATATGTTTTTCTGTTTTAATTATAATATTCCAATTCATAAGTTGTGATAGTTGTATTATTCTTTTAAAGATTTTATTTATTTATTTGGCAGAGAGAGAGCACAAGTAGGCAGAGTGGAATACAGAGGGAGAGGAAGAAGCAGGCTCTCTGCTGACCAGAGAGCCTGTTGTGCAGCTCAATGTGGGGCTCAATCCCAGGACCCTGGGATCATGACCTGAGCCAAAGGCAGATGCTTAACTGAATGAGACATCCAGGTGCCCCAATATTTGTATTATTTTGTATTAACACATACGTGCATTTTTGTTAGGATATAGCAATACTTGGTACCAGAATATTTGCATTTAAGTCATAGATCTGGCAACTACTCCCTGACAAATTGCAAGTCACTTCATCATTTTGAACCACAATATCTCATTTTATGAAATCTGGGCAAAAGCATGTGATATGTGAAAGTGCTTTGCAACTATAAATTATGGTTTGAAATGAAGTATATCAAGATATTATCCATGGTTTTTGAATTTCTCAAAAATTGTTGTTATGCTTCAAGATGAAGTATGTTTTCTTCAGAATGTATTTTATGCAAGATCAAGTAGATCTACATCTTTAATAGTAGAACTACATTCATTATAGTTGTTGAAATCAAATACCTGGTTCAACCAACAATTACCACCAGCCCCAAAACCAAATAAATAAATATAAGGATTGGTAGGTTGAATCTTATTTATAAAAGGGAGAGAACACAGAACAACAACAATAAATATAGAATTGTTGAATCAAGGTGCAAGACTTACATGCATAACGGGATATACCTCAAGGCATCTATTTTGTTTTGTTTTATTTTGTTTCATTTGTTAGTCGACTCCACTGCATAGCTTCATAGCACCCTCTCTGGATCCAACCTTTCCTAGGAGTGGCCTCTTTTATACACTTATGTGTCCCAGGAGAGAAAACAACTAATCATCCTGCAGCTATAGAAAGGAGAGCAATTCTGAATCCTCTTGTGAATAATAGAAAAATTTTAAAAATACCGAGTTTACAAAAAAATCAAAGCTGCAAAAGGCTCCAGCAACAAGGTGATATTTATCACCAAGAAATATTCTTGATATAAAAAAAGATCAGGGTGTTTAAATTCTGAGGAAAGGCATTTACTACCCAGAATTAAATCAGTTTTATAACTTGCAAGCTGCTTTAATCTGTCACAGGAAGGAAGGATGATGATTATATAGTATAGGTAGTTAAAGGTGTGGTTTTTAAAAACAATTATTTGAGTTAGAATGAACCTGAGAACATAAAATAGTCTCATGACCCATCCCATCCATTATGTTTGGAATAATAATCCTAGACAGTTATATGGCATAGTAATAAATAGTCTCTTAAGTTAAGAAATTTAAATGTTTATTTTTCATCATCAAGATCACTAACTAGCAGTTATTGAACATTTAGTGGAAGCTTGACGCTAATGGGTATTGACCCTGTAAAGAATAAAATTTAAATACAGAATGCTTTCCCATAAGACAGACATCATAGTCAGTCATGTCAAATGGAGTGATTTTGTCCACACAGGTGTTCTTTATAAAATCAGAAAAATGAGTTTTAGTTTTTAATCATTATGTACCTGGCTATATACCTGAGACGGAGTGGAATAGAGAATTATACATGTTCAACATAAATATATCCAAGACTAACAGGAGCTCAGATTTTAGAGTTGTTCAGTAATCTACAAAATATTAAGATTAAAAATAATTAAATCACTGAAGATTAAAACCACTCATCTGAGCACTCACATCACGCACTCAACAACTTGCTCCTGGACACAGCAAACATGATCAAACCGACGGTGTAATAAGATCTCCTCTTCATGAAAGTTAGTGACTGGGCTGTATGTTCAGGTCCCCCTTTCACACCTGACTGTGACTTTACCCTGCACCCTTAATGCCTGTTTTAGCTGTTTTATGAGCCATAGTGAAGTCTTCAGCAAAGTTAGTTGCTCATGCCAAATGTTCTGCTCCATCATCAATAGCATACTGAAGACTAAAAGAAACATTGCCAACATTTCCTGCATACTGGGTGCCGTGGGCTGTGCTAAGATTTTTAATTTGTATTAGGCGGTGCAATGATGAAAATCAGTGTAAAAACTAGATATCATTGTTATCTCTACAGATGAGAGAATAAAATACATAAAGTTTAGTGTTCTTGCAAAAAGTATAGGGTGGAAGCTATAATTCAGAATTCACATCTAAGCAGTTCATTTCTTGATCTAGCAATACCAAGGCCTCATTGGCCTTCAGTTAATCCTGTGGTAACATGAAATGACAATGTCCCTACATTTTATCCTCAGTGTAGCAAATCCCCTATGACACCTGTAGCAAATGGCCTATGACACCATTTCTAGGTTGAAGATTTTAGTAAAACATCACATTTCGTTACTTCATGAAGATATGTGCAAATGTCTTCAAGGACAACTTCTTAACACATCCATAGCTGCATCCTTTAGTTATTTTGTTATTGGTTTATTGTTGTTATTATTATTATTATTATTATTATTATTATTATTATTATTATTATTTGCCTGGTTTGTGGTAAGAGAGTTCTCCATTTTTTTCACAATTTGACATATAAACTTATAAACACATAAACATCATAAACATGAAAACTTAGTCGAATTTATGAATGAAGGAAAAGATACTCCTAATATTTTTCAAGTCCACTGGAAGAGCAGAGAATGGGCAAAACTTACACTCCTGTCTCTATAAGGCATGGACTCCCTTGTTCTATTTCCACTGGACTGGTATAAGGGATAGCAATTTTACCACTGAGAGAAGAAAAAGATCAGTACTGGTTAGCAGTGCAATCTGTTCCAGAAAAGCAGCCTTCAGACCTAACAAAGAAGATGTACTACATAAAGCAGTGTCAGCATGACGATCAAGACTCAACAACCATATCTGAGGAAAAAACAGTCCGAATGAAGAAACAGCAGAAACTTATATAGGACTGACAGACCATCCCTCCTTCCATTCATAAAAATATTTTGGAAGAACCAAGGCAAAAACCTAGAGAGGGAATCACTGATTAAGTTCGTTTGTTAAAACAGTCAAACTGTAGATTAGAACAGTGTCATTTTATTTTATCTTGTTTAATTTTTCTTCTTTTGAACAAAATATGCAAAACAATCTTAATTGTCTTCAGAATCTTTGTTCTGATGTTTCCTATGCTACTTTTACAGATGTATAGGGATTCTGTCTTATTTGTTCTTCAGGATATTGCCAATGCTTCCATTATTTATTTATAAGACTTGATCATTTTACTTAGTCAGGAGAACCACATAAATATATATTGTCTCTCCATTCATTCATCCACCCATCCATTCATCCATCCTTCTATTAATTTAACTGATAAAAGTTAGATGCTTATTGTATTTCAGACACCAGACACCATGGTAGACTGTGGGTAGACAGAGGTAAATAAAAGACATATCATACCTACATTTAGAGAACTTACAGTTGAAGAAGTCTGATGTTAAACTAATAAGCAAATAATGAATAATTATAATATGATGAAAGATCTATGATTTGAAAAAAATAGGTTATTGGGTGCTGAATATGACTGTTTACTACAGGGTAAGTAGTGAGAAAAGTGGTCTAAACTAAGATTTGAAAAGTTGAGTTTTGAGGGTGAAAAATATTTCAGAGAAATCATAAAGACCCTAGAGCTGGAATAGACATGGTATGCTAAAAGAAACCAAAAGACAAATGTGAAACAAAGTTTCATTATTCTCACTAGCCATCTAAGACTATATCCACCTAAACTTTTCAAAAATAATCCAGCCTAGAAAGAGAGTAATAGCTTTCTCATCTAAGATGCTGCTGAAAAGCATCAGTATCTCCATGAAAAGTTAAGAGTTAGGAATATTATAAGGAAAGAGAGAGGGAGGGAGAAATAAAGGGAAATTCCTCAACTTTTATAGAGCCATTAAATGTTCATTGAGTTGCCAGATCCTTATTTTCTAAGTATAGTTAACACGCAATGTTATATTAATTTCAGGTGTACAACATAATGATTGGATGCTCACGTATATGCTCACAAGTATAACTACAGTTTCTCACCATAAAACATTATTACAACGTCATTGACTATATTCCTTATACTCTGCCTTTTATTCCAGTGACTTACTCATTCCATAACTGGAAGCCTGTATCTCCCATTCCCCTTTACCCATTTTGCCCATCCTCTTCCCTCTGGCAACCTTCAGTTTGTTCTCTATATAGGTATGATTCTACTCTTTATTTTGTGTTTATTCATTTTTTTTTTACTGCATATATGAGTGAAATCACATGTTATTTGTCTTTCTCAGAATGACTTATTTTACTTAATATAATGCCCTATAAGTTCATCTGTACCGTTACAAATGGAAAGATCTCATTCTTTTTCCAGCTGCATAATATTCCATAGTAAGTACATATGTTTTTGTGTATATCCTATAGTATATGTATGTATGTATATGTGTATATACGTGTGTGTATGTATATGTATATACGTGTGTGTATATATATATATATTACATCTACCTATTCACTCATCTATTGATAGACTCTTAGGATGTTTCCAAGTCTTGGTTATTGTAAATAACACTGCAATAAACATAGGGGCACATATGTCTTTTTGAATTAATGTTTTCATCTTCCTTAGATAAAAACCCAGTAGTGTTATTAGTGGATCATATGGTATTTCTATTTTTAAATGTTGAGGGATGGCATGTTTCTACTGGCCATCTGTATATCTTCTTTGGAAAATGTCTATTTAGGTCTTCTGCCCATTTTCTATACAGATTTTTTTGGGATCGTGACACCTCCAATTTTGTCCTTTTTCATGATTGCTTTGGCTGTTTAGGGTCTTTTTTGGCTCCATACAATTTTAGGATTGTTTGTTTTAGTTCTGTGAAAAATGCTATTGGTATTTTGATAGGGATTGCATATAATCTGTAGATTGCTTTGGATAATTATGGACACTTTAACAGTATTTTTTTTCTCCCAGTCTGTGACCATAGAATGTCTTTCTATTTGTGTCATCTTCAATTTTTTTCGTCAGTGTTTTTATAATTTTCAGAGTATAGGTCTTTCACTTCCTTGGTTAATTTATTCCTATGTACTTTATTATTTTTGATGCAATCATTAATGGTATTGTTTTCTTAGATTTCTCTTTCTGCTGCTTCATTATTAGCATATAGAAATACAACAGATTTCTGTATATTGATTTTGTATCCTGCAACTTAACTGATTTCATTTATCAGTTCTAGTACTTCTTTGGTGGAGTCTTTAGAGTTTTCTATATATAGTATCATATAATCTGCAAATAGCAAAAGTTTT
>CM053603.1:100458853-100479618 GCA_028646535.1 Procyon lotor
GATACCCTCAATAGATGCTGAAAAAACATTTGACAAAATACAGCATCCTTTCTTGATCAAAACTCTTCACAGTGTAGGCATAGTGGGTACGTTCCTCAATATCATAAAAGCCATCTATGAAAACCCACAGCGAATATCATTCTCAATGGGGAAACACTGAGAGCCTTTCCCCTAAGAACAGGAGTAAGGCAGGGATGTCCACTATCACCACTGCCATTCAGCATCGTACTGCAAGTCCTAGCCTCAGCAATCAGACAACAAAAAGAAATCAAAGGCATCCAAATTGGCAAAGAAGAAGTCAAACTCTCACTCTTTGCAGCTGATATACTTTCTGTGGAAAACCGAAAGACTCCACTCCAAAACTGCTAGAACTGATACAGGAATTCAGTAAAGTGTCAGGATATAAAATCAATGCACAGAAATCAGTTGCATTTCTATACACCAACAACAAGACAGAAGAAAGCGAATTTAAGGAGTCGATCCCATTTACAATTCACCAAAAACCATAAGATACCTAGGAATAAACCTAACCAACGAGGCAAATATCTGTACTCAGAAAACTATAAAGTGCTGATGAAAGAAATTGAGGAAGAAACAATTTAATGGAGAAATGTTCCATGTTTATGGATTGGAAAAACAAATATTGTGAAAATGTCTATGCTACCTAAACCAATCTACACATTTAATGCAATCCCTATCAAAATACCATCAATTTATTTCAAAGAAATGGAACAAGTAATCCTAAAATTTATATGGAACCAGAAAAGACCCTGCATAGCCAGAGGAATGTTGAAAAAGAAAACCAAAGTTTTCAGCATCACAATTCCAGACTTCAAGCTCTATTACAAAGCTGTAATCATCAAGACAGTGTGGTACTGGCACAAAACAGACACATAGATCGATGGAACAGAATAGAGAGCCCAGAAATGGACCCCCAACTCTATGGTCAACTAATCTTTCACAAAGCAGGAAAGAATGTCCAATGGAATAAAGATAGTCTCTTCAACAAATAGTGTTGGGAAAATTGGACACCCACATGCAGAAAAATGAAACTGGAACATTTCCTTACACCACACTAAAAAAGTAGACTCAAGAGGAAATACCTCCGTATGAGACAGGATTCCATCAAAATCCTTGAGGAGAACCCAGGCAGCAACCTCTTTGACCTCAGCCACAGTTACTCTTTCCTAGAAATATTACCAAAGGCAAGGGAAGCAAGGGCAAAAATGAACTATTGGGACTTCATCAAGATCAAGAGTTTTTGCACAGCAAAGAAAACAGTCAACAAAACCAAAGACAACTGACAGAATGGGAGATTATTGTAAATGACATATGAGATAAAGGGCTAGTCTCCAAAATATATAAAGAACTTAGCACACTCAGCACCCAAAGAACAAATAATCCGATCAAGAAATGGGCAGAAGATATAAACAGACATTTCTGCAAAGAGGACATCCAAATGGCCAACAGACATATGAAAAAGTGCTCAACATCACTAGGCATCAGAGAAACACAGATCAAAACCATAGTGAGATATACCACCTCACACCAGTTAGAATGGCTAAAATTAACTAGTCAGGAAACAACAGATGTTGGCGATGATGTGGGGAAAGGGAACCCTCCTACACTGTTGGTGGGAATGCAAGCTGGTACAGCCACTCTGGAAAATAGTATGAGAGTTCCTCAAAAAGTTGAAAATAGAGCTACCCTATGACCCAGCAATCGCACTACTGGGTATTTACCCTAAAGATCCAAATGTAGTCCTCTGAAGCAGCATGTGCACCCGAATATATAGCAGCAATGTCCACAATAGCCAAACTGTGGGAAGAACCTAGATGTCCATCAACAGATGAATGGATGAAGTAGAAGTGGATATATATTCAATGGAATAAAACAGCCATCAAGAGAAATGAAATCTTGCAATTTGCAATGAGGTGGATGGAACTAGAGGGTATTATGTTAAGTGAAATAAGTCAATCAGAGAAAAACAATTATCATATGATCTCTCTGATATGAAGTATTTGAAAGGCAGAGTGATGGGTCTTGGGGGGTGGGGGAGGGAAATGAAACAAGATGGGATTGGGAGGGAGATAAACCATAAGAGACTCCTAAACTCACGAAACAAACTGAGGGTGGCTGGGGTAGGGGCTTTAGGGATAGGGTGGTTGGGTTATGGACATTGGGGAGGGTATGTGCTATGGTAAGTGCTGTGAAATGTGTAAGCCTGATGATTCACAGACATGTACCCTGGGGCAAATAATACAATATATGTTAATTTAAAAATAAAAATATAAAGAATGATTTTATTTATTTATTTGAGACAGAGAGAGAGAGAGCAAACTCAAGTGGTGAGGTGGGGTAGAGGGAGGGGAAGAAGCAGACTCCCCACTGAGCAAGGAGCCCCATGTGCATCATGATCTGAGCTGAAGGAAGATGCTTACCCAACTGAACCAGTCAAGCACCCCAGGACTTCCTTAAAAAAAAAAAAAAGTCCTATTACCATTTCTTTCTTCTTGCCTGATGTTCCAGAATCTAAAGTCTGAGTTTAATGGGTTATAGCCCTTCTGTGGTGTGGAGGATATGCTTAGTTTAATCATTATATCCTCTCCTTCTCAGTTTTTTTTTTTTAATTAGTTTTTTTTTAAGATTTTATTTATTTATTTGACACAGAGAGAGAGATCACAAGTAGGCAGAGAGGCAGGCAGAGGGAAAGGGGGAAGCAGGCTCCCTGCCAGAGCAGAGAGCCCCATCTGGGACTCGATCCCAGGACCCGGAGATCATGACCTGAGCCAAAGGCAGAGGCTTTAACCCACTGAGCCACCCAGGTGCCCCTCCTTCTCAGTTTTCTATTCAGCAATCAAGCTTTAGACTTTATTGTTTCATTATTATCTGATGCAACTTAGCTTTTATTGTTTATGTGCTTAATGTCTTCCTCCACTTATTCTCCAAATAGAATATAAAATCTGTGAGGGCAAGCATTTTATTTTTTTTCCAATTGCTCAGAAGAGTGCTTGTAAGTGGCAGGTACAAATGAATAATTGAGGTAAAAATAAGTCAGTTATTAATTACAAGACTCCTATTTGAATTTAAAGAGAAGCTATATTTCCAGACTTTGGCTTGCTCAATACAGTCATTTTCATGTTCTGGCTAAGCACACTGGAACTCTATCTCAGGGTTAAGCCAAACCCAGCTAGTATAAATTACTGCTTTACTTTCTTTGTGATTTTTCTCTTTCAGGATGCCCAGAGTTTATATCAACTAAAAATCCCTGGACAAAAGATCAAGATAATACCACATTGATATTACTCCTTAATAGTATATCAATCCATTATTTAAGAAAAACAAGTTTTCCTGATGACAAAAGAAATTATAATCATTCTATAAAACAACAAAAAAATTGAAGTGTAAAAAAAGTATACATAATCCTAAAATAGGAGCAATGCACAATATAACAGTACTTTTTAGCTCAAGCAATTTTTCTAGGAATAATTTTAATGTCGTTAGGTTCATAATCTTGTTAAGTAATTATTCATGCCATGATTTCAGGAGTGTTATCCCCCATTATCTGCCTTAACATGAATTCATGAAGTTTGCATAAGGCAGCAGATTTCCATCTTTATTGCATTTAGCTAATTTCTTAATGTTGAGAAATTTTTTGGTTGTTTTATGCTCTCATTTCATAATTTGCTATTAGTGTTTATTAGAAATTGTCTAGAAAAAAAAATGCTTGATTCTACAGAGAATAAAAATCATGTCCATGTAGGTTTAAGTTAACTACCCAAGCATCATAGATTTAGAAACTTAGAATTTGAACTTAAGCTTTTAAATGTTCTCCCAGGGGTGCCTGGGTGGCTCAGTGGGTTAAGCTTCTGCCCTCAGCTCAGGTCATGATCCCAGGGTCCTGGGATCCTGAGATCAAGCCCTGTGTCAGGCTCCCTGCTCAATGGAGAGTCTGTTTCCCTTTCTCCCTATGCCCTCCCGCTGCTCACTCTCTCTCCCTCTCAAAAAAAAAAAAAAAAAAAAAAAAAAAAAAATCTTTAAAAATTAAATGTTATTCCAATACTCAAAAAAAGCACATGGTCATTAAAAGTAAGATGCATTACTTATTTCGACATTAAGTTAAATTTTTCTCTGGATTTTTTTTTCATGTTGAAGAAACCAGTAAGGGTAATACTAGAAACTTCTAACAACTGCTGGAGGAGGTTTGAGTCACAATTTTTTTCACATCAAGATCTTTATTTATTTATTTTGGGGGGAAGATCTTTCTTTTTACTGAAAATACATAATAAAGCAATTATTTATAAAATTAGCGTGTTGAAAATAAATCAATAAAAAGAGACTACCCAGAGACTGTGAAAGGAGTGACTTCTACTTGGACAGATGGCCAAGGATGTCTGAGAATGAAAGGAGAGAGCACCTTGTGAGAGAAGACAGAAAGGAGGGTTGTGGGCACTGCAGTCAGCCTATATTCCTTGGTCTATGTCTTCTAGCAGTGGGTGCAAAATAGTATTATCCTGCTACATGGAATACATAAGAACACATGGATGGGGGATAAGAATAACCACATTCATTTGAAATGACCTCGATTTCTATGCATATAGGAATGTGAGTGTATATATAGCGTGTATATATAGCTGTTATATGCACATATATTTATACATGTTACTAAAAACAACTCTTCTAGGATTAAAAATACTGATTTAGATAGAATAAAAATGTATTTTGTTTTAATGGTGCTACAATATTTTAATTCCACTGGATATTACTTAATAAATTTTGAAGGGAAATGAAAATGAAGATAGATTATCAAAAATATGCTATAAATAATAATTTTAAAGGAAATACTAAATGCTGAGGTCTTCTTGTGTTCACCATGCTTGAAAATGACTTCATTTTAAACTAATAGTTCTTTTAATTAATTCTAAATTGTAATAAAAATCCCATAGGAGCACCTGCGTGACTCAGTAGGTTAAATATCTGACTTTTGATTTCAGATCAGGTCATGATCTCAGGGTTGTGAGATTGAGCCTGCATCAGGTTCCACTGGATATGGAGCCTGCTTAAGATTCTCTCTCTCCCTCTCCTTCAGCCCCCCACCCCCCCAAATAAAAATGAATAAATAAATAATAAAAATTTAAAAGCCCATAGATATTATTATGACATACATATTATCGTCATGTAAGTATCTCTAGGTAGATGATATAACACTAATTACCCAAAGAACTGATGGTAATAGGTCTTAATTTTTAAATGTTGCTGGTATATTTTAATTTTTAATTTTACTTAAACTTGGACAAGCCTGAAATTAAATGTTGAAAGTAGTCTTCAAAGCCAAACAGGTGTTCTGGTCAAATATCTCAACTTTGTTGAAATTCAGTGAGAGTCTTGAAAACTAATTAAACATTTGAAAAAGAAACACTCCCTTATGAGAGCTTTACTTTTCCTGTGAAGCCTTTTTGGAACTGCCATATTCAGAGCTGGAAAAACTAAACACCTGCTTTTAAGGGACTCATGAATGTTTAATCCTGATGAATAGATTACTCCAGTGGGATCCAGGCAAACACAGCAGATCAAGTAAACATGAAAACAAAATACTCCCTTCTCCAGAGGAATTTCTTTATGTGGCCTTCCTTCAACAATCATTCTATTTTTCTACTTAATACTTGTATTTTCTACTATACTTGATTATATATATGTATATATATATATATATATATATATATACATACACACACATATATGTATGCATGTTCTTGCATAGCAGTGAACATGTATATTACCTATAAATAGGACCATTTGAAAAGACTTTAATCACTTTCTTATTCTGTTAATAATTTACATATTATACATTAATTAATACTGCATTTTTAAAAGTTAAATTCAAGTTATTTTAATAGCTGAGGTTAATCCTAATGAAATAATTTTTTCTCTTTATAAAATAAAATATTTTCTTCAAATAATGAATTCTTAGAAAGTATCTTAAGTATGTCTAGGTAACCTTTGGAAAGGGTGAGAACTATATAGTAAATGGGTTATTTTATTTATATATAAAGCACAAAGCCCACTTTATTTGATCAAAATTAACATGTATCATGTAAAAATTGTGATAAACTGGCATAACTTGCAGGATCTGAGCATTAAAACTCTTATATGAAATATTAGATGGATAGATAGATAGATAGATAGATACATACATACATACATACATACATACATACATACATACAGGGATATCTGGGTTGCTCAGTCAGTTGAGGTCTGCCCTAGGCTCAGGTCATGATCCCATGCTCCCGGGATCAAGTCCCTCATCAGGCTCTCTGCTCAGCAGGGAGTCTGCTCCTTCCTCTCCCTCTGCCGCTCCACCTGCTTGTGCTCTCTCTTTCTCTCTGTCTAATAAATAAATAAAATCTTTAAAAAAAATACATACATACATACATCTTTACTCAGATTTAATTATAAATTTAGTACAATTTGAATCAACCAGATTATTGTGTACTGTTTTTTTTTCTACAGTCAGTCACTCCTTCTATCTACTTACTCTATAAGCTTCTATGTTAGAGATTGCAAATAAATATGCAAAACAAAAAATATATTGGAATTTATGCTCAATTCAACAGTCTGATACAACACTTACTGTAAGTGGCAGAAGACATTCTGCCAATGTTTCAGCATCTTTTCTAGTGTAATTGAGTACTTGAATGAATTTTAAGTTCTTCATTGGCAAAGACATAACTAAGATATTTGCCATCACATTTCGCACCTTAAATATGGTGTCCTATTTGGGCTGTACAGTTACTTTCCTCACTCAGAAGAAAACTAAGTCTAGGGAAAGTAAATATAGGTTCGAATAAGTTTGGCCAGAGGTTCAGAAAACTCAAAGCCAACAGAAATTAACAAAGTAAGAGAATACCTGATTCTTTTTTCCTTCATACCTCAAATCCTGTCAATTGCATCTTTCAAATGTATTTTATATTTGTTCCTTGTTTTCCACATCCACCCTAGATGCCTCCAGAATATATTACTCTCACATCCAATTACAGCTCTAGCCTCCTACATGTTCTGCCTTCCTTCTTCCACTCTTGCCTATACTATATTATCCATAAAAGAGCTAGAGTGAACTCAAAAATATTCAGATCACATCAAACCCCTGATAAAATGATTTGACAATCAGAAGAAAAACCAAACCCCTTATCATGGATTCCATGACCTTGTCTTGGACTGTAATGGAATACAACTCCACACTAAAAAAGAAGAAACAATTGATAGGTGCACAAACGTGAATGAATTGCAAGGACACTATGCTAAGTAGCAGCAGTTACTTTTAAAAGATTACATATTGTATGATTCCATTTATATGACATTCTGGAAAAGCCAAAACTACAGTGACAAAAAATAGTCATGTTTTCCAGAGTTTAGAGGCAGAAATAAGGTGTAATTTCAAAGGAGTAGCAGAAGGAAGTTTTGGAAGGTGATGGAATGAATCATTATATGTCCTGATTATAGTGGTAGTTGCAGAAATCTACTCATGGTATTAAAGAAGCACACCAAATTCTATTAAATTTTCTATGTTAATTTTTAAAAAATAATCAAATAATGTTTGGCTCATTTCTCATCTGACCAAATATAATTTTGTATCCTTGAATAAATTATTCAACTTCTCTAGCTAGAGTTTCGTCATAAATGAAAACAATGCCATTATTTTTAAAGGGCTGCTACCTCTAAAATATATTGTCTGCCTATCTTATCCTTCTGTCTTCTTTGTTTAGTCTTATTTATTCAGTAAGTATAGAGAGATACATTGTTTCTATTTCTCAGGAGAGATTCAATTGATCCACTGGTTCCTGTTAATGCAGTCTATGCAGCTACCTTGTTTTTTTCTCAGGGAACCAATTTTGTTGGAATCCCCAAGGTCTTATATAGCAGAGTGGGTGCTTTGCAAACAATACATACAAATTAGAAGTTAACATAATTGCTAAATCTCTTTTGTAAAAATATAAGAATGATAGACTGAAATATTCTAATAGTACTTTTCAATGTGAAAGTGATATGCTTAAAGAAGCAATTATGAAATAAGTCAAGGAGCCTCCGAAAATTTATTAGGCTATACTGAATCATATTTTCCTAAATCTAGTATAATAAAATGTCCTTTGTTTAATGACAATGCAGACATAAAATCCCTTTTCAAAACAATGATCCTCAGGTGTCATACATCTAAATTTAGACAGATACCCGACATGTTTATTCAGCCTTCTTGCAATTACAAGGAACCATGTGCCTCTTACTGATTTAATATGAGAGGTGTAGAATATCTCTGCAGTGAAGGGTGATTATTATATTTCTTTCATGAGTATGAAAGTCTCATAACTCACAGACATCACAAAGTGCCCACGGACTTTGTGAGTTATTAAGGTCAGCCATGGGAATAAAGAAGATAATCACTTTTTACCAGTGAAATATTCAATTTATTTTATGAGAAAACTTTTTTATTGATTACCAGTTCAAGAATGGCAGAAACTAATAAAGCACCCAGGGGACTGTTCCATCTATCTGTCCATGATTCTAGGCTGTTATCAGACTATGCCCTTGATTGATCTAGTGATGGAAACAAACTCAAGCAATAGTAAAAAAAGAATAAAGATTTCTTCCTTTTAAATTTGTGAATTAAAAAGATATTTAAGTATAAAATAACTGTTCTTTTGCTTTACTCATTAATTTGTCTTACGGAATAGGAAACAAAAAAACAGAAACAACACTGGCCTACTCTGTCAGGGACATAGGGATGGCCTACTCTGTTAGGGACATAGGGATGTGGTTTCTGGCTTTCTAAAATGGGCTTTCTGTGAAAACCAAAAGGACAAGTGAGGAATTCTTGACTCCAACATCTAGAGTGCATTTTTTAAAATATGAAATTCATTTTGATAAGTTTATGTTTATATAATCATAAATTCTAATGCTGTCAATTCAGTAAAAAAAAAGAAAAGAAATGAGCAGGATGAAAGAACCTTATGTTTCCTGAATAGCACAGGATGTTATATGGGTGAGAAAGTGGTATTTATGAGATAGTGTGTGCATATGTGTTTGTGCTCCACCCACTTACAATATTAAGACTGTGTAAAATTTAGGAAAACATGATACCTATATTTAGGTAGGTATGATACGTAACATTTAGGTGATCTCAGAAATCAGTGACCTTTATATCTTCATTCACCAATATGCTCTTATTAGTTTTGATGATGGCTATTTTTTATATTGACTTCTTAATTGTTGATTCATTCAACTCCCATTCATTCATTTCATAGATACATCTTAATTTCACTGACAAGTTTCTCTCTCAGAAGTTTTTATTCCCTGGAAATAGTTCTCTTCCTTATCAATATTTCAATTCTAATTTTATTCTCTCAAACATTTGAAGACAAATATTTCCTCAAATTTATCTTTTTCATAGTAAAAAGCCACAGGGTCAAGATTTACTTATTTAACTTAGTTTGAAATTCTCTCATCATTCTGCTTATTTCTTTTTTAGTTTAGTTCTTGCCAGTGATATTTTTAAGTTTCTGTGTGGCGTGGACATATAGTAGATATGATTTCCAAAAGCAAATGCAAATGCAGGTTGTCAAAACAAACTGAAGCAAGCTTGTTCCAGGGTTCTTGAAAACTTTTAAACACTTTCCCTTACTTAAAAAATAATAACAACTCAAGAGCAGAGTAAGGGAAGCCTGTGAAGATACTCATTTGTTACCAGGAAATGGATCCGTTTTAGATTTTGCTTACTTCTACCACCTGGTAGAAGAGGTCAGGGGAAGGAGGTCAGGGGTCAGGGGAAGGAGACTTAGTGAGTGAACCAAGGGAAGTCCTGGAGCTGGAAAAAGAAATGTTTACAGTCATAAAGCAAAGACTCACTCTCTTGGGTAAAAAGAATTATTGGTGGATGTGCCAGTGATGGAGATCTCTAACCCAAAACACCATGAAGGAAAACTAGCTTTAAACATCTGACATCCTATAACGCTCCAAGCCAGATTTTGAAGATACAATTTGAACAATAACTTTTTACTCCTTTTCATTCCTCCCTTCCTATACTCCTGTTCCAAAGTGGTGAAGCGATATACTCCACATGGTCGCTATTTGTGACTTCATTTTGATATGTTGCTTTAATTACAACTTACATTTTCCCTCCTGAAGGGATGACATACTTTTGGAATGGCTAGACCATACGTTTATTTTAGTTATTGTCTTAATTGTTTGCCATTACAAGTGTTTCTAAACTTTCTAGGTTTGAGAAATTGGGGAGTTCACAACTCTAGTTCTCTCTGTCTTTTGAAATCTAATGTTAAGGAAAATAGACCTAAAAATATCTTATACATTTTTTTATTATGTTTTAGGTCCTCTGTTTATTTCACTTGAAAAGTTTTATGGGACTGAGTAAAACTAATCAAAATACAAGGTCTTTTACCAAATTCCATTTCCCTTATGTTTCATTTTTTCTCTTACTCATGATGGTTCCTTTCTTTTCTATGTCTATCTTGGTAGCAACTCTGTGACTCCTAAAGCCTATTACTATGCTCAGGATTTTTTAAAATAGTGCTAAACTGTGTTTTTGGTTTATAATTTATTTTTGATTTTTTAATTTATTTTTAAATCCTGGGAAATCATTGTTTCTATCCATTAAATATCTCTCCTAGGCATTATCAGATATATTTTCATTCCATTCTGTTATCTTAATATCTTAACTTCCCTTCTTTAAGCAATGAATTCTTCTTCTTTTTTTTTTTTAGAGAATCTTTTTTTTTTTTTTTTTAATATTTTACTTATTTGACAGAGAGAAACACAGTGAGAGAGGGAACACAAGCAGAGGGAATGGTAGCAGGAGAAGCAGGCTTCCTGCCGAGCAGAGAGCCCGATGCGGGGCTCGATCCCAGGCCCCCGGGATCTGACCTGGGCCGAAGGCAGACGCTTAACGACTGAGCCACTCAGGCGCCCCAGCAATGAATTCTTCTTTCTAACCTGATGCAATTATGTGGTAGTTTTTACTTTAAGTATTTTCTTCTTACATTCATTGTATCTTCCATCTGTTCTTTCTTATTGCATTTAGAATTTTTCTAAAACATTTGTGTCATTTTTAATCTTTTGTTTATTTTCCTGTTTATTTTTTAGTGGTAGCAATAATATCATGGATTCCTGTAAGCATAGATGTATACAGAACTTTTCTTTTTTTTAAGGTGGGGAAGGACCAGAGGGAGTGGGAGAGAGAGAATCATAAGCAGGCTCCATGCCCAGCGTGGATTCCAATTCGGGGCTGAATCTCATCACCCTGAAATCATGACCTGAGTCTAAACCTCTAAAGTCTAAAGTCAAGAGTCAGACCCTTAACCAACTGGGCCACCCATGCATCCTAGGGGCTTTCTTTTAAACAGCATAATACACTGATTGGGGAAGAAGAAATAGTAAAAAATACCAAATATATTTATTTATTAAGACTGTAATTTTGAAAAAGAAAAAACATCTTTTAAATTATCAGAAATTCTTTGAGTATTACCTAATGTCAGTATTTCAAAGCATGTAAGAAAATATGCCATAAAAAAATGAGACTTTTTTTTATCCAAATACTCAAGGACATACATTCCTTTTGAAAATCTCCTACTTTTAACAAAAATGAACTAACTCTGAGAGACAGTGGCCAAAGTATCCTATCCCTTTAGGTGATATCTTAAAAATTGGATGACCCCACAGTTTCTCTACAGCAATCAATTAAGGTGAGTATTTCCTATTAGGAAAGTTTAATTTCAAGGAGAATTCTGTCTGCTACATTCATGGCAAGCCTCACTTATTTCTAAGTGTTATGGCTCGTATATGAATGGTTCTTAGGAATGAGGAAATAGTGTAGTTACACTGTTGACACGTGCCTATTCTTAGGTAGTATGGCACCTGTTAAAATATTTCTTGTGTATTTAGGCTTAAATTTATTCTCCAAAGGTTCTGAAATTATATTAAAATCTTTTATTAAATGGGGGATTTTTGTTATGTTTTCAGTACCAAATATGGTACTTATACTTTAATATGTCTAGGGCAGTGGCTTTTAAACTTTTTAACTCTGTCACATAAAAAAAAATATACTTTTTACATCTTCACACACACACACACACACATACCTGAAATATATGTTTATGCATGTAAACTATGATACACTCTGTTATTTCTCTTTTGTCTATTTCATTATTATCATTATTACTAAATAGTAATAATGGTTCTCACCAATTAAATTTGTTTTTGTTCCATAATTAGTGGAAAACAAAAAGTTTTAAAGACTTATTTATTCATTTTAGGGAGAAGGAACAAGTGAGAGGGGATGGGGCAGAAGGAGAGGGAGAGAGAATCTCAAGCAGATTCCACTCTGAGTGGCTCAATCTCAGGGCCCTGAGATCATGACCTGAGCTGAAACCAAGAATCGATACTTAACTGACTGAGCCACCCAAGTACCTGGTGAACAACAAATTTAAACACTACCCCAAAAAGCCAAGGCCACGAAATTTTGAGTTTGAAACCAACCAATCAAAATAGAAGTCTATGAAGCCAAAGGTAATTAAATTATAAGACTTGTTATTAGATTGGGATAAGACCTAGAACAAATGAAAGACAGAGTTTTTCATATTTTGTGTGATTCACCTCCAGGCTTATTCAAAAATATGTCTATTGCCTTTGTCTGTTGTCACAATCTAGAACTCTGTATCAGGCAGACTCAGCTAGGCTTCCCTGTGCAGAATTGGTCCTCTCAATCAGTTTATCTGAGATCCTCTGGGCTCTTTGCCTTAGGGAATGGTAAAAAGTGATGTATATTAACAACATATATTATTTGTTTTGTCTTTAAGTTGTCTGGGGTGGGGGTGATAGTCAAAATTTAGAAGTTTGGTTTTTGGAGGCTTTTTTTCTGAATGTACTTGATCAGAAGTATCTTATTGAGATGAGAGTTGGATCATTCAGGATTCTCGATATTTACTCACCAAAATAAGCTAGAAAATTTACTGAAAAATTAGGCTAGAGAAAAGTTATTCTGTATTTGCTAGTGTAGTGCATATTTCTACACAGTCGCTATTGACCTGAAGTTTCAAAATTATGTAAAGGATGTTTCCTCTGTGTTAAGTGGCCTCCCCAACCTACCTATGGCTAAGGACATCTTCCTTTACAACTGCTTTTGGATTAAAATAAGTTATAACTCATATTTACCGTCTGTCTTCTAAACTTATCTCCACCAAGTGGCATCTGGGTGGCAGAGTCAGTTAAGTATCAGATTCTTGGTTTTGGCTCAGGTCGTGATCTCAGGGTTGTGAGATCAAGCGCCATGTTGGGCTCTGTGCTCAGTGCAGAGTCTGCTCAAGGCTCTCTCTCTCTCTCTCTCTGTTTGCCTTTCCCCACTGTGCATGCTCTCTCTGTCTCTCAAATAAATAAGTAAATCTTTAAAGAAAAATTAAACTCATCTCCACCAAGATGAGTTTTGTGAAGACCATGTTCCAAATGGCCAGCCAAATCTCTACCCTTATCAGTAAGTCTGAACAAAACAATAGAAGTTTTTAATGATTTTTCAATCTAATTCTTTAACAGTCCAACTGAGTAAGTATAAAGGTAGACTGCTGAAATCCTTTTTTTATGTGTCCCATTGTATTCACATACACATATATAATAAAAATAATATATCAAAATTATGGAATGTGATGTAACTATTCCTTAATTTTAAAAGATTATATTTTTCAAATAAATTTGGATGTTTGTTCTATTAGAGGATGTAGATTATGAAAACATATACATTTATTCTTTCTTTTTCAGGAAGTCTTGGTTATTCAAACTTGTCTAAAATGATCATTATATTTTCAATGACATATTTTACAACCACTATTTGAATCATTTTTTCTTATTTAACTCATATGTAGATACATTCTTTTTTGTAGTTGAATGTACATCTATCCAAATAATTTGAGTAAAAACTATTTAAACTTTTCCTATAAAATGTATGTCCATCTTTTTAAATATATATAATATGAATTTCCCTTTAATGACCATGAAATATTACCTAATTTTTATATATTTCTAGACTCTTAATTATATTCTGATTATGGGATTATAACTTCCAATTTATCCTTAATGCAAATAGTCCAAATATACATTGGTGACCTTTGTTTCCTTCATTTCCTTGAGATAATAAAAAAATGGCATTAATATTGAAAACACTTTTATACATTTTCCTGATTGATTTTCAGACTTTTTAACAGTATTAAAGCAATAATACATATAAAGTATATTATAATTCTATTGAAAATGCATATAATTTTACAGCAAATATCATGACAGAAGTATGGAGAACAGCTTGGAGAAGGTAAATATACCATCTGGGTCACTAGTAGTAGGTTATAATTTCAGTAATTTAAAGGAAAAATGAATATAGCCTGGCTGAAATTAATGGTGATTGGACAGGAAAAGAGTTCAGAAAGACATCACCCTTCTACTTAATTTAACTTATTTTTTTAAAAAATAGTAGCCATTTTAGTCTCAGAGACACTTTTTTCATATTTGGGAAAGTCTTGGTACATCTGTTTAAAAATGGTTCTATTGAGATATAACATATAACTTATTTTTGAAAATAGAAAGTATCCTTTAAAGAGATAACTATTTTAGCTGTTCCATTGATAAGGTAAGAGGCAAGATGCCTGAAATACAGTGCTCAGAGATTGAAAACCATTGTCCCTTGTGTCTGAAGTAGTGGAGAAGGGAAGTAAAGGAGAACTGAACAAACTATTGGAGAGTCCTCTGGAGAATAAAATACACATGGAAGATAGAAAAGACCTTATGAGCTTTGTTTCTTCTGACCACAATGGGCACAGAAATAGTTGAAATTGATATTTTCCTTATATAAAAGTTACTTAATCAGTGGAGTAACAGGTAGTCTGAGCATGAAATTTACAGAGAAAATAATGTGCTCTGAAGTTTCTTAACTTCTTCTCAAATCTTATACAGAAAATTAGAGACTTCTCCTAACAGAAAAAAATGTAATGGCAGAAGTACTTATAAAAGCCTTTTATTGCCAAATCCTAAAATAATCTAGAACTAAAACTCAGAAAGCATACTAGATATTCCCTTCAGGGCTATAATTACAGAGAGATACTTCAAAGTGTGTTCAGTTTTAGACTTACTTTAGACCAGAGTTACATTTAACAGTGATTAATAACACCTAAATTTGGTATTAGAAAGGTGACCAGGCATAAGTATTTTATCAAAATATCCTTTCTAATGTACCTATTCTTTTTTAAAAATATTTTATTTATTTATTTGAGAGAGAGAGAAGGAATACACAAGCAGGGGTCAGGAGCAGAGGGGAGGGAAAAGCAGACTCCACACTGTGCAGAAAGCCTAGCACAGGCTTGATCCCAGGACCCAGAGATCATGACATGAGCCAAGGCAGAACTCAATGTACTGAGCCATCCAGGTGCCCCCCAGTATATTCATTCTTTAAAAAGGCACATAAAGGGACACCTGGGTTGGCTCAGGTTGGGTGGTTCCGGTTGGTTAAGTGCCTGTCTTCAGATCAGGTTATGATCCCAGGGTCCTGAGGTCAAGTCCTAGGATCAAGTCCTGGGATTAAGTCCTGGGATCAAGTCTCACATCAGGCTCCTTGCTCAGTGGGGAGCCTGCTTTTCCTCCTGCCCCTCCCCTTCTCATGCATTCTCTCTCTCTGATAAATAAATAAACAAAATCTTAAAAAAAAAAAGCACATAAAATCAGTGTTTAGTGATTATCAATTCTGTAATTTATTAATATCATGTTAGAGATCAAATTATATCTTCCTCAAAATCATATGTTGAGGTCCTATCTCCCACTACCTCAGACTTAGAGTGTCTTTGATAGGAAGGCTTTTAAAATGGTAATTAAAGATAAATGATACCAGTAGGGTGGGTTTTAATCCAATCTGAATAGTGTCCTTATAAGAAGAGCAAATTTGGGTACTCAGAGAGACACTGGAGCTGCACAGAGGACAGAGGAGACATCATGTGAGGATACAGAGAGAAGGAAGATGTGTACAAGCCAAGGAGAGAGGCCTCAGAAGAAACTAAACCCACCAAGACCTTGATCTTGGACTTCTAGCCTTCAAAAGATAAGAGAGAATAAATTTAAGCTGTTTAAGCCACCTAGGCTAGGGTATTTTTGTGGCAGCTCCAGCAAACTAATATAGTATGTTTCTTGGGAAACAAAGAAAATGAACTGTGCTCAATGTTCTCTCTCTTACTGTTTCATCACAGTAGCAGAAAATCAAATATTAGGTCCACAAAACCAAAATTTCAGTCACTTCATTTTACTTAGTATCAAATGTCCTAAATGTCACCTTAGTGCCTAGAAGATAATTAGAAAATAGTGAGCTATGAATAAATAATTTTGCAGGACGAAGGTAAGAAGATGACAAATTTCACAAAGGATATATGGGGGAGGAAAATGAAACAAAACCATAAATAAACCGATAGTCTAGGTTATGTAATAATCTCATCTCAGTAATACTAAAATAAAAAAAAAAAGTCTTGTTCTTACATATCAGACTTCTTAGAAAGCAGCTGGAATTTCATACAAGTGTGGCGTTAGGTAGGTCACTTAACTGCATGGTGAATCGTTAAAAAAAAATGATATAACACCTACCCCATAACATTGTCTTGTGCATGAAATGTTAGTGCACATCAAGCACTTAGAACAGTATTTGCCACAAAATAAATGATAAGAAGTGTTAAGGAAAATCAGAAATAATGATTCTGATCTGAATATTTTTATTTTTGTACAAGTGCATGTAGCAGAATATTTTTCAGTGAATTACCTATTCCTTGGAAATTAATGAATAAAATTAATAAAATATTATTACTAATATTAATAAAACTAACAAAATGAAGTAAAATAAAAGCACTGAGATAAAAGGAACCCAGAAACAAAATAAGTAAAGTAAGAATTAGCAAAATATATATGTGAAGAAGCATGAGAGAGCAGAAAACATTCCTTCTATGAATCCAAATATTTCAAATACACAATGGCAATGATTGCTTGTGTTTTGGCAGGCAAAATGAAAGCCATCTTAGAGTTGTGAATTATCTTGTAAGTTTTTTGGTTTCAATTATTCAAATTAATTATCACAATATCAAGCTATAGTCACAACTTACCAGATATAGTCCTTTTTTGCCAACCATATTGAATATTCAAGCTTAGTTTCACAAAGGGCCCACATTCACTTTACATGTAGTATGAGATATGTAGGACTTAAGCTAGGACAGGAAAGGCATGTCTGCTAATAAAATGTCAATATTTGTTTTTGATGAAATAATACTTCTTTCTTTTAACATAACTTTTGTTCTGTCACTTTAAAAACTCTGCTTACTGATAAAAGTGTGGCATTTCCAGGGCTATCCGTATTGACATTTCATTAATTCTTATACAGACTACATTTCTTATATAATTTAGTTTCCTCTGACTCACCTTCCCTACTTTTGATGATGATCTGGACAATACCTTGACATTTAGAATACAGAGCAACCAAAAATTATTGAGAATGATCGACGAAAACAATAAGACTTAATGACAGATTGAATGTGTCAGTAAGGCAGAGGAAAGAGTCATGTCTAACACCAACTGGGTAACTACACATGGTGGCATCCTTCATTGAAATAGGGAATACTGAAGGGAAAGCAAGTTTAGAAATGAATTTGAGATGCTTGTAGAGATGTTCGACATATAATATAGTGAGCATACATGGGAACTGGTAGGCAGATCTGTGTTGATATGTAGATTTCTGAATATTTAATGTATGGGAATGCTAGTAAATATCATTATACAAGGAAAGGGTTCCAGCAAAGAACAATTAAAACCCCCAAGAAATCAATTTTAAGAGAGAAGGCAATGAACAGATTTTTTTCTAAGAAGACTAAAAAAGAGTAGCCGCAGGGGGAGGATTAAAACCAGTAGTCTAGAAGAATAGAAAGCAAGAAAAGTGTTTCAGAGATCAAATGTATTTCCCCTAGAGAAAAACAGAAAACATTTGGCTGATTTGGTAATACTAACTAGATGTGTCTTCTCTCTTTTGTATCATCTTATATAGGATAAATTCAAATTGGTTTGGTACTGTAGTGAAAGAAAAGAAATGAGTGCTTTTGTTTTATTTTTGTTATTGTTTTTTGCTCTAGTATCTAGTAAAAACAAGTCTAACTCCTTCTACTCCTTTTGAAAACAAATATGTTTATAGTTTGAACTTTGAAACTCCTGGCAAAATTTTAGAAAATTAGGAGGATGTAGTTGAGAAGAGTATCTAAACGACTTAATTTCTCCCTTTCCTTTTATGGGTTTAGTATATCCTTTCTTTCAAGATGAGATCAAAGATTGCACTTTCTTAGCTGAGCATCCTCATCTAAAGGAAGCTGTCTTTGAACTCTCAAGTGTGGCTAAGTTTCCAACTCCAACTCTCCCACAAGAACCTGTCCTGAAATCTTTTAAAATCATCTTAATTGTTTTTTAATGTTCATTAAACTTTAAAGTTACAAAACATGGAGCTCCAATAAACATGGAACTAAATTTCCATTTATATGCATTCTAAAATAAGATTAGCTATGCCCTCCTTCTTAGCTATAAGAAAAAATATATTTTTGCTCAACAAGAATTCTGCTAGGAACAAACAAGTGGGAATGAAAGAATATGAGAATTGTCTTCATTTTTTACATGCAGAATATAGGGCAAGAAGCAAGGCCTTAGGGGCTCCATCTGGTCAGTCCTTTTCATTTCTTTGGGGTACTATCAGGAATTAGGGGATTGCTCCTCTTGGTGATTATAAAATCATTTCCTTAACTACAAGTCTTTATTTTTTTTTTTTATCCAAGAGTACAGAATTCTCGTGGATTTCTCTTTCGAGAACGTTTCTTTTTTTTTTTTTTTTAAGATTTTATTTATTTGACAGAGAGAAACACAGCGAGAGAGGGAACACAAGCAGAGGGAATGGTAGCGGGAGAAGCAGGCTCCCTGCCTAGCAAGGAACCCAATGCGGGGCTTGATCCCAGCACTCTGGGATCATGACCTGAGCCGAAGGCAGACGCTTAACGACTGAGCCACCCAGGCGCCCCTCGAGAACGTTTCTGACAGATTTAAGATTTATTTTTCTCTTTATCTTCTGTATCAGAGTAGATTTTCTTATCTAGTATGTAGTATTTGAAAGTTATGGGAGCTCCAGGACAGAGAAGTGCATGACTTCCTTTCTAAACCCCTGTTGTCACCATTACTTCCCTCTCTAAACTGTCCATTCATTCATGAATTCCTTTTTCCAGAACTGCTCTATGACTCATTCTTTAAGTAAGGAAAAATGGAAACAATCTTATGTCAAAGTTTAAGTGATTACTAAGAATGTTTATTAAAGGAATTTAGCTAAAAAGCAGTATAGATTGCAAATCTTCCAGATCATTTATATAGGTTAAATTCAGACCTTTTTTAGTCTTGCATGGATAGTCTTGCCTGGTAATGTATATAATTAATAACCACAATGGGGAAAAATTATTGAGTTTGGCCTTTCTTTGAAGAGTTTGTAATTATAAAGTTGCATCATCCTATAATATGTATTTCATTTTATTGATTTTTATTTTTATTTTTTTAATATTTTTTAAAGATTTTATTTATTTGATAGAAACACAACGAGAGAGGGAACACAAGCAGAGGGAATGGCAGCGGGAGAAGCAGGCTTCCCGCTGAGCGGGGAGCCCAATGCGGGGCTCTATCCCAGGACGACTGAGCCACCCAGGCGCCCCCATTTTATTGACTTTTAGATAAATATATACAAATTTAAAGTTATAAAAGATCAAACTTATTTTTCATTAGGACTTGACTATATTTATCCATAGTGTCTTTTTTTTTTTTTCATCCATAGTGTCTTGAAATCAGGAAACCCACCCAGAGGATTTGAAAAAACAGGCCTCTACAGCCTTTCTATGTTTTATAAGACTGAGGGTCCATTTTTAATTTTTATTCAGTTTTCAGATAATTTTAATTTCACATTGCAGTTGTGAGAAATAATACTAGAGATTCAGAGTTCCTGGATGCCTGTCTCCCTAGTGGTAACATCTTGTATAACTATGGTACAAAAGCATAACTAGGAAATTTACATTGATGCAATTCATCAAATTTACTCAGTTTTTACATGTGGTCATTTGAGTATGTTTATGTGCATTTTATATACATGTATTTCTATGCAACTTCTCTATAGTTTTATCACATATGTAGATTCACACACCAGTACTACAGTCAAGTACAGAATATTTCCACCACAAAGATTCTTCATGCCATCCTTTTCCTTTTTTTTAGCCTCAACGACCTTCTCCTGCCTCTTTCCTAGCCATGAAGGTCCAGTTTTAAAACTGACTTTGATTCTAAATTCTCCTGTTTCTCTTTAACTTTTTAAAAATCAAAATGCCATGCTCATATTTGTGGAAAAGGGGGAAAATGTTATATTGTTTCCCTATTTATCCAAGTCTGGCTCTTCATTCATATCCACAATTGTCTTGATGAATGCCTGGCATTTATAAGTCACAGTTCATTTAATTAGGCTGAAGATTTAGACATAGAATTAGGAATAAGGGCATATTCTTTATAGCGAAGGAATGTGTGGGAATGGTGAGAATACATGATAACCAAAAATGCTTTAAGTTAACACCAGCTTGGGGAAGTCTGCATTTCTTCTTTCAATCCCCAAAATGGGAAAAAAGAAGAAATGCTGATTG
>CM053603.1:100480118-100504462 GCA_028646535.1 Procyon lotor
TCACTTTTTTGGTAGTGACAATTTTCCAAAATTCGCTTATCTCTTCACTTGTGAAATTTGGCTATTTATTTTAGGTTATTCTGAATGAAACTTCTATGAAAATTCCTGTGCATGTATTCTAATGGGATTATGTTTCCATTTCTCTTGGGTCAATAATTAGGAGTAGAACTGCTAAATCATAGGGCAGAGGTATATTAAATTTATAAAAATCTGCCAGACCTCTGGTTCCAGTCACAATGGTATAACAGACTATAAACTTTATTTCCACAAATAATTGGAAATATGGACAATATACATCAAGGTAGTATTTCTAAATATTAAAAATCTACAGAAGGCTTTCCACTCAGAGGAGGCCAAGGCACAACTTTCTTCAGTCATTATGTATCTGAGTTCCTCTGACACCAGCCACTTCCACCAGTCTGCCCAAGTTTGACCCAGGAAGATCAAAGTTGTATACCCGAGGGGCACCAGTAGGGAATTTGGCATCACATCTGCCCTAGCCTCCAGGATCAACTGCCTGCATGTGTACCCAAAAAAAAAAAAAAAAATTGATGATGACATTTGTAAGGCAACTGGTGGCTGGAAGGGTCTAAGGATTACAGAGAAATTAACCATCAAAATGGACAGACCAGATTGAAATATTCTGTCTACTACATCAAACTTAGAATTATGTAATTATTTGCGACCCTGAAATATTCAGTAGAGAAAAGACATCTTATCAGAACATTTGGATTGTATTATCTGATTTAAAAAAAAAAAGAAAAAACTTGGGTTCAAATTTAACTTAAATAATTTTATGAGCAAACTCTAGGTAACACAATAAATTTCATGAATAATTAACATATCACATTATTTTGGAAATCCTATTTGTGTATACTATTTTTTGTGGGTCAGATATATCAAATAACTACAATAATAAAAATGAGAAGTAAAATTTCAATATAGGACTGTTGTGAATTTCAGTATGTCATTTAGTGACAAATAGGAGAACACTTTATTAAAATAGTGTTAAAGTATAAGTAAGGTAGTGTACAACCATATAAATTATGATTGGAGCCAGTTTAATTTTTTCTGGGGTTACATATAAATAGAAAATGGGTGTTAGCATTTTCATGAGGTCACAAAATGTCAGTTGTTGAATAATGACTATGAATAAATATCCTATTCACAGAATTTTAATCATCCTCCTGTTTTACTTAGAAGAAACGGCTTTGGTAATGGGTAGGTATTTATCACCTACCATTTCATTGCAGGAGTCATTTTAAAAATACATTTGAACACTTAGAAGATGGCTTATATTTTCATCCACTTCACATTAAAAAGAAAATTATCTCCTTATTACCTCTTTACCATGACACCCTTGCTATGACTGACATAATAGTGTAATAAGTGACATATACGTAGGATCTACACACACCAGGCAGGACAACAATATGACATGATTGCTATTCTTTGTGCTATCAGAGCCTTTTATTATATTTTAGGAAATCCTACTTTATCTGACAGAGATGTTGTCAGTGTGGCCAGAGGGAGAAAAACAAGGAGTGAGTTCTATGGCTGTAGAACTTCAAAGGGATACATTTTCTCCGTAAGAGCTGCCTCAGATGAAGCATCAGTTACCATTTTAGAAATTCCCTCACCACTGGGGCACCTGGGTGGCTCAGTTGGTTAAGCAGCTGCCTTCGGCCCAGGTCATGATCCCGGAGTCCTGGGATCGAGTCCCACATCGGGCTCCCAGCTCCACGGGGAGTCTGCTTCTCTCTCTGACCTTCACTCCTCTCATCCTCTCACTTTCTCTCTATCAAATAAATAAATAAAAAAAAAATCTTTAAAAAAAAAAAAATTCCCTCACCACCTAATTATATAACCCAGACTAAATTGCCTGATAATTATTTTTGGACTGGCAGAAAAAGGACATAGCATTAACAGCTAGAGAAGGGGGCTGAGAAAAATTATGTTAGAATTACAGCAAAAGGTTTCAACTAATTACTGAAGGAAAGAACAAGTTTTACCTTACCTGGGGACCTTGCCCCTTCAAATATTCTTTACCCACGACTTTATAAATCAGCATTTCTCCCCTAGTTTTATTGAGATATGATTGACATAAAGCATTGCATTAATTTTAAGTGTATAAATTTATTGTATAAGTGTACAGTGCAAAATAATCACCATAATAAGTTTAATTAACATCTGTCCCCTCATATATCTTCCCTGTGGTTAGAACCGTTAAAATCTACTCTATTAGCAACTTTCAACATGCTATATGTTATATCTCCAGAACTTATGTATATCATAATTGAAAGTTAGTAGCTTTTGACCATTTTTAGTTGTTTAGTTGCTTTCCCCACTCACTATCCCCTATCTCTGGAAACCACCAATCTCTTTTCTGTATCTATGAGTTCAGGATTTTTTGTTGTGATTGTTTTTACATTCCACACATCATACAGACCATACAGCACTTACCTCTCTCCGTCTGACTCTATAGAATCAGTCTTGATGAATCAAGACAAATGAATGGAAAGAGCATTGGCTCTGGATTCAGAGAGAGACCGAGATGATTCCTGGTTCCGTCTCATCATATGGGCGGACCTTGGCCAAGCTATGCAATCTTTCTGAGCCTCCGTTCTTCGTCCTTTATCATAGGTATAATGTTATTCTCAGGACAGATTGCTGTGAGGATAGATTTGCATGTGTAAATATCTAAGATTATCTGGCAAAGAAGGAGTCTTGAACAATTGGGACTATCTTAATTATCTTTTTCTCTCAACTAGCTACTTAATTTTGATTTTTAAGCATGTTCACATCTTTTTCATTCTGAAGACATTTTCTCTAATCTGTGATCTCCCCATGAGCTGTCCCACTTCTTTTTATTCCTTTAATTACTAAAATGTTCACAAGATTTATCTACCTCCACTTTCTTACCTTCTCTTCACTCTTTATCCCTTTCGATCTGTGTCTTGACCTTTAAATTTGTGCTTTGATCGTATCGTCTCACAGAATTCACTAAGGGTCTATTTGCCATGCTTGCTCACACAGTTTTAGTTCTTACACCCTTGCCTTCCTTTCCAGGCCTCTCTGCTTTTGGCTTCCTTAACTCTGTATTTTTTTTTCCTTGATCTTCTACAGGTCTAACTGTACCTTCTCAAACCCCATACCAAACTCTTTTTACCTTTCAACCTTAAGATCTATTCCTTAACATTATGCTCTAAGTCTTTCCAATGTTCTCTCTACACTCCCTTCTTGGATTAATCTACTCCCACAAGTTCCGACAGCATGACTATGTATCACTTCTGAATGCCCGCTCTGATTTACTGAGGTTCAAACCTTTATTTCAGGCTGGGCTGAGCATATATCATGGGTGTTCAGACAATAGCACATATTCAATATATTCAAAATCAAATGTAACTAGCTATCAAAAAGTGATCTTCTCCTTGTGTTCTCTTTCATGTTGAAAGGTCTCATTTTCCTTTTAATTTCTCTAAATAGAAATCTCTAATTTTCAGCCCTTCCCTTTCACGATCCTTCCCATGTCTTAGCTTTGCAGTGGTTTCTCTGCTTCCAGTCTATCACACTATTCTTTAGAAAAAGTTTGAGATTACTCTGCTTAGAATGCATTAAAATTTCCAAGTAAAACTCTTTAGTGAGACATCAGATGTCTTTTATGATAAGATCTTTCCAGTCTCATGTGCAAAATTTTATCTAGACAACTTACGACCCAGTTATATAGAAATAATCCGTTCCCTATGAATCCGTCTATATTTTCCTTTTAAACTTCTATTCCCTTCCTCAGGCTTTTACCACTACTAGTAATGCTAAATCTTCCCTTGATTTTTCCACCTGTTACAATATAAATTGGCCTCTGGAAGTCATTCAGGGAGTTTCTTAGCCTTCATGAAAGACTCAGTTATGATTAGCTGGTATTTTAAGTAGTCAATAGGCATCTTGGTATTTTCATTTATTTTGATTTTTTTTTGTTTCAACTTACATGGTACTTGATTTGATTACTTGTGACTCTCCTTTGCTAGACTATAAAGTCAGATAGTTTTATTCTATATATTTCCTCAATTCCTGCATCATAAATATTCAACGATGTCTAAGGAAGTATATAAAATTAGGGAAAAAAAAGGCAGGAGGTCTAATTATAAAATTTGGTTGAAACAAAAATCTCTTGCAATTCAGAAAAGGCATACATGGAGCTGTGAGGCAGGAGAACATCTGCTTAGAGAGTCAAACATCTTAAATAATATTTGGTAAACAACAGTAACATATGTTGCAACATGATTACCCTTAATTTGGAGCAAGCCTGTATCTGTGATACCTTTCTAATATTAGAAAGGTATGTCAATGAGACTATAGAAGCTGTGCAAAAGTTATTGCAATATGAAACACAAAATTGATTAATTTTATATGTTTCAATTGTGAAGAAATCCAAAATCAATGTTTATTTTTTTTAAAGATTTTGTTTATTTATTTGACAGAGAGAGAGCTCACATGTAGGCAGAGAGGCAGGAAGAGAGAGAGGGGGAAGCAGGCTCCCTGCCAAGCAGAGAGCTCGATGTGGGGCTCGATCTCAGGATCCCAGGATCATGACCTGAGCCGAAGGCAGAGGCATTAACCCACTGAACCACCCAGGTGCCCCCCAAAATCAATGTTTAAATATCATTGATTAATATGTGAAAATAGTAGCTACTTTTTTAGAAGTTGTGGCTTTGGATGTTTATAAGAGCTTGAAATTTTACCTTGATTTAAAAGATCAATATTTTAGACTGAAATGCTTTACCTTCAATGTGCACATTTTATGGAAGCTAAAATTCATAAAATCCTATTTAGAATTTTAGGAATTAAATATTTTTATTTTAATCTATTAGAAATAACAAGAGGATGTTATTGATATTCTATTTCATTTCAGCATGAACAGTCAAGTCTTCAACATATAAACATCCCCCAGCAAAAAACAGGCTTAAATGACTAATAGTTTTTTTAAAAATTTCATGCATTTTTAATCATTATCTATCCTATTCTTTCCTTTCCTTCATTTTCAAAACATTAGAGAGGTCAGCCTCCATTTGCTTACAAATATATTATTCTCTATCCTCTTAAATATAGATCTTGCACTTTGAGATTGACAAGAATCTTGTTTAATTTGTTCAGGGAAATGGAGATATATGCTAGCCCTTGGTCCATGGGTATTATCATCATTACTTTTTTTTCTTCTGATACACAATGCTACTCTGGAGTCCTTACTTATGTTTCACGGTCACTTTTCTATTAACCTCACAAGTGGGTTCATAAACTGGCATCAGGCTCTCTGATTATGTTTCAATTATCTGTTTACTTGCTTTCCCTTTGTCTCTATAAATGAACCATAGTGTTAGAGTTTAGCAATGTTCCCATGTTAGGTGGCAGACTATAGTGGTGGTTCCATCATGAACTTATATGTTTCTACTTATTTGTGGCAACTATTATTTTGCTACTTTTACATACTCTGTATCTCCTTCTTCCTCTGTCCCATTTATAATTTGCAAGGGCAAGCAGGTGCAGGTAAGTCTAATCAGTTGCAGCACTGGGATTTCTCTGCTCTCTGAACCTCTCCAAAATCCAATTTGTGAGTCTGAACTTTTGAATAGATACTGTGGGATTTTTCCTTAGGTAATGTCTTCTAGAAATACCCCTTTTCTTAATTAGCTAAACTAATGGGAGATAGTAGCTTGGTTTTGTCTCAGTTGTATCTTATGAATCTTATGAATTGCTCCACCTTCCCCAATTAAACAATGTCCCTCTCTTTTTCCTTATGAGTTTGAACTCCCTCCTATACTCAAAGATTTTCTGTAGGTGCCTAGCCTCATCATGTCAATGGCACATTAAGGTCTAACAATGGATTCCTCTTGCTTCAGCAGCTCCCTTTTAAGGAGCCTGAAAAAGGTTATACTACTGAAGATTCCAAAAGCCCATACATAGAAGTCAAAACAATAAACACCTTGATATGTCCCCAATTATCCTACATGGTAGGGATATCATCCTTTCAGTATTATGTTTTCCTCATTTATAAAGGTGAACAACTGTGTCTTCTTAATCTACCTTTTCCTATCTTAATAACTATAAGAATTTGGTGGTAGGGTAATGAGAATGAGTAGTGTTTGTACTTAATTCTGCTTGGATAAACTTGGGGTTCAAATATTGACCTTAGAGTAGCCCTACCCACTCTGCTCTAAATGATACACCAAATGGAACTAGGAATCCCCTTTCCATGCATCTGCCATCATTCTTTGTATTTAAGCATACATCAACACAATTTTAGCTGTCCTTGGATGAGTGTTCAGAAAGCTGACTCTCACATCTCTGGAGTTCTCACTTTGCCAAATCTCTGGTTTAAAGTGCTTAGGTATTCAGACAAATCGATTAGTCATCAAATAAATTTGGAAAACCTCATATACACAATATCCCCCTTTGGAGATGTACAATGCACATCAGCATCATAAATTCTCTAGACAAACCTATGGTAGGGAATTCTGCTTAACTTAACATAGCCTTTCTCAAAGTTCTCTAAGTTATTTAACCTGAGATTTAATTTTTTTGTTTTCTAAGTAAAATTTCATAAAATTAGGTTTCTATGGAGCAAATTGTAAGAAATGCTGAATTCTATTACTAACCTGGGAAGCCCAATTTAAGGGAAAGAAAACCTTGAAACACACAGGGAATAATAAAGATTACAGAAGTGCCACATTCCAGCTGGAAAAATTCACACATGACTAAGTCTTCCATCCTTCCTTTTTTTGTTGTTTTTGTTTTGTTTTGTTACTTTCTTTGGTGGTATCGTCTTTGCTATGGGCCAGTAGATGTCAACGTGATCAGAAAAACAACACTGGTAACCATGAGCCTCCTAATTGCAGTATCTTTGTTTCCCCAAGCCTAGATTGGGGATATTATGGACAGAATAGAAGTTTTAAAGTTTGCTTTTTAATTTTTTTTAAACAGTATCTAGTTTACTTCAAAATTTGTGCTATTCTTAGAAACCACACAATGTAAAGACTGAATCTATAAAACACTGTATTGTTTTCATAGATTATTTTGCTTTTTTAATGGATTTTTTTTAGAATAGTTTAAAATTCACAGCAAAATTGAGGGGAAGGTACAGAAATATCTCCTGTATTTCTTGTCCCCATACATGCATTATCAGCATTCCTCACCATCACGGTACATTTGTTGTTACACTTAATGAATCTATATGGACACATCATAATTACCCAAATTCCATAGTTCACATTATGGTTCATTTTTGGTGTTTCACATTCTATGGCGTTGGACAAATCCTAATAACATGCATCCATCATTATGGTATCATACAGACTATTTTCACTGCCCTAAAAATCCTCTATACTATGACTATTCATCCATCCAAACTATCCTCTATTTTGTCTTTTTAATAGGAACTTAAAGAAAATATTTGACTTGTTCCTACCTATTTATTCCATACAATACTGCCATAGTTGCTGATCAATAGAAGCATGATATTTTAAGTTATACTGTGAGAAAATATATAAATTAGATATTTAAATTTCTAAGACAAAATTATAAGCAATTTATCATTTCTAATACAGCAATTTAAATGTTTTCTAAACTCTCTTATCTCAAGTAGTAAATTTATTCTTATTGAGCTTCTAAGCAATTGATCTATAGCTTTCAAATTTTATTCCATTTTGTCATCTTGAACATCTCACATTACAGGGTCCTCCTCTGTGGTGATACCTATTAGGTTCATCTTTTTATGGAATAATCCATTACAATAAATTGATGCTATCATTTTACCTCCAATTCTAAAGACTTTATGCTTTATGAACTCTGCTTTGAAGTTAACACCTCCATTTTCTTTTCTATTCCCCCTACCCTCGATCAAATACCAAACTTCATTTGAGGCACCAAAGAAAGACTAAGCTATTTGCATTTCAATTTCAATTTTCACTAATATTTCCATTTTTTTAAAAGTTACTCTTTCAAAGTAGCTGAAATGTTGGACAATGACACTCTTATGGGGGTAGAATGATACTTTTCCATTAATTTCAATTTTTTATCCCTCTCTTTTCAGACTTATGTCACATCTACTTTCTATTTCATCTTTGTAAAGTCAGGTGGGCCATGCTACGGCTAGCATATAATATAGCATGTATTCTGAAAGAGTAATGAAAAAAGTGACCTTTGATTTAAGCATTTATTAAAATAAATACTTTTATGGAACATTTAAGGACCTCAGTTGAAGTTCTGAATCACAAGTACGATCAACATCATAATCTTGAATCAAATACCTTCATTGTTTGGTTTATAGTTGACTGACTAATGATACAATTTTGATATTATGGTAGCTTCGTGAATATATAAGACTTTTAAAAACAATATTCTATGGCACCTGGGTGGTTCAGTCATT
This sequence comes from Procyon lotor, assembly GCA_028646535.1. Classification (NCBI taxonomy): domain Eukaryota; kingdom Metazoa; phylum Chordata; class Mammalia; order Carnivora; family Procyonidae; genus Procyon; species Procyon lotor. The sequence continues at coordinate 100,488,538 of CM053603.1, forward strand.
AGGCATCTGCCTTCGGCTCAGGTCATGATCCCAGGGTCCTGGGATAGAGTCCCACATCAGGCTCTCTGCTCAGCAGAAAGCCTGCTTCTCCTTCTCCCACTCCCCCTGCTTGTGCTCCCTCTCTCACTGTGTCTCTCTCTGTCAAATAAATAAATAAAATCTTTTATAAATAAATAAATACAATATTCTAAAAGAATATTACTATTTTATTGGCCAAATAGAATATATCATATTACAATTTAAATTAAAAGAAAATAAACACAATATTTCTTTCATAATGTTGGCCTTTGAAAACAATATCTTTGAAGTAAATACGTGGAATCTTATTCAGTGTTTAATTATGTATTGTTCCTGAAAACAGCATGTTTATTCATGAATCCTTAGTATCTTTACATATGCTCTGTTCCATCTTATGGAAAGCTGTCACCATCTATCCATCAGCTAAAGCCCTATCTTTCAAGTCCCATTTGAATAAAACCTCATTTGGAAAATCAAGGAAGGACTTGAGCTTTTACTCCTTCCAATGTTAATCACTGCCTTTATAATTCTGACTCTGAATCTTTTTTATATTTCATTTTTTTTCTTACACTGCAGCATAATTTGCTTACATATCAACCTCAGCTTGTTTTGTGTTTTTATTCCTATTAGTTGGCACAGTATTGTTACATGACAGGTGCACCAAAAAGGGAGTCAATATCAACAGTCTAATTCAAAGTATATTCAAAACTACAAGGGTGCCTGGGTGGCTCAGTTGGTTGAGCCTCTGACTCCTGATTTCAGCTCAAGTCATGGTCTCAGGGTCATGATATTGAGCCCTGCATCTGGCTCCCCACTCAGCGTAGAGTCTCCTTGTCCCTCTCCCTCTGCTCCTTCTCTCTTTCACTCTTTCTCTCCTAAATAAATAAGTAAACAAATTCTTAAAAACAAAAGCAAACAACAACAACAAAAAACAAACCAAAAACTGTACATTCAACCTATATAATAGCATGGATTTCTTGTACTGGGAGAAGTTAAGCGTGTTCTAGCATTTCTTCCTCTCAATATTCATGACCGTGTATCAGTCTGTTTTCCTTCAGTATTCTGGGAAGTACTCCTCTGAGGGAAAATAACAAGAAATTTTATATTTGGGGGTTTGGGGAGGGTAGAGCACAAAGAACAGAGTATAAAGAATAAAAGTTAAATATTAGCAGTATCAATCCAAGGACTGTTTAGATTAGAGGCTTCTCTGTTTTGTTTTGTTTTTTAAGATTTTATTTATTTATTTGACAGAGAGATCACAAGTAGGCAGAGAGGCAGGCAGAGAGAGGGGGAAGCAGGCTCCTCGCTGAGCAGAGAGCTTGATGCGGGGCTTGATCCCAGGACCTCAGATCATGGCCTGAGACCGAAGGCAGAGGCTTTAACCTACTGAGCCACCCAGGCACCCTGATTAGAGGCTTCTCTAACTCAATGACTAGACTTCTGAAAATATCAGTTGTGAATGTGTATCTATCTTTATTATGATATATAATTCTATCCTCGCTTTACACTTTTCAGCTGTTGAATCACAGAACTTATTTTCCTTCTAATTTCATGCTTACAAGGCATTTTATTGATTCCAATTTGGCTTCTCATGTCTTTTGCCCATAATGAAAAATATATGCTAGCTTGACAAGCTGAATCTAGTTCTATTAACAGTTAAAGATTTTACAATAAATTAATCTATATGTATTGTTTTATTATAAATGAAACACAAAATTCTTGCTTTGGTGATGCATACTGAGAACACGCAGTTGTTCTCTTACACTTTGAAAAAGTGTTGCTGTTTATAGGTGCTGTGTATAAAAAGTATAATATAATTGAACTTACTAGAGCTTTAGTTCTCCATTGTTTAGGAACATCTGATCTCCTGATGTTTTCTCACCCCTAGCTCTTACCAAAGATTAATGTCAAATTGTCAGCAGGGCGGGACCCAGAAAAACAACAGCTTTGGAGGATAATATCACTTGGCTGAACTCTAGAGGTGCCCCATTCACTCATTCACTCATTTATGCATTCATTCATTTATCCACTAACCAATTATTTACTGGGATGTGCCAATGCCAATGGAAGAGATACAAAGACAAAGATAACACCATTTCAAGAAATTACGATCTAGTCAAATAAGAAACAAAAATGCATTGGATGCCATGTTAGAAGTCTGTGGGAGGTATAGGAGGGCACACGGGAGAATAGGAGAGAGTAATCATTTCTATTTGTTGAAGGTGGAATTATTGTGCATTAATATTAATAGCAATGACAGTTTGATGATTGTTTATAAAGGAGGTAAATAAACAAACACAGGAGCCCCATTATGGGGTATAATCTGTAGCAATGATGCTATAACTACACCACTTTAGGAAATTCATTGTAAAATAAATCATGTTTTTTTCTAATATGTTTCAAGATAATGTTGCTGAACCTGTAATCACTGCTCTCTAGAGGTGCTCTCACATTCTTGGCTCTGCAGATCTAAATATGGAAAAACTTTGCTTCTGATTGCCTTTATTTCCCCTTAAGGAATGATAGAATATGGTTTTCAAAATGAACTTTACTTAGAAACTAAGGAAGGATAAAATAGAACTAAAACACAAATAGTAAATAATGATTCTTTATATTGATATATGTAACTATGTAATAAGTCTACTTAGTTGTCTAATAAAAATTTTAAGCTACAAATTTACAAATTAGAAATTTTAAATTTCCAAAGCAAAATTTCCCTTTTTAAAAAAATACTTTCCCTTTTTAAGTAAAAAAATCTAGGAATCATCCTTGATTCTCTATTTTCTGGAACCTACATGCAATTCATGAACAAGTATACCAGTTCTTCCTCCAACACATATTTCAAATTCCCTTTATTTGTCTCTACTTCCATGGCCCTTCCCTTAGTTAGACGTGTCATACAGATTTCCACAACAGCCTCCTATTGGTCTCACTGGTTCAACTTTCATTCACCATTCCCTAAAATCCAGTCTTCACACAGGAATTAAAGATTTTTTTAAAAATATAAATTAGGACAAGTCCCCCCACCCCACCCCTCAAAAAAGGAGGGAAGGAAGGAAGGAAGGAAGGAAGGAAGGAAGGAAGGAAGGAAGGAAGGGTGGGAGGAAAGCAGGAAGGAAGGAAAGAAGGGAAACATTCCAAGGTTTCTCCATTACTCTTCAAATTAAATCTAAACCTATTACTGGGGCCTTTAAGATCCTCCTTCCTCTGGTTGGTCCCTACTAATCTCTCCAGTTGTAGTTAACAAAGGTATCTAGTATTTGCTATACTCTAGCCACAATGATTCCACCAGGAATCTCCATAACTAAGCACCTCCATACCTGAGACTTTGGCACTTGTTCTTTTTGTCTTCCTTGAATGTTCTCCATTCAGTGCTGCCCCTTGGCTGGTTTATTTTCAAAGGTCACTATTAACTCTATTTACTCTATTCACAGAATTTAGAACATTCTAAAACTGTTTTGTTTATATATTTAATTTTGTCCCTCATTAGAATATAAGCTGTCAGAGGAAAGGGCAGTATTTCTTGCTCACCACCAGGTCCCCAGCAGTCACCAGGCTATCCAGTACACACACTAACGATAAAATAAATACATACTTTATATATTAATTATCTTAAGATTATTCACTTTAAGCTGTATACTATCTGTATTTTTAAATATAGTTTATCTTGCTTTCCTCCACAGATGCCAATTTTTAAAGCAAGATTCACCTACCTAGGCAACTAACATAAGATGGTTTCAGATGGAAAATGTTGATTCCACTGGTAAAATTCTGTTTCTTGGCAGGCCTTTTTGATATGTTCTTAGATGTGATCACCATTTCCTCCAGCATCAAGCTTTGCTTTTCTGTTTCTCTGACTTGACTTTGAAGGTCCTTCCTAATCCTGGACCTAAAGGGATAAGAAAATGTGTCACTTGAACCAAAGATTCCTTTCCAAAGAGATCTGGTATATCCCTGCACACCGCTCCACCCTGAACCCTCATCTCAGGCTTCTTATCTAATTTCAAGATGTTTGACTTTTACCCCTGAATTTTTCAAGGTCAGACAAAGACTGAAGTTTCCCTTCTTGTTTTATCTTCCAGAACAAAGACATTTGACATGTGAGACAACCACACAATGGTCACTATCTTTTCAAATCTGATTTTCAACCCGACTTAATCGTCAAACATTCTAAATAACTTTTCAAAATGAATAATTTATACTAATTTAAAAGTAAAATAAACACATTCTCATAGAAGGTAAAGTCATGCTAAGGAATCATCATCAAAATCCTGGCCTCTGAGTGTGGCTTCCAATAACACGGCACTGGATGGAGCTGACTTGTTAGAAATGCCGTCAAATAAAGATTGTTGATAAAGATCACCTGCAGTAAAAATAAAATGAGACATACTGGCTCCTTTAAGAGAAATTGCTGAATCTTCTCGGGGAAAAATTATTTCTCTTTCTCTGTTCCTCAGAGGTTTCATTTGAAATGTCCAAAAAATATTTTTATATGGAATTGATTTATTACTTAGGAATTTTTGTGTTAGTGCATATTTTAGGAATTTGATCACTATCAATATTCAAAATATATTAGGACTTACTAGCCTGTAATAATTTAACAAGAATTTTCAAAGCGACCTAGATATTGTTACAGATGGTTGTGAAATCCTAAGACACATGATTTTGACATATGAACATTCCTATTTTTTTTTTCATTTTATAGAATTTTTCAATGAAAGAGAGGTTGGAGAAGTGATGGTCTAAAAATGAAGTCTTTGTCTTAACAAGAGAAGAAGTAGAGTCGTTTCAATAACTTTGAGTTCCTCAGATTGATATGAACTATTTTTTTATGCTTTAAACTATTTTTCATTGATTTCTTTTTTCTCATTTTAACTACAAATCTGCCTAACGCCTGTTTCACATATATGCATGTATATGTGTATATACATGTGTGTGTATATATATATATGCATGTATATTGTGTATATACGCATATATATATGTTTTATATATATGTAAACATTTATATATGTAAACATATATTTAAAACATATATATATGTTTTAACAGTGAAGATAAAAATGTAGAAAATGTAGAAATGTAGAAAATGTAGAAAAGTCTTTCAAACTGAAGTTCTTTCAAGTATGTCATTTATTACTACTTTTCTAAAATTAAAAAAATACATATTTTATCTACATCTGCAACAACAGATGTAAGTATTAATGAAGATCTTTCCAGTCTCACTCCAGCCAACACATTTAGGCATTTAGATAAGAAAAAGCACACATCAGCACAAGCAAGAAGTGTTTGGTTTCTCACTCATTTTGTTTAAATCTCTGTCATCTGTCTTTTAGCTCTTGAGTCAGTGTATAAATATAATGAACAGATTCAAATGCTCAAGTGTGCCAGAGGCAATAAGCAATAAGCATATTTAAAAGTGAAAAAAAATACAATCAAATGACTTTGTAGAATTAGCTCTTTACCCTCCCAATTTTCACTTAATCTTTAAATAGAGACAGTCATTTGATATATCTGTTCCTGCTGAGAGAAAACACACTGCTATGTATTGGCAAATACAGAAAATAAACACTGACACTGATCTTTTCTTCTGTAGAGATTACAATTACTTGTAACAAGTTCACTAATAAATGCCTTAAATGGCTAAATTTTCTTGAGCATTTATTAAATGACTGCCAGTAACCTTAGATTCATTTAGGTGCAATCACACATTTAATTATATCAAAAAATCTATGAGGTGAACACTACCACTGACCATGTTGTATAAAGGAAATTAAATTTTGAATATATTAAGTAACTTTAACACCACTGAGTTTACTCAAGTATAAACTCAGGTGGCCATCATTCTAATCACCAATTGAACATGTGCCACACATTTTTTTCATATTTTTACATAAATTTAAATCTAGACACTTTAAATCTAGACACTTCTTCTTGGTGGTATGTTTTGTACATTGATGCTACTCAAGAAATTTTTAAACAAGTATATGCTAAGTGCCCATTATACGCTAGGCATAATCCAGATGCTAATGGTACAGCAGCTAAAAACAGTTATGAAGGTTACCATTGCCTTTGTTTCCATTCCCCTAAATAACTACTCTTCTCCCATATGACAATACTTCCTCCTTTTAATAATTTTGCTCAATTTTAACCCATAAAAATTTAATTATAATCTCTTCTGCTGTCAATCCCTCTTAAATTCTGAGCTAGTCAGAACAATAAATATTTGTCTATCTGCATCCTTCTACTGCAGATTATGTCCTCCAACTTGCAAGTTCTTCACGGCTTGGCCAGCTGTCCAAAGCATTCTCCACTGCCTATGATTCAATGTGTATTCTCTAACAGGCTTTCTCTCCATTCAAAGTGGATAACCATGCAATACTCATAGTGCCCTCCATTGGGAAGATCTCTTCTCACAGTATGTTGAGGCCATTCCATACAACAAATCAATCCATTCATGAACCAAGCTCTGAATTCCTCTTCCTACACTAGGAGATCATTAGGGATCCTTTACCAACATAAATGTGAGCACTCTTAGACATTGATTTATGAGGTGCTGGTGCAACAGTGGTGGCTGATATGATAGTTTAGAGCCATCAACACATGCAACATTCTTTATTTCTATGTATGTATGTATGTATGTATGTATGTATGTAGAGTGCACACAGGGAGGGGCAGAGGGAGAGGAGAGAGAATTTCAAGCAGATTCTATGCTGAGCATGGTCCCATTTGGGATTCAATCTCGTGACCCAAGATCACGACCAGAACTGAAATCAAGGGTCGGACAATTAACCCACTGAGCCACCCAGGCGCCCCACATGCAGCATCCTTATGTCCTCTGGTACTGCTCAGGTGATATCCAGGGTATATCACTTCATCTTACAATGAACTATTCAATTGCTTTTGGGCCCACATGGCCTATGATTTGGCAGATCTGACATTAACCAGTTTATGATGGGCAGTTTTGGCCACACTGGACATACCATGGTTAGGCTTGCTGTTATTATGAGGGTCCAGCAGGATTCCAGAAGCTTTTTTGAAAGTCGTATAAATCTGTCATATATATAACATGGCTTTATTCCAGAATTCTGGTGACCTAAACTACAATTTCTTCAGGGATACTCTAATATCATATGATCATATTGGATAATATTGCTCAAAGTAGCAAAGTCTTTTGTACCATAGACTTGATACACTATGTAGAGTCTGTCCTTATTCTAGACTCCACTCAGAATTGTAAGTCCTCTAGTCTATGGATCTGAGCAGAATTCTTGGTGTGGAACATGCTATCTCCAGAACCCTAAAAGGCTTGCTAGGCATTGTGGAACCTTTCTTGTGCCTGAAGGAACAAGATAAAATAGTATATTCTTTACTTTAGATGAGATTGTGATTTATTTGCCACTTTTTGGAGGACATGTGTCAACAAAGTCCTCTAATGCGCTAGCTTTCCTCTGGCATTATCAGCTTCATGCCACTGATAAGAGACCCAGTGTGATATTCTGCAGAATGTACAGCTGGTCCAGATCTCTTTATATTATGACAGAGGGCAGAAGAGTTATCATAGTCCTGAGGGAAGGCTGTAAATGTATACCACTGGCCTTTCCAAGTGACTGTCAGCTGCTTATAATCCTATTTTGGGATAGAGATGAAAACATAATAACCATATCAATGACTCAATATCCTATCACACAGCATGTGAGCTGTGTTATTTACCGTAGCAATGATCCATCATCTGGCATAGTAGCTACAACTGGGACTACCATTTGTTTTAGATTTCAGGAGTACGCTGTCATCCACCAGTTCAGGCTACACCACCTGAATTCCTTAAGTCTTTAGTAATAACGTGTATTTCTTCCACTGCTTTAAGGATGTGGTATGTTTTATATTTATTTTTATACCTGTGAGGAGGACAGTTTTAGGAACTTCCACTTGCACTTCCACACAATGATAGTTCTCAGCCCAAATGGATGCACTAACAAATGTTGGAATTTTGCCAAGTATCAGCTATGTCGATTATACTTTAAGCAACTGGGAAAATGACAACTGGGGGAGCCCTTAGATCCTCTGGACCCACTATAAACTGGACAAAGAGCAGACTCTATTTATTACTAGCCCAAATATGGCCCCATTCTAACTAGGAGGTCATAATAACATATTGAGTCTATGGATATCAATGCTAACTTGATCAGTTTTGGCACTTCATCCAATAGTTTTCAAAATATTCTGTCTTTTTGTCTCAGCGTACAATTCCCTCAATACAAGTGATCATAGTTTCCAATGGGGAAGGACTGAAGGAATAATCTCCGGGTACAAATGCTATGGAGTTGCAAGTTATTTCTTCTGGAGTCCTGACTATTCCTTTAGTCATTAGGTTTTGATGACTGGTTCATCAAAATTGGTTCACAAAATAAAATGGTGCAAGGAATTCTGGTTGTCTTTTGAGTTGTCTGCCCTGATCATGCCCTCTTCTCTTCCTTCCTATCTTCTCTCCTTCCTGTCTTCCCTCATTCCTTCTTTCCTTTTCCCTTCCCTTCCCTTTCCTTTCTCTTTTGTTTCTTTCCCCCTTCTCTCCTTTCACCCACTTCTCCTCTCTCCCTTCTTCCCTCCTTTATTTCTCTCTCTCTCCTTCCCTCCCTTCTCCTCACTCTTTCTTTATTTCTTGATTTTTTATTTTTAAGATTTTATTTATTTATTTGACAGAGAGAGATCACAAGTAGGCAGAGAGGCAGGCAGAGAGAAGGGGAAGCAGGCTCCTTGCTGAGCCCGATGCAGGGCTGAATCCCAAGACCCTGAGATCATGACCTGAGCCAAAGGCAGAGACTTTAACCCACTGAGCCACCCAGGAGCCCTAGCAGATTTCTTTTATATTTGGGAAATGATGCATCCTATAAGCCCTCTATGGAGCATGCTTTCATGTTTTTTGTTTTACAGAGTGTATCCATGTGAACAAATCATTGCTCTCAGACTTTCAATTCCTTCTTCTATCATCGGCCGTAACAACATTGGCATGTCACCTCCATACATGTTTCTTATTACTGCTGCAGCAAACTGACACGAACTTGGTTATTTAAAATAACACAAGTTCTTCTCATGCTGCCATCTCTCTGGTTCTCTCTTCCAATTTCATCCTCCACTTTTTAAGATGTCTTGTGATTACATTGGGTCTACCAGGAAAATCTAGAATAACCTCTCAAATTTTAAGGTCAGCTGATTAGCAACTTTAATTCCATCTATAACCTTAATTTAGTATTTCCATATAACCTACATATTGTAAGTTCTGAAAATTGGGGCATCTTTGGCAACATTTTTCTGGCTACCATGATTAGTGAAGATTCTAACTTTTCATGCTTCTAGTAGACAATCCTACCAGTTTTTCTGCATCATCTCCCAGAGTTTCTGTCTGATTGTTAAATCATGTAAACTCCTTTTGGTCTCAGCCATTTTTACAATTAAGTATCAGGATGTGGTTCTCAGTTTCCTCTATCCTCCCACTGTAGGAGATGAGAGCCTTTTTGTATAATATAGAGGAGACCTCTGGCTTTCACATAGTTAGCATCAATTGCCAAAAGTCACTCAGTCTTTTGTCCTCTTTTCTCAAAATAGTCACATTTAGCAGTTTCACTATATTTAATATTTTTTCTCTCATAATTCCCCAAAGATAAAACACTTCATAAGTTGTGCATTTTCACCAATTAAATCACCTCAATTTGTCACAGGAGAAACTTGCACTCCTACTTTGGGCCAGGAACTCTCTGTTCTTCATACACTACAGTGATGGGGTCTTTATTTCCTATTGGGAGGTGGACAATGCAGCTCCAAAATTCCATGTAAGTGTCTTCTTTTTTGGTAACAATTCTGAACCATTTCCAGGTTGGATTCCCTAGGAAATAGAATCTAAAATGCACATTACCATATAGGAGGTCTATTAGAGAACATTCTTGGATTTTCCTCTGGAAGGAAAGGGAAGAAAGAATGAATAAGTAAATAGACAAATCAAGCAGTCTCAGTGGAAACCTCACAAAATGCTATGTAGAGTTCTCAAGATGGAAGTGTGGTAGCCTTGGGTCAGGTGGCTCTCTTCACCTGAAGCAATTCCTGAAGGCACTTATAGTAGAGTCTGGGCAATAAATCCCTCATTCCTAAAGGAGATCTATGAAAAATCATAGCATCTGCCATAGTATTTTATCTTTAATATTCTCTCTCCCTTCTCCTCTCTTTTCTTCAAAATGTGTCCCTCCTTCATTTGGATTTTGTTTTTATAAATAAAAAGCCAGAAAACACTGCCACAAACCACCTCAAAGCAAGAAGCACAGGCATCATTAGCTGCTTGAACATGAGAAGGGAATGAAGGATATGCACTAAGAATACATAAATCAGTATACCCAAAGTCATATGCCATATTTAAGTTCCTAGTCCAGATTTTATTGAAAGAAGAAAATTGAAGTTCTGGTAAACTTCCTGTCTTACACTAAACAAAGGTTCAAATTATCTTCCTATACTTTTCAGCTACAGTATGCTCAGGAACTTTCAGATAATCAACATAATCACTAATTATTTAAGTTAAAAATTCTGACCCCCTGTTATTTGTCTGGCCCTGGACTAGGTGCTAGGAACTCAGAATTGTGTGAAAAAGGAAAACATCTGTATGCTATAATTTATTTCTGATGTAAAGATAAATAATAACAAAATAACAACTTTAAAAAACAAAATAACATAATCTCAGTTTATAGTAAATCATTTGACTTAAATAAATTGGATAATGTGATAAAGTATAACTTGGCAAGATACTTTATTTTTTTTATTTTTATTTTTTAAAGATTTTATTTATTTGACAGAGAAACACAGTGAGAGAGGAACACAAGCAGAGGGAATGGTAGTGGGAGAAGCAGGCTCCCTGCTGAGCAGAGAGCCTGATGTGGGGCTCGATCCCAGAACCCTGGGATCATGACCTGAGCTGAAGGCAGACGCTTAACAACTGAGCCACCCAGGTGCCCCGGCAAGATACTTTAAATAAGAATTATTTAATATTAGGTTACCAATAGTCATTATTTTAATTTTTATTGGATTAAAAGTTGTTTGTGGTCAAACATTCAGTTTGCTCTTTATTCTTCCACATTTTTTTCATTCCCTCTACAATCCTTCACCAACCTCCCCCACTTTCATGAATTCTGACGAATTTCTAAGAAAATAACACAGTACAAGGTTTACATTAACTCTTAAATTTTAGACTATCCTAATCTAAATCAATAGCTTAATTGGTCATTTTCTAAGACCAATTAGAAAGAAAAGGCCAAAAGAAATTTATATCTTTTCTAAGATATAAATAGCTAATATAGGTACTATGTTATTGTTTTATTTCTAAAGTTTATTTTGACTCCACTTTCAATATTAATGGAAATAATTGATATATTATTGTTTAAAGGATTCTAAACAATGATAATTACTAAACAAAAGAAGTAGAAATTAATATTTTTGTATAGGAGTTTTTTTGTTGTTTCGTGGGGTTTTTGTGTGTTTATCACTTGTGCTTTGTTTGTTGTTTTTTAGTGGCCACTCCCCAAGTCACTTTTATTATGCTTCATATAATTTATCCACCCTGTCATGGTTTGGCTGTAATCATGTCATTACTAGGTAGTAAAATAAAAGGAATCTTTCAACATAGCCAACAGAGGTAATCTTGAAATAAATGGATGATATAAATCCCAAGATATGGAGAGCAACATTGGTGGTCACTGCTTTCACTCTTAAACCTATTCCTAAAAATATGACAGTCTATAACAATGCCTAGAATTCTACAAGAGAAATATAAACAAAAACAAAAACTCAGTGACATAATATTTTAACTCTTTTAAGGATAAGTTAGTATTTCTATGAGATGAAGTAAAGATTTTTCTGAAAATTTCTATAAATTTATATTTGAGTCAACAGAGAATCTGTATGTTTTAATATATGATGGACTTCATTTTATATTTTTCTGTTTAAAAATCTCCATATTAATTGATATCATCTAATGAGACTATTAACATTTAAAAGAACAGGAGTTAATTAAGTCACAAATTTTAACACTTCATAGTTAGCCCATTATCATTTTCACACTTCTTCTACTTACTGTAAATGTTAATGTTTAAAGGAAAATAGGCTTATTAAAATATTTTCTTATTAAATAAATATATTGTTCTCCACAGGCTTATTGCTTTAGTAATTTTTAGACAAAATTTTCTCTAATATGATTGTTTTATTATAGAAATAAAGCATATATGTAATACAGGAACTACTAGGGATTGACTATAAAACTAGATGATTTTAACTTTTGTGTAAATTAGCCATAGAATGATTATTATTTATTTAGAAAATATACATCTCACAAGATGGTAAAAGATGTAATTATTTTTATATAAAGGAATCCCTTACATATATATATATAAATATTTGTTTAAAAATGTATAAGCTACACATTTAGATATATGGATGTACACACATGGGGGTTTTTTGTTTTTTTGTTTTTTGTTTTTTGTTTTGTTTTTTTTTTGGTGAGACAGATCATGTGCAAGGGGGGTGGACGGGAGAGTGGGAGGGACAGAAGGAGAGACAAAGACAAAATCTTAAGCAGGCTCCATGCTCAGTGAGGAGCCAGATGCAGGGCTTAATCTCAAGATCCTGACCCTGAGATCGTGACTTGAGCTGAAATCAAGACTCAAAAGCTTAACTGACTGCACCACCCTTTTTAACAGTAATCTGATAAGGGGTAACTAAAGTGTAAACATAATTCTATTTATTTACTTTGATCAATGTAAATGTTAGTAATTAGTAATATTGTGCCTTTAGATATAATTTTTTTTAAAGTTGCTCCTCAAAACTTTAGCTTACTAATCCCAAGTTTTATGGGCACTTTAATGAATTCTCTTAAAGTCTCCATGAAATATTTTTAGTTATGTTCAAATTAAGCCATTTGTTAATTTGGCTCACTTTTCAAAATACGTTATTTATTTATTTTTTTGGTAGGTGTCTGCTAGTCTGCTAGGGCTACTACAAAAAAATACCAGACACTGGGTGGTTTAAACAACAAACATTTATCTCTCACAGTTCTGGAGAAATAGTCCAAGATCAAAGTGCCAGAATATTTGGTTCCTGGTGAGACACCTATTCCTTGCTTGCAGATGGCCACCCTCTCACTGTGTTCTCACATATGGAGGAAAGAGAGAGATCTTTGTTCTCTCTTCCTCTTTTTACAAAAGTACTCTGCTATAATGGAGGCTTCACCCTCATGACCTCATCTCAACCAAATTACCTTCCAAAGGTAATCACACAAAAGATTAGGACTTCAATATATGAATATGTTGGGGACACAAATATTCAGTCCATTACAGTAGGCCATCTACTAAAACTTAAGGTTTTGTTTTTGTTATGTACAAGGATAATTTTTTTACAGTTAGAAGGAACTAATGTGAAAATATATATTAAAACTCTAGTGTTACTTCCTTAAACACTCATAGCAAGGGGAGATCATTCTATTTCAAAGTGATCCATTAAACTTTGTGAACAAAGAAAACAAGGAACCAAGTACTCAGTCTATTATGTACTAATTGTAACCTCTATACAGGTGAGGTAAGCTTCCGTGAGCTTCAGTTTCTGCATCCTTAAAACAGGTATTAATGCAATGTTTTCTTCTTTCACTACAACTGTTCAGATGAATAAGTAAAATATAAAAGGTTAAATGATCAAAAAAATAAAATGTCACAAAGATATGAGTTTAAATTATTTTTTTTGAGTTTAAATTATTATTAATTTGTTCGCAACTAATGGATGAGAAGATCAAGATCTTTGTGTGTGTTTATCCAGCTCTTTATTATATGCTTATATATTTCATTATTTATTATTGAATAATAGTATTTATCGTGTATACCTATATTAGGGTTAAGTATAATTTTCATCTGGAATAAAAATTCACTTCAAGGTCAAGTTATATTTTTAAATTTGTTTCTCTAAATCAGAGGGCTTTATCCGTCAAACACAAATTTCAAATGAAAATCACCTGTGAATTTTAGGGTAGTATAAAAGCATTATAATAAAACTATTTTTATTTTTTTTATTTTTATTTTTTTTATAATAAAACTATTTTTAAAAATGATTCTTATATGTATGTCTTTCCATAATCTACATGCAAAATCCCATTGTATACTTGAAAAACTTCCATTGAAAAAGACATAAGAGGAAGATGTTTGAACCATGACATAACCGTACTTATGACACTATTAAGTCGATTTCATCACTGAAACTTCTGAATGTGATAGAATTGCCTTCAAAATAGAAGAGAGGCTACCCACCCCTCAATACAAACCATATATCTATATATATATATCCCATTCATTCCTCTCAGGCAAAACATCAGAGTTCAACCCAGTGTTCATTTTCAAAAGGAGTTGTTATATCTAATAAAATGGTTATATATGGAGCCTTGTTTTGCATTTTTTCAGTTAGGTTTGGTAGCATAGGAAGGTGAGTATCAAACTGATAGGTAGATATGCTTTCTGAGACAATTTGTAGAAAGGAAGAAAGGTCACATCACATTTTTTATTGTCTTTGTTTCTAAAAAAAGAATGCTGGTTTCCTTGGTATCTGCATTAGTTGAAACTGAGCCAATTATTTTAGGCAAAAGCATTTCCAATGGAAGTGTTCAGTTTTTCAAAGCAAAACAGGTATCTTGCACTGTACCCTCGAGGCTTTGACTTCAGCCGTGTCAGCTGAGAGGATTCTGATTCTGAATATAAAAATCTGATTCACAACAAGTTTGACACATGCTGCTTCAAAGAAGTGAAGGAGCCTCCAAGTCTCATTCAGAGCCACAGCCTGGCAGCAAGTTCATTTTTGTCTTCTAAGTTGTTTTTCTTTCACCCTTTTGCTGAACAGAAACCAGAAAATGACTCTGAGAGGAGCTGCACACTGCAACAGATGTATTACACATAAATATACAGAAACATACAGAGAGCTCTGGGGAATAGGAGCTAGTGTTATCCACAAAATCTGTCAATTACATAAAATTCAGTGCACACAGCAAAAATAAATATTACACTGAGCTGGCCAATTATTACATATAAAAGAGCTTTACCTTTCAAGTAATGATTACAGAAATCTGTGAGACAAAGAGAAAAAAAAAAAAATCCAAGAGTGGACTATTCTTATATGTTACCAAAAGAATCAGCAGACAGTGTTTACGTTGGTAACTATCCTCTTTTATAACAACTGCACAGAGGCATTTTTCTCTTTATACTGAGTTGACCAATTGTTCAAATATCTCAATGAATGAGTATGGTTAGTCTAAGATGATCCTGACTCTGTGTCTCTTTCATTTCCCATAGCTCCAGTTCAATTCCCTTCATGGCTTCGATATCCCTGAATCACAAAATAGATATGTCTAATTATTCGTACATAACTTGTGCTCTGGATTGTGTCCCTCTCAAAATTCATATGTTGAAAATTTAATCCACAGTGTGATGGTACTTTGAGGTGGGGCCTTAAGGAGTTTTTAGGTCAGAGAGAACAGAACTTCCTGAGAGCAGAACCTTCAAGAACGGTATTAATGCCCTCATAAATGAAATCCCAAAGAATTCCCTCATCCCTTGTTTTATGGGAGGTTACAGAGAGATTGCTGCCAATGAGGAAGTGGGCTCTCATCAGACATGCGCCTTGTGCCATGATCAGAGACTTCCCAGCCTCTAGAACTGTGAGAAATGAATATTGCTTACAAGCCGCCCTGCTTGTGGTACTTTTGTTAGAGCAGCCTTAATGGACTAAGACATTCTGAATACCAGTCAATATTTTATTTTCTCTAAGAATGTTTGCACTTTATGGATAATGCATTATTATTTGATTAGGACTCTGCTGATTCAGGTAAAGAAATGTTCCATTC
>CM053603.1:100504962-100533978 GCA_028646535.1 Procyon lotor
GTATATATATGCAATGGAATACTATGCAGCCATCAAGAGAAACGAAATCTGGCCATTTGCAACGACATGGATGGAACTGGAGGGTATTATGCTAAGCGAAATAAGTCAGTCAGAGAAAGACAAGTATCACATGATCTCTCTGATATGAAGAACTTGATAGACAAGGCAGGAGTTTGGGGGGTGGGGGAGAGAAATGAAACACGAAGGGATGGGGAGGGAGACAAACCATAAGAGACTCCTAGACTCAAGAAATGAACTAAGGGTGGCCGGGGGGGGTGGTGGGGTAGGGATAGGGTGAATGGGTTGTGGACAATGGGGAGGGTATGTGCTATTAAGTGCTGTGAAATGTGTAAGCCCGAAGATTCACAGACATGTACCCTGGGGCAAATAATACATTATATGTTAATAAAAATTAATAAAAAAAAAAAAAAAAGAAATGTTCCATTCCCATGTGTAGAGAAGAGAAGAGATCTGTCATGAAGTAAGAAAATCCTTTTTAAAGAACATAACTTATTTACTCTGATTACACTTAAAAGCTCATCCCATTTCAATATTTGGCCCTTTAGTTGACCACCGTTTGAACCCAAGTTGCAATGAAAATAATTAAATTAGATAATTTAAATATTTAAAATGATTT
Source organism: Procyon lotor (assembly GCA_028646535.1). Taxonomy (NCBI): domain Eukaryota; kingdom Metazoa; phylum Chordata; class Mammalia; order Carnivora; family Procyonidae; genus Procyon; species Procyon lotor. The sequence goes on from CM053603.1 coordinate 100,505,600, forward strand.
TAACCTTCAAAAAAGGTTAGTTCAGTAATCTGATAAACTCCAAACTCTTTTTTTCCTAATGAAACAGATGAATATATATGTATGACTATATATATATATATATATATATATATATATATATGAATATATATAACTATAAAAACTAAAATTGGGACCTATATTAATGCTGTCTTTATAAATGTGTCACCATCTAAAATATTAATTAATTCATAGTGACCATCTAAAATACTAATTAATTCAAATATAGGGACTTTGTCATATTCTCTGTGCCTATCATCCTGCAAGGAAATATAGGACTTATTTAAATTAGTGATGGATTGAAATAAAGAAAAAAATCCATCAACCGTTTTCTTCTTTGACATGTAGGAAAAGTATTGCTGGGACAGATAAATAACCAATTTTTAATTTAATTAATAAACTTCTATTAATTTTTATAAAATTTGAATTTAGATGGAATTCTAATATTGGCAAAATTCATTACTAAGAAAAACACCAGTAGTAAATAAATAATTCCTTAAAAATGATAGTTTATTCATATAATCCTAAGCTGGATAGGAATAGCAAACTGGTCTTTCTGAATTGACCTGATTTTTCATATGTAGGAAGTTGAAAATATATGTCATCAGTGAAATGCCTGGAGGTCTCCATGCAATGCAAGGAGAATATGCATATCACAGAATCCCAGAATGAAAATATAGAGCTTTGTATTAGTCAGGATGAATCACAACTTTGACTTGCATTGTGATCAAAATATGCAAAAATGATGGGTTATGCAGGTGAGAAAGAAGGGGTAAAAATTAATAATTTTCACTGAATCAGCAAAACGATGGTATAAAACTTGGTAATTACTCAATTCTGAGACCAATACATTACTTATATTTTATAAGTATTAGATGCAAATTTCTGAAAAAGTATGTATTGTATACACTTGAATTTCTTATATAGTCATATATTTTGCTCGTCTGCATTTTCTTATTTCTATTTCATATTTCTTTGTATTTTTGGTCTTATTTCTATTTGTTTTATTAACATGGGAATATATTTCACACTATGATTTATCAACCATTATACTGTATATTTTGTGATGCATAATTTTTTCATAGCAAGAAAACTCTTCCCTGACTGGGCTTTGGCAGCCTCCACCCCACTACAGCTCCAATAAAACAAAATCAAAACAAAACCCAAGGACACAATAGGATTTAACACTAAATTAGGAAAAATGTTATCCTTTCAAACATTTTGGAGAATAAAGACAGGGGAAAGCTATAGGACACAATGTATTTACTCAAGAATTAGTACCTGATAATTAAAATCTGATTCTTTGCTAATGGCTTTCAAAGTTCTGAATGATTCCTTGATGTTACAATAACTTGCCTACCAAAGAACAAACACCATGATCAAGAGGCTTTCTTTCTCCTTGCTCTGTGGTCACTTACATAGACAGTGCTCCAGATGAAAGACATAGCAGCTATATAGATTTAATGAAATGTCACCGTCATAAATGGCAATATTACCTAAGGAAAGATATTTTTCTTCAGGGAATATTTGACAGAAATGTGGATGACTGTGATCTTTAAATCTCTAATGGGTTTTTAAAAATTAATCCTTGTTTACTTCAAGTGTAATATGATAGTTAGTTTTATGTGCCAACTTGACTGGGCAGCAGAATGCCATGATATTAAGTCAAATATTATTCTGTGTGTTCCTGTGAGGATGTTTTTGGATGAGATTAACATTTAAATGGACAGACTAAGTAAAGCAGATAGCTCTCCCTGATGTGGGTAGCCTTATCCAATCAGCGAAGGACTGAATAGAATAAAAAGGCTGACGTTCCCATGAGTGACAGAGAATTCCTCCTGCCTGACTGCCTTCAGACAGAAACATCTGCTCTTCCTGGATCTTGACTCTGCCAGTCTTCAGAACACAACCATACCATCAGCTCTCCTGATTCCTGGGCTTTGGATTTGGACTGGAACTGCATCGTGGGCTCTCCTGGGTCTCCAGCTTGCTAACTTCCTGAAGACCTTGGCCTTGGCAGCCTGCATATTTGCATGAGGCAATCTGTTAAAATAAATTTCCTTTCACATGTATGTGTGTGCATGTGTGTGTTTATCTATACATACATCTTATTCATTTCTCTGAAGAACTCTAATATAGCTAATATGAAATATTTTCTATATTGTAATTTTAGCTCTTGAAAGTCTATTTCTAGAGAGGTGACTAGTTGGCTCAGTCAGTTGCACACCTGCTGTCCGCTCGGGTCATGATCCCTGGGTCCTGGGATTGAGCCCCATGTCTGGCTCCCTGCTCAGTGAGGATCCTGCTTCTCCCTCTGCTCTTCCCCCCCTTCTTGTACTGGCTCTCTCTCTCTCTCTTCTCTCAAATAAATAAATCTTAAAAAAAAAAAAGTCTACTTCTAGAAAAATAAATTGCTGAATGTTTCATACTAATTAACCACTATGTTAAGTAGATAAAGGCTAAAGTTTAACTGATATTTATCAGAATTAATGCTACATTTACCTAACTGACACTTCAATTATCGTTTTCCCCCCCTCAGGAGCTCCTTAATCATTATTATACATATTTTTGTTTACTAAGAGGCTGTCAGAGCACTTATAGTTTGGATATTTCAAAATATAACTACTTTGGGACAAGACATTTTCTTACATCAAATATCTATTAGCTCCTGAGGTACCTGAGCTTCTCCTAGTTCAGATGTGAAAAGACCAGAGCTTTCCACTGAAAGCACTCCTCAGAGAGTGTCCAAAACAATCCACTGAGGTAAATAAATAAATTAGCAAAATTTATGTTTCTATTTTTTTTATCTAAAAGTTGAAAATAAAAGCTTTTATTGACACTTAGTAGACAGGTGTTCCTGTGTACTTCTCTTGGTATGTCTCAGATATCACATGTCATGTGGGTCACGTCAAGTATCAAGAAGGAAAGGTAGATGCTTTAGGGGTGGGAGGGCTTGATTGGATCATCTACCCTGTTTCAATTCCTTCATTGAGGGTTACCTATGCCTAGTTAAGTGGATTTAGACAATATACTGTTAAGTTTTAACTTAACCAACTCTCACAAAATAGCAAGTGGGTAAGAAAAGTTTCCTTCAGAGAAACCATAGATTAAATATATCTCTGAAAATACAAACATCAGTGAACAACAAAAAAGGTCTGACACCAGGCATAATTCTAGTACAAGTTCTTCTGGCACACAATCAGGCTTAAAAAGTAATACTGTATTTAGATGTGATAAGCCCATAACAATACCAGAAATTCCCGCGAAAACTAGTTTAATGGATTTATAGCCACTGCTGTTAACAATGACCAATAAACTTAACACTGTGCCTTGAAAAACCAGTAAATGATTTTTAAAACTCTCATATCTACAAGTTGTTTTTAAAAATAATCCATTTTACTTAAGAATTCTTAATATTCTATTATTGTGGTATCATTAAATGTGGATTATAATTAATAAATAAATCTACACATATGTAAATGTATGCTAATTTTGGCCTTATTTTTTGTAAGTGAACTTTTTATTTTGAAACAGATATTTTGAGATATCTTGCAGATTCATATGCAGTTGTAAGAAACAATACAAAAAGGTCCTATACACCTTAACCAATTTTCCCCCAATGATATCTTGCAAAACCATAGTATACTATCACAACTCGGATATTTACTCTGATGTAGTCAAGATACAGAACATAACCATCACTGGAATCCCTCATGATATCCTTTTTATTGCCATCCCCTTCCCTTCCCTTCTCCATGCAGCCCCTCCTTAAACTCTAGAATCTACTACTTTCTTCATCTCTACAGTTTTATCATTTCAAGAATGTTGTATACAGACTCATGCAATCCTTTTGCAATTTGTTTTGTTTACTCACATAATTCTCTGAAGATTCATCAGGGAGGCTGGGTATGTCAGGAGTTTGTTCTTTTCAATGACTGACTGCTACTCCATACTATGGATATGCTATATACCAATATATTCCCATATATTCCAAGTTTTAATTGAATGCACCCACAGAATTATAGTAAATTGAAAAGAGCATTTTCTTAGAAATCAATATACAAGACTCTCATGGATAACTACTAATTGTTTAGGTCTTAGCTCAAATGTCAAAGCATGTAAATGCAAAGAGGTTTCCCTTGGTCCCTCTATCTTGTGGAATATCCTAATCAAGTGAATCTCTCTCAATTTATTTGTGTGTATGTGTTACCTCTATTGGTTTTATAAACTGGAGACATCCTAAGAAGTATATACACATTCCTACATCTTAGTTTACTCATAAGTTAAAAAAAAGTCATCCTGGAATATGCCTAAGATAACTCTACTTTAGAACTTAAAGTAATAAAATCTGACAGCTATTTTCAATCATAGAGTTCCTTTATTCACTTCCTACTCATTTCATGCCTAGATTCCAGACTCTCAGCACATCCCTTTAGCAGTGAACATCCAGATATCACATATCTATATAGTACAGAAATGTACATTTTGTACTTCATGAATCTTTAACACACTCATCTACATTTGTCTCCTTATAAAACTGGGAAATTATTAGATCCTTAATATAGGAAAAGTGGTAATAAATTACAACTTTGTGAAACACAACTTTTATCAGTGTAATGAACATTAGATGAGTTCCTGGTTTTCATCACTGCAGAATAAAGAATCATGTCTGATTTTCCATCCTCATTGTCTTCATGCAACGGCTGTCATCTAACATGACTGAATCAGTTTTAACAACTCTGGCTTTCCACAAGAGTGTCCCATCTTTCAATGGGAACTGAAGAAGAAAACCAATACTTTTACTAGATTCATCAAATTCTATTCTGATATTTTAAATTAACGTTTAGCCTACAAACAGAAAGGTAAATTAGGACTTACCAATTTCTTTAATCTATCATAAACGCTATAATATATATGTATCACATACACATTATTGCTCAACAAAATGATGGGAAAAAAGCTAGTAATTTTATTCTTTGAATCCTGTAACAAAATGCTTAGAATAAAGATAAGGATATAAAGCTCATGTGGTATTATTAAGATATATTTAAAGAGCTGTTTCTTAACTCTTCATCTCAAGATAAAGTGATTTCTTTCCTTAGACTTTACTATTCTGGATAATCATTATTGTTATTGTAAGAGCAATACTACTTATATTTACTCCAATAATATGTTTTAAGGCATACATTTTGTTTGGGCATATATTCATGTTTGCCTATTAATTGAAAAGATAATTGAGATTGAACTGCAATCTAATCAAGTTCTGCTTTTTGTTGTAACAACAAAGAATTGAGTCTCCATTAGCTTCCCTGAATCTAAAAAAATATATATAAATTTATTCTCTACCATGCATAGATGTGAAAAAACATGTGTCTTTTTTAATAAACACTGCTCAAAAAATCTATACTGAGTTTATAGAAGAATAGAATTTTATTTATAAATTTTGGATTTTTAATTGGGCCATGAATGAAAGGCTTCTTTCCAAAAATAACAAATGTGAAAATTAACCTTTTACATCCATAATGGAAGGAACTGTGACTAGTACAACACTGATAATAATCATTTGAGGAAATGACTTAAAAGAAATTGCAATTCAAAATATCTGTCTAAGCTCTAATATCAGGTATGGCCTAGTTTACATAAATTTATGGCCTTTGAGTCATATAATCTGACAGCTAAATCATATAACTAAACATTTATTTTTATTGTATCACATCCTGGTATCATTTTAATCAATGCCAAGTACAACTCTTCTACTTAAAAATTGCCTTATATCATTATTATATAAAAAATCAGCACAAATAAATAAGTCATCATAATTTATTATTTCCCAAAACAAGAATATGACATCCAAATAGAGAAGTGTTGAAATGTGTCTAATACGGTCATGCATCTCAATGTATCTACTAAGAATCTTGATATCGGGTTTTTCAAGATGATACATGTCCCATAAAATAATTAAAAATATAAATATACACATAAATCAAACATACACACACATACAAGACACATACACTCAAAGTAATTATGACAGAGGTGTTAAATAAAAGTAAAAAAATGAGAAGCAAATTTGAAAATCCATGAATAAATTAGGTAATTAAAGCATTAATGAATTTTTTTCCTCAATTTTTTCATTTACTTTATTGGCATTAATTGTTTCAATTAAAAATGTCCAAATTTAAGTTCATAATATCAAAGTTTTCTTTGATTTTGGGGCCTGCCTTAAGAAGTGAAATGGATTGCTGCATATCCTTTTAGTTTCTGAGCTTCACAGATGCTTGAATAGAGCATAAACTGTTAACTAATCTACAAATATAGATATGTTATTGAATCAATAAATTGAAGGTAAAAAATATCTAAAATTTTAAGATTATCACTTTATAGCAAAATTTTATCTCATTGATAGTTCCTAGTTTTAAAAAAAAGGACTGCATGCTCTATTGTAGAAAAGCGAGTTACCCTGGTCATAAGTTTATGTCAAATCAGTGTCCTTCCTGTACACACTCATTATCAAAAAGACCAAGTCTATATTTCTCTGAGTATATCACCAAGTTGATAAAGATGATACACAATGGACAAGCTTTGATGAGCCCAAATAATGGTTATAAAATGGATCTTTGCCATTGACTGACTCTTAAGAAACTGTGGATGTTATTTTGTGAGTTATTATTCTAATATAAGTATTCATTTCAGAAATCTAGCAATAGTTTGTTTTAAATTATCAAAATATTAATTTTTAGGCATATATTCTAAGAACTACAGTTATTATGATGGTTATCATCTATTACTAAGCATATTAATAGTTTATGATGTCTATTTAATCAGCCAATATTTTGAGTCTCTAATACATTCCTTTGAAAATATCTTTAATAATTTTATACATTTAGCTCCATGAAATATTTGGCTCTTTGAAAACATAAGTTCTCCTTTCCTTATTAGTTTTTTACTTATATTGCTTATACAGTAAGTTTATATATAGATATAATATACATTTTATATATATAGATATAATATACATATTATATCTATATATTTATATATTTATATATATAGATATAATATACATATTATATCTATATATTATATGATATTATATGTAATATATACCATATATAATATATATTATAGATTTATCTTCTATATATTATATAGATACATATAATATAGATAGATAACCATAGATACTTCAGAGTTTTCAGAACTTTAGTTCTACATTTATATTCATTGTATACTCACTATCAAATTTTTAGCATAATTTTCTCATTCTCTTTGAAAGTTATAAGCATATTATCATGGTCTCTGAGAAACAAACACCAAGATATTGTTGGGAATGCAAGAGATGTATTGAGAGAAAAAAATATATTAAGAGATTTATTATGAGGAAAAATAGGGAGAAAGCCAGAAAATGACTGGTGATCAGGACTGAATTCTGTGACAAAGAGAGGGAAAGGAGAATTTCACTCTACAGAGCAGTTCAAAGAAAGTTTGCCCAGCTCTCACAATGATTGGATTTTCTCAAACCTATGTCATCTTTTAGAGGAACTCCAGACTCACAGGAATGGCCTGCCTTCTATCCACACCACAGTTTATTTTGTTTTGTTTTGTTTAAGCAGTGGTGAAAAGAAGAGCTTCAGAACTAATGAGCTAATGGATTCTGCAACACCTGAGGCTATCAGTTACAGTTCCTACAGTATAAGATCTGAGACACAATCATAATCCACGCTACTTTTCTATCCCATGTTGAGAAACAGCTCCAGTAGTGGCCTTCTTTTGCTGAGAGAAATCTTAGAAAAAGAGTTGGTGGCACATTCTATATTCCCACTAATGTAGTTGATCTCTGGGCTACAGTGGCACTAGTCATCTTTCTTCTGTTAATTAAACAAGGAGGCCATTAGAATGAGGTGGCTTTAATGCCTTACTGGCTAACATAAGCAAACCAAAACCTAAGCCTATAATGCCTCAAAGTTAAGAATGAGAAGCACACAGGGGAACCTGTGTGATGCAGTCGGGTAAGCACCCGAGTCTGGGTTGTGGCTCTGGTTGTGATCTCAGGGTGGTGAGATAAAGCCCCAGGTCAGGCTCCAAGCTCAGCGAAGAGTCTGCTTAAAACACTCTCTCCCTCTCCCTCTGCCTCTCCCCACTGTGTGTGTCACACACTCTCTCTTTCTCTCTCTCAAATAAACCTAAGAAAGAAAGAAAAAAGAAAGAGAGAAAAAGAAAAGAAAGAAAGAAGAAAAGAAAAGAAAAGAAAAGAAGAGAAAAGAAAAGAAAAGAAAAGAAAAGAAAAGAAAAGAAAAGAAAGAAAAGAAGAAAAGAAAAGAGAGGGAAGGGGAGGGGAGGGGAGAAGAAGAGGAGAGGAGAGGAGAGGAGGGGAGGGGAGGGGAGGGGAGGGAAGGGAAGGGAAGGGAAGAGAGGGGCACAGGGCCTGATGGGTCATGGGAGTGATACAAATTGAGCCTATTCCTCATCTTGCCCTTTGGCTCCTGGACCCACATATATCCTCAAATTGGGATAGAACATCACATCATAGGCTTCTGATTTTATATGTGTATTTATAGATATACACATACTGTATCTGGAAGAATAGCATTCATCCTTTTGGGATGTTGATTCGAAGCTGTTGTCCTTTGAGAATTATTCCAGGCTTCCATAATGCCAGCTGTTCCTTGATGGTGTGACATATGATATAACCTGTAAATTCCGTTTTGTGAAGCCACTCTCACATTTCTATCCTCTGGTTAGATGTTCTGCTGTGTGGGCATTCAAAGACAGCACTAGCTGGTTCTAACTGGTGCATTTCACTGGCCACCAAACACATTAATTTTCATGAACAAATATATGCACAAACCCATAAACACACACACACATACATTATAGACAGGTAATTTCTCATGCTTGACTGTTTAAATCATTATCTTTCTTCCTTGAAAATCAGAAAATTTAACAGAATATTTATCAGAAATAACCATGCATACAATTTTCAATGGATGCAGAGTGAACTTTCATCCTAATAGATTTTTTTTTGCTTTCATTCAAGAAAATGTCATTTATTCTAAGCTTTTCTATCATCATTTTTTGGTGTACTCTTCCTTTCATATATAGTATCTGATATTTTTAATCCCTTTGGATTTTTCCTCTTTTTAAAATAATTTCTTTTATGTAAGTAAAGATGTATATATACATACATGCATATAAATACATAGATACACACACATATATATCTAGATCTAGATATTTCTATGGATGGATTTATATATTAATTTTGTTCATGTTTGATGGGATTGTTTTTCTAACTCAGGTTATGCTTTGGATCCTTTATGTTTGGAAAAAAAGCTGAATATTTTCTTTTTCCTACTTTCCCCAAATCTTCACAACATTCACCACTGGTTTCCTATATGAAATAAGAAGTAAAAATAGGCAAAACTTCTAAATGTTGAGTTGTGCAAGTTTTCAGCAAGGAAGGAAGACTTACATTTGGATTTTCAGTGGCCCTTCCCTTTGGGCTATCAATAATTTCAGTGTTCACATTGTTTTTTAAATCTCATTTCTTTTCTTTTCTTTTTGTTTGGATTTTGTTTTATTGTTGGAAATATCTCTTGGTAATCATGATAGAATCTATCTATCATCTATCTATCTACCTATCTATCATCTATACATTTTTTTTTCAGACTTCAACTTAGTGTTAGCAAAATGCCAAATCCTAGATTTTCCCTTCTGTGGTGATTATCCTCAGGAATATTCTGGGGCTTTTCTTAGAAGGGCAGGTATAACATATACAGGTGATCCTTGAATTATGTTAGACTTACGCTGTTTGGCTTTACAGTGGTACAAAAGCGATATACATTCAATAGAAACTGTACTTGGAATTTTGATTTTGATCTTTTCCAAAGCTAGCAAGATATGTGGTTACAATGATCTCTTATGAGGCCGGGCATCAGCAGTGAGCCACAGCTCCCAGTCAGCTACACAACCATGAAGATAAAGAAAACAATACATTTACAACCACTTTGTACCTATACAACCATTCTATTTTTTACTTTCAGTGCAATACTCAGTAAGTTAAAAGAACTACTGAACACTTTCTTTCTTTCTTTTTTTTTTTTAAAGATTTTATTTATTTATTTATTTATTTATTTGACAGAGGGAGAGAGATCACAAGTAGGCAGGGAGGCAGGCAGAGAGAGAGAGAGAAGTAGGCTCCCTGCTAAGCAGAGAGCCCAATGCAGGGCTCGATCCCAGGACCCTGAGATCATGACCTGAGAAGAGGGCAGAAGCCCTAACCAACTGAGCCATTCAGGTGCCCCTGAACACTTTATTTCATGGTAGGTTTTGTGTTAGGTGATTTTGCCCAACTATAGGCTAATAATATGTGCCCTGGACACATTTTAGGTATTTTAGGCTAAGCTATAATGTTTGGTTGGTTAGGTGTAATAAATACATATTTGACTCATGATATTTTCAGCTTACAATGGGGTGACTGGAATGCAACCCCATTGTAAGCAGAGGAAGTTCTGTAGTGTACCCAGAAGTGGTTGTATATTAGCATGGTTTCTGCTTCTTTTCCTGTGTGTGTGGTTAAGGACTATAAATGGATTCCTAGAATCTTTTATCATCTTTTTCCTTTGTGACTGCTTTTCAAACAATATAGTTATGGTTTCAAGGGTTTCTTTATTTTGAGGTGAGTACTGCTGCTATTTGCTTTTCTTATTTTAATTACTTTGTTCGTTTACTTAGGTTTGAGGCTAGCCAAGTACATTGTGGTATAGTTTAATATTTCATTATAAACTAGAGTACTTTATAGAGCCTTAAATGTCATAAAATAAAAGGAATTTTATTTCAAATTTAAAGGTTTTACTTGCCATGTTAGGTAATCTTCTTTAAGTAATTAATTTAACAAAGCAATTATTTCAAGGAAATCACTAGAATTGCAATAATTTTAGATTTAAGTAGACTCAAGTGACTAGATTATTGCATAGGAACAGATTTATTTACTCTACTTATGAGTTTTAAAACTAAAGAGTTTTGTAGAATTATTTTTTCTTGAATTTTGCCATTAAGAATATGTTAAGAACAGTAATATAATGCCATCTACTTGTTACTGTGGAAAATGACTTGTTAAAACTTTGTCTTGAAAGTAATAATAGATGATACATACACAATTAGCATAGCTATTACATAATAGGATAATACAGTAAATAAAGAATAATCACTTATATTCTTTAGTATTTCTTTCTCCTTGAAATTTTTTATGAATCTAGCATTTCAGTGCTGACATAATTTTTAAAAATTTATTATGTCAGTTCTTATCTTCTGACAATGCAAATGCCTTGCATTTTATAAAACTTCATTCCATAATATTTGAGTGTTTGCTTAAGGATACTGCTAGATTCAAATCTGAATCTGAAGATTTCACCAATGTTTTTATAGGTTCATTTACACCAATTTTTTTATAGGCTCATTTCCTTTATTGAGAAAAAAAACACAAAAATCTTAAAACAAATTAGAACTCTTTTAAAGATAATGTTACTAATTAACTTACAGCCTAAGATAAATACAAATGGATTTGACTTAAAGTACACTAATTTATTTTTATTTTCCTGTTTGCCATCATAGGCAGCAATAAAAATGCCCTTCGAAAGTAAAAACCACTATGTATTCTTCATTTGCTTCTTCTTTTAACTGAATGCCAATATTTTCTATCATGAGGTAGACCTGTTGAAGACTTTGGATAATGTAATTTCAACCATCTGTTTTATGTTCCTCATTTTTAGATAATAGACTTATTTTCTATGCCCCAAATCTCTGTTGCTTCAAATGTAGGTTTTGTTTTTCTTTATGGAACTACTAATGCTCTCTAATTCTCTATATATTTTGTAGATTCTTAAGGAATGAATATGGAATAAGGAAAGTAAATAAGAACCAAAAAAATAAAAAATAAAAATGAGAAAAAAGTCTGATTTTATGTGCAAACGTGTTACCTAAAACCTAAAAATAAAAGAAATGTAGTCTTCCTTAACCTTGGGACAGGTTTGCAGGATACAGGGACAGAGATACAGAGACAGGGATACAGCAGCATTCGGGAGATGCACATGGCTAAAGTTTGTTGCTATGCAAAAATGAGGCTATAGATTCTATAAACAGTTATTGATCAGTAATATTTTACATGTTTTCTTGTGTGTTATCTAACTTACATTCACAAGCTACTTGCAAAGTTGGAATTTTTATCCTCATGTCACATAAGTTTCAGAGAACTTCAAAGACTTGCCAAGGGTCACTCAACTGATAATTTACCACACTAGAATTCCAACTAAATAATTTTACACATAGTGATAACAGAAAAGAGGAGCATTTAGATTGTTTCTTGTCAATGTAGTCAAGAATACATGATGAAAGGATTTAACTACTTTATATAAAGATCTAGGTCTAATGACTATGTGAACACATATTGATCTAGAAAATTCTAGAAAAAGAAGACAGAGCTCAAATTTCTATTGAGACTAACTCCTTCAAAAGCAAATCTTAAAGACAAACAAAATTTGGATACAGAGAGCTTAGAGTGAGGGCCTACTGATTCAAGGGCCCCCCCAAATGCTGACAAGCAAAGATCTTCAACATGGTTTTCAGATAATCTCACAATTGTTAGAGGATGAAATTCTTATTCAATATCTAAAAGAAAGAACACAAAAATAAATATATTTTTACTATAATAGAGAAAGCTTGCTGGTGACGCATAGTCTCTCCAAGGAAGCCAATGGATGATTTTCTATAAAATATTTTAAAAGCATGAAATCTAAGGATTGGTAGATTTTACAGATGAATGTGCTGACATAATTTGTCTAGAAGGAGACCACTGTTGAGTGATTGGCATTCATGTGAAAGTCTGTTTTTAATTGCTTGACTTTTAGAAGCAAGGAGCCCTCACTGATTGGTAGGGGTATTGTTATTTATTAATTAAACTGCTTTAAATGGTCCTAGTGGTTGTTATCATAAATATAGAACTTCCATTTATTAATTAGGCATGTTCAAAATGGTTCTATATCATCCCAATGGCTACACAATAACTCATCTTTTCCTAGAAATGTGGGAATATCTTTTTTATATGTATTTATTGTTGTTATTATTATTATTAATTTAGGTGCTCCATGAAATATACTCATATGTATAAGTATAGCTGATATCACAGATTTCATTTAAATCAAGTTTGCATTTATCTACTTCATTTTGGCTTCTGAGAGGACAGTAGTATATTTAACACAGATGATGAGTCTTTATAAAACAGCTTTATTATTCTCAAGAATATTATAAAACTCTAATTAAATTAATTGAATTTTATATTTTTCAAAGTTTCTAAAGAATAAATTTTTTTTTGTAAAGCTCATTGAGAAATATTGATAATATGGGCAAAAACTATGAAAACGTATGCAACAGATGAATACAGACATTTCAATTTAGAAATATAAACAAGATTATGCAAGTAATGCTTATTTTAGTTGACATCAAGGTCTTTCAAAGATGGATTTTCATGTAAGTCATTAATTTAGCACTAATTTTTATTTTGGCAATTAACTCTACTTGGCAGACTTCATCAATGTGGTTAGAGTTACTCTTCATGGTAATAAAACACATTAACAAGATAGTGCAGTCTTTTAAAAATGAAAATTGATCTTCATCCAGATAGTCTGAGTTAGCAGTTTTAGTGAACATGCTTAAAGAAGTAGCATGGAAAAAAATAATGTAGAATTGATGTCAAAAGGTCTTAGCTCTAATCTGAGCACTGGTACTAACTAGCTACTTAACCTTTCACAAACTAATTGATCTCTCTGGGTCTTCAACTAGCTAGTACTACAATTAATTTTGATAATAAAAAATAGGTCTCATTTTTTTATTTATATGTGAGTGTGCATGTATGTATATATACAAAATGTTGGATAATTTTGATATACCACAAAATTAGAATGCTCAGCTGATTCAGAATGGGAAAAGGATTTATAGTTTTCACTCAAAAAATATTCTTTCCATTTTATTCTGAGGAAATGAAAGGATTAATTGCAAAGGTCTTAGATCAATAGGGAGAAGATCTGTGATATTTGAGGACGTTATTTAATATATGGAATGTGCTTATCACAATGGCAGGCTCCAGGGGCACTCAATTAGTGGGAACTTTGATCAACAGGGAAACATCCAAGTTCTTTAGAAAGTTATTTTATAAACTGGCTTGAACTTGCATTTTTTGTATCATCTCTCAGTCCTTTTTCTCTCATTCTGTGTTCCAAATAAACAAATAACTCGTGATTGCTCATTTGTTAACTGTTCACCTCCATGCTTTAGTCATACAGGTTTTTTCCCCCCAATAAAACAACCTTTATACTCTTCTGTATTTGTTAAATTAATCCATACTTTTCTTGAGGTTCTCTTCTTTCCCCAAATCAAATAGCACTTACCTCCTCCTACCTAGTATTGAATGATTTATAACTATGTCATATAATTTTGATAAAAATGTTAATAAATAGCATCATTTGTATATGATTTATATCCTCTATGTATCTAAATTTACTAATTATATATACGTAGTCACAGTCATCAAGTAATAAAGGCAGAAATATTTTCACATAATAATCAAATTTGGGGCAATTAACTTAATCTAGGGATATATGTTAATTATTCACTTCTGTGTCTCTATAAGGAAGATTCTTAATGAAAAAAAATGGCTTAGAAGAATCCACTGGGTGTAAGTGATTATAAACATAATTACATACAGGATTTGCTAATGGAAGTGGCAAATAACAAGTGATACTGGAGAGGGAGATATGAGGTTCTAATTCTTAATCAGAATGATATTTTGTAGAGAAAAGTCAAAAGACAATCATTAATTTAAATTTTAAATAACAGAGATTTGTTGATCAAATACAGATGTAAGTTCCTAGAGATGACATAATGAAAAAAGTTTAATGAATTATTTTTTTTAATGTTTCTTTTTTAAAAACTTTATTTATTTGAGATAGAACAAGAGTGATAGAGAGAGGGAGAGAGCACAAGCCTGGGGAGCAGCAGGCAGAGGAAGAACCAGACTCCCTGCCCAGCAGGGAGCCTGATAGGGCTTGATCTGGGGACCCTGGGATCATGACCTCAGTGGAAGGCAGACGCTTAACCAACTGAGCCACTCAGGCGCCCCAAGTTTAATGAATTCCTATGTGAATATATCACATATGCTAAAAGTAAATTTTTTCTCAGATAAAAATTACCTTTAATCAATCCATCTTAGGCTTACAAAAGTTCTAGAAGATGATTAAATAGTAATTATGCAATGCTCTGTTATACTGTAACACTAAAAACAGCTGGAGTACAGGCTGAAATTTTATGGTTTATGGCCTTTTTCAAGATTTTCTAGTTATCTCTTTGTTTTGACCTTAAACTTTAAGTTTTTAATAGTGAATCCTATGATGATAGGAATATCATTTTAGCAATTATTTAAAAAACAAATAGGATCTTCCTCCTGGAATACATGAAAGCGTGGTAAATTTGAATTTCTTTTATGCACTTCGTGTTTGACAGATATAAGTTCCATGTTAAAGAACAAAGCGATGTTACCATGATTTCTCCATACATTCAGGGTTAAACTCTCTCACATATAGGTTCTTTTCATTCCCTTCTTTTCCCTGGGACAGATTTAGTTTGTAAGGCACCATGGATTAGGAAGAGGTACTTGATCCACACTTATCCTGACAGGCATCCCCTGACGTCTGCAGCCCTTGAGTTTACAGTTTTCCAGGTCAAACTCTAATCATCTGACATCCTAGCCCTGTTAAAGCAGCTGAACCAGCTTCCAGTTCTCACTTTCTTGTCCAAAGCTTTGGCAAACTTGTCTCCATTTGGCTTCTGGTTTTTAGGGTCTCCTTATCACAACCATAAGACTGTTTTGAGCACATGACATCTCCTCACCAAAATCTAAGCCCCTTCAAAGACTTAGGACCTGGTTTCTGCACTTAACACTAGGTATGTAGTTTAGATAAGATTGTTTTTTGACCCATTCATCACATGTCTCACATAATCCATTGCTCCTAGAAGACCAAGGAACCATGTTGAATCTTGAGTTCTGCTTTGGTTATTGTTAGTCTTCCAAAGCCAAGTGCATGCATATACTTTTATCACAAAGCAGCTCAAATTGAGCCTTCTTTCAAATATCATCATCAGAACATTTTCTATAATACAGAGAGAGAATCTTCTCTTAATCCTCGAGACACAAGCTACTTCCATTTATTTGTCTATTGCTCCCTCTCCCACTGCCTATCCTCAGGCAGCGCAAGAATTCATTTTTTCTGTCGAATACTCCATGGTGGACCAAAGTAGAGGAAAATCTCAAGAAAAACATTTCCTTCTGACCTATATTCTGCTACCCCTGTCAATTACGTCAAGATCTTGCCTTAGGAATGCTCAAAGGTATTTTCTCTAATACCTTTGTCTATTCCATTTTTCTTCAATTTTCAAAATTTGTTCAAAAACTAAAAAAGTGATTCTTTTTTCTTCTTACCTGCAATATCAATCCCATCCTTAATTAGCTGCCTCTCTACATGAGACTTAACTTTGAATAGTATGAGTCATAGCTGCTCCACTCTAGCTCAAAGGTCAGAACTTGGAAAATGTCCAGATTAATTGTTATCTGCAATGGACTGAATGTTTCTGTCCGCACCCCACTCATATGTTGAAACCCTAATCCCAACAGAATGATATTTGGAGATGGGACCTAAAGGCGGTAACTGGGTCATGTGGGTATAGCCCTCATGAATGAAATTAATATCTTTAAAAGATGTCAAAGAGCTAGCTAGCTCTCTTTCCACCATTTGAAGATGCATGCAGCCAATAGTCTACAACCTGGAGGGGGGTTCTTACCAGAACCCAATCATGCTGGCACAATTAGCTCAGATTTCCAGTCACCAAAACTGTGAGAAATAAATTTCTGTTGTCAATAAACCACTCAGTTTATGATATTTTGTTGTAGCAATCTAAAATGACTAAGATACTTCCTTACCTTTCATAATGCTAAGCTGGGTGTTGGTAATTTTTCTAATTACTGGTTTGTTTTACCACAAATTAAGATAGAATGTTAGAAAAAAATAATAATGACAATATAATAAGAATAATGGCAGTAATGAGCAAGTGTTTAAAAGTTAATTCATTGAGTAGCTATATGTGTTATCAGTGAACTTTTCTCTGCTGACTATTTTATAACTATGGTATTAGCTAAGAACATGGATTCTTATATATTGTTTTGAAAGTAGATAAGCATAGCTTTTGCAGATAGAGATTTAACACTTTCTAGCCATGTGATATTGAATAATTATACTGTCTTAGTTTCAGTTTCCATGTCTATAAAACTGTAGCATAAAAACTAAAGTTCAGGGTTATTTGGGCAATTCACTTAGAGAAGAAATGTAAAATTCTAGCCCAGGCACATGATGGTGTATAACAGATGGATTATAATACTGATACTTATATACATATATATTTATATAACTATGCATATTTTACACATGTGCTTGCATATATATATATTATATATATTTAAAATAGTGGTGTGTGTGTGTGAGTGAAAGAGAAAAAAGAGACAGAATGTTCTTTAATCTCACTGGGAAAAGAGTCTTTGAGCCTTGATAAAAACTATGGAATTTCCCTCAAGATAAATGAGGAAATATATCTATTCTCCAAAATTCCCTATGTTTAAGAGATTCACAGACTAATGGAAGCATTTCTATAACCGTCTATTCAACAAATCTACCCTTGTAGAAGTTTCAAAACTATTTGAGGTCCAGGAGGTGACAGTGTTTGGCATAGCCATATAGCTTTTGCTTTCTTTCTTTTTTTTCAAATCATATTAATAACTAACAATTCATCCATCTATTTATTCTTGAATCCTCAATGACTGGCAAGATCTTTTAAAGGATTACAATTTAGGGGCATCTGCCTGGCTCAGAGGGTTAAAGCCTCTGCCTTCGCCTCAGGTCATGATCTCAGGGTCCTAGTATCGAGCCCCACATCAGGCTCTCTGCTCAGCAAGGAGCCTGCTTCCCTCTCTCTCTGCCTGCTTCTCTGCCTGCTTGTGATCTCTCCCTCTGTGTCAGATAAATAAATAAAATCTTTAAAAAAAGAGATTACAATTTAGATGATAACATTTTTTACTCTTTGTCCCTAAAAGTATTGCTGGAATCCAGAGGCAAAGTTTAAGAACTCCATCCTGACACAGAATGATTTTCTGTTGAGGGCTCCTGTAATGGTTCTGCTTAAGTCTAGAACAAGCAAATAATAGTCAATATGTTGGCATTTGCTATAAGCAGTTTCATATTTGGGTCGTTGGTTAGACTCTTCTCTCCTAGTTTGGACTTCTATATCTGGAATCATAGAACTTGAGACATCTGAAGGTGTGGACCACTCCCATCATTCACTACCTCTCTAATTTTGTGTATGAGCAGGAAGCCAACTTGAGAAGTAAACAGTTGAATGGGGTAACAATCCATTGACAAAAAATTCATGTCATGGACTCACGACTATTGAGAAATACTGATTCCAAAAGCAGTACTTTTTCCTCAATAATCCTGATTATTCTTTTTCATTTTGGTTGAATTTTTAGTAAGTTTATCTAAATGTACTCTTAAAAAATGTTTTTAAATATCCACTTGAGGATTAACTCTGACTACCATAAATAGAATTCCAAGGACATGTCCCTACTGACAAATTAAATTTTAGAATAAGATTTAGATGTTAAAGTAATGGTTTTGAATTTTTAATAGCTTCTTCAAAGAGAGGATTTCTACAACACTCAATCTTGGCATACCACCAAGAATAAAGACGTTTGTTTCCTATAGCTATTGTTTGGAAAGTAGAGAGGGCATGAGTAACATATTAAGGATTCACTGAAGCAAAATTTCAAACAACATAGCTAGTTGGGACCTGCTGGGAAACAAGATCTCAGACAAATCAGCATGGTAGGTCCCACTGAGGAGCCAAATAGTTGTTTTCAAGTGTTACCTTCAGGAACAATACAAGGATTAAGAGGTCTCAAGCAACAACAGACTGTGGCAATGATCCATGTGACATTCTTTATAAACATACATAGGATATGGAATGGTTGCTTCTACACTGATATTTTCTTTAATAATATTTTCCCCCAACATACATTGGTACTTATGTACATATATAGGTATATGTATATACATATAAGCAGTAAGTGTAAAGTACATTTTACCATGAGATGGAAAGAACAGTGAAAGAAGGGAGGCATTACCTCAAGAGTTAGACCAGAACACATCATTGTCTCGCAGATATAGCTAGGGATGTTTCTTCTCAGGGAAGTTCCTATTTCAAGTTCATTTAAAGTATGTATATGTAAAGAGGATATATATTTTTTTAAGTCTGTTGTGAAAAGGAAGAGATTTTTCTCCTGTACTCTACTGTGAAGTAACTGGACTCTCATCTACCACTAAGCTCTTGCAGAGACCCAATCTTTGGCCTTCATTAACTCTTTATAATGGGTAATCTTTTGATTGTGACCTGAGTGTAGCAAAGTCAAAATATCTGACCAGTGTGTTATATATTCTTAGAATATCATTCTCCCTTCTTTTTCTCTCTTTCTTCCCGATTTTCCTCTTTGTTAATATACAAACTTTAAGCCTATTCTCAGATTCTAGGAATTAAGAAGTTCTCAAATTCCCCTAAAAATGAGAACATTTTTCAATGACTTGTCCAACTTGCTTTCTTTTCCATGTATCATTTAATTTAAAGAAAAACCATTAAATAGCCATAAAAATTTTATACTATTGCCTATTTCTCCATTTCTGGGTCTATCTCTCATTATGTTTCTCTAAGCTAGCCAAACTCTTCATTGTTTCTTAACAGTTTGTTACATTTTTCTCCTCCATGATTTCATGTGTTTTATTAATATAACAGAAATCCAACCCATAGTTTCACTTACCGTAGCCTGATCATGTTGCAAGGATCATTACAAAGGTCTCCTTTAGTAAAATGTCCTGTAAGCACATGTGAGCTTCTCCTTATTTACACAACAAGCCTCATTGTAGTAGGTCCCCACATTTATGGATTACCTTTTTCTTCCATATCCTACATAGTGACCTGAACACAGAATAGATAAGAGCACTTTTTCATTGACAACTCAAGTATTTTTTTAGAACAAATCATGAAATATCATTAGAAGCCATCTTGACTCTTAGTAATCTTGGAGGCCATGACACTGACAATAGGAAAAACTCAAAATCGACCAAGGAAAATTATCTACTTCTGGCCATCTGTGGTTGTTAGAAAATTAAAAATTTTTAAATATTCAAGTAAATTTGTGACAAGTCTCTTAATGTCTACAATCTCCAGGTTAGAGATATTTAGTCCTTTATGATGCAAATTGCTTTCTTGTAAAGACCCTTTCCTATCATTCATCCAAAGAAGAGCACTTTAAAGAACTGAAAAGGCTACTGTAATGATTATTTTATTAAATGTGTATAAATCGGGGCTGTCCCAGGGTAACAAATATTCATGTCCCCCTCAAAGAGACTTTTCTAGATCTCAACATGATATTCCATTGTGATATATTATAAAGTATCAATTTGAGTATTATCCTCATTTTAGTATCAAATAGTATCAACAGATTTTTGCCCATCAAAATGATACTCACTTCATTTATAACTATTCAGTGAATTTTTCATCAACTAGAATTGCTGTATAATTTTTTATGGATTACTGCTTGCCTCATCATTACATTCAGGTTTGGCTTCTTAGACCCATGTAACTTTCCAAAACATGTATTTGCTAAACGATTTTAAAAGAACAAGATCAAAATATCTATCTTGGATCACACTATTGTAAAAATTTATTCTCAGGAGCCAATAACTAAACAAAAAAGTTAATTATATGAGCAGCTACATACATTGTACATATGTACATGTACATGACTGAGATAATACCAAGGATATCAGATTCTTATTACATTTTTCATTTTCTCCTTTTTCTTAGTCATTATGATTCAAAGGTAATTCTCTTAGCAACAATCTGAGCTAATATGATGATTAGATTATAAGTTAAACTGACACAAGTCAAATGTTTTATTTAGTATTAAGCTTAGCTAATAATTTTAAGTGTACATGTAACTGAGTAGCATAGGAGAATCTGGGTCCATTTAACCCGTAGCCTCCTAAGTCCTTGTCCTTAGTATAGTCTCTGATCAAGATTTCACAAACGATGGCTCTAGAGGATGTATATACTCATCACCTACACATAAGAATGCTGTTTGATCACAAAACTTCTTTTATATCTTATTATTTACAAGTTATATGACATTTCTTATAGTGCCACATCCCATAAATTAATAGATTCCAAATTTATTCACCAACAAACCAGGTTTCTATTGCTAAAGCATTCCAACTATAAAGACATCCCACCAAAACATACCATCAATGTCTTTGGCAAGAGGTCCTTCATTATGTTTGCAGAGAATTTTGATTGAACCACCTTTCTTTCTTTGCCAGGGCATCTAAAGGAAGAGAATAGATTACAGACAGCTCCTAATTCTTTCTTACTCCATAGTGGGTGAAATCAGACAAAAATGATTCTTGTTTTAGTTTTTGACTACGACATTTTAAGAGAAGTTGTGAGCTTTTTAATTGTAAAAACATGATTTCTGTTTAGTGTTCAACTGTGCAATTCAGCCATAGAAGCATTGGATGAGTGATTCCATTTGCATTCAGGACCAGGGATATAAGTGAAAACAATCATTAGTTCTTCATGTTTCTTAATTAGGTGGACACATTAAAAATCAGTAAAACTAGTTCTGTTACCAAGTTGATTAATACCTTAATCATTCTTAATTACCACTACCTTCATGATTAAATGATAAATCCTCAGATTGTTTCCTCAATAAAATTCATATTTGAGGAGAAGTTGTTTCTTCTCCTCAAATGTATGTTTATTTTATATCGCTGTCTTAAGTATGCCAATCAATGAATTAGCCATGTGATTCAGAAGTGTATTTAATGACTGAACAGATTTGTGATCAAAATAAAGGTAACTTCTAAGAAGATTTAAAAAATCCTAAAGAAAAAAATAATTCAAGTTAAATTTCAAGAGATTTATTTTAATATGAATTCATTTTGTAATTAACTAGACTCATGTCTTTACAATTAATAAAATAAAAATAAAATAAAAATAAAATAAAATAAAATAAATGAAATAAAAAATATTATCTTAAAGAAATTGTCATTGAAGATTTTATTTTTTCACTGTAAGCCTTAAATATAAAGTCTATTGCCGTTTTGGGGCACCTGGGTGGCTCAGTGGGTTAAGCCTCTGTCTTTGGCTCAGGTCATGCTCTCAGGGTCCTGGGACCAGCCCCACATCAGGCTCTCTGCTCAGCAGGGAACTTACTTCCTCCTCTCTCTCTGCTTGCCTCTCTGCCTGCCTTTCTGCCTACCTGTGATCTACCTGTGTCAAATAAATAAATAAATAAAATCTTTTAAAAAATAAGTCTATTGCCTTTTTAATGTAAAAAAAAACAAAATTGGTTGAAATATCAATACACAATTTTGGCCTCTTTGAAGTTAGAATCACTATGGAATCCTCTCCTAGTTTGACTATGCATTTAAGAATTTGAAAAATCATTTTTATAATTATATAGAGATCATAAAAATGCTATTGAAACCTACACTCTGCCAATTATTATTATTCTTTTCTCCCTTCATCCTACTATCCTTCCAAAAAATTATGATTTCTTTTTTTTTTTTTAAGATTTTATTTACTTGACAGAGAGAGAGTGAGACAGCACAAACAAGAGGAAGGGCAGAAGAATAGGGAGAAGCAGGCTCCCAGATAAAAAAAAGGAGACTGACACAGGGCTAGATCTCAGGACCCCGGAATCATGACCTGAACCAAAGGCAGATTCTTAACCAACTAAGCTGCCCAGGCAACCCTAAAAATTATAATTTCTTTATACCAATTCATACATATATAATTCCCTTCTAAAATTTTAGATATGGGTAAGGTAATTGAAGCCTGTCTGATTCTGGATATACTTCATGTTACCATCTGAAGGAAAAAGTGCTATTACAGGATTTTTAAAGTTCATGGGACATTCTCATTAGAACATAAGTAGTATAATATTGAGTACTGTATGATTTAGAATACTTGTTTCAAACCATTTATTTTCTACCTTTGTTTCCTACTTTTTCTCTGAATATCTATATCAAATTGATAACCTTTATAAGTTAATAATATGAAACTATGTGAATCCACCTA
This sequence comes from Procyon lotor, assembly GCA_028646535.1. Lineage (NCBI taxonomy): Eukaryota > Metazoa > Chordata > Mammalia > Carnivora > Procyonidae > Procyon > Procyon lotor. Next base: position 100,528,904 of record CM053603.1, read on the forward strand.
AAGCAAGATAATATGATGGTAATAAATAAATAAATAAATAAAAGAAATTATAACTAGCTCCACTGCACATTTGTAAAACTAAAACTGAGAACATAATTTTTTCAAAAGCATCTGAACAACAAAATAAACAAACAAAACTGGAATATAAATCAAAGCATCAAAATTCATATATTTTGGGAGAGAATGTATCCAGTTGTTAGCTCTTCTTTTTCATATGGTTTTCATATAGTTTCATATAGGTTAAGTTGTAAATTTGATTATATAGATGAGAAAAAGCTTTGTAAGAGAAAAATGAATTTCATTAAGACATAACAGAAAAATGACAGCTAATAACCTGGCCTCCTCAAAAATAAAAAATTATAGTTTCTAGCACAAAACTCAAAGTAACAAAGTCACAGTATAATAAAAGAAAAAATAAACACAGCACAATAACTGAATCAATTATATTAACAATGACTTACCAAGAAATGATTCATACACTTTCAAGGCAAAATGTGTATGTATATGTATATGTATATATATATGTATATGTACATATGTAATATAAAAATATGTTTAAAACATCATAAATGGATCCCATTCAAATGCATCACTAGAACAGAGTGATTAATACTATAAAGTCTCTGCCAGTCTGAGTTAAAAATCTGGCACTCAAACTTATTTGGTCTCTAGATTTAAGAATACTGCTTAACTTCTTATCCTTCCTTTTCTCATACAGTGTGGATTAAGAGTAATATCATTTAGGAGTACCTGGGTGGTGCAGTCAGTTAGGCATCCAACTCTTGATTTTTGGTTCAGGTTGTGATCTCAGGGTTGTGAAAACGAACCTGTGTTGGGTTCCATGCTCAATGCAGAGTCTGCTTGAGATTCTCTCTCTGTCTCTACTTTTCCCTCTCTTCCCCATTCCCTCTAAATAATAATAATAATAATAATAAGTCTTTTTTTTTAATAATAATAATGTCTTTAAAAAAAGAGTAACATAATATAGATTTGGTGTAAGGAGTTAAGGAGTCAGTACATCTAAAACTCTTAGGCTGATGCCCAACACAAAGGGATTATAAGTAAATGTTTTTCAAATAATCATTAATATCAATAAACATATTTAATTATCACCATAACTCTACAAAGTAAATATAAGTTTAAAAATTCTATAAATAATGAAACTAAACCTCTATGAGATGAGTTATACTTGCCAAATTACAGAGTTCAAGTGAAGATTGTTGTTTAAACCCTGTTTGGTCCAAATCCAAAACCCATAAGCTTTACTAACACAAAATATTGCTTTGCAATTAATACAACCATTGAATGCATAGGAAGAAAATGCATGTACACAAATATAAACCTATAAAAATAATTGATATTTATATATGATATAAAGTTTGGATCAATAAACATCTTTTTAAAGATGCAGATATCCAATCATTTCAGCACCACTTATTCAAAAGAACTTCCTTTCCAACTTAATTTCCTTTTCAACTTTGTCAAAAATAAATCAGTCAGGGTTAACTAATCTTCAATAAAGCAGGAAAGAATGTGCAGTGGAAAAAAGACAGACTCTTCAAAAAATGATGTTGTGAAAATTGGACACCCTACACGCAGAAGAATGAAACTGGACCGTTTCCTTACATCACACATAAAAATAGACTCAAAATGGATGAAAGACCTAAATGGTAGAAAGGAATCCATCAAAATCCTTGAGAAGAACACAGGCAGCAACCTCTTCGACCTCAGCCACAGAAACTTCTTCCTAGAAACCTTGACGTAGGCAGGGGAAACAAGGGCAAAATGAACTATTGGGATTTCAACAAGATAAAAAGCTTCTGCACAGCAAGGAAACAACAAAACCAAAAGACAACTTACAGAATGGGAGAAGGTATTTGCAAATGATATATCAGATAAAGGGCTAATATCCTAAATCTATAAAAAAAATTTATCAAACTCAATGCCCAAAGAACAAATAATCCAATCAAGTAATGGGCAGAAGACATGAACAGACATTTCTCCAAGGAAAACACCAAATGACCAAGAGACACATGAAAAATGCTCAACATCACACAGCATCAGGAAAATACAAATTAAAACTGCAATGAGATAGCATCTCACACCAGTCAGGATGGCTAAAATTAAGAAGTCAGGAAGCAACAGATGTTGGTGAGGATGCAGAGAGAGGGGAACCCTCCTACTCTGTTGATGGGAATGCAAGCTGGTGTAGCCACTCTGGAAAAAAGTATGGAGATTCCTTAAAAAGTTGAAAATAGAGCTACCCCACAACCTAGAAATAGTGCTACATGGGTATTTACCCCAAAGATACAAATGTAGTAATCCAAAAGGGCACATGCACCCCAATGTTTATGGCAGCAATGTCCACAATAGCCGAACTATGGAAAGAGCCAAGATGTCCATTGACAGATGAATGGATAAATAAGATGTGGTAGAGGGATTCGAAGCAAGATGGTGTAGGTGTAGGAGGGTGAGATAGAATTGGATCCCAGAAGTTCAGCTAGATAGTTATCAAACCATTCTAAAAGCCTGCAAACTCAACAGAAGAGAGAAGAAAGGAAGAACAGCAATTCTAGGAGCAGAAAATCGACCACTTTCCCAAAGGTAGGACGTGTGGAAAAAGTGAATCCAAAGCAACAGGAAGAGAGACTGGGGGGTGGGGAGGTGGCTCCTGGTAGCCACAGAGCAGCTGAGAACAAAATAGGAAATTTTAGTCTGCTCTGCTGAGGGACATTGCTTCAGAGGTTAAGAGGGGATTTAGTCCTCACAGGAACAGTGTGGTGTCAGGACCTGTGGGGTCACAGAGGGACCGAGGGTGTCTGAGTGTGGCAGAGCTCACAGGTGTTGGGGTGGAGAAGCTGGTGGCAGAGAAGGAGCTGTTCAGTGGGCTCTCAGCTTGGGGGTACCTTACACCATGGTCTGAGCCACAGTCAGGCCACTGGTCTTCAAGGAGGGACCCCACAAGAGGCAGCTCCAGAGAGACTCCCTCCTTCCTCCTCCAGGAGGAATGAAGCAGGAGTGTGTGGAAGGAATCTGCTGGGTTTGGAGACTCCAAATGAGGCTGCATAGCAGAGATAGAAACGCTTGGTCACAGGCCAGCTGAGCTTGGAGTGTGGGGTGGAGACAAGGGAGATGGAAGTGATTGACTGCTTTTCTCTGAGGGTGCACTGTGGAGCGGGTCCCTGAGTGCTCTGCTCCTCTGGGCCAGACACTGGGAGGCCATCATTTTCATTCCCAGCCTCCAGGGCAGTACAGAAAGTGGTCAGGGAACAAAGACTCCCAAGAGTGAACCCAAGCAAATTGCTTGGCTGATCCCCCGGCAAGGGCAGTGCAATTCTGCCTCAGGCAGAGATATTTGAAAATTATGGCAACAGGCTCCTCCCCAAGAAGTACAGTGGGAATATCCAGCCAAAACCAAGTTCATCAATCATTGAAAACTGCAGAACTCCAGAGTACTTTTTTCTCTCACTCATCTATTCTTATCTCGATAAAATGACAAGGTGGAAAAACTCACCACAAAAAAAAGAACAAGAGGCAGTATCAACAGCTAGAGACCTAGTCAATTCGGACATGAGTATTATGTCAGAAATAGAGTCCAAAATAACAGTTATCAAGGTGCTAGCTGGGCTTGAAAAAAGCATGGAAGATATTAGAGAAGCCCTTTCTGGAGAAATAAAAGAACTAAAGTCTAACAAAATTGAAATAAAAAAAGCTATTAATGAGATACAATAAAAAATGGAGGCTCTTACTACTAGGATAAATGAGGTAGAAGGAAGAATTAGTGATGTAGAAGACCAAATGACAGAGAATAAAAAAGCTGAGCAAAAGAGAGAAAAACAACTACTGGACCACGAGGGGAGAATTCGAGAGATAAGTGATACCATAAGACACAACAATATTAGAATAATTGGAATCCCAGAAGAAGAAGAAAGAGAGAGAGGGGCAGAAGGTATCATGGAGCAAATTATTATAGAGCGTTTCCCTAATATGGTGAAGGGAACAAACATCAAAATCCAGGAGGCACAGAGAACAACCCTCAAAACCAATAAAAATAGGTCTACACCCTGTCATCTAATATTAAAACTTACAAGCCTTAGTGACAGAGAAAATCCTGAAAGCAGCTCAGAACAAGAAGTCTGTAACATACAAAGGCAGAAATGTTATATTGGCATCAACCTATCAATAGAGACCTGGCAGGCCAGAAAGGACTGGAAGGATATATTCAGAGCACTAAATGAGAAAAATATGCAGCCAAGAATACTATATCCAGCTAGGCTGTCACTGAAAATAGAGGGAGAGATAAAAAGCTTCCAGGACAAACAAAAACTAAAAGAATTTGCAAACACCAAACCAGCCCTACAGGAAATATTGAAAGGGGTTCTCTAAGCAAAGAGAGAGCCTAAAAGGAACATAGACCAGAAAGGAACAAAGACAATATACAGTTAACACTCACCTTACAGACATTAAAATGGCACTAAATTCATACCTGTCAATAGTTACACTAAATGTAAATGGGCTAAATGCCCCAATTAAAAGACACAGATTATCAAAATGGATAAAAAAACAAGACCCATTGATATACTGTCTACAAGAAACTCATCTTAGACCCAAAGACACCACCAGATTTAAAACGAGGGGATGGAAAAAAATATACCATGCTAATGGATATCAAAAGAAAGCTGGGGTGGCAATCCTTATATCAGATAAATTAGATTTTAAGCCAAAGACTATAATAAGAGATGAGGAAGGACACTATATCATATTAAAGGGACTGTCCAACAAGAAGATCTAACAATTGTAAATATCTATGCCCCTAACGTGGGAGCAGCCAATTATATAAACCAATTAATAACAAAGTCAAAGAAACACATCAACAATAATACAATAATAGTAGGGGACTTTAATACCCCCTTCACCAAAATGGACAGATCATCTAAGCAACAGATCAATAAGGAAATAAAACTTCTTAATGACACACTGGACCAGATGGACATCACAGATATATTCAGAACATTCCATCCCAAAGCAACAGTATACACATTCTTCTCTAGCGCACATGGAACATTCTCCAGAAT
>CM053603.1:100534078-100547612 GCA_028646535.1 Procyon lotor
CTTGCATATTTTCAGACCACAATGCCATGAAACTTGAATTCAATCACAAGAGGAAAGTTGGAAAGAACTCAAATACATGGAGGCTAAAGAGCATCCTATTAAAGAATGAATGGGTTTATCAGGAAATTAAGGAGGAATTATAAAAATTCATGGAAACAAATGAAAATGAAAACACAACTGTTCAAAATCTTTGGAACACAGCAAAGGCAGTCCTGAGAGGAAAGTATATAGCAACACAAGCCTTTCTCAAGAAACAAGAAAGATCTCAAATACACAACCTAACACACACCTAAAGGAGCTGGACAAAGAACAGCAAAGAAAGCCTAAACCCAGCAGAAGAAGAGAAATAAAGAGGATTGGAGCAGAAATCAATGAAATAGAAACCAAAAGAACAGTAGAATAAATCAACGAAAGTAGGAGCTGGTTCTCTGAAAGAATTAATAAGATTGATAAACCCCTGTCCAGACTTATCAAAAAGAAAAGAGAAAGGACCCAAATTAATAAAATTATAAATGAAAGAGGAGAAATCACAACCAACACCAAAGAAAAACAAACAATTATAAGAACACATTATGAGCAACTATATGCCAGCAAATTAGACAACCTGGAAGAAATTAATGCATTCCTAAAAACACACAAACTACCAAAACTGACCCAGGAAGAAATAGAAAACCTGAACAAACTCATAGCCAGTAAGGAGATTGAGGCAGTCATCAAAATTCTGCCAATAAACAAGAGCCCAGGGCCAGATGGCTTCCCAGGAGAATTCTAACAAACATTTAAAGAAGAATTAATACCTATTCTCCTGATGTTGTTCCAAAAAAATAAATGGAAGGGAAATTTCCAAATTCATTTTATGAGGCCAGCATTACCTTAATACCCAAACCAAAGATCCCAGCAAAGAGGAGAATTATAGACCAATATCCTTGATGAACACGGATCTAAAAATTCTCACCAAAATACTAGCCAATAGGATCCAACAGTACATTAAAAGTATTATTCACCACGATCAAGTGGGATTTATTCCTGGGCTGCAACATTGGTTCGACACCCACAAATTAATCAATGTGATTCAATACATTAATAAAATAAAGAACAAAGACCATGTGATACTCTCAATTGATGCTGAAAAAGCATTTGACAAAGTACAGCATCCTTTCTTGATCAAAACTCTTCACAGTGTAGGCACAGAGGGTACATTCCTCAACATCATCAAGGCCATCTATGAAAAACCCACAGTGAATATCATTCTCAATGAGGAAAAGCTCTCAGCTTTTTAAAATGAGGGGGAGTGAACATGGGAGGAACATGGCAGGTTCAGGAACATGGCAGGGATGCCCACTATCTCCACTGCTATTCAATATAGTACTAGAAGTCCTAGCCTCAGCAATCAGACAACAAAAAGAAATCAAAGGCATCCAAATTGGCAAAGAAGAAGTCAAACTCTCATTCTTTGTAGATCATATGATACTTCATGTGGAAAACCCAAAAGATTCCACTCCAAGACTGCTAGAACTCATCCAGGAATTCAGTCAAGTGTCAGAATATGAAATTAATGCACAGAAGTCAGTTGCATTTCTATACACCAACAGCAAGACAGAAGAAAGAGAAACTAAGGAGCCAGTCCCATTTACAATTGCACTCAACACCATAAGATTCTTAGGAATACGCCTAACCAAAGAGGCAAAGAATCTGTACTCAGAAAACTACAAAGTGCTCATGACAGAATTGAGGAAGACACAAAGAAATGGAAAAACGTTCCATGCTCATGGATTGGAAGAACAAATATTGTGAAAATGTCTACCCTACCTAAAACAATCTACACATTTAATGCAATCCCTATCAAAATACCATCAATTTTTTAAAGGAAATGAAACAAATAATCCTAAAATTTATGTGAAACCAGAAAGACCATGAATAGCCAGAGGAATTTTGAAAAAGAAAACCAAAGTTGGCAGCATCACAATTCCAGACTTCAAGCTCTATTACAAAGCTATAGTCATCAAGACAGTATGGAAGTGGCACAAAAACAGACACATAGATCAATGGAACAGAGTAGGGGGCCCAGAAATGGACCCCCAACTTTATGGTCAACTAATCTTTGACAAGGCAGGAAAGAATATCCAATGGAAAAAAGACAGTCCCTTCAACAAATGGTGTTGGGAAAACTGGACAGCCACATGCAGAAGAATGAAACTGGACCATTTCCTTATACCACAAACAAAAATAGACTCAAAATGAATCAAAGACCTCAATGTGAGATAGGAATCCATCAAAATCCTGGAGGAGAACATAGGTAGCAATCTCTTCGATCCCAGTTGCAGCAACTTCTTCCTAGAAACATCTCCAAAGGCAAGGGAAACAAGGGCAAAAATGAATTATTGAGACTTCATCAAGATCAAAAGCTTTTGTACAGCAAATGAAACAGTCAACAAAACCAAAAGACAACCGATGGAATGGGAGAAGATATTCGCAAATGACATATGAGATAAAGGGCTAGTATCCAATATCTATAAAGAACTTCTCAAACTCAATACCCAAAGAACATATAATCTGATCAAGAAATGGGAAGAAGATATGAACAGACATTTCTGAAAAGAGGACATCCAAATGGCCAACAGACACATGAAAAAGTGCTCAACATCACTCGGCATCAGAGAAATACAAATCAAAACCACAATGAGATACCACCTTACACCAGTTAGAATGGCTAAAATTAGCAAGTCAGGAAATGACAGATGTTGGTGAGGATGCAGAGAAAGGGGAACCCTCCTACACTGTTGGTGGGAAGACAAGCTGGTGTAGCCACTCTGGCAAACAGTATGAAGATTCCTTAAAAAGTTGAAAATAGAGCTACCCCATGACCCAGCAATTGCACTACTGGGTATGTACCCTAAAGATACAAATGTAGTGATCCGAAGGGGTATGTGCTTTGAAATGTTTATGGCAGCAAAGTCCACAATAGCCAAACTATGGATAGAGTGTAGATGTCCATCAATAGATGCATGGATAAAGAAGAAGTGGAATATATATATACAATGGAATACTATGCAGCCATCAAGAGAAATGAAATCTAGCCATTTGCAACAATGTGGTTAGAACTAGAGGGTATTACGCTAAGTGAAATAAGTCAGTCAGAGAAAGACAATTATCATATGATCTCTCTGATATGAAGAATTTGAGAGGCAGGGCAGGGGGTCGTGGGGGAGGGAAATGAAACAAGATGGGATTGGGAAGGAGACAAACCATGAAAGACTCCTAAACTCATGAAACTACTAAGGGTGGCTGGGAGGTAGGGCGGGTAGGGATAGGGTGGCTGGGTTATGGATATTGGGGAGGGTATGTGCTATGGTAAGTGCTATGAAATGTATAAGCCTGATGATTCACAGCCATGCACCCTGGGGCAAATAATACATTATATATTAATTAAAAATTTTTAAAAAAAGTAAATTTGGTAGACACATACAATGGAATATTATGCAGCCATCAAAAATTGAAATCTTGTCATCTACAACAAAGTGGATGCAACTAGAGGGTTTTATGCTAAGCCAAATAAATCAAGGAAAGACAACTGTCAAATGATCTAATTGGTATGAGTAATTTGAGAAACAAGAGAGACGATCATAGGGGAAGGGAGGGGAAAATGAAACAAAATGAAACCAGAGAGCGAGACAAACCATAAGACACTCTATCTCAGGAAAAAAACTGAGGGTTGCTAGAGTGGTGGGTGGGTGGTAGGGCTGGGTTGGCTAGGTGATGGACAATGGGGAGTGTATGTGTTGTGGTCAGCACTGTGAACCACGTAATACCAATCAATCACAGACTTGTACCACTGAAACAAATAATCATTATATGCTAATAAAAATAAATACATCAGTCATACATGTGTGAGGAAGTATCAGGATGCCCCATTCTGTTTCATTTATGTATGTAACTATAATTTAGCCAATCCAACACTGTCTTGAACACATTACCTTAATAAGTGTTAAAATAAGGTAGTGGATTTCCACAAATGGAATAATTTGGCCATTCTAATTAATTTTTTTCCATGTAAATTGCAGATCCAGCTTGCTGACCTCTAAAAAATGCCCTGCTGGGATTTTGATAACATCGAATCTATATGTCAGTTTTGGGAAAACTGATACCTTAACAATTTTGAGTCTTTTAATTTATGGACACTGTATACTTCACCATTTATGTTTTCTTTGTTTCATTTCAACAATGTTTTATAGTATTCTACATATAAATATTTCATATATTTGCTTATACCTCATGTAATTTCAGGGTAGTTGGTAGTGTAACAACATATATATATATATATATATATATATATATATATATATATAATATAGTTTTATTTCAAATTTTATTCTCACCAACAGCATTTTTCACAGAGCTCGAACAAACAATCCTACAATTGGATGACTCTGAATACCCAAATCAAAGACTCTGAATACCCAAATCCATCTTGAAAAAGAAGAGAAAGCTGGAGGCATTATAATTTCAGGCTTCAACTTAAATTACAAAGCTGTACTGATCAAAACTCTATGGTACTAGCATAAAAATAGATATGTAGATCAATAAAACAGAATAGAAAAACCCAGAAATGAATATACAACTCTATGATCAATTAATTTTTGACAAAGCAGGAAAGAATATCCAATGGGGAAAAAGACAATCTCTTTAATGAAAGTCATTGGGAAAACTGGATAGCAATATGCAAAGGAATGAAACCAGACTGCTTTCTTATACCATACACAAAAATAATTTCAAAATGGATTAAATACCTAAGCATGAGACTAGAAACCATCAAAACCCCAAAGGAGAACACAGGCACCAAGCTCGTTGACATAGACTATAGCAAATTCTTAGTGGACACATCACTCACCAGGGAAATATGAATGCAAACTACAATGAGATATAACCTCACATCGGTCAGAATGTCTAAAATCAACAATACAAGAAACAGCAGGTGCTGGTGAGGATGTAGAGAAAGGGAAATCCTCTTGCACTGTTGGTAGGAATGTGAACTGGTATAGTCATTCTGGAAAACGGTATGGAAATTCCTCAGAAAGTTTAAAAATTGAACTACCCTGGGATCCACCAATTGTACTACTAGATATTTGCTTCAGAATACAAAAATATGAATTCAAAGGGATATATGCACCCCTATATTTATGGAAGCATTATCTATAATAGCCTAATTGTGGAAACAGCCCAAGTGTCCATTGACTGATGAACCCATAAAGAAGATGTCACACACACACACACACCACACACACACACACACACACACACACACACACACACACACACAGTGGAATATTACCCAGCCATAAAAAACCCAAAATCTTGCCATTTGCATTGACATGGATGGAGCTAGAGAGTCTAATGCTAAGTGAAATAAGTCAGAAAAAGACAAATACCATTTGACTTTGTTCATATTTGTAATTTAAGAAACAAAATAAATGAGCAAAGGGAGAAAAAAGAGAAAGGCAAACCAAGATATAGACTCTTAACTATAGAGAATAGACTGATAGTTACCAGAAGGGAGTTCTGTGGAAGGATGTGTCAAATAGGTGATGGGGATTAAGAAGTGCATGTGTGATAAGCACCAGGTGTATATGGAAGTGTTGAATCACTATATTGTACACCTGAAGCTAATATTACATTGTATGTTAACTGGAATTTAAATAAAAACTTTAAAAAGTTCCATTTTCTAATTGCTGTATGTAGAAATACAATGGGGTTTTGGTAAATGGAATTTGTCCCTAATAACATGCTGTACTGAATTATGAATTCTAGTAGCTTTTTTTGAATAATCTTTGGTATTTTTAATGTAGTCAGGTACATTTTCATCAAATATAGTTTTGCCTCTTTTTTTGCATTCTGTATGACTGAGTTTTATTTGTTGGTTTCTTTTTTCTTTTCCTCTATTACAAAAGCTAGGATGCATTTCAGTTTGGGAAATTTCTACTGACCTATCTTCAGACTGTATCCTCAGCTGTCTTTATTCTACTAGTAAGCTGCTCAAGGTATTTTTTATGTTTGACATAATTTGTGTGTTATAGTTACCTGTGTGTGTGTGTGTGTGTGTGTGTGTGTGTGTGCTATGTGTGTACACTGATAAAAACACAGGAATTCTGTGTTAGAGACACAGACAGTTTTTTACTCAGAGAAAATGCTGAAGTTAGAACAACATATCCAAAATGTTCACTGAGCCCCCAAGTCCCACAAGGTGACTCAGTGAGGGCATAATCAGTATGCTGCATTCCAGGAGAGAAACTCTAAAATTAGAAAACTCTTATTTAGTGACCTACCTACCTATCCTCCCTTTTGGAATGACAGACCTTATTTTTACTCTGAAACTTAAGCAGATCTTCTCCAAAGGAGGTTAAATAGAAAGCTTTAAGTTCACAACATTGGAATGTCACTGAAGAAGATATTCCTAAGCATTACTAGCAGTAAATGTCTCATACAAATACTGGCCATAAACATGGATAAGCTGGCAAAAATGGTCTGCCTTAAAACGAAGTCTGCATTATTTCTGAGCCGATTTGCATTTTATAAACTATGAATAAATATTCTCCTAGAGCTTATAGTAAGTATTAAATGGAAACACCTTTAAGAAATATTCTTGCAAAATTGCAATTCTGAAAATTTTAGAGAATTTTCTTAAAACACTGAATGGGACTTTCTGGATTTGTAGTATCTTCAGAATTTCCTAGTTCTTCACTATTTAAATCCAAGTAAGTTCTGTAATGAAGGGTCACTTTCATTTAAACAGGTAAAGAAGGTCATGGCAATATTGACTAAGGAATTTTTTAGGAACAATGTGCTAATAAATCATAATATTAATGATTTAAAGCATGAATATAACCATATACATGTATGCACATACACTTACATACATGAGTGCATGCATACATATATGTATGTATATTAAAAACAATTGTCCTATAAATTTTATATCCTATCATCAGTGAATGAAGAAGCTTAATTATAATAAAATGCTATATTTTGCCTATAAGTGCTCTCATACACTGGTGTTAGAAGTCAAAGTTCATATAACATGTGTAGAAATTCCACAATATATATGGAGATTTTTAAAGTCTTTAAAATCATTGCTTTATGAATTTCACTTTTAGCAATTTGAATAAAAAATTGAAATACACTCAAAGATGCTCACTTGCGCATTATAATGTTTCTAAATGATGTTAAAATTAAATTTTAAATCAAGACTCAAATATAAAGTGCATATGAAATTCCAAATATAGCCACATATACAAAAGACATTTCCATAAAATAGTAGCAGCAATGGCCACAATAGCCTAACTGTGGAAAGAGTCAAGATGCCCTTCAATAGAGGAATGGAAAAAGAATATATGGTCTATATATACAATGGAATATTATGCCTCCATTAGAAAGGATGAATACCCGATTTTTGCTTTTTTTTTTTTTTTAAAGATTTTATTTATTTAGTTGACAGAGAGATCACAAGTAGGCAGAGAGGCAGGCAGAGAAAGAGGAGGAAGCAGGCTCCCTGTTGGTCAGAGAGCTCGATGTGGGGCTCAATCCCAGGACCCTGAGATCGTGACCTGAGCCGAAGGCAGAAGCTTTAACCCACTGAGCCACCCATGCACCCTAACTTTTGTATCAACATGGACAGTACTGGAAGAGATTATCTTGAGTGAAATAAGTCAAGCAGAGAGAGTCAATTATCATATGGTTTCACTTATGTGTGGAGCATAAGGAAAAATATGGAGGACACTGGGAGAAGGAAAGGAAGGGTGAATTGGAAGAAATCAGAGGGGGAGACAAAAAATGAAAGACTGTGGGCTCTGAGAAATAGTTCCATGTTTCTTAAATTCCTCAGTCACATCACAGATTTAAAAAGAAAGCAGAAGAAAAAAGAAGATATATGTAGAGGTATGTATTTTTTAGAGAGTCAGAAGGCTCTGAGAAAGCTATATCCCCTTCACCGCACAATATCTCAAAAGGTTAGATAAATAAATTCTACCTCCTTCTCAAGCCTAGGATATTTTTCCATTCCATAGGGTACTCAGAGAGATCAAAAGGCCCCCGTATTGGAAGGACAGATGAGTTATTGCCTGACCTTCTTCCAAATTTGCAAACCTGGCAAAATATAAGTGGTATGTCATGAGAGTAGGATACTTTAGAAAATAATCAGGGCAAGGAATAGTCATGAAATTTCTCTTAGCCAGAAGTGGATTAGTGAGATAAAAGTTGACCTCAAGGTCTAAAGCACACTCCTCAAGAGAGTGACTGCTAGAAGATAAGGAGAATGCTACAACACAAGTCTTCACAAAGATAGAAAGAAGACAAATAGAAGATGAGGAGGGATCTGGAGGGACAAGCTGGAGCAGAAAGTAAACTGCTCATTCACATGTCTTAGAATTAAAGGTTCCAGTTGGCATCTCACAAGCACCTCTAAAAGCTCATGAATTTTTGCTGTCTCCAGGCCCAGTAAGCCTGAAGCCTCAAAGTTCAACCAGCAGACTTTCATTTCACTTCTACCTACTGCACAGAATCCTCCACTTCAGTCTTGTACACTTAGGGCTACCAAGTAAGGAAAGAAGTAAGTTGGGAAAAGAGAAGAAGTCAATCAGAATGAGGGAAAGACAGAATAAATCTTACACTGGAATGTTGACAAATTTTGGTCTTGATCCTTTTAAATATAAAATTTGAGACTGAATTTGTGACATTAAGAGATCAGAAGAGTGCTATGACCTACCACAGTGTAGGTAAATCATAGGACTCATTTTAAATTTTCATAAACAGGCAAGAGAATATGCACATTCATTGAAAAAAATTAACACATCATTTTCCATATATAATTACAATGATGGAGTATTGGTTCATTTTATATGATTTAATTGTTTAAGCAATTATCATTTGTTAAACAATTAAATGGTATGGCATTTATCAAATATTGCTAATGCAATTATGACCTTTCTTTTAAAATTTGTACTTCAGTACCGTGTGTGTGTGTGTGTGTGTGTGTGCTTGTGTGTGTGTCTAGGAATTAGAAGACCATGACAATAAATCATGACTGTCACTAATTATTTAAGGGTAAGTCATTTTGGCAGTTTTATCATTTCCAAAGCAGACTGAACTATATAACTTCTCTAACTGTAGTATCATGTAGTTTCTACTTATGACTAAATTTCCCAAATATAACTGCAATTTATTTTGTTCCTACATTTGTGACTTTAAACCAACTAATCCCTTTAATCCATTCAATGTTCTTATAAATTTAAGGTCCTATTAGTTCATCTCATGTCAGGAAACTCATGATTATTTTTTTCTCTGATTCTTTAAAATTCTATCATCCCCTATGAAAAAAGAGAGGGGGCTAAAATTAATATGCATGGAATCTCTGTCAGTTGTCATTTTTTAAGAATAAATACATATTGATGCCTTCAAGGAGATAAGAATTTTAATAAAAAGCATCACTTCAAATGTATGACATAAAAAAAATTTAAAGGAGCAAAATACCCTGAAAAAATAGGTTATTTCAGCTTATGTTAACAGCCATGGCAGATTAAAATGCTGTTTAATTCACTTTATAAGACTTTATCTTACAAATAGAAAAATAACTCAAGGTGATCATTTGTTTTCCAAGGATAACACCAAACTACCTTCATTCAAAGAAAGTTATACATGGCATGAGAAAACAGAATGAGACTTAATGTTCCATAGTTTTTTTGAGGCTGTAACATATTAGTCACTACAATAATAACAACTCAAGCCCAAAAATAGTGTTCTCAATCCCATTTTCATAATTAAGACTCAGTATGTCTGCCAAACTTACATTACTTCATGACAGCTCTATCAAAAATATTGATATAGTGATATAATAAAAATTAAAGAAATTATTTGAATAATTAGATTTTAATAAAAGAGCTGTGCTAATAAAAGTGTGTTTTCCACCTTAAGAAATTTTCTTCTAGTATTAAGAACAGTATTTCCTGCATTTTTCCAAGTGGAATGTGTGCATAGTTTTTTCCAGGAAAAAGGAAGGGTTGTATGTATTTTTGTTTAATTAAAAGACTTATTGTGTCAATGAAGTAATTTGGCTTGATGGGTAGTAATGAGGTAGGGCAAAATGGTTCCTACAAATTATGAACTACTGACAATTTTTTTCTAGCCCTTCATGTATATACTTTAAACATCTTGTGGACTCCACATCTCTAATGAGAAGTTAGGTTTTTTTTTTTTTAAGATTTTATTTATTTGACAGAGAGAAACACTGCAAGAGAGGGAACATAAGCAGAGGGAATGAGAGAGGTAGAAGCAGACTTCTCACTGAGCAGAGAGCCCGATATGGGGCTCGATCCCAAGACCCTGGGATCATGACCTGAGCCAAAGGCAGACGCTTAGTGACTGAGCCACCCAGGCACCCCGAGAAGTTAGTTTTTAATCATCTCATTATTCACTTTTTATCTCATGAATCACTTTTTTCTGGCAGCTGTCAAGATTTTTCTCTCCAGCCTGGATTTTGAGCAATTTGATCATGAAATGTCTAGACATGTTTTTCCTTGTAATTTATGCAACTTGGGATTAATTTAGTTTCTGGATCTAAAATCCAATGTTTTGTATTAAATTTGTGAAATTTGTGGCCTTTATTTCATCAAATATTTTATTAATTTCTCTTCTCTATTATCATTGGAGTCCAATTATGCCTATATTGAACCACTTGATTTACCTCTGATATTCAATTTTTGATGTTGTTTTTAAATAGCTTTGCTTTCTGTTGTTTGCTGTAGATAATTCCTATAGATTCATAATCAAATTTACTCATTTTTTTTTGCCATCTTCAATCTCTTAAATCTGTCTAGTGAATATTCATTTACTTACTTCACTTTTCATCCTTAGAGCTTTCCTTTTTGTCTTTTGTTTCCATTTTATCTTTTCATTCATTGGTATAATACTTTCCTTTAATTACTTATTCATATTTCCACTAATTGTTTTAACATACTTATAATAGATTATTTGAACTCTTAGGTAAATTCACAATAACAACATTTTAGAATCTATTTCTATTAACTGTTTTTTTAAACTCCTCTCTGGCTCACATTTTTCCTTTTTCTTTGTCTAGTAATTTTTGGTTAAAAAGTAGACATTATAGATAATACTTTGTATCAACTTTACATTCTGTTATGTTATTGTAAAATTTGTTAGATTTTTAGTCTGGTAGATAATGAACTTGACTGAACTCAAAATGAAAACTCTGTTTACTCTCTAATGTGATCTCTCATCTCAGTTCTTTCAGATTCTAGTTGATTCTTTAAACCTGGCTCCCAAAGTGCTTTTCTGTGGTTAGACAGATGATTTGGGCAGTTTATACTCAAAATTTTGGCCTCACATATTTGTGATTGTCTTTATTCTGGGCTTTCTCCTCTAAATTTACAGCTCTTTACCATCTGTGTGCTCTAACCTCTGACACCTGAAGGCAATAAAACTTCAGCTTTCTGCTCCTGAAGCTACTCATAGGTTCACAAATACACAGCCAGCAAAGCAGCAAACCTGCAAAGCTTACACAATGCAGTTGTTTCTTTCAAGGGCGGAATGCTCTCTTGTTTCTGTCACTTCTGTGGGAAGAAAAACCTTAGAGTCTCTCCTAGGCATTCATATGTTAAGGATCAAGGATGCATTCACTCAGGAGGTGTATAAACAAATTTGAGTCTTATCCTTCAGTTGTTCTAAGGTACTCCTACATCTCGAGCTTTCTGTCTTAATTCTCAGCTCTTCTCAAATTCCTGAACTTTGTTCTCTGCCACACTGAGCGATAGTATTGGGACTTAGAATAGGAGTGTCATACAAGAAAGATATTAACTCTAAGTTATACTCTTTCCTTTTCCAATCTTTCAAAATTTAACTACTTCCAAGCTTCTATTTATCTTATAACCCAGAAACTCCTTGACTAAATATTTAACAGAGAAAAAAAAAGTGGGTGCCTGGTGGCTCAGTTGGTTAAGTGGTTGCCCTCAGCTCAGTTCATAATTCCAGAGTCCTGGGATTGAACCCACATTGGGCTCCCAGCTCAGTGGGTAGTCTGCTTCTCCCTCTGCTCCTCCCCTCCGCTCAAGCTCTCTCTGGCTCTCTCTTTCAAATAAATAAAATCTTAAAAAAAAAGTATATCTTCACACACATGTGTACACACATATGTGCACACACACACATACAAATAAACTTGTACATTAAGGTTTATTGTAGCAGCTAACTAGAAACAACTAGAATATCTATTAACAAAAGAATGGGTAAGTAGTTTATGGTATGTTCATACCTCAGAACACTACTAATGACATAAATAAAATTAAATGATTAATAGACACAACAATGCATGGATTTCAAAGCATTATGCTAAGTGGAAAAAAAAAAAGAGGAGAAAAGCATACACTCTAGTGGGAATGGATTTCATTCTGGGGTAAGAAATGTTCCAAAATTAGACAATGGTGATGTTTGAAAAACTCTGTCAATATACTAAAAACACTGAATTGTACACTTTAAGTGGTTGAATTGCATCTTGTGTTAATTATACCTCCATAGATCTGTTTAAAAAGCATACAGGCTCGGGACACCTGTGTGGCTCAGCCCATTAATTGTCTTCCTTCTGCTCAGTTCATGATCCTAGGGTCCAGGGACTGAACCTCACATCAGGCTCCCTATTTGGCAGGGAGTCTGCTTCTCTCTCTCCCTCTGCCCCTCCCTCCACTCATGCTCTCATATACACTCTCTCTCTTTCTCTCAAATAAATAAAGAAAATCTTTTTTTAAAAAGAAGAAGAAAAAGAATACAGGCTATTTAATTCCATTTTTATGTTATATTTATTGTACATATTTATAGGAGATGTTCTATACTTTGCTTTATATCTTATTATACTCATGATCTAGTATTTCAATGAACAAAAAATTCCCCTAATTATAAAACCAGTCTCCTTGCAGTCTTGTTAAAATAATATAAAATGAAAAAAACAACCAAAAAATAACATAAAACGATGTTTAAACATTTGTAAAATAATTTCTTGACACCATTGTTAAATTATTCTTTGTATAATCTCTATTATTTTTTAAAATAGATGAAGGGCTATGATTTATGATGTTTCATTCATTTCTCCAACAAACATATATTGTTTAACTAAAGTATGAAATAACTATACATAATAAATGTTCTGGGGGTGCCTGGGTGGTTCAGTGGGTTAAAGCCTCTGCCTTCAGTTCAGGTCATGATCTCAGGGTCCTGGGATCGAGCCCCACATCAGGCTCTCTCCTCAGCAGGGACCCTGCTTCCTCCTCTCTCTCTGCCTGCCTCTCTGCCTGCTTGTGATCTCTCTCTCTCTCTCTCTGTCAAATAAATAAATAAAATCTTAAAAAAATACAAAAAAATATAAATGTTTTGCCCATATTCCAAAAGAAAATATGGAAAGCAAATCTCATGTGTCTGATTCCTACTTTCTTCACTGTCTTCCTTCCCAAATTCTATGTTTATGCTTTTTGTCTTTCCATAATTG
>CM053603.1:100547712-100586819 GCA_028646535.1 Procyon lotor
TGTTGTAACAAACTGACTATACTTTTGATGTTTAACTACTAAAAGCTCTTAAACATCACCTTTCCCTCTAATCCATCTGAATAATCAAGCATTGGTAACAATTCCTTACCAAAGTTGGCAACTTTGGGGTAAAAAATTCTAAGAACCTCTTGCCTCACAGATATCTAAAATACAAATAGAGATTATACAGGTCTCCACACATATGATACAACCCTCATTACAAACCCTCACCGAGATAGTCAAGAGTTCCAAACATAATCAACAGTGAACTAGGCACTCATTTAAATTCTCAGAATACATAATGCTAGGCTCCTGAGAAAGACATTTAATAGAACTTTCACCTCTCTAATAACCTCAGATTGCAGGTCTAAAAAATCACCATAATAGTTTACTTGACAAAATTCAAATCAGTTAAATGCAACATAGCATATTTCAGTCAGCAAGCAAACATCAGGGGTGAACTGTAATAAAGACTCTTAATTCATTTTTGATATTTGACTACAAACTACTTTTACAACTCACATCTCACTCTTGTCTTTCTGCTTCACATATGGAGAAGCTCATAAGAAATTCTGATGTTTTGTCCTGTGCTAGTGGGAAATGCAAACTATGCACAAGAACTCTCATCTGGGACCCCCCTTACTACCTTTAAAAACACCCAACGAATCTCCTTTCCTTGTACTCTCAAGACATATGTGTATTTGCATGGGAGCTGTCCTGCTCTTCCTAGAAGACGTCATTATTAGAGTCATAAGTCTGTTCATACCCTCTTAATATGTGTATGTCCTCATCAGTCTCAACATCCAACTCAGATATACTTGGGGTGTATATCGTACCTCTGCAGAATAACCACATTTCTACTTTTATCTAGAGTTACTTTATATTAAAAAGGATGTTGCATCTCAATTTAAAAAGCAGATATAGGTATTTCTTACACTTATAGCAGTGAATTAGAGCCATTTTATTTTTCAGCCAAACATTTCAATGCACTTGCACTTAATTGAATTAAGTCTATTCCACTTTGTAATTAAGTAAATTTGGGCAGCCTAGTAGAAAAGTAGGCAAGTATACTGTAGCAAGAATAAAGGGAGATAAGGCACAAAATCATACTGCAGTAATACTATTCATGTTCATTAATAAAATGTGTTGGATTTGTTATCTGTTGCCTTTGTAATGCTGTGCACTACACCACAACTAAATTAAATAGCATGAAACAATAGCTGTCTTTGAAATTCAGTGTGTGCCAGTTTTGGCTAATTGTTCCTGCTCTAGTTCCTACTTCTTCAGAGAAGTAACAGATAAATTGAAGAATGGATGATATTTGTGGGTTCCAGGAAGAATGAATTGGACCTGGTACACACGATATCTCATCTTCCAACAGGTTTGCCTAAGCTTACTCTCATAATAATCTTAAGAGAGGGAGTTGTCACACTCAGAGCCCCTTGAAGCCTGGGTTCAGAACCAGCTAGCACACAATAATTTGCTGTGATTTTTTTGTTGTTGTTAAGCAAGGCACATAGCCCCTCTACTATCTAAGAAAGGGGATATAGAATCTCTTTCTTGGCGACAGTATTCAACAGCTCACATTATAAGACTGTGGATACAGAGAGATAAAGATTCAGGGCCATCTTTTTTTATAAATCCCTCACATTTATGTTGCATAAAATATATAATCATTGTGGAAAATATTTAATGATAATTCTCCATGTCTCTCTCTTCAAAACCTTGGAAAGAATGACGTATTCTGAAATTTGAAATATAAAATTTACATATAGAAAATCAACAACACATATCCATTGTCTCCTTAAAGAAACAAAGTGACTTGTAGATGAGAATAAAACTTGACATTAACTAAATTTACAGCATACATATACCTAAAATTAAAAATTTTGCCTTCAGAGAGTAGTATGGTGTAGAAAAAAGAAGAAGACATAAATAAATGGCACTGAATTAACAGTTCATTCTGTGAAGTGGTAACCCTGGTCCATTAATTTGAATCTGTCTATTGCTTCTAGGAGGCATATACATTAGTTTTTTAATGCCATAAAATTATACTCCCTGCCAAATTTTGTCTTGTTCTGGCATCACAGTTCAGAAGTACTGCCAGATGGCCAAACCAATGTGGTACAGCGTTACGCTCAGCATGTTTCCATGTGATTTTCCAGCCAATCTCTGCTCTCTCAGTTGCTACAGTGTTATTCTGCTCAGGTGTTTGAAATTCCTCTTTAGGAGTTTATCGATTTCCCTAGTGGTTTTTAAACTACTCAGGTGTAATAATGACTGAAAAATAACAAGTAACATGCTATTTCTCACCTCAGAATGTTCTCACATGCTGACTCCTTTGGTTGGAATACCTTACTTTCCCCTTTCAATCTGAATAATTCTTATTTGTATTTTAAAATTTAGCTCAAGTCACCACACTGGGCATGGAGCCTCCTAAGATTCCCTCTTTTTCCCTCTCTTTCCATCTCCCCACACCCACCGCCAACTCTAGAATACATGGATCATTACCTGAGATCATGACCCGAGCCGAAGGCAGAGGCTTTAACCCACTGAGCCACCCAGGCACCCCTTTCTATAATTTTTGAGTTATATGCAGTATTCCCTTCTTCTTCTTTCTTTTTTTTTTTTTACTGACTTCATTCTCTTTGCATAATTATTTTGAGATTCTTCCATGCTGTTGCATGTACCAGTGGTTCCTTTTTATTTTTGAGAAGTATTCCATTATATCAATATACTACAACTCATTCATCCATTCACTTAATAGATATTTGGAGTGTTTATAGTTTTTGCCATCATGAATAAAGCTACTATAAACATTTAAAAAAAATGATTCCCTCATTGTGCTTATATATTTCTCTCCAACCAAGTTTAGTTGCACAAACACAGTTATAAAATAGGTGAGGTAGATTTTGTAAAGCTGTAATTTTGCTTAGGATAAGAAGCAAGAGAAATGTTCAAGAGTCAAGGATCTATCAAGGAAATGATTAAATATTAGGCACAAAAATTAACATGTCCAAAGAAGGAAGTCAGAAAATCAAATATTTGAGAGATAATCAAAATGTGGCAAGATAAAATAATCATATGTCCTGGTATAGCCAGAAAGTATTAAAGTTAAAGCATTAAGGGGAATGGTTTGGGCAGATAGAAGATAGAGTGAGCTAAAATTAGTGTTTAAGATAGAGTAGAGGACAAAATGAGTGGGGTATTAAGATAGAAATGTGTTGGCAAGAATGACTGTGAGCCAAAAGTAATATTGCAAAGAAATGATTTCTAAGGGCTGGGGGATAACCAAAACAATGCGGGTCAATGGGCATCTGATAGACAGAAATCAGTTTGGGGAGTTGTTAGGGAGCAGGGAAAGAAAGTTTCTCAAAGTGGCAAGAGAATCAATAAGGATATTTACCCCTCTCCCAATTTCTACTCCAGACCTAGGGATGTGTATAAGGGCATGGAGTAAATTACTTTAGACGGCTGCAGAGTAAGCAGTGTCCTCAGGGAAAGCCAAGTTTTCACTGGAGGAAGAAAGTAAAATAAGTGTTTAGAGAATTGATTGAGAATCTAAAGGGTTTTACTGATAATGAACAGTGAATCCCAAAGGACACAATAGACAGAGGTTTCAGGAGCTGTAAAGTGCTGACAGCAGGAGATAGAACAGGAAATGTAGAGTATCTATGAAAGATCGAGATAGTGTATTGATTTGTGGCAAACCCCAACAGGAGAATCACAATCGCAGCAGAGGATCCATGTGGTTTTGGAGCAGAGCCATTCTCTCTTTAGCAAGTGAATATACTCCTTTTGAGAAACAGCTGCTGTCTTGCCACTAGGCCCTGGTAGAGACTATGAACCACGGGACACGAAGAGACTATGTTATTTGAACAACTCAATACAAAATAGGTGTGAAATAATTCACCTCAACATAAATGTAGACGCACCTAAAAACACATCGCCCTAATTAAGAGAATGCTAACTCCACAAGTGAATATCCCCTAAAAGCTCTTATTGGGAAGAGGCAATTTAAAATATCTACAAGATTGCCCACTCTGTAGAAATCAGTTAGCCTTCTGCCTAGTCACCCAAGCATTTACTTAATGAACATATGAACCGAGAGGTCTTGGAAACTATACATAATTTGTCCCCAATCATGTTACTGTTCCTCCCAGGTGTCCAAAATTTCATCAGCAATGATAAATCATGTGTCCTCAAGCTGGTACCATACCCAAGAGGGCATCAAGTGATTGGAATATATCAATTCCACTAAGGAGGATGCAGTGAAATTTCCTTACCAAGATCATCGAGAATTTAACTTTTCTTTCCCTGCTTGCTACATTTTGTTTGCCCAACTTTTTTTTTTTTTAATTAGTGATTGCTTAGTGGGTTGCCATGGTTTAAGTATTCGAGAAGGCCAGACTATTCTTACATGACAAACCCCAAAATTTTTCAGCTTGTCACATTCAAGTCTATTTCTCGCTTATGTTCTATTCAGGGTTTTTGACTCTCCCTAGTGGCTTTCCCTCAAGCATTATCTCAGAGATCAAACATTCTTCTACCTTTGTGTCACTATAATCTTAAACAAGTGGCTTGTAAACTTGCTGCAGATAGGAAAAAGAGAGCAAACTCTACTGACTGAGGACTTCTGTGAGCAGGTCTGGAAGTAGCGTACATTAGTTCTTTACTCTATCCTACCAGCCAGATATAAAGCTATGACCAAACCATATTACAAAGACCATAGGGAAGAAGAGTGCATGGATACTTGCTAATTACATTTTATTTTTATTTTGCACTAAGCATTATCTAAAACCCTTTGATATATTTGGGAAATCCCTTACAAAATGAGTTTTGGTGGAATATAGAATCCACCAAGACTAGATAGTGCTTTTCTTCCACTGTTTGAGCCAATATTGGCCAATTATGTTTCTCAGAATTTTTAGTCTGGAAGAGAGAATGGTGGAAAATTCACTAGATCAGTTTATTTACAGCTCATTCACTCTGATGTATTGAGCAAGAAATAATGATGCTTAGTTTCAAATATTTTTTCCAAAGCAAGCTGAAGGCCTTGTTTAGTGAAAAGAGACAATTGTTAAGACTTAGAAATCTCCTGGCATCTTATATCCACACAATAAAATCTTAAAATGCAGCAATAAAAATAAATAAAAGTGACTTTTGATTTCTGATCCAGAATCTAAGCAGATTAGAAATAGTCATTCCTATTTTTGTAATAAGAAAAAGCTAAATAGACTGAAGATTAACAACTCAGAGATTGCTCAGAGAATTGATGCCACAGGGAAATTGCTGCCCACCAAATTGGAAAATCAGGTACAGAGAATCACAGCTTGCCAGAGCAGAAGCCCAGCAACAGAAACTTCTGTGAGAACTAGCACCAGAGCAGGAAAACTGAAACTATAATTGAATTTCTGGAGGTTCAATATAGACATCTTTGAGACTTAAAATCTCCAGGGTGTCCAGTCCTAGGAAGACACACACACACACACATACACATATACACACACACACACGTGTGTATGTATGTATGTATGATGTATGTATGTACGTTTATATATGTGTGTTATATATATATACATATACATATACTTTTTTTTTTTTTTTACCTGCAGGAGCTCTACTGGGTTCTCATAGTGAAAATCAGAGAAAAACACCCTCATTACTGGCAGGAGGAGGCAGAATATCTATTCTGAAATATGCCCAGATCACTGTGCTCCTCATAACAAGGCCTGCCTTCAAAAGAAACTGTTTTACTAGACCCTAACTGACAGGAATTTGGCTAACACTTCCTTTCTAGCTATACTTTATAACTCCAATTAAGGAACAGCCAGGAAAAGGATCACTAAGTTTGAAGGAATAGAAATCTCTAAAACTAAAATGCAAAGAAAAAGAGTGAAAAATAAAGAACACAATGTACAAGAACTCTGAAGTAATTTTAAAAGGTACAACATATGTACAATGGGAATACCAGAAGGAAAAGAAAGGAACACAAGAAATATTTGAAGCAGTAATAACTAATCATTTCCAAAAAGCAACAATGGGGACCAAGCCACAGGTCCCCAAAACTCAGAGAAAATCAAGCAGGCAAAATACCAATCATACCTAGAAATATCATATTAAAATTGCAGAAAATCAAAGACAAAGAAATAATTTTGAAAGAAAACAAAGAGGAGAAATAAATACTTTGGTAACAGACAAACAACAATTAGAATTATTTTGGACCGCTCTTCAGAAACCATGCAATCAAGAAAACAGTGGAATAAAATATTTAAAGTACTGAAAGAACCAAATCACCAGCCCAGAATTCTGTATCTGCAAAATCAGGCTTCAAAAGTGAAGGAGACATACTCTTAGACAAACAAAAATTGAGAAAAAAATTTTGACAGCACACTTGCCAGAAACATTCAAAGAAATTCTTTAAAAAGAAGAAAAATAAAATAGAACTTTGGAACTACCTGATAAAAGGAAAAATGTTAGAAAAGGAATAAATGAGGGTAAAATAAAATATTTTCTTTTTTTCTCATTCTCAGTTAATCTAACATATAACAGTTCGTTTACAATAATAGCAACAAAATTGCATTCAGTGACGATAGCACATGGATAAGGGAAATGAATGGCAAGAATTCTTATAAAGAGTGGGAAGGAATTAGGGATTCTCTATATGTAGTGTTTGCACTACCTGTGAAGTGGTGTAGTATATGAAAGAGGACTTGGATTTGTTGTAAATGTATCCTGAAAACTCAAGATCACTCACTAAAAATAAGTTTAAAAATTATACTTAATATGCTGAGGAGAAAAGAAGGAATTATATGAAATGATCGATAAAACCAAAGAAAGCAAGAAAAAGTGGTAGGCAAAGAAAGGAAAGATAGAAAGCAAGACAGAAAGCAAGAAAAGGGAAGAGAACAAAAGAAAAAAAGGAGGTTGTCTTCCAGTTACAGGCTAACATTGTTCTCTCATATACCAATAAGGATTCAATTACTTTCTTAATAAAGTGACAATTTCATTTTATATATCCCTATACCCAAAGCTAATTTTAAATAAACACTTTTGAATGCTTATATTTAGTCCTTTGAATGCAAGTGAAACCTGTGTTAAGCTTCATTAACCAATAATCACATATTTTAACTTTGTGTTATTACCTATATATACATATGTCTGCAAAGAAATACATTATGTTTCCCTCAAACTTCTTACGGCAATACTGTATTAATATAAGAAATAGCTAAATTTGAAATGTTTTATCATACTGTGCAATCATTTATGAATATGTGTGGTAGGCAGCATCATGTCCCCTCAAGGATGTTGACTTCTTAAATCATAGAACTGATGAATATGTTATCTTACATGGAAAAAGGGACTTTGCAGAGATGATTAACTTAAGGATCTTGGTATTTGGAGATTATCCTGGAATTTTCCTTTTTCCACTAAGCCCAATATAATGACAAGCATCCTTGTGAGAGATGGAAGGGAGACAGAGTAAGAGAAGGAAAAGTGACAATGAAAGCCAAAGTCAAAGTGAAGCAATGGCTGTCATTCAAGATGAAGAAGGGATCTCAAGCCAAGGAATACAGGTTGCTTGGAAAGGGCGAGGAAGAGTCTTGTAGAACCTCCAGAAGGAGTACATCCTGCTAACACCTTCATTTTTAGCACAAGACCCACATTGAACTTCTGACCTCCAGAACTGCAAAATAATAAATTTAAGTTGTTTTAAGCCACTACATCTGTGGTAATTTTTTTCTATACCAAAAACATGATACTAACACCATATATATTTGGCGGTACACAGATATGGATAAGCATATCCATGAGGCAAATGCATTTTAGTATTAGGAACTAAAAAAGAGGTTACCTCACTCTATAAACATATATTAAGAACTACTTTATATTTGCACATTTCAGTTTAGGTTTCAGGAAGCCCTAAAAGTATTTATATATACTCATCTTCAACTTTGATTCCAGTATAACAAATTTCCCAACACTGTCCCATTATTACATGTATTTTCTCTACTGTAACTGCAACTTCATAACTATATTACATTCCATTGTAGAAATAGGTAGCTATGAATATCTAAAAAGAGATTCAAACAAATGGACAGTAATATGTGATTGATTTAATATATTTGGTGAGTGTAAAGGAGTAAAATTTGAGTGTAGGTGATAATTTCAGAAGTTTTAAAGTTCACAGTTAAACTTTAAAGTTAGTACTTGGTATACAAAATTGCAGCTTTGTTTCTCTGTAACAAAAGTCAACTTAGCTCACAATCTCTCATTTACATTGAAGGCAGAGGGGAAAAACATGGTAAAGGAAGGTCACATTCAGTCAAGTCGAGACTTAGGCTGAGACAAATTCATGGATCTTCCTTGCCCCTTTTCTCCTTTCTCTGGGTGTACATGGGAAGGGAAGGTAGCTATTAATCATCCTGCCATCAGGGGAGTGGTTTCTGAGCTTGAAGTAAATATGACTAGTCTGAAATATTGGACTCATCTTCACAGAACCTGTAGTAATTCACCAGGCAGTGTGACTTGTGGTCCATTCTCAGTGTGCAGGACCAAGAGAGGAGCTCAGAATCTGCACACCTCATCACTTGACTTCATCTTTTTTTTAAACTAGTTTCTGGTTTTGGAGATCTAGCCCACAGTTTTTATAACCATCTTTCATCCCATTCTACAGGTTCCCTCAGATAAGCACACTGTTTCATGTTCCCAATTTTTAGCTATTTTCCCTGCAATTCCATAGGTGAAACCTGAGGGTAAGAAACTTTTCAGACCATCCCACCCCATCAAAGTGGTGGTGAAAGGTGCTACTGCAGGTATGTGTGCCAAAGGTAGAATCACTTCAGCTCTTTCATGTCTGCACACAATGATATGGAGCTGCCTGGAAGGTTGGAAATATGTTACTTCATCATTCTCTTGCATCTTCCTTTTAGCTAGTTTGTTTTGTTTTTATTTTTTGCTTGTTTTTTTTTTTAAGCATCTATGATCTAAATTAGCCAGATTTATAAAGATAGGCTTTTTAAATTAAAAATAACAAAACAAAACAAGAAATTTTCCACTCTCAGTCAATTGCTTTTAAGAAAAATTGCTTCAATTATATACTTATCAAAGGTGAATTTGAAACCCAAATTGATCCCGCTCTCTAAAGCAAAGACTGAAATTGAATCAATTGGTAGAAAGCTAAGAACAATTAGGAAAATTTAAAATAGAATTAAGACGTGGCGGTTAATATTTCAAGACCTGCCTCTCAATACAGAAAAACTGAATTCAGGGGACGTACTTCTTTGAAGAAGATGCGTAGTTCATTTTGACATGTGCTTACTACACTATTAGAGAATGCAGTCCTATATAGCATTTTGTTTTCACCATATTACTGTGCAATAACATCGCAAAAGCTCTTAGGTCTGGGGATAGTAGTTTTGAATCTGGGCTTGTCCACTTGCTATCTGTGTAACTCTGTGCAAGATAATTATCCTTTCTAAGCCCCAGTTTCTTCAACCTACTAGTGGGATAATATAATACCTATAAGATTATTATAAATGAGTATAAAATGAAATAATCTATATAAATAAGCCAGTAAGAATATTACCAGTATGAGTATTGGTGCATTTCAAATTGAAAGAGCACTGTATGACAGTTAAGCACATTTTGAGAATTATACAGTGCTCTTGTATGAAATACTATTGGATGAAACTTCTATTCATTTTGTAGACAAGTTTCTTTTTTTTTAAAGATTTTATTTATTTGACAGAGAGAAACACAGTGAGAGAGGGAACACAAGCAGAGGGAATGATAGCAGGAGAAGCAGGCTTCCAACCGAGTAGGGAGCCAGATGAGGGGCTCAGTCCCAAAACCCTGGAATAATGATCCTGGGATCATGACCTGAGCGGAAGGCAGACGCTTAACAACTGAGCCACTCAGGGGACCCAAGTTTCTTATCATTCTATTAGTTAGGGGTTCTCTCTTGGTCTTACTGTAAAAGAAAATGCTACATATTTGAACAAAAACAATCATAATGTACTAAGTACAGATCTATAGATCTTACTTTTGCTCTTTAGAAGTTTTACATTCAAAAGCAACCTGATAGCAGTATTTATCAATATTCTTATCTTGGTTGAGATGAGTAGACTAGTTACAGCAAAAAGTCTTCATTTCCATATAAATGGATTATTTCTCCCTAAAGATTATGGATTATTTGACAAACCAGCTACAAAATTTAAACCTTTAATAAAAAATAGTAAAGCTACAATAAACTTTAAAACATTTTAAAAAGAGAAATTAGATTAAGTTTAGGTGAATTAGGTTTCATATTTACTAGTTTTTCCTCCCACTCATTTTGAGTTGCCTTAAATTCTGTGGTGTATCTTAAAAATATTGGTTACAGTAGGTACTCGTTAAAATGGTTTATAATTGAATCTCTAAGCTAGCAGTGTATCATTTAAAAGTTTTAGTCAGATTGATGGTACACCTTGTATTTAGTGGATTTGTTTGCATGTTAAAATTTCCTGTCTTTTTTTCTTAAATTCATTACTGATCTTATAGTTATTAATGCAGCATCATGAAAAAACTGGTTATGTGTTTCAACTGGTTAAGTGTTCCCGACTTACACCATATATAGTATTTAATTTTTAACTGAACTTTGGTAATACTTGGTAGATGTTTCAAGCCTTTTCCTCTTTTACACAATGGTGCTCTATTGTTTTCAAAGCATCTAAACACCTGTATTTGCATATTCTTATCCAAAGGCATCCACATAGAAGTGGGTTTTTAAAGCTGATTAAAATGTTTTCCTTCACCTACAGTGGTTTCTACAAACTTGTAGTCAATTGACTTTGAATGTCAGTAGTATGACTATGGGCAAGGTGAACATAGTAGATTAAAGCTCTTATAAAAGCTTTAAGCCAAACTATGGACTTGTACCATGATTTAATAGTATTCTTGGATCTTTCTTGCACAATGATTCATTACTTTATTTGTACAGTAGCTCTGTGAAATGTTGCTGTGAAGTGATATTGTAATCAATAAAGTGCTTTAACCAGAAAAAAAAAAAAAGAAAGAAAGAAAGTTCTTTACTGAAAATGTTAATGTTGAGAAAAATAAACCAAAGGAACTTATATAACTTTTCAAAAGTTGCAGAGTGAAATAACTCAGAAAAAAGAAATATTTTATTATTTACCTTTTTAATATTTTCAGTTTTATATTGTTTCAATTTCTGTTCCAGTTATTTTCCTCTACTGAAAAGAAAAAAAAATCAATATAGTGGATTACATGAAGAACACTTGTAGATACAAAATTTTAGAAAGAGAAATTTTCCATTTTCATATAATCTGATAAATCATCAGTGCAAAGTCGATTTTTAAAAGGAAACTGAAAAAATAAATTACTAGAGCAAATATATACTATTTGCTCTATGCTTTAAAATGTATAGTTTTTTAAACAATAGAAGACACAGCATTTGAATTTTATCACTGTATATCTTATTCCATTTTGAAAAACAAGGATATGCCTTTATTAGAGTATTTTGATATGGTACATAGTTTAAATTTGGAATTATTCACTAACATGATTTACTATTTTATACTCTAGTTCTTCTTTTTTAAAGATTTGTTTATTTATTTGAGAGAGAGAGAGAGTGAGCAGGGATTGGGATAAAGGGAGAGGGAGAGAATCTCAAGCAGACTCCCCACTTAGCACTGAGCCCTAGGTGGAGTTTGATCTCATGGCCCTGAGATCATGACCTGAGCCTGAAATCAATAGTCAGACATTCAACTGACTGAGCCACCCAGAAGCCTTTGGATGCTCCATTTTTAATTCTAGCTTTATATTATGCTTAGAAGAAGGCCTATACTCCTATTATACCTAAAACTCAAACATAAAGTTTCTACCAATAAGTTTGGCCTCTTCTGGATATTTTGTAAATATTTATGTAACCCATATTTTATTGACTTTGTCCCTATTTTTCAATGCGCATTCTCACCTTCTGTCAGAATCTGTTGCAAATCTTGCCAAGTACATTCTTAGATGATTTCAATATACCCATGAAATAAACCCAACATCATGGCATTTGCTTTCCTTGTTTTCTTCTCTTGTTCCATTTTGCCACCCCTCCATTACTATACCCTTCTACTTGTACTAAGCACCATTACATCTATTGGTGTCTGAGTTGAGAATACTATCAGCTACTAGCCTTCCTTTCAGTAGCAGCAATCCCATCTTACTGGGCTCTTTTCCAACCAGAAGTGGTTGTATACTTAGTCTTCAACCAAAGGGATGTGAGGAAAGCAATAAGTACCACTTCCAAGAAATACCTTAAAAAGATGTTTCTTAATGTGTTTGTTTCTCTTTTATACTATCAGAACACTCTCAGATAGCCTACAAGATAGCAACACAGGCTACGTTACGTTATCTAAGAAGGTGTAGAGCAATAGGACAGAAAAAGACTAAGTTCTTGGATATTCACTTAGAGCAATATAGGTATTCCACTAAAGCATCCAACGGATTAGACATTTATGTAAGGAAAATTTTTATTTTCTTTACATTGAAGTTAAAGCAGTAAAACCAATATCTTACATCATTTCCACTTTTCAGGGGTCCACTATCTCTGCCACCTCTGAATAGTCATTGCCTACCATTCCTATAGGCCCTTCTGGGAACTACCACAACTGCTGGGTGCTTGTGAACATCCTTGCACCTGTAAAGACCATTACCCATTCTGCTGAACACCACTCTTTATTAATATCTTTTGCCCATGAACTTCTCCACTGACCACTTTTTGGGTGGGGTCACTGATGTGCCAGGGCTAGCAATTTCCTAAAGTCTTTTGGTGTAGTAAATGAAGAGAATTTCATCCTTTATTTCTGACACTATGGTTTATTAATGAAGCAATGTGTTATTTACCATATTCTTATAGGAATTTGCAATTAAATGCTTTTATTCACAGCCTTTTCTTTCCTTAGCATCCATAATCAATCTTGAGGAGGTAGAGCCCTATCTCAGAAAATCATGGTGTAGTCATAATTACTTCTTCATTCTGATGACTAATTATTGAGTCCATATGTCCATGGAATGAGTTCTCTTTCCCAGAAGATATATCAATCTCTTATACAACTTTTGGTGGCCCCACTACAATACTTAGTCAAATATGATAACAGTTACCTCAGCACAAAACCCAGATACAATTTTAAAGTCAAGCAAAGATTCTTATTAAGTAAGTAGTTTTGCTATACAGAATATTTATGTCTTTAAACAGTGGGGCCTAATGATGGTAAACACTTGAGTCTCCCAACTAAATGGCTCCTATTCCACAAGAGAGGTAACCCATCTTAGGGTTCTGCCAGATGATACATATATTATCCAAATTATGAACTCATGAATCAAGGACATACCAATGAGTAGATTTGTAAGCCTACTGCAAGCATTACAGATGAGTTCAGGCCAGGGTTACTTTATCTTTTGATCTCCACAAACATTTAAGTCCAGCAAAGGACATGGTGGCATGCCAGAGTTCCGTGAATCAGTGTCAGTTTAGATATTTTATTTTTCAGCCCTGAAAATTCCTGGCTTAAACTCTCTTTGAACTTATATTTATATGTGGCCACAGGTGTCTTTGTTCAAAAAAAAAAGGTCAGGGGAATAATGACTATATATTCTTGTGGTGACATTACACGATATTTCTTTAAGGTAGCCCAGTGTTCTATTCAGTTAGTGGGCTCTGGGTCTGTGAACTGAATTAGATATAGAAAAAAGGTAAAGAATCATGATTTTTCATTTCAGCTTAAGTAAGACTTCTGTTCTCTAGACCTAGAATTTTTTTTTAAGCTGTATAATCAGCTCCAATTTAGCATTCTACCCGTCTTGTCCCTAGAAACATCACATCTCTCTGTGGCCTTGACAGCCTTCAGGTCTTGCAATGTATTAATAAAATTATCTAGTTTTTACTGACAGTTAAATGCTTCTACCTAGCTTCTGCCTTTCTGAAGTATTAGTAACACCATTTAAACTGGATAGTCTAGTTTAAGGGAAGTATTACCTTTTATTAGTTACACCTCAGAGAGGTCAAAGGATGGGTATTAAATATCTTATTGATGCCATTTTCCATATCACTAAGGCATTTATTATTGTTATAATGTTGAAAACTCTAGCAAGATAGTAAGATATGAAAGCAATATGCAAAATCCATGGTATTTATGCATAACAGAACAAAATATTTAAAAGAATTTGGAAAAAAGTAAACAATAAACAAGTCTGAGTGTTGAAAACTAGAAAAAAATATCTGCACCCCCATATTCACTGCAGCATTATTCACAATAGCCAAGACATAAAAACAACCTAAATGTTCACTAATGGATGGGTAGATAAATAAAAGGTGAGATATTACACACACAAACACACATACACACACACATACACACAATTACATACACAACACACATTGACATACACAATGAAATATTATTTGGCTATGTCATTTGTGATGGACAGAGAAATATAAATGCTGTATCACCTCACTTATATGAAGAATATGAAAACACAACAAAATAGCAATAAACACTGAACTCTTTTTAGCCATAGAGAGGAAACTGGTGGTTGCCAGAGGTGGCAAATGAGTGAAAGGGTTCTAAAAGATATGAACTTCCAGCTATAAAATAAATAAATCGTGGGGATATAATGTACACCATGGTCACTACAGTTAATAATACTGTATTGTATATTTGAAATTTGCTAAGAGAGTAGATCTTAAAAGTGCTAATCACAAGAAAACAATTTTTTTTTTTTTTAAAGATTTTATTTATTTGACAGCGAGAAACACAGCGAGAGAGGGAACACAAGCAGAGGGAATGGTAGGGGGAGAAGCAGGCTTCCTGCAGAGCAAGGAGCCCGATGCGGGGCTCGATCCCAGGACCCTGGGATCATGACCTGAGCCGAAGGCAGACGCCCAACGACTGAGCCACCCAGGCGCCCCAAGAAAACAATTTTTAACTATATATGGTGGCAGATGTTAACTGGGTTTATGGTGGTGATCACAGTATATACGAATTTCAAATCATAATATTACACACCTAAAGCTAACATAATGTTACATGTCAATTATATCTCAATTTAAAAATACTAGTTTTAATTCTAAATACAAATACATAAAAAATGAACATACCTTATTGACATTTTTAAGTTCTTATATTTTTCTTCTATTAATTGTCTTGCAAATGAGCTAAATAAATGACTAGAGCATAGAAACCACTTTAACCACAAGTCAATAAAGTTTTTCATATTAAAAATGAAAAACAGGGGTTCCTGGGTGGCTCAGTCAGTTATGCATCTGCCTTAAGCTCAAGTCATGATCCCAGGGTCCTGGAATCCAGTGTGGTTTGCCCTCCCTGCTCAGCAGGGAGTCTGCTTTTCCCTCTCCCTCTGTTTCTCCCCCTGCTTCTGCTCTCTCTCTCTTGTTCACTCTCTCTCACTCAAATACATAAATAAAATCTTAAAAAAGTGAAAAACAAAAAATTATGATAGTAATAGTGTTGATTGGCTATGGGAAACTGATCCTTTCCTATAGCAGCACATGGCTAATTTGATAGAGTCCCTTTCATTACAGTGTAAAATATATATGCTCCACAACCTAATTTTGAACCACTTGCTATCTCTTCTAAAAGGCTTATCTCAAGAAACAAGAAAAAAACAAACAATCTAACCTAGTACCTAAAGGCACAAGAAATAGGAAAAAAAGAAAAAGTCCAAGGTGAGTAGGAGAAAGGATATATAAACACCAAAGGAGGAATAAATTATATAAAGACTAAATGAACAATAGAAAAAAGTCAGTGAAACCAAGAACTGCTTCTTTGAAAGATGAACAAAATTGACAAACCCCAGAAATACAAAGGATTTTAAAAGAATTCTACAAAAAAGTATATGCCAACAAATTGGACAATCTAGAAAAAAATGGATAAATTCCTAGAAACATACAATCTTCCAAAATTAAGCCAGGAAGTAATGGAAAATCTGAATAGATTGATTACAAATAACAAAATTGAATCAGTAATAAAAAATCTACCAAAAAATAAAAGTCTAGGACCAGATGGATTCACAGGTAAATTCTACCAGACATTTAAACAAGAGTTATATGACTATCTCAATAGATGGCAGAAAAAGTAGTTGACATGATTCGACATCTATTCATGATAAAAACTCAACAAAATGGGGATATATATGAGGGAATATATCTTACTATGATGAAAGGCATATGTAAAAGACCCATAACTAAATCATACTTAAAGGTGAAAAACTGAGAGCTTTCCCTCCACTCTTACCACTTTACTCAACATAGTATTGGAAGTCCCAGCCACATCAATCAGATAAGGAAAATAAATAGGAGGCCTCCATATTGGTAAATAAGAGGTTAAACTGTCACTATTTGTAGGCTATATGATACTATACATAGAAAATCCTAAAGATTCCACCAAAAAAGTACTAGAAGTACTAAATAAACTCAGTAAAGAGGCAGGATACAAAATTAATACCCAGAAATTGGTAGCATTTCTATACACTAATAACAAAATCACAGAAAGAGAAATTTACAAAACAACATCATTTACAATTGCACCAGAAAGGATAAAATACCTAATAAACTTAACCAAAGTGAAAGACCTGTACTCTGAAAACCATAAAACACTGATGAAAGAAATAAACTCAAAATGGATAAAAAACCTAATGTGAGATCTGAAACCATAAAAATCCTAGAAGAGAATATAGGCAGCAAGTTCTCTGACATCAACTATGGTAATATTTTTCTAGATATGTCTCCTAAGGCAAGGAAACAACAACAAAAATAAACTATTGGGACTACACCAAAATAAAATATTTTGCACAGCAAAGGAAACCATCAACAAAACAAAAGGGCAACATATTAAATGAGAGAAGATATTTGCAAATGATATATCTGATGAGGAATTAGTATCCAACACATATAAAGAACACATACAGGTCAACACCAA
Organism: Procyon lotor; assembly: GCA_028646535.1. Lineage (NCBI taxonomy): Eukaryota > Metazoa > Chordata > Mammalia > Carnivora > Procyonidae > Procyon > Procyon lotor. The sequence continues at coordinate 100,564,701 of CM053603.1, forward strand.
AAAAATAAAAAACAAAAAAAAAACAACACCAAAAAATCCAATTAAAAATGGTTGGGCTGGCCCTTAATTGTACTACTGGGTATTTACCCCAAAGTTACAGATGTAGTGCAAAGACAGGCCACATGTACCCCAATGTTCATAACAGCAATGGCCACAATCACCAAACTGTAGAAAGAGCCAAGAAGCCCTTCAACAGATGAATGGATAAAGAAGATGTGGTCCATATATACAATGGAATGTTATGCCTCCATCAGAAAGGATGAATACCCAAATTTTGTATCAACATGGATGGGATTGGAAGAGATTATGCTGAGTGAAATAAATCAAGCAGAGACAGTCAGTTATCATATGGTTTCACTTATATGGGGAGCATAAGGAAAAACATGGAGGGCATTGGGAGAAGGAAAGGAAGGGTAAATTGGGGGAAATCAGAGGAGGAGATGAACCATGAGATACTGTGGACTCTAAGAAACAAACAAGGTTTTGGAGAGGAGGGTGGAGGGTTGAGTGAGCCTGGCAGTGGGTATTGAGGAGGGCACATATTGCATGGAGCACTGGGTGTGGTGCATGAACAATGAATCTTGGAACACTGAAAAAATAAAATTAAATTTAAAAAAATGGTCAGGGGACCTGAATAGACATTTTTCCAAAGATGATATACAGATGGCCAATAGACACATGAAAAGATGCTCAACTTTATCACTAAATATCAGAGAAATGCAAAGCAAAAGCACAATGAGCCCATATCAGGCTCCTTGCTCAGTGGTGAGTCTGCTTCTCCCTCTGCCTGCTGTTCAATCTCTCTGACAAATAAATAAATAAAATCTTGATTTAAAAACCACAATGAGATATTATCTCATGCCTAAATATGGCTAAAATCAAGACAAAAAAACAAGTGTTGGTGAGGATATGGAGAAAAAGGAACTTTTGTGTACTGTTTTTGGTAATATAAATTGGTGCAGCCACCATGGGAAACAGAATGGAGTTTCTTCAAAACTTTAAAGATAGAAATACCATATGGTCCAATAATTCTATGACTGTGTATTTACACAAGGAAAATGGAAACAATAATATGAATAGATATATGCACCCCTATGTTTATTGCAACATTATTCATAATAGCTGAGACACAGAAACATGGAAACAATTTAAGCATCCATCAATATATTAATCAGTAAGGAAAAGGTGACATACATACACACACACACACACACACAATGGAATATTATGTAGCCATAAAAGTGGATGAGATACTGCCATTTTGACAACATGGATGAACATAGAGGGTCTTATGCTCAGTGAAACAAGTCGGACTGAGGAAGACAAATGCCATATGATTCCACTCATAAATAGAATCTAAAAAATTAATAAATAAAAGGCAGAATCAGAACTGATGATTCTGAGATATACAGAGAACTGATGGTTGTCGGAGGAAGGAATTGGGGATTCGGTATAATGGTTGAAGGGGAGAGGGAGATATAGGCCTTCAGTTGTGGAATGAGTAAATCACAAGAATAAAAAGTAGAGCATAAGGTATACAGTTAATGTTATTGTAATAGTGATGTAATAGAACAGATGGTAGCTATACTTGTACGTGTAGCATAATGTGTAAACTTGTCCAATCGCTGCACTGTAGACTTGAAACTAATGTGATATTGTGTTTCAACTAAATTTAAATAAAATAAAAATAACTGTAAATTCTTCTGGAAGAGATTATATGGAGTGAAATAAGTCAAGAGGAGAGAGTCAATTATCTTATGGTCTCACTTACATCTGGAGTGTAAGGAAAAACATGGAAGGCATTGTGAGAAGGAAAGGAAGGGTGAACGGGAGGAAATCGGAGATGAACCATGAGAGACTGGACTCTAAGCAACAAACTGAAGGTTTTGGAGGGGAAGGGGTGGGCGGTTGGGCGAGGCTGGTGGTGGGTATTGAGGAGGGCACAGTTGCATGGAGCACAGGGGGTGGTGCATGAACAATTAATCTTGTAACACTGAAAAAATAAAATAAAAGTATTTGGGAAAAAAATAAACAGCACAAAAGAATGTATAGTAAAAAGATATTTTTCATCTCAACTCTGTTTCCTAGGATTATGATAGCTAGTTACCAGTTCCTATTTTGTTTGTTTGGTTACAAAATGTAACCAGCAATCGAAACACACTCCACTGTACCAATTTTTTCAGTACATCATGGAAATATTTCCATATTAGTATTTGCAGGCCTGCTTCATTTTTCAAAAGCTAAATAGTACTGCACTGTATGGATGTACCATAATTTATATAACCAGCTTCCAAAAAAAAGATTTTCAAAACTTCGCATTATGGTGATAATGTATTTGAACAGTAGCAGTGTGCACACCATGGAATACTCATGATTCTATTAATAATATCATATGTTTTTTGTAAGATATATATTTCAAATTACTTTTATTTTTCAATAAAATAAATTATATAATTCTTGTGTCAATAATTACAGATTCTCTCTGACCTACCTAAGTAGTTCAATTAGGATCACAAATCTGTAGCAAAGTCTGGAGATACTATCTCTAATCCAGTGACTCCAAAAAATGTATTTTATGGCATTTTATGGAAATGCTGAGTTGAGCAAATAACATATTTCAATGCCTTTCCTGAGTGTTGTTTCTCTTCTAAATCAATCCAGGAAATAATCAAATGATAATTTTTTCAATCCCCTTAAGACTGTTATACAACCAGTACCATTCTAGATGCACTGGAAAGAAGCTAATTCATTAATGTAATGCTCTGCATGAAGTCTTAATTCTTACCAAGAACCTTGCTAGAGAAATAATACTATTTATGAGTGGCTGTTGTGCACATTATAAATACTGTAGGGGAGGTAATAAATATTGAACTTTCTTCTTCTAGGGTTATTTTTCTGAGTATAACCAATTTCAATAAAAATAATATGGAAAAGAAACCAGAAGAGAAAGAGAAAGCAAATCATCCAAATTTACCAAATGTTATCACTAATCTCCCAATCCCCCTGGATTTCTATTTTTATCTACATTTTACTTATGGAAAATTCAGAATCAGAGATACCATTTTCTCCAATGCCACATTTAGTGCCAAAGAAAAGATTCAAATTCACATCTACCTGTCTCTGATATTCAGGAAGAGCTTTAAGGTCTCCTATAAAGATAAAAGAGAAATCACAGTGTTACACAGCTAAACTCATACTAGCAAAGATCTCCATTGCCAAGGTTCACACTTCACTTTTCTTCTATAAGCTTATAAATTCAAATTTTATTTTATCAGAAAAATAATAAATCATAAAGTGTATGTCTCTGCTGGAATGCAACTACTGTCAAATTCAACAGATCGTAATGTATCATAATTAGATATAAAACAGTATAATTTGATAGAATTAATAAAAATAATAACTACTGTTCCTTGGTAAAAATCCTCTCATTTATCTACCTTGATTAGTGTGTGCAGTCTCTGGAGTGCTCTGTTACTTACGTACTATCTTTTTTTTCAAGTCCTCTCTGTTCTTAAACTTCCTGTTATTATTTTATCTAACAAAATATAGATTAAATCTATCAAAGTGCACCCCTTTACATTCTTGAAGTAGGGCTTAGTGTCTAAAAATGTTCTCCCCATAATTTCAGTTTGAGACTACAAGTGAAATCCAGGAATGTATCATGTGCTCAAGTTCTCAGTATCATGATTTTTAATTTTTTCAGTAAGTTTATTGTCTTCTAATGTGCCTTACTTAGGCCTTCTTTAATTTTTTGTTCTATCAGACTTTTTACCCAACTAGAGAATTCAGGTCAATTTAACGCACAATTTGTGCCCCCTTTTCTTTACGGAAACTGTCAAAGGAATCAGATCACACCCAGCCAGCTTGACTTTGAGCTAACAAATCTGCTTTACCTTTTACTTTTCAATATTATAATGTACTTTGCATAGATTAAATTTTTTTGCATGGTATTTCAATTTTGCTTCATTAAAATAGCTATATAAGAAATGAAAATTCCAGAGATTTGTAATATGTGCCTACATGGACTTATACAAAGGAATGTGCATTTATGAATTGCCTATAATTAGTGAAAGTAGGCATATTTTGTTCCTCACTATCCCAGATTATCCAGAATTCCAAACTATTTAGTAAAAGCTTTGAAATTGAACTCAAATAATTTCTCTTTTAAAATTAAATCTCTATAAAATTAAAACACTAATGAAAGAGAGCAGATGAATATTTGCATACAATTTTAATAAAAAATGGATTCCAAATTTCTATGACAATAGATTGAGTTCAAAAATAAAAATGACAAGGGTGCCTGGGTGGTTCCATCAGTTGAGTGTCTGACTCTTGATCTTGGCCCAGGGATTTGAGATCCAGCCTTGCATAGGGCTCCACATCACCCTGGGTGTGGAGCCTGCTTGGGATTCTCTCTCTTCCTCTCCCTTTGCAACCCCCCCAGACCTCCTGCTCATGCTTGCCCTCTTTGTCTCTCTCTAAAAAACTAAAAATTAGGGGTGCCTGGGTGGCTCAGTGGGTTAAAGCCTTTGCCTTCGGCTCAGGTCATGATCTCAGGGTCCTGGGATGGAGCCCCGCATCGGGCTCTCTGCTCAGCGGGGAGCCTGCTTCCCCCTTTCTCTCTCTCTGCCTGTTTTTCTGCCTACTTGTAATCTCTCTCTCTGTCAAATGGATAAATAAAAATCTTAAAAAAAAACTAAACTAAAAATTATAATTTAAAAATGCACATAATTTAACATAATAAGTGACATATATTTCTTAAAATTACTATTAAATACTATAAATTCTAGTATATTCTACCAGGCAGAAGTATAAAAATATTGCTCAAAAATCAGCATGCCATAAAATAAGGCAATGTTAATATTGCAATCCATGTAATTTTTAAATGAACCAGAATAATATTTAAATTGGCAATAAGTTTATAGTCATTGTTTAAATTTGTGAACTGTTGGGCACCTGATGGCTCCATCTATTACAAATCTGCCTTCAGCTCAGGTCATGATTCCAGGGTCAGGGGATTGAGTCCTGCATTGGGCTCCCAGCTCAGTGGGGAGTCTGCTTCTCCCTCTGCCCCTCACCTCGCCCGTGCTCTCTCAAATAAATAAATAAAACCCGTAAAAAATAGTGAACTGTCCAAAAAGATAATTATACATAAAACCCCATTAAGTTTTATTTATATTTTAAAATTTAAATGATTGAGTGATAACAGGAACCCCCAAAAAATTTATAATAAAATTAGATAGTCAAATGAGCACAAAATATACAGCAGCTAGAGTATTTAAAAAATACAAATAAGGGGGTGCCTGGGTGGCTCAGTGGGTTAAAGCCTCTGCCTTCAGCTCAGGTCATGATCTCAGGGTCCTGGGATCAAGCCGCATGGGCCTCTCTGCTCAGCAGGGAGCCTGCTTCCCCCTCTCTCACTGCCTGCCTCTCTGCCAACTTGTGATCTCTCTCCTCTCTGTCAAATAAATAGATAAAATCTTTTAAAAAAATACAAATAAGCAAATAAAACAAGAAATTTCCTTAACTCTATTCAAAGAAGATCCCAATGTGACCCGTCCAAAAAACTCTGAGATACTATTTGTTAGAAACTAAAAGATACAGTAAAGAAACAAAGAGAAATGTATTACCTGCAATCCTTACTAATATTTGTCAAGGGAGCCAAAAATACTCAATGGGAAAAGAACAATCTGCAATAAATGGTGACAGGAAAACTGGGCAACCACATATAGAAAAATTAAGGAGGACCCATATCTAACACCTTGGCCAAAATTTAACTTGAAATGGATTAAAGACTTAAACTAAGACCTGAAACCACACCACAAAAGCCTTAGAAGAAAACAGGAACAAAACCATGGGAAAGAAGGAGGTTTAACCCTAACATCTGTGACAACATAGGTGGACCATGAGGACATTATGCTAAGTGAAATGAGCCTGACAGAGAAAGACAAATATTGCATATCACCTCTATGCGGAATCTAAAAAAGCTGAACTCACATAAACAGAGAGAAGAATGGTTGTCATCAGGTGCTGGCAGGTAGGAGAAGTGGGGAGATGCGGGTTAAAGAATACAAACTTCCAGTTAGAAGATGAGTAAGCTCTGGGACTCTAATGAACAGCGTCATGATAATAGCTAATAAAACTGTATTATACCTTTGGAAGTTGCTAAGAGTATGTGACTTAAATGTTCTCACCACAGAAAAAAAGAAATGGTAAGTAGGGGATGTGAGGGAGATGTTAGCTAACACTAGGGTGGGAATCGTATCCAACAGGTAAGTGTATCAAATCAGCACAGCATACACTTGAAACCTACACAATGTTATATGTCAATTATATCTCAATAAAGATGGAAAAAAGGAAAAAATATCATCGTAAAGGAATTAAGCACCCAAATTTAGAATATAAAAAAAACAATGACATAAAAACTCTAATACAACTTACTACTAATAAAAACAAACAAATGCCAGGCTAATTTCATAAAAATAATTTGCAATTCCCCTTTGTTCTCAGAAAGTGTTAAAGGTCATTAGAATTATCTATTACTTAAAGGTACTGTACTATTATCTAAAACTACTTTATTCAAGTCCTGTGTTAAATAAAGAGTGTATTTTTGACAACTTTATTTCTTCTATGGTAATTTTCTGCTTAGATTTCTACCCTGATAAGGTCAGTTCTTGTCATGTGTATTTATCCTAGAAAAATCACACATGACATCCATATTCTCAAAATTATGTGCAAAGGATTCATGATCTTTGAAATAACTCTTTGGCAGGCAATTTCTCCATTGTCATTTTTGTTCATGAATTTGTTTTTTCTCTACTTTTTTTCTTGATTTAATAGGTTGATTTATTTTGCAGTTGTGCAGATCTGACTCTTGAATTTAAAAGGCCTACAATTTTTTTCTACTTTCAAATTCATTGACTTAAATCATTATCAAATAATAACACAATAACAATAGCCAAAATTCACTGGGTATTGACTATCAGTCAAGTACCATCCTATTATTGTGCTAAGTATTCTCAAGTCAGTTTCATGGTAAGTATACGTAAGCTTAGGAAACTCAAGAAAAATTAGTATGACACATGATTAGAATACAATATAGGTAGGATTTGAGCATCTTCAACTTTCAACATGGAATGCCTCTAGATTCAACATCTACCTATTCTATACAACTTTACCATCCAAACTCTTTTTTTTTTAAAGATTTTATTTTATTTATTTGACAGAGAGAAACACAGCGAGAGAGGGAACACAAGCAGAGGGAATGGTAGCGGGAGAAGCAGGCTTCCTGCCGAGCAGGGAGCCCGATGCGGGGCTCGATCCCAGGACCCTGGGATCTGACCTGGGCCGAAGGCAGACGCTTAAAAAAAAAAAAAAAAAAGGGGCGCCTGGGTGGCCCATCCAAACTCTTTAAGACACTTTTTGTCTGACTGTGGAGCAATCAAACCCAAAGTTAAATAAATACACTAAAACAAATGAAAAAGTTAGCAGTTAAGTTGTTATTCTTTGATTTCAGATATCTTCATCAATAGATGTGATTAGCTACACACTTATTTAATAATTCAGCTACCTCTCTGCCAAAGTGAATCAGCAAACAAATGTAGACTTTATTTCATATAGCCTTATTCTCTTAGAGATTATTTTGTTAATTTATTATCTTACTAGTCCTTCAACTATACTTGCCAGAAAGAATTAGTATCCTTATCACATAAATGTGGGCTTTGAAGATCATAAAGGTTATGACTTTCTTAAAACTGAACTTAAGAATCCCAACTCAGAGTACAGTCCTTATTCCACTCAAGTATATTTCCCCAGAGCCGGTCAGAAAATGAAAAAGAATAAAGGTTAGCAATATAGCAACTGTCAATATTTTCTTACTTTTTCAACCAAACTTTTAAGACAGAGAGAGTGGGGGTGAGTGGGGAGGGAGAGAGAAAGAGAAGAGATTTCTATACCCTTCTTGTTTAAAAGTTTTTTCCTTAGACTTAAAATTTCACCTTCATTTATTTTATTTATTAGATGTATGAAATATTAATGTAGATTTAAAAGTAAGAACTGGGTTTTTTTAAGTATATTTAGTGAGGTGTCATCCCCAGTGCATTTTCTTCCTGTTTCCATCCCTCCATCCTTTGTGCTACTCTCCCACCCATATCCTATAGATAACCATTTTCATTTGTTTCTGGCTTAAATTTTTTTTTTTATTTTGTGCAATGGGGTGCATATATTCTTGTTTTTATTTCTTTCTCCATGAAAGAGAATGTATAATAAATAATCTTTTGCACTTTGCTTTTATCACTTAGCAATATATATTCTAAAAATCATTCAACATTACTTGATACATCTTTCCCATTGTAGGGTGTTTGGTGGGTTATAGTCTGTTCAACCATTCCCCTTTTGTATAAACATATAGGTGGTTTCCAATTTTTGCAATTACAACAATGCTACAATAAATACACTTGTCAATATGTTTTTGTTTTTTTGAGGTTTATTCCTAGAAGTGGGATTGCTCGGTTGATTGGGAGCTTTGTTAAGTATTTTAAATTCTCTTCCAAATGAATGGTACCAGTATGCATTCCCACCACTAGTATATGAATGTCTGTTGTCTCACACATACACTGAGAGAATGTGTTGTCATATTTTTAATTCTCATCCATCTAACATTTCACTAATCTGTTAAGAAACGTATCTCAGTAGTTTTAGGATTTTGTGGTTTCCATCTCTCTGCTGAGAGTCCACATCTGTGAATGCACATTGTCTACTCTTTTCCTGTAGAGACTTTAAGCATACTAATCCACTACTTTATATTCACTGTCTGATAGTTTCAGCTCTGGGTAATCTAGGAGTCTGGTTCTGTTTCCTTCTATTTCCTTAATATGGAGGGGTTTTTTCCTTTTTTTTGTTGAAGGCTGGACATGGTGTGTAGAACAGTAAAGATTCAGATTTTAAAAAATCTATATTCATGCCTAAATCTATCTGTGTCAGAAAATATGAATTCTTCTGCTGCTAAGATTTTGTTGAATATTTGGTAGGGATTAAGTGAATCAGTTGAGACTTCCGCTGTTTTCAGATTTTGTTCTTGATGAGGTTATCCTTAGTGCACAAGTCACTCTAAATTCTTCTGGCATCATTTTGTGCCTACAAAAAGGATTAGGTTACTGGAGGGACTTTCGTAATGTTCTTGTTTTGCCCTCAAATTTAAACTTTCTCTACTAGCCAAAACCTCAGGGAGTGCCTCTCTCCAGAATTGTGCTCCACTCCCAGTGGGAGATTGCTATTTATTGGTACTCAAAGTTTACTAAGGTGGTATGGAGAGTGGTAAGGTGAAGGGGCATATACAAACTTCATTTTAGTACTAAACTTTGGTCCTTATTCCCTCAATTTTTATTTATTTTAATAGGTGAATTAAGCTTATCCACATTTATTGATGTAACTAATGTATTTGGTCTCAATTCTGCTAAAATATTTTATAATTATTATATTTCTTATGTAAAATGTATTATATGTTGTAGTTTCTTATCTGTTTTTATCAAGTAAGTATGTTTATAGTTTTCCTCCAATGATTTCCTTTGGATTTATAGCTTTTAAATTATAGTTAACTTATTTTCTTAGTTAAATCTTACTTTTTAACTTGTTCTATCTTAAACTGAATACTTTAATTTATACTTTGGTCTAACCAAATTCACAACAGCTATTAATTATTGGCATTTGGGAGTGAAAATCAGAATTCTCAGGAATTTCCAAATCACTAATTATTCTTTATCTTCATAATAGTTTATTTAAATTTCTCATAATTAAAAATACTAAGTTTAGTAGCATTTACATGGAACTGAGTACTAGGAAATTATTAGACACTGATAAATGATGAATTAATATTGATATTGAAACATATCACATTGGATATCCTAGCAAGATTAACACTTCCTTAAGGACAATTTTGCATCCAAAAGTTGTTATTTTTGAAGTAACACTGATAGAATTTGTATGAAGTATACTCTATTTGTACATTTATTTATTTATTCAAGGATTTTATATATTTGAGAGGGAGAAAGTACAGAGTGAGAGGGAGAGCATGAGCAGGGGGAAGGGTAGAGGAAGTAGCAGACTTCCCATTGAGCAGAAAGCCAACACAGCACTCAATCCCAGGATGCTAGGATCATGAACTGAGTGAAGGCAGATGCTTAAACAACTGAGCCACCCAGGTGCCCCTATTTGCACATTTATTAATATTCATCTTATTTGTAGGAATGACTGACCATTAGCAATGAACAGGGTCACAAATAATCGTAAACATTATAAGCAATTTCTCGGATGTAACTGGTTACCATTAAAATATTTTTTGGGCACCTGGGTGGCTCAGTTGGTTAAGCACTTGACTCTTGATTTTTGGCTGAGGTTGTGATCTCAAGGTTCTGAGATCGAGCAATATGTTGGGCTCTGCACTGGGCATAGAACCAGCTTAATATTCTCTCTCTCCCTTTCCCTCTGTTCCTCCCCACACCTCTCTCAAAAATAATTAAGTAATTAAAAAATTTTAAGTATAAAATGAAGATTTTTTTTACTTCTATTTTTTAAGTTGGTATTTTTTTCTGATTCATAATAACATATTTATATAAAATATTTTGGACAAATGTCTGTAGAAAGAAAACAACAGCAGCTTAACAACCGGAAATAAACTGTCATGGCAAAATACATCCTGATTACAAGCCCTTTTGAAGACTTCTGATCCTTCACTTACTATGAACTCCAGGGATTCATTGTAAAATAGTTAAAATTAAGTTGTCTGAGATCCTTTTTGAACAGAGTAGGTTAGTGAATAAATTAATTATTAAAGTAAATTAATTACATAGCTGCCTTCAAGGTAAATATACTTTGGTGACTTTTACTTTTTATATAAAATTCCTGCCTTTTATTTAATGGTATTTTAGGTAAATTGTTTTATTTCTATAGTATATATGCTATTATTTTCATGGAATTTTATATCATAATTTATCCATAATGAACCTCAGCTTAAATCTTACACCTTATACAAAAGTTAACTCAATATGGAAAAAAATGTTTAAGTTCTAAATATAAAAATATAAAGCATTCAGAAGTCAAAATAGAAGAAAATCTTTCAGACCTAGGGTTTGGTAAAGAATTCTAAGGTATAAGGCCAAGATCACAATTTATACAAGAAAAAAAAAACGATAAATTGGACTTCATTAAAATTAAAAATCTTTTCTCTGCCAAAGACTTTAAGAAAATGGAAAGATGAGCTATAGACTGCAAAATATTTAAAGACCATGAATCTGACATAGTTATTTATATCCAGAAAAAAAATCATTAAAAAGAATATACAGATGGCAAATATGCATAGAAAAAGATACTCAGCATCACTAGCCATAAGAAAAGCATACATTAAGACCATGATGGACTATCTCTATACACCTGTTAGAATGAATATATTTTTTAAAGTAATGATAGCACAAAATGCTGGCAATGATGCAGCAAAACAGACTCTCTCATAGGTTGCTTTTGGGAATATAAAAAGAAACAGATACTCTGGGAAACAATTTGGCAGTTTCTTATAAACATAAGTATGTAACCATCACATAACCTGGTCATTATACTTCTGGGCTTTAGTGCCACAGAAATGAAAGCTTACATGTTTTTGGTTACTTGTTACTATATTAACAGAATAATTTGTCTTTTCCTACTGAGGGGAAAACTTCTTATTTTCAAACATCTGTCTTTTGAGAAACTTAATAGCCACATTATAGGTATTTCTATTTGTTTGCTTGCATCCTGTTTTGGAATGTGTTGTATTTTTCAAAGGTGTTGACCAAATCTGAGCCAAAAAGAAAAAGATATAAATAAAAAAATAGTTTCTAAAACACAAGTCAAAAATTTAAATTATTGTATAAATGATGGAGGAGAATATATTCACCAAAACATCTATAAATTTAATTGTGGTAGAACATATATATAGAGAGAGAAAGATTCTGGAGCTTATAATGTCTGTATTATACAACTATAACTGATGTGTATTGACAAGATTCATGACAAGAATTATAGGAATGAAAAAATAATGACACCAAAAACCTAATTGCATGTTGGATTTTGCTGTTTATAAACCTCTGTTAGGTATTATGGGTTGGGAGAGACAAAAGAGGTAAGAAAATGGTTGCTATTATTTAGGAGCTTTCTGGTTAATTGTGCAAACAAATGTAACACAACAACAACAAAAGAGAAAACAAGGTGTTAGGGAATATAATTAAATGTTAATCTTTGAGTACTATTTTGTAAATTGCATTACTGACCCCGAATGCTTGCCAAGAATTGGTGTACCAATAGAACTATGAACTGGGTTCACTTTTTACAATGTTATAAGGCCAGAGAGTTCATTACAGAGAAACTAGCCTTTCAGGTATCTTGTCAATAAGGTATGGAAACAGAGAGTGAGTCAGGAAAGAAGGATGAGGTTGGAGAACATTGCCATCACTCATTCTAGAAGATGAGCTCTGCTAAGGGGAGAACCCTGTCTTATTTGTCTTTAGGAAGATTAAAATAAGATAGGAGAGATAAATATTTACAGAAATTGCTATTTCTCAGGTATAATAGAAAATTTAAATAAACTGATTTTTGAAAGAATGAGACTCATTCCAACTGCAGAAAAGGCTTCACATTTGAAATAATTTTGAAGATTAATAAAAGAATAGATGAGAGAATATTTTGTTGAGATAAAGATATACCATGACAAAAGACACCAAGCTAGATATCCCTACCTACCGGCACATTTGGAGGCCCAGGACAGCGTGTGATGCTGTGAGAACTGTGACTGGAAAGGGAGGTTAAGTTGCACAGTGACTATAAGATAGTAGAAGACCATATGTAGTACAGATTTCAAACAGAAGAGTGACATGATTAAATCTGTATTTTAGGGAAAAAAAATTGGTGTTAGAATAAATGCATGAAACCAAAGATAATAAATTCAAGGAGTCAAATTAAGAAGCAGTTATAGCAATAGGGCCAGATTGTAGGAAGTAAGAACAAATTAGGAGAGCAGGGGAAATATATGGGAGAGATATGGAAACTTATGTAACAATTTTACATATGGGATGGAGTGCAATTGAGAGGACAAGGCTAAATATACGACTGTACACTTTGGAAGTAGCAGCTGTAGCTATAAACCAGATGAATTCTGAAAGAATATAATAAACATATATAAGGCTATAAACTTGTAGCACTAGCTACTGGGAAAACAGACACAGGAAGGGGAGTTTCCCTTCTTCCCTGAAGAAGAGGATCATCATAAGAGTCAACAAATATTTGCTAAGCTTACATGGCCTTATTCATCATACTTTTCACTGAAAACACCCATATTGTCCCTTGCCCCCAAAGAGCTCCTGCTTTCATTATTAAAATTACATTAAAATTATAATAAACATATGTTAAAATTAAAAAATCAATAAAATTTCCATGGAATAAAGAAGTTGTTTATATCTGTAAAGAGAGGTGGAGAAGCTAAACAATTATAGAAAGGAGTTGATATTTAAATAAATCTATATGAAAGTTTTCAAGTTTTATTACACTTAGACTTTGTGATCATTAAACCATCATTTACATAAATTCTAATTATACAAATTTCTAGAGCTCCAGATAATGCAATGACAACACATACATTTGTAATATAAAAAGTACTAGTTTGGCTTATATTCTATATTAATTAAAAATAATTAGAAGAAAGAAAACTATATACATTATAGAAGCAATTATATCTTGGGAATTTATAGACCAGATTCTGCCTCATCTTATTTATACACACTCATTAAAGCATTAGTGTATTAACTGTGGCATGTAGATGAACTTGAATGAAAACTAATGAACCACAGGCCCAAATGAGATAAAATATTTCTTGCTTCTGTCTTGCTGACAAGCAAAAGCAAATCGCTTAATGCCTTGGAAATCCCTCTTCATCCAAAAATCAATTTGCCATAGCTTCTGATAACAGATTTTTATGCAATCGAACTAAAATGATTAAATTCATTTCATAAAATAATTTCTCGACTTTCATATGCATCATAATATTCAACTTCAAATGCATGGAAAAATAAGTATCTGAGATACTTGAATTCTAAAAGCCACTTTTATGAATTCCATTGAGCCAAGAAAATTATTTTCCTTCTCATTAAATCTCCTCATTCTAATTTTAATTTCTTTGACTTGTCACAAAAAATATAAGTATCTGAGAAGTAGCCTTAAACAAAATATGCAGTTGTGCTACATTCAGTCCTCAGAAAGTAGGCTTTGATCCTACTCTGGGTATCAGGAATGGATAAAAATGATGCCAGATCATCTACTTAGTTCTAGGAAGCAGAAATTGCCATGAAATAAAGAAGGAATTACCTAACTCACTTTCAAGCCCTGATTTTTTCTCTCAACTATCTACATCTTTTATTTTTTTATTTTTTTAAGATTTTATTTATTTGACAGCGAGAAACACAGCGAGAGAGGGAACACAAGCAGAGGGAATGGTAGCGGGAGAAGCAGGCTTCCTGCCAAGCAAGGAAAGGAGCCTGATGCGGGGCTCGATCCCAGGACTCTGGAATCATAACCTGAGCCGAAGGCAGAAGCTCAACGACTGAGCCACCCAGGCGCCCCTCAACTATCTACATCTTTTAATGCGAAAAACAAAAACAATGGAAACAGTGTTCGCTATAACACGTGGAGTCTGTAGAAGCCCAGGATTGCTGTGTTCTGTATGTGTTCCTCCTTCTGAAACAGTGACATTAGAGGGGGCAAAGGTATTCCTACGGAAGCACAGTCTCCAGTCCTGCTTACTCTTAACCTTTAACCATGCCACCTTTAGATTACTGTTTAAGGTGTAGATAACCAATCATATATACTTAGATTTGAGAGCTTCTCCACATCATGAAGTCCTGGCCTTCTTCCCAAAACTTGAGAAATGTCATTAAAGAATATGTGGATGCCTCCATCATTTGGGATCTAATCTTTAGCACGTTGTGAATAAAACATTTGCTCCCATATTTAACACTGTTCTGGACCTGGGAATCCTTCTCCACATCTCCTAGATTTTGTTCTCAAAGAAAGCATTCTCTGCATCCAGGTGCTGTGAGTTTGTGATTTCTGAATCTATTGTCATCAAAATCTGAACTGAATGGTGGATTTGAGTATCTAAATAGTAGAAAAGGCAAGTTCACTACACAAATCCTTCCTCTCAGGATGAATGCAGTAGAATCCTGCAGGAAAAAAAAATGTATTGTTGCCTAGCAGCACAATATGTTGTGCTGGTTTTTTTTTTTTTCTATATCCTCTGAGTTGTGGCTGATCTTTGATAATTTGACAAAATTTAGTCATGTATTTTTCTATATTATTGCTATGATAGGTTTTTTTGGGGGGGGTAGGTCAAGCCAGAAGTGTAGAGATTATTTATGAACTTATTGCCTTAATTTATGACTTCTAACAGGCATGGGGTGTGGACCTCCACTGTCACAATTATCAGTACTCTTATGGAGCCAAATCCAGTATCATTTCTCATCTTCCGCTTACACAGTAAATCAGCCACATCTGACATGACTGATCCCTCATTCTTTCTTTGTTCACTGTCCTTACTGGACATCAGGACTTCCTTCTCTCAATGTTCTAACTCTCTGGCCTCATGAGCCCAGTCTCTAAGTCACTGCCTATCATTTCAACTCTTGTCATTGGGCTGTAAGTAGCTGACTTGCACTGATGATGTCCACATTTATGGCTGCAGCTCTCGATGCCTCCCTTGAAATTCAGA
Organism: Procyon lotor; assembly: GCA_028646535.1. Lineage (NCBI taxonomy): Eukaryota > Metazoa > Chordata > Mammalia > Carnivora > Procyonidae > Procyon > Procyon lotor. The sequence goes on from CM053603.1 coordinate 100,580,485, forward strand.
CATGCATCCCTTATCTTTCTATGTATGTGTAATGGGCATCACAGGCCTAAACACAACTTCGTGTTCTCTCCCTTAAACATGTGCTTCCAATAGTCCTCTCTACTTCAACAAATGAAAACTCTATTCTACTCCAAATCAAAGTCCATATATTGAAGTCTCTATTTCTCTTACATTTTATGTTAATAGATAGAGCTGTGAAATACATTGAGAACCCAAACACTTTCACCACATTCACCACTAAGTCCAAGACAGTGAGGATCACTCCTCAACTGAAATGGTCTCCTAACTGGTTTCCCGGCATCCATCTCTGCCTACCTACAGGCAATTTTTCACACAGCAAATACATTACATTGAAAGGAAATTCTGATCAATTTACTTTGCTCAGAATTATATAGTGACTTTCGTGCATTTTCCTATTGAATTATTTTCCAGAGCAAAAACTTGTAATTTTCTCTGTAACACCATTAGCATATTTTTACATTTTCTTCACTGAAAATACTTTATTTTACTTTTTACTTTTTAATTTTATTTTATATTTAAATTTCAGTATGGGTATTGTACAGTGTTATATTAGTTTCATGTGTACAATACAGTGATTCAACAATTCCATATATTACTCAGTGCTCGCTCATCATAATAAGCGTATTTTTAATCCCTTTCACCTATTTCACCCATCTTCCCCCAGGTCCCCGCTGGTAACCATCTGTTTGTTCTCTGTAGTTAAGAGACTTTTTTTTTTCTTATTTTTCTTTGTTCATTTGTTTTGTTTCTTAAATTCCATATATGAATAAAATCAAGTCATATATGAATAAAATCATATGGCATTTGTCTTTCTCTGGCTTATTTCACATTAGCATTATACTCTCTAGATCCATCCATGTTGTTGCAAACGGCAAGATTTCATTTATTTTTATGGCTGAGTAATATTCCATTGTGTATGAATGGATAGAGAGATAGATACGACAACTTCTTTGTCCATTCAGTGTCCAGCATGTCCCTGCTTCCATAATTTTGCTATTGTAAATAATTTTGCAATAAACATATGAGTGCATAAATATTTTGAATTAGTGTTTCAGTATTCTTTGAGTAAATACCCAATAGCAGAATTACTGGTTCATATGGTAATTTTATTTACTTTTTAAAGAACCTCATACTGTTTTCCATTGTATCTACATCAGTTTGCATTCCCACTAATAGTGCATGAGGGTTCCTTTTTCTATGTATCCTCATGAATGATTATTGTTTCTTGTGTTTCTCATTTTAGCTATGCTGACAAGCATGAGGTGATATGTCATTATGGTTTTGATTTGCATTTCACAAATGATGATATTGAGCATCTGTTCATGTGTCTGTTGGCCATATGTATGTATTCTTTAGAGAAATATCTGTTCATGTCTTCCATTTTTATTGAATTATTTGTTTTTGATGTTGAGTTGTATAAGTTCTTTATATATCTTGGATACTAACCCTTTCCTAGATATCATTTGCAAGTATCTTCTCCTATTCAGTAGGTTGTCTTTATGTTTGTTGATTGTGCAAATTTTTTTTTTAATTTTGATGTAGTCCCAATAGTTTATTTTTCTTTTGTGTCCTTTGCCTCAGGAGACATATCTAGAAAAATTTTGCTTTGGCTTATGTCAGAGAAATTACTGCCTGTGCTCTCTAGAATTTTTATGGTTGCAGGTCTCAAATTTAGGTCCTTAGTCCATTTTGACTTTATTTTTGTATTTGGGGTAAGAAAGTGGTCCAGTTTCATTCTTTTACATGTAGCTGTCTCATTTTCCCAACACCATCTGTTGAAAAGACTGTCTTTCCCGTTGCAAATTTTTGCTTCTTTGTTGAAGATTACATATAATCGTGTGTTTATTTCTGGGGTCTCTATTGTATTCTATTGATCTATGTGTCTATTTTTGTACCAGAACCATACTGTTGTGATTACTACAGCTTTGTAATATATCTTTAAATTTGGGATTGGGATATCTCCGTTTTTTTTTTTCCTTTTTCAAGGTTAGTTTGGCTATTCAGGGTCTTTTGTAGCTCCATACAAATTTTAGGATTATGTGTTCTAGTTCTATGAAAATGGCTATTGGTATTTTGATAGGGATTGCATTAAATCTGTAAATTCCTTTGAATAATATGAACATTATAATAGTATTTTTCTTTCAATCTATGAGTATGGAATATCTTTGAATTTGTGTCATTTTCAATTTCTTTCATCAATGTTTCATAGTTTTCAGAGTACAGGTTTTTCACCACATTGGTGAAGTTTATTTTTAGGTATTTTATTATTTTAGGTCCAATTGTGAAAGGCATTGTTTCTGTTTCTTTACTTCATTATTAGTGTATAGGAATGCAATAGATTTCTGTACATTGATTTTTTTTATCCTGCTACCTTACTGAATCTATTTATCAGTTCTATTAGATTTTTGGTGAAGCTTTTAGGGTTTTCTATTTATAGTATCATGTCATTTACAAATAGTGAAAGTTTTACTTCTTCCTTTCCAATTTGGATGCATTTTATTTCTTTATGTTTTCTAATTGCTGTGCCTGGGACTTTTTCAGTGTTGAAAAAAAGAGATGAGAGTGAGGGGCACCTGGGTGGCTCAGTTGGTCGAGTGACTGCCTTCAGCTCAGGTCAGGATCCCAGAGTCCCAGGATCGAGTCCCACATCGAGCTCCCAGCTCCATGGGGAGTCTGCTTCTCCCTCTGACCTTCTCCCCCTTCATGCTCTCTCTCACTCTCTCTCTCAACTAAATAAATAAAATCTTTAAAAAAAAAAAAAAAGAGGGAGAGAGATGAGAGTGGATATCTTTGTCTTGTTCCTAAACTTAGGAGTAAAGCTCTCAGTTTTTCACCATTGAGTATGGGTTTTTCATATATGGCCTTTAATATATTGAGTTATGTTCCCTCTAAACCTACTTTAAGGGTTTTTATCATGAATCAATGCTGTCCTTTGTCAAATGCTTTTTCTACATCTATTGAAATATAATTTTTATTCCTTCTCTTGTTGATGTAATGTATTACATTGATTGATTTGCAACTGTTGAACCACACTTGCACCCCAGGAATAAATCACACTTGGTCATGGTGTATGATTTTTTTTAAAGTATCGTTGGATTTGGTTTGCTAATATTTTTTGAGGATTTTCATATCTATGTTCATCAGAGATATTGGCCTATAGTTTTTCTTTTTTCTTTTGCTTTTCCTCTCCTCTCCTCTCCTCTCCTCTCCTCTCCTCTCTTCTCCTTTCCTTTCCTTTCCTTTCCCTTCCTTCCTTCCTTTTCTTTCTCTTTCTTTCTTTCTTTCTTTCTTTCTTTCTTTCTTTCTTTCTTTCTTTCTTTCTTTCTTTCTTTCTTTCTTTCTTTCTTTCTGTAGTGTCTTGATCTGGTTTTGGTATCATGGTAATACTAGCCTCATAGACAATATTTGGACGTTTCCTCTCTTATTTTTTTGGAATATCTTAAGAACATTTTTAGATGTTTGATAAAGTTCATTTGTAAAACTCTCTGGTCTTGAACTTTTGTTTTTTGGGAGTTTTTTTATTATTGATTCAATTTAATTGCTAGCAACCAGTCTATTCTAATTTTCTATTTTTTCCTGATTCAGTTCTGGAAGGTTATATTTCTCTAGGAATTTATTCATTTCTTATAGGTTGTCCAATTTGTTGGCATATAATTTTCATAATATTCTCCTTAAACTTTTGTATTTCTGTGGTGTTTGTTGTTATTTCTCCTTTTTCATTTATGCTTTTGTGTATTTGAGCCCTCTCTCTACTTCTCTCTCTCTCTTTCTCTTTCTTTCTTTTTTTTTGAGTTTAGTTTTATCAATTTTGTCTTTTTGATCTTTTAAAAAAACCAGTCCCTGGCTTCCTTCCTCTGTTCTATTAGGGTTTGTTGTTGTTGTTATTGTTATTTTTTAGTTTCTATTTCATTAGTTTCTTTTCTAATCTTTATTATTTTCTTCCTGCTACTGTTTTGGGTTCTATTTGTTCTTTTGTTGCTAGCTTGTTTAAATGTAAGTTTAGGTTGTTTACTTGAGATTTTTCTTGCTTCTTGAGGTAGGCCTACATTGTTATAACCTTCCCCCTAGAACAGCTTTTACTGTATCCCAAAGATTTTGGACCATTGTGTTTTCATTTTCATTTGTATACATATATTCTTGGATATCTTTTTTGATTTCTTCATTAACTCATCCATTTTTGGCAGCATGTTATTTAACCTCCATGTATTTGTAGTCTTTCTATAATTTTTTCCTTTGGTTGACATCTAGTTTCATAGTGCATGGTATGACCTTGATCTTTTTTAACTTGTTGAGACTTGTTTTGTTGCCTCGTATGTGATTTATTCTGAAGAATGTTCCCTGTGTACTTGAAAAGAATGTGTATTCTGCCATTTTAGGGTGGAATGTTTAGAACATATTTGTTAGATCCATCTGATCCAATGTGCCATTCATAGCTACTATTTCCTTGTTGATTTTCTGCTTCAATGACCCATCCATTGATGAAGGCGTGTTAAAGGCCCGTATTATTATTTTATTACTATGGATCACTTTCTCTAAGTTTGTTATTAGCTGCTTTCTGTACTTGGGTGCTCCTATGTTGAGTGCATAAACACTTACAATTGTTATATCTTCTGTTGGATTGTTCCCTGTATGATTATATAGTGTCCATCTTCTCCTTTTAGTAGTCTTTGTTTCATTATTTTATTTTTATAGAGGGGAGGAGGGCAGAGAGAGAGAGAGAGAGAAACTTAAGCAAGATCCACACTAAGTATGGAGCTTGATGGGGGTTCAATCTCACGACCCCGAGATCATGATCTGAGCCAAAATCAAGAGCCAGACATTCAACTGACTGAGCTATCCAGATGCCCCTATGGTCTTTGTATTAAAGTCTGTTGTCTAATGTAAATATCACCACTCCAGATTTCTTTTCACTTCCATTTGCACGATAAATGTTTCTCTATCACCTCATTTTCAATCTACAGATCTCTTTAGATCTGAAATGAGTCTCTTGTAGGCAGTATATGGTTGGGTCTTGCTTTTTTATGCATTCTGTCACCCTATGCCTTTTGGTGAGAGCATTTAGTCCTTTTATATTCAAGGTAATTTTTGATAGGTATATATTTATTGCCATTTTGTTACTTGTTTTGTGGTTATTTTTTCTTCTTTGTTCCTTTCTTCTCTTGCTGTCTTCTCTCATAGTTTGCTGGCCTCATTTAGTGATATACTTGAATTCCTCTCCCTTTATTTTTTGTGTATCTATTACTGGGTTTTGACTTGTGGTTACCATAAGGTTTGTATATAGCATCTGCATATTGCAGTCAGTTGCAGTAAGTTGATGGTCACTTAAGCCTAAACCCATTCTTTACTCCTCTCCTGCCCCCATGTTTTAGGTGTATCGTGTCATACTTTACATGCTTTTGTTTTATAAGTTCCTTGACAGATTTTTACAGATATACTTATTTTTCTACTGTTTTTTGTGCCTTCCAACTATTTTTTTACTCCTGTGTATGGTCTTTCCTTTCCACTCAAAAAGTTTCCTTTAACATTCCTTATAGGGGTGGTTTAGTTGTTATGAATTCCTTTAACTTTTGTTTGTTTTGAAACAAACTTCTATTCTGAGTGATAGCTTTGCTGGAAAAACATTCTTGGTAATAGGTTTTTTTTCTTTTATCATTTTGAATACATCATTCCACTTTCTTCCAGTCTACAAAGTTTCTATGGAAACATCAGCTGACAGCCTTATGGTGTTTCCTCTGTATGTAACTGTCTTTTCTTTTTGCTACTCTTAAAATTCTCTTTATCATTCCATTTTGCCATTTTAGTTACAATGTGTCTTGGTGTGGACCTCCTTGTATTGATTTTGTGAGGGGTTCTCTGTGCCTCCTGGATCTGGATTTCTGTTTCTTTCCTCAAATTTGAGCAGTTTTTAGCTACTGTTTCTTCAAATAAGTTTTCTGCCTCCTTTTCTCCCTCTTCTCCTTCTGGGATCCTTATAATGAAAATATTACACTTTATTGTGTCAATGAGTTCCCTGTCTGTTTACTATATTAGTTTTTCTCTCCTATTCTGCTAAATTATTTTTGTTGTTATATTTTTTCCCAGCTTTACTGAGATTTGGAATATAACATATGTAAGGTCAAGGTATACTATGTGATGATTTGAAACAGGTGTTTTTCAGAATAATTACAATAAGATTATGTAACATTTCCATCCCTTATACAATTAGTATTGATAAATTCTCTCAGCAGGTTTAGTATTAATAAATTCCCTTAGGAAAGTACTTTCCCTTCATTCTTCAAAGATAATTTTTTGGGTGAAGTATTGTTGGTTGGCAG
>CM053603.1:100587319-100603287 GCA_028646535.1 Procyon lotor
CTTAATTTCTCTTTCTTCTGTTTTGCTATTGGTGTATAACAATGCAACTGATTTCTGTGCATTAATTTTATATCCTGACACTTGACTGAATTCCTGGATGAGTTCTAGCAGTCTTGGAGTGGAGTCTTTTAGATTTTCCACATACAGTATCATATCATCTGCAAAGAGTGAGAGTTTGACTTCTTCTTTGCCAATTTGGATGCCTTTGATTTCTTTTTGTTGTCTGATTGCTGAGGCTAGGACTTCTAGTACTATGTTGAATATACAATGGAATACTATGCAGCCATCAAGAGAAACGGAATCTAGCCATTTGCAACGACATGGATGGAACTGGAGGGTATTATGCTAAGTGAAATAAGTCAGTCAGAGAAAGACAATTATCACACGATTTCTCTGATATGAAGAATTTGAGAGGCAAGGTGGGAGTTTGGGGGAGGTTGGGGGAGAGAAATGAAACGAGAAGAGATGGGGAGGGAGACAAACCATAAGAGACTCCTAGATTCACCAAATGAACTAAGGGAGGCTGGGAGGCAGGGGGGTAGGGATAGGGTGGCTGGTTTGTGGACATTGGGTAGGGTATGTGCTATGGTAAGTGCTATGAAATGCATAAGCCTGACGATTCACAGACATATACCCTGGGGCAAATAATACATTATATGTTAATAAAAATTTTAAAAAAAAGAGACATGTACAATAATGTTTACAAAAGCATTATTTTTAATAACAAAGTCTGGAGATCACTTCCGTGCCCTTTAATGGCTAAAAGAATAAACATATTTTCATGTACTTGTACTAAGGAATACTATACAAAATTAAAATAAAGTGTAACTACTATCCCTATACTTTGAAGACTTTTAATCAGGAACAGATGCTGAATTTTGTCAAATGCTTTTTCTGCATCATCTGAGAGGACCATGTGGTTTTTCTCTCTTCTCTTATTGATTTGTTCTATCACATTGATTGATTTGCAAATATTGAACCACCCTTGCATCCCAAGGATATGCCTTGATCAGAAAGGATGAATACCCACCTTTTGTATCAACATAGACAGGACTGGAAGAGATTATGCAGAGTGAAATACATCAAGCCGAGAAAGTCAATTATCATATGGTTTTACTTATATGTGGAGCATAAGGAAAAATGTGGAGGACATTGGAAGAAGGAAAGAAAGGGTGAATTGGGGGAACTTGGAGGGGTTGATGAACCATGAGAGACTGTGGACTCTGAGCAACAAACTGAGGGTTTTGGAGGGGGGTGTAGTGGGGAGTTTGGGTGAACCTGGTGGTGGGTATTGAGAAGGGCATGTACTGCATGGAGCACTGGGTGTGGTACATGAACAATGAATCTTGGAACAATAAAAAAAATAAAATAAAATTATGGAAAAAAAATGAAGTTTAATCAACATCAACACAGTTGATCATCAACACATCAACACATCAACACAATACAAATATCAACACAGTTCAACAACTAAAACAAATATGTTGTTGAGAAAAAAATAGTCACAGAAGAATACCGTATAAAAGTGACAAAACCAGGCAAACAAACTGCACATTATTGAGGAATATATGATCAAAACAGGATTTTGCTTAGAAATAAACAGATATAAAAATGAAAGAAATATTAATACTAGGTTTAATAGAATATGTATTTCTTGGGGGAGGATAAGAGATATGATAAGGGCATAAAAAAGCTTCAAAGTTCATAGTAATATATATTTAAGCTGTGCAATAGACTCTCCTTTTGTTCATGCTTAAAATAATAGATTCAAATTTTGTTTGTTTTTTTAATAAGTTTCACATATTTTAGAGTGAATTGGTCTTTAAAAATTATACCATAAACATCCTTTATGTTGCTATCCTGACCTAATAGTTACCTGGCAAATAGTTGTCCAGAATTGGTTGTACAGTGACTTCCTTCACCTAGTTATTTAGACATTTAGATAGCTTCCTATTTTCTAATAGTAAGAAAAATAATGAAATTCTTCATTCATACAGCATGTAGTTATTTAGTATGTAATCAATATGAGTATAATACTATTGAGTCAAATTTCATTAAGTATAACGTTTGACTTTAACTTGGATTCATGGGGTTGCCTATAATTTTCTTCAAATTGACAAAGTATGTCATTGGTTTATGTGTTCTCAATGGAAGAATGTTAATAGTGAAATAAAATAATTAGAAAAATTGAAAGCATTAGAAGTAATAGGAACAGAAGCCCTCTCCAGGTATGTGAGACCTCAGGCAAATTGTTTTTGAGGGCCCCATCTATATAGACAATTTGATTAAAAAATTTGTTTCAAATTCATGGTTATATGTTGGGCATAGTGACTTTTTTTTATAAGGATAGAATAAACAGTAGGGAAGAACTATTTGCATACTATTTACAGTGCAGTTAGACACAATCTTTTCTCTGCTGGTCCATGAACTACTTCTTTCTTTAGGTGCCATCGAATATGTCATTCCTAACTAATTCTATATTTTCCACTGTAAAAACAAAAGGATTATTAATGCTGTTATTCTGATAATGTTATGACTCTTTGGACCCTGCTTGTATAGAAACAATACAGAACATCTTGATTCTGAAGTTTCCTAATATCATTTATTTAAAGCATCATTATTCCTGATACTGAGTTATTCTTGGTATCAGCTGTGAATATTGGTCTCCAATTACTCTATTCACAGTTACAACTGTACTTTGTGATGATGACACTAAATGCAACTTAGCATCTGCAGGATGATGTAAACAATAGTTCATTTTCTGGTCATGTTAAATGTACCAGTTAGGACTTTACAGCATAAACTGTATCTTCTTTTGAACACTTTAGAGCTAAATATTGCACTCCTAGAATGTAATATTTTTTCAGTATTCATCTGCCTTCTATACAATAACACCAGTGGGAGGATAGTGAGAGGCACGGAATTGAGTTTAAAGAGTGGCCCCACTTGGATGAAGAGTGTCTCTCTTCCAGCATGGCTTTAGACATGGATTCATGATGTCAGCATGCTATTGAAGCAAGAGAAGATGTTGATCAGAAGGACCTATTGGGCTTGAGGAGCAACTGTCCAAAAACCCTGAGGGGAAGTAATCTTGACCACAAGGATTGCTGCCACATCATGTGGGGGGAAACAAAAGTGGTGGAGTGACTGCTCTGACTGCAGTTGCAAGAACACACAAGAGAAAGGATACTTGGTGCCACCTTCACCATCCCTGGGTGCTGTAGACTGGATGTAGCAACACTGTTTCTATATGGATGGGCAAGTATCGATGCTGAGCCCAGACACAGCTTAAGGGTAAAATAGGGTGCTGGACCATTGATTACTCAGAGCTCTGAACTTATCCTTTGAATTATGTGAATGAAAGCCATCCAAAATCACATTGCCTGCACCATTCTGGTGACCCAACTTCCCATAGTCCTATAAAAGCAATACCAATCTGCCTGATGGAAGCAATCTGTTTACCAGACAACTCACCTAGAACTTGGGCCAGACCAAGTTTAGGACAACTCAATAGTTATGATTACCAGAGATCTTCAGGGTATCTGGTCAACCTAATGCATGGTCAAAAGGTGTCCCAAAGGAGATAAATTGGGACAGGGCCATGCCAATTCCAGTTCTTGTGCAGGGTAACCTGTCCAGATGACTCCACAATACCACTAGCCGTGGGCATAGGAAGTGATTGAAAATTTTAATAGGCAATTCTTGGCCACTAGGATCCATATGGGCCCAAGTCTTGAACTGCCCTGCATGGGTGGTACCTCTGGCCTTTTTCAGTCCTAGACACTAGAAATGAACTAGAAAAATTTGAAGGGGGGACTGCAAAACAATGATACCCACAGGAATGTAGATTTCAGGGCAGAGCCTCATTTGTGCATAAAGACAGTGCTGAATCAAATATTCAATATTGAAAAATATTTGACCAAATATAACAAAATCAATCACTCAGATACCTTTTGTATTGAAAAATCTAAAATATCAATTGGTATTAACATGAAATATTCATTAGCATGTGTCTACAGAAAAAAAATTTAGATAGCATTCACTCTTTGATAGATTACTTATACATTCATTATATGTTTACCATATGCCAGATAATGTCCGAGGGATACAACAAGTTTTCTGGTGTTTTCTATACCTGCTGTAATGTTAAGAGTCTTAAGATACTAAGACTCATAAAAATGTTTATAATCTTTCTTTGATTAATGCAATTTTAGAGAACCTAATATTAGGAAATAAGGCAGACTATAAAAGCTATAAAGAAGGAAGATATATACTTAAGTGTCACTCAATATATCGAATATTACAAATAGCCAAAATATCTATCAATAGTAGATAATCTGATACAACTATTGAATATTGTACATCTATTTGTACTGGAAATATAAAACTATCTAAATTATAGCTTTGATTTAATATATTTTAAATTATAAAATAATGCAAAACTATATATTTTTCCTTCTAATGACTGTGATCACAGCTATATAAATGTATGCTTTCATAATGATGAGAATCAATAGCGAACAAGAAAATATGATATAAGCAGTTGATATAGTGACTTTTCTTACTATTTTGATATGTGTGTAGGATATTCAAGTTGAGAAAAATTAAATAAAATTAATGATTGCCTCAATGACCAAAGTCTCAAATGATCCTTTGACTAAGTTGTATTCACCTATACAATAGTGAAACCTATATGCTGAGAGTTGTCTTTCATTTATTCATTTAATCATTTATTCAATGATTTTTTTTCCCAAATAGGACACCTCTATTCTAAATACTTTTTTCTAAACACTAAATATGCGTGGAGAATAGAAAAGAGGAGAATGTATCAGAGGTTCTATTTTGCATATATTAAGATAAAAAAACCTACTTTTCCATCCTAGTGAGATTTAAATTCATGGCACTAAGTAAGTGAAGAGTAAATAGTAGATAGCTAACCAATGAGCTGAAGTAATATGCTCATTAATGTCCTAAGTACCATGAATAATAAAGTAGAGCAGATGATAATTATACAGAAAACTAAGATTGCATCAGATTCAGAAAAGTCTTATGCAAATAAAAATAAAACAAGATAATAGAATAGAAAGTCATAGCAAAAGATGGAGATTAAGGCAAAGGAAGTCCTCTTTGACTAAGTAACAGGCCTGATTCCAGAATGATGAAAAAAATCAGGCATGAGAAGTTCTCAAGGAAGAAACATCCAGATAGAAGGAACATATCTTAAACATTTCCTGAGGTAGGTCTAGTCAGATAATACCATAATAGGGGATGGTAATAACTTTAGCATTATTTAAATGTGATGGGTAGCCATTGGATATTTTAGGCAAGTGGAATATTTCAAACAGACCTTTGACTGCTTTAGATATGTGTTTGTGGAATGGCTGGGAATTAAAAGTGGAAACAAAGAGATAAGATTGTTAGCTTTTAGAAACTCAAGTTTGTATCTGGTAGTGGCTTGAACTAAGTGTCAGGTAGAGAGCAAGAAAAGAAATTTAAGGAGATATATTTTAGAGGTAGAACTACCTCTAAATTAGAGATTATATGAGATTAGTGATAATATGAATCTGATGAATCTGATTGTTTCTTGTGAATAAATGGAATCAGTGACAATTCCCATGGTTGTTAGCATTTTATGAGTTGGGGAAAACTGAGAAAGAGGAGGGCAGCATTTCTGACATTTCCAGGTTAATTTCAAGGAACCTACTAAATATCCAAAGGAAGATTAGATACCTGATATGAATAAAGTGTGCAAAGCCAAAACAACCTGCTAAGCCAAAACAACCATATTCACTAGTATGCCACATATTGTAAAGCATAGAGAGGAGGTATAAGTTTCTAGGGCATTGTATTCATATCTCTTATATACCATTTATTCGTCTGTATCACATTTTATCTATTTACTTGAATTCTTCCACCATTAAATTAAATTACTTTGAAGTTTGGTGATCTTCATATCAACAGCAACTAGCTCAAAGACTGACCTACAATAGAAGTTCAATAAATGTTTATGAATAAATAAATCTAGTTTGAGGTGAAAATTAAATGGTAAAACAATTCCACATAAATATAAGAAAATGTATCACCATCATCATCATCATCATCATCACCATCATTATTATTTAGTTTTGTGATTTAGTTCCTAAACTGTGTAGAATAAACTTGGTGTATTTAGAGACTGGTAAGGAGTAGAAGTTACTACTGAAGCAGGATAGCATGCTTTCAGAGTTTATTTGAATGTAATTAAAATCCACCATAATGTATAGCAAGTCACAGAGGACAAAAACTATTTACAATTGAAGTCAGCATTGGAGAATTGCTTTTTTTCCAAATATCGAATCAAAAACTTTTGCTCTGCTCTTATTTTTATTGGGCCACCTTGATTGCAGGGATGTGTAAAGTCTGGTGTAATCACACATTTAGTTATCAAATGCAAAAGTGATTTAAGTGTGAATGGGAAGAAACTACTGATATCTAAATCTTAGTGTAAATATTTAGTGTTGCATATTGGATAGAATGTTCTTTAATAAACCTCTGATGAGGGCGCCTGGGCGGCTCAGTGGGTTAAGCCTCTGCCTTCAGGTCAGGTCATGATCTCAGGGTCCTGGGATCGGGCCCCGCATCAGGCTCTCTGCTCAGCAGGGAGCCTGATTCTCCCTCTCTCTCTGCCTGCCTCGCTGTCTACTTGTGATCTCTCTCTCTCTGTCAAATAAATAAATATAAAATCTTTAAAAAAAAATAAACCTCTGATGATACCAGCAATTAGGATTTTTTTTTAAGATTTTATTTATTTATTTGACAAAGAGAGAGAGAGATCACAAATAGGCATAGAGGCAGAGAGAGAGAGAGATTGGGGAAGCAGGCTCCCTGCTGAGCAGAGAGCCCCATGTGGGGGGCTTGATCCCAGGACTCTGAGATCATGACCTGAGCCAAAGGCAGAGGCTTTAATCTACTGAGCCACCCAGGTGCCCTGCAATTAGGATTCTTTAATGAAATGGTCTAAGATCTCCCTGTTGAGGATGATACATAATGTTATTTTTTAATAGATGCCTTTGATCAAATTAGGAAATGTTACTCTATTCCTAGGTTGCTATTTTTTTTACAGAATTTTTTTACTGTGTTATGTTAGTCACCATAAAATACATCATTAGGTTTGATTTAGTGTTCCAAGATTCATTGTTTATGTACAACACCCAGTGCTCCATGCAATATGTCCCTCCTTACTACCTATCACCAGGCTCACCCATCCCTATTCCTACCCCCAAATTGGAAGGGGAGATGAACCATGAGAGACTGTGACTCTGAGAAACAAACAAACTGATTACAGAATTTCTAACCATCCAGTGAGGGAACCACCATTAAACCCTGATAGCACATCTTTTAGCTTGTTAGAACCTTAAAGATGGGACCTATGTCTCCTTCGTCTTTTTATCTTCAATGATAGGCAGAGTGTCTCAGACACAATTTATTTCATTAAATTGGGTATTAGGGGTGTACCATATTGTATCCTTTGCATCATCTATAAAGCTAAATAATTTGGTTTTTATCATTTAGTCTTTTACGAAGTACATCATAGCATTACTATATATCCAATTGTTATCTCAATTTTGCCTTGCTAGGTTAAACTCTGTTTACTCAAGATAGATTAATGCTTTGATATATTCCTGTGTTTGATTTGCCAATATTTTATTTAGAGTCCTTGCATGTACATTCATAAATAACATTGAACTGTAGGTAAGGTTTTTTTTTTTTTTTTTGAGTTTTAATATCAAGTTGCTTTTATTAACATATAATGTATTATTTGCCCCAGGGTACATGTCTGTGAATCTTCGGGCTTACACATTTCACAGCACTTAATAGCACATACCCTCCCCATTGTCCAATGTAGGTAAGGTTTTTATTTGTGCTTTTTCTGCATGATCTTGATAGCAGGATTAAGCTAACTTCATACAATTAATTTGGAAGTTTTCTAATTTTTTAATATACTGGGCTAATTTAAATATTGATATCATTTAAGTTTTTGATAGAAATTGCTGTAAAGGGGTACCTGGGTGGCTCAGTGGGTTAAAGCCTCTGCCTTCAGCTCAGGTCATGATCTCAGGGCCCTGGGATCGAGCCCCGCATCAGGCTCTCTGCTCAGCGGGGAGCCTGCTTCCCCCCCGTCTCTCTGCCTGCCTCTCTGCCTACTTGTGATCTCTCTCTCACTGTCAAATAAATAAATAAAATCTTAAAAAAAAAAAAAGAAATTGCTGTAAAATTATCCATGCATGATGGTTTTGTCAGTGACAAACTGACTCTTCAATTTTTTCTATGCTTTTTTGTTCCTAATCAGGGTTTTGATTCTTCTTGAGCTAAACTTTTTCTTTTGATAAAATGTCATAATTTAGTGTATTAAATTTATATATGGAAACCTCTTGTAACATTTTAATGTCTTCCCAGTCATTTGTAGATTTTCTTAAATCTAGTGTTATTTTTATGTTTGGTCTCCGTTTTTCTCTTGATCAAAATGTTTAGAAGTATGCCAATTTCAAAATTCCTTTTTTTTTAAGTAGGTTTCACAGCCAGTATGGAGCCCAATATGGGGCTTGAACTCACAACCTTAAGATCAAGACCTGAGTTGAGAGCAACAGTCAGACACTTAACCAACTGAGTCATCCAGGCACCCTTAAAAATTATTTTCAAATATCTTGTTCTAGATTTGATTTATTTATCTAGTATGGTTGGTTCATTATTGAATTCTTAATCTTAGCTTTACTTACTCATCTTTTTCCATACATTATTTTTTTGCTAGCTTCTTGACTTGTATGACTGACTGATTTATTTTTCAGTTTTGATGTCTTCTGATATTATTTACCTTAGAACCAGCTCTACTGCAAAACACCCCCAATTCCTATTACCATTGTCTCCACCTGGAGCAAATACACTCTTCTGATGTTAACCATACCACTTAGAAATATGTTTTACTTAATTTATATGAGCAGGCAAAAATTATCAGCATACAATATTTCCTAATTATCCCTTCATGCATCTATTAAGGGAATTTTTCTTAGTCTTTATATTGTCTAGTTTCCTTAGTCACCATGAGTTCTTTTATTTTCTATACCATTTATTTGAGCTATTTTGGTTTTGAATTTATATAGATTGAATTATAGATTATAGATAGAATTATAGATTATAGAATTATAGATAGTGTTAGAAAGGACAAGACATAAAGGATGGATTAGAAATAATGGATTAGAAAGGGTGACATATAGAAAAGAAAAAAAGCCTACCGCCACCACCACCAACACAACAACACAACCTGAAATGATTCTCACAAGCTATCATAGCACAGTGTAGTCCACATATTCCATACATTGTGAAGATAAAAATAAAAAGAAAGGGAAAAAAGGCTGAGGGAGTGGACACTATATGTTAACGAGGGAAAATTTCATAAGAGAATTCCACCCTTTTCTGTCTCCTCTTCCACTTTTATATTTGCTTTAGAGCGTTCATTATTTTTTCAAGTTATTTGCTCATTTTTTTTCAGTGCATTGTTATTAGTTATTTGTATTTGTATTTTTTTCCTGGATATAATTCTTTGATTTATATACGTATTTCTGATGTGGCCTAGTCTCTATCTAATCTTTTCACTTTGTTAATAATGTTTTTGGTGAGATGTTTTATCTTTTAATGAAATCCATTACATTCTTGAAATTTTGAAATTTCAAAAGAACATGTCAAATTATGATTCTCTCTTTTTTAAAAATGTTTACATCATTTGACATTGTCTTTAAAACTGAAGACTTCTTTCTATGTTTACTTCTGAAAAGTTTGTTAAGGTTCCTTTACAAATTTTATTCATTTTTTTTCCATTAATTATTCTGAGCATTTTATTGATGGCATGTTGAAACATTAAATATTCTTTAATCTCTTATACTTTCTCCTATAATTTCCTGATTATTGGACTATGTTCTGAATTTCTTTTGCTTTCTTTTATAATTCCTTTATTTTTTTATTTATATAAGAATATAAAATACACAGGGGCACCTGGGTGACTCAAGGGCAGGGTCCAGGGATAGAGCCCTGCATGGGGCTCCCTGCTCATTGGGGAGTCTGATTCTTCCTCTTCTTATACCCTCCCTGCTTTCATACCCTCTCTCTCTCTGCCAAATAAATAAATAAAATCTCTCTCTCTCGCTGCCAAATAAATAAAATCTTAAAAAAAAAAAGAATATACAATACACACATAATATAAAATAAATACTCAAAAATATTTTTCTCTTTAAACTTTATTCAATGATTTCATTTTTATATTTTTTTCTTATTTTGTAGATATCATATTCTCTGCATTGTATCTGAATACATTTGAGAATTTTTTTAAAGGTATTTTCCATTCTATTTTTAATCTTTCTGCTGTCACATTTTCTTTTAGTTCATCTTGGTCTTTCTCTGTCAAGAGACTGGCATTTCTCATATGTTGAAGACCTTGGTTATCCATTCATATTTTTAGAAAAGAGACTAGGTAATTAGTTTCAGTTCCCTTTACAGTTGTGCAAATACTGCTTCTCACTAATCTTGTTTGAATAAGAAACCTAATTAGAAGCATAATTACATCTACCTGAAGCCATTTGCATGCTTTATTTTATGGTGAGCAGGAAGAATGCAGGTATGTGGTTGGCTATCAGACTGAGTATTCTCTGTCAGAATTAGCAGATGCCATAGATTTGCTATATGCAATTATTTTATGTCTATGTGTGTTACAGAATTCTCAGTCTTGCAAGAATTTTTTAGAAACTGAGATTACAATATTATAGCTTGTATAACTGTTATGCAGACCAGAATGATCCTGTTGAGTGAGCAAAATTCTCTGTTGGACAACTAGTTGCTTAATGATTATGTTATTAGTGCAATGAGACTTATTAGATTATTTATCAATTACTGGGGCTTCCTGCTATGATTTCCTGAGGCATCCATACCTATTATAGGATTGTACTTGACAAAAATTTGAATGCTCATATCCCTGAGATGATCCTTTTCTGCACCAAAGAGTGCCAAGGAAACACTTTCCTGAGGAAATGTTTAATAGGATCATTTCATGTGCATGTGCAGGCAAGTTAATTAGCAGACATTTGCATTCCTGAGTCCCTAGCACTTAGATCAGTGCTATGTGATAAAAGTTTCTATGATAAACAGAATGTATCTGTACTGATGATATGGCAGCCACTAGCCACAGGTGGCAACTGCACACTTGAAAGGTGGCTAGTGTGATGCAATAATTGAAATTTTAATTGTTTCTAATTTAGTTAATTAACATTTAAATTCATATAGTCACATTTAACTAGTAGCCACCCTGCTGGACAGCTTCTACCTAGAAACTTAATATCATCTTTCACAAATGGAACCTATATAACCGTGAGGGTAGCATGATAAAATATTCAGCATATAATAATCACTCCACAAATTTTTGTGAAATTATCCAGAGTTAATTATTTCAGTATATAAACCCAAGCTTAAAAAAAATCTACTGAGAATATCATCTTAATAGCTAATGTCAATTTTTAGTCAAAATGAATTATCCGTTGACTCATGATTATTGTCTTTTCTATATTTTTGACATCTTATGTAGAAAGTAAAGTTTATCTTTTTTCCATCTGAAAAAGAATCTTGTCTTTGCAGAATTGCACTCTTTGGTAATTTATACTTTAAATTCAGCGATTTGGTTCAAGTTAATTAAAATCAGTAAATTTTTCAGTAAAGTATACCACATGCTCAATTCTTGGTGTTCTTTCACCCTTATAATTGACTTATCTTATGTGCTATTTATTTATTTATTTATTTATTCTGAAATAAATAGGAATCTTTGTAAAATAACAAGAGCCTCTTTATCTATTTACATATTTATATATCTCTATAGGTAGGTAAATAAAAGTTACTTCTACCTTAAATTAAAATTATGCATAGCCTATAGCATATTTACTATTTGTGTACATTCACTATAAGGAAGGATTTACTGATAATTGGATTCATTCCCTACCAAAATGCAATAGAGTACAGGAAACAGTGAGAAGACCTGAATTTTAGTAGTGACTCTGTAACTTTGGCATTATAACTTTGGGGCTTCTCATGTAATCTAAGCACCAGTTTTTGCATCTATAAAAGAGGAATGACAATTCTAAAGTCTAATTTAAATTCTTTTGTGGGAATTAATAAAAACAAGAAAACTCAATAAGTAGTTAAAACTAAAGTATTCATTTTTTTAGCAGTTTTTAAAATATTTTATTTATTTATTTGAGAGAGAGAGAAAGAGAGTGCACACACAAGCAGGGGATGCAGCAGGTAGTGGGAGAAGCAGACTCCCCACTGAATGAGGAGCCCAATGCAGAACTCGATCCCAGGACCCCAGGATCATGACCCAAGGCAAAGGCCAACACTTAATAGACTGAGCCACCCAGGCCACATAAAAGTGTTCATTCTTAAAAATCCCAAATGAGGGGCTCCTGGGTGGCTCAGTGGGTTAAAGCCCCTGCCTTTAGCTCAGGTCATGATCTCAGGGTCCTGGGATCGAGCCCCACATCGGGCTCTCTGCTCATTGAGGAGCCTGCTTCCCCCCTCTCTATGCCTGCCTCTCTGCCTACTTGTGATCTCTCTCTCTCTGTCAAATAAATAAATCTTAAAAAAAAAAAATCCCCATTGGAGATTCCAAAGTCCAGTAGAAATTTAAGAATTAATAGGATCACAGTGTTTTGTAACACTTTGGAAAATAATTCTGGATTTTAGACCTGCCTCAGACCCTTAAAAAGCCATTGAACTTGAATAAGTATGTGAACTGTCTTCTTATCCTCATTGTGGATAATACTTAATTTTTCTAAACACGGAGTTTTGTAAAGGTTTTTATAAAGATCCAGGTGAATTCCTGTGAAATAATTGTGTGAACTATTATTATTTTATTATTAAAACATAATAAGGCAAACAAAAAAATACTGAATGAATAAGAATGAATAAAAAAAGACATCAAGTGATTTAGGTGGTCAGAGGAGTGACAAGTCTCCAGCCTGGGCCAAGGAAAGCTTTATAAAGGAGAGATTGAAAGCAAATAGGAATGCACTATACTCAGCCCGTATTTCAACATCTTTTTTACTTGCATTCCTTTCATTTCAAAATCTAAAGCAAATTAAGAGAAACTTTAAGATCAGGGAAAGGCCAGTAGAAGATAATAGTTCAGTTTAATGAAATTGTATTGTGTCAACACAGAAGGGCAGAGTGCTCAAATAAATTGTTAGTGTTTCATTTTATTTTATTATTTTATTTTATTTTATTTTATTTTTTAAAGATTTTTTATTTATTTGACAGAGAGAAACACAGTGAGAGAGGGAACACAAGCAGAGGGAATGGTAGCAGGAGAAGCAGGCCTCCCGCAGAGCAGAGAGCCCGATGCGGGGCTCGATCCCAGGCCCCTGGGATCTGACCTGGGCCAAAGGCAGACGCTTAATGACTGAGCCACCCAGGCACCCGTGTTTCATTTTATATTCTGTGAAGTCTATATCAGAAAAATTTAATAATCAGTGAAGACAGCAAATTCATAATGTGTAAGAATTATTGTATTTTATTTAAATGATATTTAATATCAATAAAAGTAAATACAAAGATATGATAAAATATAACTTGATTTCCTTGCATCTTACCCTTGTCCCTTCAGTTCAATTTAACAATTTCAATGGAACTGACATTTCTTCTCTTGATGGTTGTTAATTATTTAAGGTATATATTTTCCAAATATGCTATTACTTTATGTATTTGACAAATTACAGAATTTTTTTTACTGAAATTTTTTGAAATGGCTTTTGAAATACTTTTTCTTTACTTTGTGTCACATTCAAATTTTGTGAAATGATTTTTCTACTAACAGTGCTACAAATATAACACTTTTAAAGAGGATAATTCCATTCAGACTATTAATTAAAATAGTTTATTATAAAGTATCATGATTATATTTTTTAAAAAATTCTTTCTTTGGTGTTTCTTGTTTTTAAGACAATCAAATTTTTAATTTCACAGTTTTTGTTAAGCTTCTTCCTTGTGTTGGAAAAGTATTCTGATGCTTTTTAAGTTATTTTATTCGGGCTAATCCACTGAAAAGCTATCCTTACAATAATGATCACTTGCAAATATTCTACTAAGATTGGGGAGATTTTAACAAAAGTCTAATATGACAAACAATAATATGTCCAAAAGAAAAAACAGTGTGTGAATATGTTGCACTTATTTGGAAACAGCTTTAGTTTATGACAGTAATTTGCATGGTACTTGGAAAAATGTTTGCAAAAATTATGTTATAATTTGAATAATGTAATTGTACATTAAATACTATACAACTGATATACTATTAAGTGCTGTAAACTATGATCTCTATGAAAAAATGTACTTGTGTGCTCATCAAACACATTACAGTTAATAATTCCTGTCCTTCTATAGAAACAAATTGGGATAATTTTCCAAATGTTACTTTGTTAATGTTTGACTTTACATGTCTTGAATGTTTACATGGTCACTTTTAAATATAAATATTTTCTTCTACATAAATTTGTCATTAATCATTAAAATATTGGGAAAAGTTAGCCATTCAAAGAAGAGATTTAATGTTTATTGAAAATGAATCCATTTTATATCATAAAGGGGTCAGTTCCATCTTATAGCACTGTGGGTTCAAAAATTTGAAAGATGAAAGAAATGGTGTACTTTTTTTGTTATTATTACTCATCCCTTATTTCTGTAATTTCTAATTGAGAAATGAATGTGTCTCAGGTAGTTATCTAGTCATTAAATATACAGCAGTTAGGAAATAGTCAACAGCCATGCCATGTGTAACTAATGTTATAATGTGAAGGAGACATGGCAGAAAATCATGAAAAATAGTATATAACATGTCAGATGAAGATAAGTGCTACAAAAATATTAACAGAGAGGAGAAGGGAGGACAAAGAACAAATGTAATTTTGGATATTACTTGATTTAGTAGAGTCAGAGAAGTCTTGTTATCTGAGAAGCCATAGGGGGAAGAGTACAATGTAGTATAGGAAGGTGAGGAAGGTCATATTTCACATAAAGGTACATGCCAGTGCAATATCCTGAGTTTGGAATATTCTTTCTGTGTCCACAGTACTGTAGTGAGACCTGTGTCGCTAAGTGGAGGAAGCAAGTACAGATGAGTTAGAGATGAAGCCAGCAAGAATGCAGGGACAGATCACAGAGGACCTTGCAAGTATGTTATTGGCTATTACTCTGAGTGAGATGGGAAGCTACTAGAGGGACTCTTGATTTGTTTTGATTTATAGAGTAAAAAGAAATGGCCAAATTTGGAATGAAAAATGAAAATGTTAGCTTAACAGGGAGCCCATCCAGTGTGGCTGAGAGTGCTAATGGGTTCAGTCACATTTAGATCTATAGTCACTATAGATCAAAGATGCCACTATACTTTGAAGCTGGACATTTGTATACTGTATATCTCACCACTTCTGTGCACAGGTATGTACCTCAAAAACTTTTGCATGTATGTATCAGGACACACACACCCACATTTTCTTATCAGCACTGTTCACAATGGCAAAAATCTATAAAGAATTGAAGTGTTCCTTAACAGGAAAAAAGAAAAATTATAGTGCATTGATTATTATATAGAAGTGAAAATAAATGAGCTAGGTGCACATGCAGCAGAGATGGATCTTACAATCAATGTAGGAGAAAAACAGCAAGTCCCAGATTATGTAAAATGTGACATGATTTTAATAAGTGTCTAGAAAAAGAAAAAGCAAATCATTTATTAATAGGGATAACTACATAAGTAGTTATCCAAGATAAATGAGAATATTAAATATAATCATGAACAATACACAAATTTAAGAGGGCAAGATAAGAGAGGAGTACATAGATGCAATGGTATCAAAAATTTTCCACTTCATAAAGTTAATGGTGTTTTACAGGTGTTTATTTTT
>CM053603.1:100603787-100638416 GCA_028646535.1 Procyon lotor
GAAGATTCAGAGAAAGGGGAACCCTCCTACACTGTTGGTGGGAATGGAAGCTGGTACAGCTACTCTGGAAAACAGTATGGAGGTTCCTCAAAAATTTGAAAATGGAGCTATCCTACGACCCAGCAATCACACTACTGGGTATTTACCCTAAAGATACAAATGTCGTGATCCGAAGGGGCACGTGCACCCAAATGTTTATAGCAGCAAAGTCCACAATAGCCAAACTATGGGAAGAACCTAGATGTCCATCAACAGATGAATGGATACAGAAGATGTGGTATATATTGTACATGTCTCTTAGTGCATACAAGTGAGAATATCTCCTTAATTATGTACCTGAGAGTGAATTGCTAGATTGTAAGTATGCATTTCTTTAACTTTGTTTGACTATACCAAATTGTTTCCAAAATGTGTCAAACAGTATACCCACAAGCAATGACTGATAGTTCTTTTTTTACACTTTTTTACCACTTGATATTGTCAGCATTTTAGATTTTTGCTTATACTGATGGCTATCTAATATATGATTATAAATTATACTAATCATTTCCCTAAGTATAATGGCTCTTTTGTTTTCACTCCTTGAAAAATAATCACTCATTAATTCGATATAGCTGGAGTTTCCCCTTTTTTGATAAGTGGTTACTTAAAAATTTCTTCCTACACTCTGGTCCCCTTTTTCCTTTATATGGAATACAATACAGCTACATTTTTAAAATCTTTGTCTATGACTTGAGTATGAAATGGTATCTCATTAAAATTTAAATTGCATTTCCATGCCTACTAAGGAGAACTTTTGCCCTTACCTGTTTTCTTTTGGGTGGTTTGTTCTCTTCCTCATTATTGCATAAAATTTTTAGGGCATTATTGTTGTTACAAAGTTTTAGCTTCTCTTCAGTTACCTTATAGAGTCTTTGTCTGAAAAGTATTTTAATGTCATTGAATCCACTAATCTTTTTATTTGAAATTTGATAATGTTTTATCTTGAGGACATTAAAATATTTTACTTTGGCCTTTCACTTTTAGGTCTTTAATCCAAAGGGCAAATAATTATGTGAAGGATGGAAAGAAGTTGTTCCATTTCATTTTTTTTCATATGAATATACAATATGAACAGCAACATTTATTAAAAAGATCTTTTCCAAACTAATATGCAAAGTCATCAAGTACAAAATAATTGTTTATCTGCTAGGATGTATATCCACTGCTGGATGAACATTTGCTAGTATTGGTCTATTTTTTTTATTTTTCCACCAATAACACATTACCTCATCATTAGAACTTTATAATAAGCTTTGATAACTGGTAAAGTGAACTGATAAAGTGAGTACTTTCTTTAGAATTAACTTATAGATTTCCACAAAATATTAGGATTTTGCTTTGGATTATCTTATATAGAAAGATCAACTGAGAATTTACATTTATACATATCAATCCTCTATATTTATGTATCTTCGTATCATTCAACAAAGTTTATTCTTTTCTCCATGAATATTTTCATGGAAGGAATGACAAGAATCTTCCCTGATTTTTCAAGAAAAACTCTGAAAACAAAAACAAAAATAATGAAATGACATCTTGAATTCAATGAAAGTAAATAGAATGTCAATGTAAGTTCATATATCTAGAGGTTAAGATCTTTCAGAGAGATGTTAATACCTCCAGAAGTTAATTTAATACAGCTGGTTTCCCCTTTTTGATGAGTGATTGCCTAAAAATTTCATGTCTACAGGTTAATAATTTTCAAAGGAGTGTAAGAGAGATATTTTCAGACAAATAGAAACTGATACACTTAATCACCACCAGTCTACAGTATTTAATCTTTTGTTTTTAATCTTTACCACTTAAAAATTCTGCTGATTTTTTTTCTGGTGAAAAGAAAATGATTCTAAATGGAAACAAAATGAAGAAAGATATGAAGAATTCCAGCTAAATATATGGTAAACATAAATTAATATTAATAGATTAAGACAATAAATACCTTGAGAAGTTGAAAATATATGTAGAGACATATAGCAAATATAGCACAAAATACAGGAGAGGTCTAAATGGTGTAAAGTTATTTCATTGTTCAGAAAATGAAAATGTTTAAAGGTAGTTGGACTATGAAGTCATAGATACAACATGCAGTCTGTCATGTAGCCAGTAGAAGGAAAAAAAAAACACAGATGCCATTAATCACCTAGTAGTGGGAAAAAATGGAATAACCACAATCATTTAGATAATAAAGATCAATCTAAATAAGGCATAAAAAGAACAATAATGCAAGCTGAAGTAAAGAAATGAATAGAAGAGAAGCCAAACTATATGGAAAGCCATCCTTCAGTACAGAAAAATAAAAAAATTCAAAAGTTGGCTCTTTGAAAGTTTAATCAAGTTGTTAAATCTCTAATAAGACCAAATAAGGAATTAAGGGAGAAACCACTAAAAGATATGACAATACACTCTTCTGATATTAGCAAAATAATTATAAAATATTATCTAAAGCCTTATGACAATTTGACACTTTAAATGAAATTATCAAATTCTAAGAAAAATGCATTTTACCAGAAATAGACATACATAAATATAGTCAACTCATCTTTGACAATGGAACAAGGGCAACACAACTGAAAAAAAGATGGTCTTTTCAACAGATAGTGCTGGATACACTAGACATCCACATGCCAAAAAATAAATAAACCTAAACACAGATCTTAAACTTTTCACAAAAATTAACTTAAAACGGACTTTGGATATAGATGTAAAATGTAAAACTACAAAACCCCGAGAAGATAAGATGGAATAAAATCTAGATGACATTGGGTATGTTACATTTGGTAACACCAAGTTACCATTTATGAAAGAAATAACTGATAAGCTGACTCATTAAAATTAAAAATTTCTGGGGTGCCTGGATGGCTCAGTGGGTTAAAGCCTCTGCCTTCAGCTCAGGTCACGATCTCAGGGTCCTGGGATCCAGCCCGCATGAGCTCTCTGCTCAGCGGGGAGTCTGCTTTCCCCCCTCCTCTCTGCCTTAGTCATCTTCTGCCTACTTGTGATCCCTGTCTCTGTGTCAAATAAATAAATAAGAACTTTTAAAAAAAATTAAACATTTCTATTCTGTGAAAGATGTTGTCAATAAATGAGAAGACAAGCCACAGGAGGGGAAAATATATTTGCAAAAGACACATCTGATAAAGAATTGTTATCCAAAATATAAAAATAAGTTGATATTCAACAACTAAAAAATAACTTGGTAAAAAAAATGTGCAAACAACCTGAATAGACATCTCACCAAAGAAGACATATAGATAGCAAATAAGCATATGGAAAGATGAAGCATATCATATGGCATTAGGGAAATGCAAATTAAAACAGCAAAGAGATACCACTACATATATCTTAGAATAGTCAAAATCCGGAACACTGACAACATCAAATGATGGCAAGAATATGGAGCAACAGAAACTCTGATTCATGGCTGGTAGGAATGCAAATGATATAGCCACTTTGGAGAGTGGTTTGGCAGTTTCAAACAAAATTAAACATACTCTTCCCATACAATCAGGCACTCATACTCCTTGGTATTCATCTAAATGAGTTGAAAAATTATGTCTAAACAAACACCTGCACAAGGATATTTATAGCAGTTTTATTCATAATTGCCAAAACTTGGAAGCATCTAAAATGTCCTTCAGGAAATGAATGGATGGGAAAACTGTGCTATATCCAGACAATGGAATATTATTCAGCAATGAAAGAAATGAGCTATCAAGCCATGAAAGGACACAGAAGTCCTTAAATACATATCACTAAGTTAAGGAAGCCAGCCTAAAAATTCTACGTACCATATGATTCCTACTATGTAACATTCTGGAAAAAGACAAAACTATGGAGGCAACAAAAATATTATTGGTTGCCCAACAGCTATACATTTTAAAATACTTTACAAACTAAAAATGATAAGTAGTCTGTACAGAGGGTTTTCTGGTCATCAATTTGTTCATATTGTGAGAATAATCCACATTTTCACTAATCTTGGAGCAAATGATTCCACCCTTAGTCATCTTCTCTCCTATATGCACTCTCATCCAGGGCAAAGTATATAAATTCTGTTTCTGTCCAGTTCATATTTCCTATTTTAAGCTCCACATTATAAATCACATTGCATGGGGGTGCCAGGGTGGCTCAGTCAGTTAAGAGAACAACTCTTAATTTTGGGTTAGGTCAGGGTCTCAGGGTCATTAAATCAAGCCCTGTGTTAGCTTTGGGCTGGGCTTGGAGACTGCTTAAGATGATCTCTCTCCCTCCTGCCCCCACCTTCTCTTAAAAAAAATTTTTTAAAATCCCATTGCATGAGACTCCTGGGTGGCTCAGTAGGTTAGGCATCTGCCTTCAGTTCAGGTCATGATCTTGGGGTCCTGGAATCGAGCCCCGCCTTGGAATCCCTGCTTCTCCATCTCCCTCTGCTACTCCCTCTGCTTATGCTCTCTCTCTCTTTCTGTCAAATAAACAAATAGAATATTTTAAAAATCTCATTGCATAGCCAATATGAATTTTATAGGTTTATGTATTTTATGGGCTTTTAAAAATTAGTATGTCTTAGAATTCTTCATTTTCCTCCCAGTAACCTGACCAACCACAAATTTCACCAAAATGATAAATAGCACCTCTGGGCCCTCTATCTTTCAGATCGAACTTTTTAAAATTGCCTTTTATATTTCTCTTTACTTTATACCCCACATCTAATCCATTAACAAATTTTGTACACTCTACCTTCAAAACATTAATATTCCCATCAATATACACAACTCACAGTGTGACCAACTATCCAACTATCGAGTCTCATCTCTCACTCACTGCCTCATCAATTTTAAAAGTATGGGCAGAGATAACAGGAACCACTGAGGCATACTGAAGCAGGCAGAGGCTAAAAAATCCAGGAATCAGCTAAAGGGGATAGAGTGTTTATGAAAAGTATCTGACGAGAGTTGGAGCACTGAGAGAAGGCTGCTGGAAAGAGCAGAAATTCTTCTTAGAGAAACATAATTACCTCAGTGGCAACCTGTGGCACGGCACAGTGAACAAGAACAGTAAGTAGTCCACCATCATTCTCCACCAATTTGCTGATTTCCTGGAAGAATTTCTCATCTTAGGAACCATAAAGGAACTGAAAAGGCTAAGGAACTTATTTTAAATAGCTTCCTGAAGCACAAAGAAGGGTGGAAGGAAGATTTGCAAAGGCAACACAAAATATCCAACCAATATATCTAATTTTATATCACACCCTTACATGAATTATAGAACAGTTACGTATTGAATGCCAGCAATATCCCCGGCACCCTTGCATGCTGGAGACGTA
This sequence comes from Procyon lotor, assembly GCA_028646535.1. Lineage (NCBI taxonomy): Eukaryota > Metazoa > Chordata > Mammalia > Carnivora > Procyonidae > Procyon > Procyon lotor. The sequence continues at coordinate 100,609,132 of CM053603.1, forward strand.
GTGGCAAACACAGCCCACCACACGCCTTATCTCACTGAAACCACACTCTGTTGAGGGCAAAACCACTGAACAAACTAAAAAATAAAGAAGTAATATCATGTTAGGCAGTATTTAGTGACATGAGAAGGGTGTTGAGATTCAAGATGGTATTTGAAAGAAATGTGGCAAGAAAGTCAGACCTTGATAAATGGAGCGAGAAACTTTTTTAGGCAGAGGAAACAGCAAGAACTAAACCCTCCGGAGGTTTTGTAGAATAGATGAATAAACATTATTTTTATGCTATATTGAAGTATTCTTTCACAGCTATTATTTTATAAAATTTTCTCATTAGTAAAAGAAGGTCCTTATACCTAATCCATAGAATGTGAGAATGATGCTGAGCATGGTATCTGTCCTACAGTAAGAGCTCAAAAAAGAGTAGAGACTTCTCTATCATTTATTATTGTTTTCTTCATGATTGTAATTACTACTATATTTCAAGGTCAAGGCTATTTTCATTGACATACAATTGTCTCTTAAAAGATTTAAACAGGAAGAAAAAAAAGAAGACAATAGTATTAATTACTTCGGAATAAATCTTTACATACAGCTGAAGTCCTATTATAAAAAGTATTTTTGTTGCAATTAAATTGAGTGGCTTCCATGAAGAGAAGCCAGGTCACATATATTTAATGAAATGATATGGCCAGATTTATTCAGTGGTAGCTCTGATACCAAACACAACCAAAAAATCAATTCCAGGTATAATCATCTACATTAATTAGTGATGTTTTAAACTATACCAATATTCTTTGACTGCAATGTCCAAAATTATCTTTGTACTAAAAAATTTATACTTTTGTATAATATGATATGTGTCATGACACCATGACATGACACATGATATGTGTCATGACAATATGTCATGATACCACATAGAAGCCTGTGATAACCGCTGAAACATGTATTACTGGAAAGCAGTTATTCTTAGTATTTCCTCCCAAATGCACCTATATTCTTTTCTTGACCCTTTTCATTGTTTTTGCTTTTTTCTTAATGTCCAACATCATTTTTATTCATCTCTCTCATTGTCTCACTCACTCACTCACTCTCACAGTACTTTTCTAAATTACTTAGGTTTACAACAGAGTCCTAAGTGGGCATCAAGGGACCCTAAGTTGAATTTCCTTTTTGTTGTTGGCTTTTTGTTGTGTTTTTTTTTTTTTATTGTTGTTTTTCTCCTTTTAAGGAATTTTGAAGCTAAGAAAAGTTTTGTGCTTTGGGGGTTGATGGACAAAAGTTCTAGCTGATTAAATATGGTCTAACTTATTGATACTGTGTTCCCCCCCCCTTTTAATATTGTACTGTGGAGAAAAACTATTTTGAGCCATGGAGTTGGTGTTTACAAGAACTTTTCACTTTTGTCAAAATGTTACGATTGAAAAGCATCTGCGTCTTCAGTTTCCTAATATTTTCTTAAAAGATCTAGTGTCCTTTTTGTACACTAAACAGGTGAATGCTGTTTTTTTCAACCTACAATAAATTTCACTGAACCGAACCTAAAAAAAAAAAATTAATTATTAATTTATATAATTAATTATATAATATAATCATATTATATTATATATATTAGAATATATCATTAGAATGTATGATATTCTATATATTATATATATTGTATATATTGTAATGTATATAATATTATATATTATATACATTATATATTATATATTATATTATATATACATACATATATATAATATATATAGTTATATATATTATATATATACATACATACATACATATATATATATATATATATTCAAATTCAAAGGGATTCTAATGAGGACATTGGAGGCACCAAAAACTGAGCTGTGCAGATTCGGTTTGCAATTCCGTGAAGTTGGCGTTCCTTGGTCTCTCTAGCCAACCTCTTGCTCCACTTGCCTGTGCCTGGTGATGATGGTCTTAGAGGCCCTCGTCATCCTCACCTGCATTTCCCCCTCTTTGCCTCTGCTAGGCTCGTCTCACCCAGCATTTTATCTACAGCTCCCTTCTGAATTCTTTTCTCTCTTTTGACATTAAAGGTTTGGCAGAGGTAGCCTTCCTCTCTAAAATGTTTATTGGGGACGCCTGGGTAGCTCAGTGGGTTAGCCTTCTGACGCTTGGGTTCCACTCAGGTCTTTGTTTCAGGGTCCTGGGATGCAGCCCATCGGCTGACTCTGTGCTCGGCAGGGAGTCTACTTCTCTGCCTCTCTCTCTTCCTCTGCCCCTACCCCCACAAAATAAATAAATCCTTAACAAATTTTAAAAATATAATATTTATTATTTATTTTTTTCAAAGGTCCAAAGTTTTATTGTTTCGAATACGTTCTCCAGCAGCCCCCCAACGCCCCTCCCCCCCACCCTCCATCCCCAATACAGAATAAGGCTTGACCACAGACCCCCACCCCTGGGGCCCCAGCTAGGAGGCAGAGGGGGCTTCCAGTTTGGTTTCAGGGCACCCCCTTCCCACCCCCCCCACCCATCTGCCTATGGGCTAATCCTAGGAGCAGCTAGGGGTGAAGGGGTTGGACCAATGCTGGGGTAGGGAGTGGGAGAGGGATAGCAAGCACTTGTATATATAGAATATCATTAGAATCCCTTTGAATTCGAATATAAATATATTTAATTAATTATAACTAATAAATTAATTTATTATTAATAAAATTTTTATTTTATTAATGGTTATAGATTATAGACTAAATTCATACAAGAGTACCTACTGTATGTATATGGATATGAATTATATGTGGTTTCAGGCCTCAATTAGTTTATGATCCAATCAGATATGTTAAATCTTTTTCCTAATGGTCAAATGACTATTCCCTATAGTTTGTGACATTTCACTTTGGAAAGACCCCTCTGAATTTGTAAGAAATGGATACAGTAAAATAACATGGACTGGTAAAAAAATATATATATATATTTTTTATATTTATTTATATAAAGGTATATAAATAAGGTACCTTATAAGTAAGAGTGTATAAAAAAGAGTATATAAATAAGAGTGTACATTATATATATATAAAATATACATTTTATATATATAAAATATATTTAAAAATTGTTAAAGAGTAAAAGAGGAAGAAGGAGGAGAAGAAGGAAGAGGAGGAGAAGAAATAACACGAACATCAACAATAATTACTAAGGTCCTTTGTGTCTTTTACTGCCCACTAAGCACTCCATAGTTATTATCTGTCATAACCTAACACTTATGATAACATATGAGTTAGATACCTTAATTCCACCTTTACAGATAAAAATACCCGAGGACTTGGAGTAGATGGTGCCTTGAATGAATCAGAGCGAAGAAGCAAAAAAATTTAGATGTGCACCTGTGATCCATCTGGACGCAGAGCCCAGGCACCTACACTGAGGTGCCCTGTGTAAAATAGTATTCTTAACTGAAGAAATAGTTAAGAGAGGAGGAAGGCTGGCACATGCACAAATCCCTCTAAGAGTTCTAGGAATATTTTATCTTTGTTTTGTTTTCTGAAGTATTAATTTCTTAAGTGTACTTTAGTGGTGTAATGGATGCAATCTGGCAATGTTAATTATAATAAAAAGTCCCCAGAGCAATTACTCCATAATTCTCACTCTTAGTGTAATAAAAATAACATGTTATTGTCCTAGGTTAATGCTTAATTCCAAACATCTATAGAGTTAATGTATTAACATTTTTATGTTTATTTTTTAAAATAAGCTGAAGTATAAACACTGCTATTTCTCAAGACTGGAAAGCATAATAAAACTATCTTGAGATTAATCACTTGCATAGATTATATTTAAAATATTCTTTCATTGGTCTTTATGACTTTTTCCCAATTAAATTATATATTTTATGTACACTGGTTTTGCAGTTAGACTTCATGTTTTCAGAAAAAAGTTTGCAAATAATATTATGTATTTTTGATTTCTGAGTTTGCTCAAATTGTATATATTATTTTTTATGCTTACGTGTATTTTCTGGTGCTTTTCCAATATTTCTAATTATTTGGGGGATGAAGAATATGGCTTTAAACAATGACAAGTTGCTATTTATTTTTGAGAATCTATTAAGAGTTAGACATGTGTCTTTTGGAGTATGCAAAAGAAAGAACATTGAGAAAAAAAAGAGCAGCAATTAAAAGACAACTCTAAAGCACAGCTTTGTTCTTTATGATTACTAAATAGGTGCATTTTACTGAATATGAGATTATGCTAATTCTGTATTCAGAGGATACTAATGGGTCAAATATGGCAAACATGATTTGGTGGCAAATGTGAGGTTCAGTCCCAGGACCCTGAGATCATGACTTGAGCAGAAGGCAGAGGCTTTAACCCACTGAGCCACTCAGGTGCCCAATGCATTTGTATTTTAACAAATTTTCTCTTCAAAATTTCTTCCTTTTTTATGAATTCCTGATTTTCTTCTTTTTCTCTGTTATAATCAGCTTTGCAATAACAAAATATTTTTATTAATTTATGTTGCCACCTTATTTTGTATCAATTTTATAGCTGGATTTCTTTTACTTATTTATCAAATAAACTTAAATATAAGAAAATATAAGACCTTTAAGATAAAACTAGAGAGGGAGACAAACCATAACAGACTCTTAATCTCAGAAAACAAACTGAGGGTTGCTGGAGGGAAGGGGGTTGTGGGAAGGATGGGGTGGCTAATGATGGACATTGGGGAGGGTATGTGCTATGACAAGGGCTGTGAATTGTGTAAGACTGATGATTCACAGACCTGTACCCCTGAAGCAAATAGTACATTATATGTTAATAAAAAAAAAGAAATAAAATATAAGACCTTCGCATGTGCCCAAACAAGTATTCTGTAATTTCTTACTTGTTTTGTTGAAGTATTCTAAACTTGTTTCTGGAAATAATATTTTTTTCTTTTTGAAAATTTTACAAAATTTTGGTTTTGTAAAAACCAAAGGTTTTTACAAAAGAGGCACATAAGAGGTCTGGAAAAATAAAAAGTTTTAGACACTAAGCTCTATTGCCTTTTCTTTACAATGACTCTGGGGTCATCCCTAAATTGTCTTATTGGTGACCACCCATGATCCAAGCTAATGAGACTTAGAGGGTGCTACGCTAACTGATATCACTAAATCAATAAAAAACAATCTAGTGTCCTAAATAAATACTAGTCACAAAATATGGCTAAGTGGAAAATGGGGGAAAAAGCATAAAACAAAGAGTGAACAAAAGAATCTCCATAAAGTAGTAATCATATACGTTCAGTATAATAGAACAGTAACATATTTTATGCTAAACCTAATAACAGTTTGGAATGAAAATGAGCTGTTGCTTTAATCACTATTAGAAGAAACAGAAAATTAAATGGTTTTCAACTGTGTGGAAAATGATAACAGTCACTTAAAAGATTTAACTTACAGGATTTATTCAAACTTATCAGAGAAAAACTCAATGACTCAATTTTTTTCTTTTATTTTTTTTGAATTTCAACAGAGATTAAATTGTTTTCTGTCTTATGAACTCAGGCAAAGAACAATAAGCTAAGTAAACAATACACTATTTAGGGGTGCCTCGGTGGCTCAGTGGGTTAAAGCTTCTGCCTTCTGCTCAGGTCGTGATCTCAGGGTTCTGGGATAAAGTCCCACATCGGGCTCTCTGCTTGGCAGGGAGGCAGCTACCCCTCTCTCTCTGCTTGCCTCTCTTCCTACTCGTGATCTCTCTCTCTCTCTCTGTCAAATAAATAAAAAATAATCTTAATAAAATAAAAAAATACACTATTTAGCTTATATTAAATTAGAAAGTAAGTACATTTAAAGGTTTTTCAAAAGCTTTTTCATGTTTCAAAGTTCCTTAAGTAAGTTGTTTATTTGAAACATCTGTTTAAACAGATATTAGCAAAAAATAAAAATAAAATAAACAATTAGCATAGTTCATTAAATAAATAAGATCATGTTTAGAAAAGTTATTCTACATCTATGTTAAAATTTGAAAAATAGTTTTATCTTGGCAAAATGAATTTTACCTTAAAAACTGTATATATTAGGGGCGCCTGGGTGGCTCAGTGGGTTAAAGCCTCTGCCTTCGGCTCAGGTCATGATCTCAGGGTCCTGGGATCGAGCCCCGCATCGGGCTCTCTCCTTAGCAGGGAGCCTGCTTCCCCCTCTCTCTCTGCCTGCTACTCTGCCTACTTGTGATCTCTCTCTCTCTCTCTCTGTCAAATAAATAAATAAAATCTTTACCAAAAAAAGAATTGTATATATTAATAAATGTCAATATATTGATGGATTCTAAATAAAACTAATAATAAAAGTTTTGACTATATTTTAAATTTTAATACTATGTTTTAATACTCATGCTTCCCTTTTTCCTTAGTCAGAAAGGAAACTTGTATTTGGGGAAATAGACAAGGTTGATCTTCTTTCTTCTCCAGAAGTACTTCTAAGTTTCTAACATATTTTGACACTTCATCCCCATTCTATCAAAAAAAAAAAAAAAATGGAGAAGGGTAGAGAAGCTATGGGTGCAGGAATTTTCTAACTTCAGTCCTTACATGGTGGAAAAATATTTGGGACTGGCAGATGTTAGGCGCTTTTATGAGACTGTTAAACAAGATCAATGTGAATATATTATTGACATTTTGCCTAAACCAGGTGGTATTTTCCTCTGGTTGCTACTTATCCTTTCTTCCTCAATTTGGGCAAGGAATAGCTGGGATATAATGTTTGGGCTACTGGCAGGGTCATCTGAGGCAACTCACTGGAGCTACAGGATCTACTTCCAAGATTTTTTCTACAGCAAACATTCTGAAATTGACTATAAACTGGGAACTTAGCTAAGTCTTTCAGGAGTCCTGGGTCCATTCAGTGTGATCATTCCTTGGAGTTTGGGCTTCCTCACAGCTTGGAAGCTGTGTTTCAAGAATAAGTTTTACCAAAAGACAAGAAAATGTATGCTACCTCTCCCTTAGACCTAGTTTTGCTAACCAACACACAATCACTTCCGTCATATTCTATTAGTCAAATCAATCATGGAGCTTTCTTTTTTTTTTTTTTTTTTAAATCAACATATAATGTATTATTTGTTTCAGGGGTACAGGTCTGTGATTCATCAGTCTTACCCAACACCCAGTGCTCCCTACAACACATACCGTCCCCAATGCCCATCACCCAACCATCCCATCCCACTCTATCTCCCTCCCTTCCAGCAACCCTCAGTTTGTTTCCTAAGATTAAGAGTCACTTATGGCTTGTCTCCCTCTCTATATTCATCTTGTTTCATTTTTTCCTCTCTTCCCCTACAACTCTCTACCTTGTTTCTTAAATTCTGCATATCAGTGATATGCATCATATCACATCATATGCAATCATATGATGATTGTCTTTCTCTGCTTGACTTGTTTCGCTTAGCATAATACCCTCTAGTTCCATCCACATCGTTGCAAATGGCAAGATTTCATTTTTGATGGTTGTGTAGTATTCTATTGTATATATATTTATATACCATATCTTCTTTATCCATTCATCTGTCAATTATTATCTGGGCTATTTACATAGTTTGGCTATCGTGGACATTGCTGCTATAAACATCAGAGTGCAGGTGACCCTTCATATCACTACATTTCTATCTTTAGAGTAAATACCCGGTAGTTGCTGGGTCATAAGGTAGCTCTATTTTCAACTTTTTGAGGAACCTCCATACTGTTTTCCAGAGTGGCTGCACCAGCTTCCATTCCCACCAACAGTGTAGGAGGGTTCCCCTTTCTCTGCATTCTTTCCAATATCTGTCATTTCCTGATTTGTTAATTTTAGCCATTCTGACTAGTATGAGGTGGTATCTCACCGGGGTTTTGGTTTGTATTTCCCTGATGCCAAGTGATATTGAGCACTTTTTCACGTGTCTGTTGGCCATTCGGATGTCTTCTTTGCAGAAATGTCTGTTCATGTCTTCTGCCTATTTCTTGATTGGATTATTTGTTCTTTGGGTATTGAGTTTGATAAGTTCTTTATAGATTTTGGATACTAGCCCTTTATCTGATATGCCATTTGCAAATATCTTCTCCCATTCCATCGGTTGTCTTTTGGTTTTGTTGACTGTTCCTTTCACTGTGCAAAAGCTTTTTATCTTGATGAAGTCCCAATAGTTCATTTTTGCCTTTGTTTCCCTTGCCTTTGGAGACATGTCTAGGAAGAAGTTGCTGCAGCTGAGGTCAAAGAGGTTGCTACCTGTGTTCTCCTCAAGGAAAAGGAAGGTAACCTTCCATTTCAATGGGAGAAGTTTTAAAGAATGGAAATGACTTTTAGTCTTTCCTAATTGATGTTTATTTCTCTTCAACATTTGTGATATCCAGAAGGAAGCAATTCATGGCCATTAAGGTAAATCTACAGTTATCAGTGACCAAGATTCCTTCTATTTTCCTACTCCTTCATCCTCAACACATGGTTTCCTTCTTGTGGTTCAAGAAGGTCAGCTGAAAAAAAAAAAAAAAAAAAAAAAAAAAAAAAAAAAAAAAAAGAAGGTCAGCTGGATGAGCAAAGGATAAAGAGGAGTGTGCATCCCCTTAATTATAGTTTTATATAAATTTATATTTTATATATATTTATATATATATAGTATATACATTATATATTATTTTTAAATTTATATAAATTTATAAAATTTCTTTTTTTTTTTTTTTAAAGAGAGAGAGAGCATGAACAGGGAGGGGTAGAGAGGGAGAGAGAATCATGGAGCCTGACCCAGCGCTTAATCTCATGACCCTGAAATCATGACGTGAGCTGAAATCAAAACTAAGATTCCTAACCAAACTGAGCCATCCAGGCACCACTAGTAACTAAAATTTCTAATGGGACATTCATTTAAGTATAAATAGCCATTTCTAACTGCAAGGGAATTGCAGAATCTTTAGAAAGAACTTTATATAGTTAAAAACTCAAGTTTTTATTACTTAAGAAAACATAGGGAATGGATATTAGGAGGAAAGCAGTAGTCCCTGCTACAAAACACACATGTGTATCTTTTTTGAAAAGAGAATCACATTTAATAAGATTTTTTGTATTGGTTGGAATTTATTTGCAGATATATTTAGATAAATAAATAAAGCAAAAACAGATTCAGTTCAAAGTATTAGTTAGCTAACTATAATTTCTGAATGCATAGCAAAACATGTAATCAGTCAGAAGAGCTGTGTCAGGAGAAAGGTCCAATCACCTTATTGACTGTTCCAGTAGATATCCCTCTTGACACCCTCACAGCTACAGACACTAGAACCCTTGCCAAGCTGCTACAGAGAAAAACAAATGACTACATGACTGTCCTTGCTGGAAGAGCCATTCAGCTTCACTCAACTTTCACATCATCTTTCTTAATTCTGACAAAGTTATGTTTTAAATTTCTCTATACAACCCAGTTGCAAGGGATGCTGGAAAATGTAGTTTTGAGCTTCATTCTGGGAAAAAGAGGATTCAAAATGAGGAGGGATACCAAAATGGCCAAGCTATGGTCAAAAGAGTTTATGTGTACAAGGAACATTTCTCATTTTATAAGGTATTCATGACCTACTAAAATTAAGAAAAACTGCACTATACTATTTCTTTGAAGACAAAAAAGTATGAAGAAATCACCAAAAAACAATATTTTGAAAACAAAGAAAAATGTGTATTTATAATCACCCCAAATAGTATAAACTGAAAGTAAATTAAGAACAAGAAATAGGGGCACCTGGGTGGCTCAGTGAGTTAAAGCCTCTACCTTTGGCTCAGGTCATGATCCCAGGGTCCTGAGATCAAGCCCCACATCAGGCTCTCTGCTCAGCAGAGGGCCTGCTTCCCCTCTCTCTCTCTGCCTGCTTCTCTGCCTACTTGTGATCTCTGTCAAATAAAAAAATAAAATCTTAAAAAAAAGAACAAGAAATATTTATAATAAATTAGATATTCAGAATTTATATTTTCAAATTGTATATCTCTTTTACAAATGAAAAAAATAACAAAATAAGTAAAAGAAATAGATATATTAATTATGCATATACAGATAGACATTCAAATTTAAAACATTAAAAAAAAGACTCAATGAAAACAAATTAAAAATGGGTCAAAACCATGTTTGGTTTGTCTAGTAACAGAAGAAATACAAACAAGAAGAGAAAAACAAGTAATGCATTTATTTTTAATTTAAAATCTACACTTCTTACCAAGTTCAGAAATATTATGCCTGGTTCAATCATTTATTTATCTCATTTTAATAGAAAAATAGCTGTCTTACATGGAGAAAAACTTACTGGACTTAGAGTGAAAATATCTGGGTTCATACATCCTCTCTGCAAATATCTTACTTTTGACTCTTGTGATGCTCAGTTACATATCTAAGAAAATGAAGATAATGAAAACTTCCTCATAAGTTTATAAGTTTATTATGAGGTTTAACTGAAAAGTGAGTTTATTAACAATTATTGATATATATTAGGTGTTTATTTACTTTTATCCTTTTATTCTTCTGCAACACATGTGCACTACTTTATGACCACCGTCATTCCTTAGTCCATCCTCTTTCAAAATCTCATTGACTCAGATTCATTTCAATTTTCCTCTCTCATCCCAGCTTAGACTCTTTTCACCTTATTTTTTACTTCTTTTCATAGAAGTTTTCTCTCCTCTAATATAGGTCTGCATTCTATTTCCAGATCAATTTCATAAAACATGATCATGATAACAAACGTTATTGCTTCGAGGGGGAAGCTCAAAACAGCTTGGCCTGACATGTCAAATTTTCCATTATCTGGCCCTGATTGTGTAAATTACCTTCTTTTCCACTGAAGTTTTAAGATAGACTCCCTTCCATTCTAATGAAGCTAGACCTTTTAATACTTTCCAAGTACAACATGCTTTTACCTACATTTTGTTTTTCCTCTCTTTAAGTAAATTCGTGCTTGCACTGTTTAAGTCCTCAAAGAACATCTTTTGCATTAATATGGCAGCCAATGAAGTTTCTCAAATTGGGTTTCTCAGGTGTACGTGAGAGTATAATATTTATTCTAGGGGAAAATTTGTTTTATGGGTGTAAAACTTTGAAAATATCCATATCAAAAAGTTCAAGCCATATTCATTTAAGATTTAAATAAAATTTTACTAAATATTAAACAACATGTTCATAGGTCAAAGTGTAGCTAACAACTACAAGTCACAGTTGATATTTTTGTGTTTCATTATGATCTTTCTATGAATAAATTTGCTATTCAAAGCCTAGATAAATTCTAATGAATTTATGAGAATAGCCCCTCTATACTTCTATACTTCCTTTATCTATTTAACTTTTTTTGAAAAAAATTCAAGATATTTGATTAAGTCTGAAGAAAGCAGAAAGTCCACCAATAAACATAAACCTTTAACTTTGCTAGTTCACAGTGAATTTTCTTTTTTTTTTTTTTTACAGACTTTATTTATTTGAGAAAGAGAGAGATATAGACAGAGAAAGGACCTGGACCAGGACCTGGAGATGATGGCCTGAGCCAAAGGCAGACACTTAACTACTGAGCCACCCAGGAGCTCCTCACTGTGAATTTTCTTAATGTTAATGCTGGGAACAGGAAGTCTTGGGAAAGCAGGATAGTGCCGTAGCAATTATCATCAGATGAGATAATGGAAATGGACATATTTAGCCAAGTGTGATGAATGGCAAATTGTGACAAAGCAGAAAGAAAACAGTGATTTACATCACTGATAGATGAGCCCTGGCTTTCTAGTAAGCAAAGAGAAAATCTTTCAAGCATGGGTAATAATGCCCCTTGAATCAAAACAAATTATAAGTATTGATTTTTAAATTGATTATCTTCAGTAAGCTACCTTTCGGAAAAGAGAGGGATAGATTTGAATGGCATTAGATATAATGACAAAGCAAGACACAAAAAACCATAATTGTACATTTTTCATCTTTGAGGACTATCATATTATTCTTGTTTGTTTCTATCTTTTCTTTTGGCAGTTTCTTATAAAGCTTACCATAAGATCCAGTAATTATGGTCCTAAATATTTACCAAAATGAAGTGAAAATTGACACAAAAACAGTCCTATGAATGTTTAAACAACTTTATTCATAATCACCAAAACCTGGAAGCAACCAAGATCACATTCAATAGGTAAATAGGAAAAATATGTCATAGTCATACAACGAATTAATATTGCACAAGAAAAAGAAATAAGCTATCAAGACAAACGAATATTAGTAAGTGAAAGAAACCAGTCTGGAAAGGCTCCAAATTATATGTTTTGAACTATATGATATTCCGGAAAAGGCAAAATTACAGGAACAGGAAAAAGATCAGTGGCTGACAGGGGTTCAGTGGGTGGGGGGAGGGAGAAGTTAATAGGTGAAGCATATAGCATTTTTAGGGCAGTAAAACTATTCTACATGCTACAGTATTGACACATATATGACATTATATGTTTGTCAAAGGCCAGAGAACTGTATAATATAAAGAGTGAATTCTAATGTAATGTAATATCATGTAAACTATGGACTTTAGTTAATTTAACGCTGGTTTATCATTTTAAACAAACGTACCCCACAAATGCAAGATGTTAATAGTAGGGAAAACTGTGTGGTTGGGGAGGGGTTATTACATAGAAATTGTCTGTACTTTCTGCAGAACTTTTTGTTAACTTCCCTCAGTCTAAACTCCAGAGACTCTCTGGAGTAACATAGTCACACCAGAAGGCTGTATTTGAAGACTAGAAAAAAAAAAGGACATTCTAATATACAAATCTTATATGAGTTATAGTTTTATAAGAATAAAGTCTCCATAACAGCTACCAAGAAACATCTGGGTAACTGACTAGGGATGTTAATGGAGACTTTTGAGTACAGCTTCTCAATTCTATTTGGTCTTGTTTGATTTCTATGTTAATGAACCCAAAGTTCTGTAAGCACAGAATACTTGGAAATTCACTACACTTCAGATAATATTAAACCACTAAAATTCAGCAGCCTAAGAGATATTAGTCTTAAATATGGAGTGCATTTGCTAATTTTCCTATTTATTTTCTCTCTTACTGGTTCACAGAATTTAGAAGAGTTTTTCCGTCGTCACTCTTTTTTCAAAAGTGTAAGTTTCAAAGCTTACAATTTCTTTAATTATATGACTATAGCAATTTACTAATATTGGATAGTTTCTCTCAACTTTTCCTCAGTACCATTTCTTAGAATAAGCAAGGTATAAATTCAGTGTCTTTTTAGTATCGTCTAAGCAAGTGTATTCAAGTCTAATTCAGAATATTCTGAGTATATTTTTATTTCTCACTTTGAGCATTTGAGGATATAGATGAGCAAGTGTATTTTTAAACTTACTCTGGAAAAATCACATAGAAGAATTCAGTGATCTTAGTCTTTAAAATAGACACAAATTTAACATCCTTAATCATATTCCCAGTGATTAAAAATAAACAGGCGGCAACAACAAAAACAAGCTGAGTTTTTCAAAGCTCACTTTATATTTTATAACACTTTATAACACTTTGTAAGTATTTTACACACTTTCTATCACTTTAAAAGTGAAGTGAACAGGTAGCATCCGTGCAGTCTGAAAACCAGGCTTTCTGTTTGCCATGGGAACACATATACACATCTCTGTCTCTATCGTCATTTCTATCTTTACCATTTTTAATGAAAGAAAACACTCATATTACCCATTTTAAATTTTTTTTGGAAGATCAGGAAGTTGTTTAACTGTACTTAAATTTAAGAAATTAGTGATGGCCTTTTCTACTCCAACTTTTGGCAATAATTTTTAGAAGTTCTATTATTCCTGTCATTAAAGACAACTCCCTTCTCTTTCTGTGATGTGGCAGTTATCTGGGACCTAAACAATCTATTCTGGTTCATCCGGCATGCTAATCTTGTTATAATGTTATAATGGCTTAACTTTCTCCACATGTGCGGGCAATAACAATATTTCTAACAATATATATAACCATATTATTATATATTATATATTGTTAATATGATTAATATTAATAAATAAAAGTAAGTTCTTAAGACTGCAAGTATTCTAGAGTCCTTGGAACTAAGTAAGTAAGCATCTCTTGTAGATTATTACAGAGTTTTAGCAGTGCATTCACAAATCCACTGATTGGATATATAAAAGTTATAGTAGTACATGAATATGGATTTGATGATTGTTATGCTATTAGTGGTTTGTGCTTCAAAACTGAATAAAGAGGTCAGAAGAAGGAAAATTTAGTCAGAAGCTTTGATTACCTTGTTATCTAATAAAAAACAGTCTAGTTGATATATTTGACTTAAAAATCTTATAACACTGTGAGGGCATTATAATTATCAGCAACCTTTTGGCTTTGACTTCCTAAAGTTTTTTAGGTTGGTCTGAGAGACATGGCTTCAAGACAACACATTATATTATTTTGTATTCTAGTTAAATAGTCATACTAGCATATAGTAACATATAAGTAAAATCTCAACTCACCTGCTGTCGTAAATGCGGGTTTTTTTTAGATATTAAAAAGTTCACCTGTTCAACTTATGTCTTCTACTCTATTTTATTTGAGATATAAGAAAAAATATTCTGGAAATATTTCCTTTTTTTCATGTGTACTAGAATGTCCTACAAAATTAGTTTTGAACGTCTTTGTATCCACTGCAATTCTCAGAAGACCCAGGGACTATAAAAGAGAATTTGGTCATGTTTTTTTGGATTATGTAAAAAGAATATAATGGTGGCTAGTACTCTTTTATTATAGTAAGAGGGAAAATAAAAGTGATTATATTGTCTCAATGTTGTCTTGAGACTTAATAAATGATGTTGTAAGGAAATTAAACAATGAAGTATTTTTTCCTTGGATTTTTTTTTTTTTAAGATTTATTTATTTGACAGAGAGAGAAAGAGAGAGATCACAAGTAGGCAGAGAAGCAGGCAGAGAGAGAGGGAGAAGCAGGCTCCCCACTGAGCAGAGAGCCCGACGTGAGGCTCGATCCCAGGACCCTGAGATCATGACCCGAGCTGAAGGCAGAGGCTTTAACCCACTGAGCCACCCAGGCACCCCTTTTCCTTGGATTTTTAACACAATCAAAAGAAGTAAATAAACCACTGCCTTGAGCAGATAATTGTATTGAGATCCTTTCTAACCACTCCATTGTTCTCAATCTACCTGCCCCTTTCTACTTCCAACACATACCTGTTTTGCATAGTAAGTTCTCTCTGTGTTTGATGTATCTACTGAAACAGGTGGGGGATGGGATGATTATGTTCATAGACTATGCTGAAGTCCATGGAAATATGCAAATATAAAATTGATATAGAGACTTCCCAAATGCTAGACTTCAGGAGGAAAATTTGAGTTGTGGGATTCAGAGGGACCATGTAGAAATAGAAAATGTGATAGTTTAAGAGAGAGAATACTCGTGGGACATTCTTGGTTGATCTAGTGAACATCTTTGAGTCAACATCTAGAAAGTCATGTCACCAAGGTTCTAATGCTCTTAAATTATGTAAGAAGACAGCCTGAATTTGTTAAAATGGAGGTACAGCGTCCATTTCTGCAGCCACTCAAACACATTCTCATTTCTTCAGAGTTATTCCCAGAAATATGGACCAAATAGGTGATTTCAATGTTTTTTAGAATCTCTGTTTGCTCATCAAGAAATAATGGTTCAAATGTCAAGTGGCACAGGTAGATAGCAATGCTACCACCACACTCACCAAGTTTCTTGGACACATATGTAGTGTTACAAGAGAGAAGTTACATATCTATTCATAAAGAACACTAGTTTGAAAATAATAGCCACTGTAAGTTAAAGAGCAAGAACACATCATCTGAAAAAATGTACTCCATTAAAGTTATTCTAAAGATAAATGTAGTACTTGTTCTGTAACTCTTTGAATGTAACTTAACTTTAATATCAAGAATACTGGATTCTAGGGCACCTGGGTGGCTCAGTGGGCTAAATCCTCTGCCTCCAGCTCAGGTCATCTCAGGTCCTGGGATAGAGCCCTGCATCAGGCTCTCTGCTCAGCAGGGAACCTGCTCCCACCTCTCTCTCTGCCTGCCTCTCTGCCTACTTGTGATCTCTCTCTGTCAAATAAATAAAATCTTAAAAAAGCAGAATACTGATTCTAGGGTGTCTGGGTGGCTTAGTCAGTTAATATAGCATCTGCTTTCAGCTCAGGTCATGATCGCAGGGTCCTGGATTGAGTCTGCCAGTGGGATCCCTGCTCAGCAGGGAGTCCTCTTCTCCCTATCCCTCTGCCTCTCCTCCTGTTTGTGCTCTCTCACTCTCTCTGTTTTAACGTCTTTAAAAAAATAATATTGGATTCTAAATATTTTTTTAAAGATTTTATTTATTTATTTGACAGAGAGGAGAGAGATCACAAGTAGGCAGAGAGGCCAGCAGAGAGAGAGGGGGAAGCAAGCTCCCCACTGAACAGAGAGCCCAATGCGGGGCTCGATCCCAGGACCCTGAGACCATGACCTCAGCTGAAGGCAGAAGCTTTAACCCACTGAGCCACCCAGGCACCCTAAATATTTTTTTTAATTGTGACAGAAAATCCCATTCAAAGTTAAGGTTAACAAAATGGAATTACACTTATTCAGTTTATTGACAGATTCAAGAATAGATCTGGAGTGTAAATACAGGAATACAAAAGATATTAATGAGATCCAGATGTGTTGCATCCCCTTGTTCCACTTAGGTCACTTCTGATGATCTTCTATCCTCATGGTTGAAAGATGGCTGCCAGATGTTCCTAGAGATTTTTCTTTCCACATTTCCATCAAACATAGAAGAAGCTTCTTTTCCAGTCACTTCAATGGTCCAATATATTTTTTGGTGAGAAACCTAGAGGAGTTGTCCATTGTAAAGAAAACTATGGCCTGGATGATATGATCCAACCCCTGTGGTCATGGGGGTGGAAACTCAATAGCACAACCTAAACTGAGACTATGTGAGAATATCCAAAGAGGAATCAAAAGCTTGCTGGTGGCAAGAAGAACAATGTCAAGCAGTAAATGGGTACTTTGTGGACTGGACTATACAGACAAAAGACAGCGACTTGGTTTGCCCTTTACCTCCAAAGAGGATTATTTTTCCTCTCATCTTAACTTTGAACTAAGGTAAAGCACATACAAAAAAGAACATTCATGGCAAATCCCAGAAATTTAATGGATATTCCACTTAGATAATGAGGGTTTTTATTTGTGTATGTTACTTTTTGTAAAAAAGTAGGTTTTACTTTTTTTTAGTGACAACAAATGCTAACCAGAAATGAAAAATACATACCAAAAGTTACTTAAATTCTTTTATATTTTTAAAAAACTTATTTATTCACTACTCAAATTAACAAAGTAACTTTGTGTGTATGTATAGTGTATGCCTACATATTATGTATTTGTCTACATATGTTTAAATAGTATATATGTATGTATATATATCATATGTATATATAGTGTGCATGCATATAAATAAATATAAAGTGCATATATATATAATACATCTAGATGTAGATACAAAAATCGTTGATTATTATAGACATTTTGCTCCAATAATCTCCTAAACTTCTAACATGTCCATAACATATGCCATAGTGGCAACTTAGATTCATCATGTTTTTATACAAATGAATTTTACTTTTTGTTATATCAAATCCTTTTTATTACTCTTTGTGGTGCCATTAGAAAATATTTTTTCAAAAATATTTGTAATAAATTCAGGAGAAAAGTTTTTGCTCAAAATTTTTACATGTGTATAATACATTGTGTATGTGCATGTGTGTGTGTGCATGTACATGTGTATTGTCCAAGGGTTACTTATTGAAGAATTTACAATATAGGAAATGTACTGTTCTAAGTATTACAAAACCTGGTTGTGTTTCTGAAACTTCCACAGACTAACTCTTTAACCCTGGACAATTAAATTCCTCCGAATCACAGTTTCTTCCAACAAAAAATAAATTACAGCACATATTTATTCAATAAATATGTATTGAATGCCCATTATGTTCCAGATATTTTTTAGGTTCCAAGGTTCTAAGAAATGACAGAAATCTGCTTGCGCAGAGCATATATTCTTAGGTGTGACAATGAACAAGATAGATCAAAATGCATAGTTAAAAAAAATCCATGATAAATGCTAAAGGAAAAAAAAGTAAACTACGGAATGAAAAGTAGAAAGTAACACAGTAGATCAATGGGTAAAATGGGGTAAGTCCTGAAGAGTCCCTAGTAGCATCTTAAGAATTCTATTCTGAGGAACAGATTCTGAACCCTAGACATTCTGTCTAATTCTTAAATGTAAATGATTACATATGTGATTGACTAGCAATAAAAAATAGGTAAAATGACATCATGTTTAATAAATCAAGCTTTTCAACTGGATAAATTAATGCCTCCTGTGAGGACTCCTTCTTATTCAAGTTACTGAAGTCCAAAGGCTTCAATTATTCACAATGTATGCTGCTAATAAATTATTTTCTGAAAAATATTTTCACTTAAATATCTATATTACATATAAGTTATATATTATTTATAATAATTATATGTTATAAATATATATATAGCAAAATATTTTATTTTCCCCCTCTTAGTATTTGAAACTTAAGAGTAATCTTTTATTTGTACCAAGTCACTATTGAAAATTGTATATGTAGCTAAAAGTTTTAATCGTCTCACATTTTCTTTTAATTTTCAGCCTGTCAAATTAGTGCCAGTTAAATATCACCAATTGACAATTTGTGAGAACAAATTCCTTTATAGAGTTTCTATCACTGAAGGTTTAGTTAACCTTCATGTGACCCCTTTAAGAGAATTCCTACACTGAAATCTTCAATGAGAAAATATAATCTAGAGTGAAAATAATGGATAAAGTGGTGACAGATGACACTGAAAATAGATTTGAAATGACACAATGTCTATTGTGAAACCAATTTTTCCTGTCAGGTCTTTATTTCCTAAAGAAATATAGAGTTTTCATGATGAGTCCAAAGCTCATACACAATTTTTGTTTATTTTGACTTAGCAGTACTATCAATTCAATTGAAATTTCATATTTTGACTCAAGCTTTATTGTTGCATTGCAAAAAATGGCTTTAAGTAGATATTTAGAGTGTTGTGACTGCCACTTCTTAAGATTAAAAACATGTAATGCCGCAGGTCAGCCAAAATAGAAGTAACTATTCTTTAAGTAGTTCTTATATTTAGGTAGATTGAATATTAAGATTCACAGAGATATTTCAGGAAAGAAGAATAAAGGCCCTTCATAAATCCCTGCAGACTGTCAGTCCAGCACTGAATAAATAGGTCCAAATTTTATGTCACCAGAACCAGAAGGTAAGAGGTTTAGTGTACTCACTCATGTTACTCATGCAGTGGCATCTGATTACAAGTGTCATCAATAAACACAAAGGCACATATCCACCTTGTCTGATCTAGTCTTCCTTCAATAACCTTTCCTACATCCTTTCCTACCTCTCAGGAGCCCAGGAAAGTAAAAGATGGAAACTCCTTCTGAGGTCTTGGTTGGGATATTCTGGACTTGAAGAAATTGCAGCAGACAGTATTTAGATTAATCTTCCTCTTTCACTACAACCATTGCTTGCACCAAGAATGTTAAGGGGCCTTATAGTCAGTTATTCAAGATGAAATGAACAATTCTTAGAATATCATTTATGAGTCTTCATGATAAGTTACCAGTCCAATTTTCTAAACTCACCTCTTAACAATTCCCCTACAGAAGCCCTGAACACAGGCCACTCCAGCATGTCTGTTCCACAAAGGCCATGTTTTCTCATTTCTGTGACTGTCTTCATCTTCCTAGAAAGCATTTGCAAGTGCCTACATTTGGCTAACTTTTAGTCATCCCTCAAAACTTATCTCATTTCTGAAATATCTTTCTTTTCCATGTGATACTGTAGGTTAGATGCTCTTCCAATGCATCTCCATGATAACATCATATCTTTACTTTTTTCCATATTGACAACTGCACTGGGTGGTAGTTGATAATGCATAAGTAATGGAGGCATAGAGAATATATTTGAAAGAGCCCAATCTTTAGGTTTGTGCTAACTTTTATTCTATTTTACTCATGAGTGTGTTCTGTTAAGCAAGTTAATTCTTAGTTTTGTTTCCATAAAATGAGGGCTAAAGTTTTCTTCAATAAAAAGAAATTTTGATGACTTATTTACTAATTCATAAATATATTTCCACATATATGTATATATATACTTCAGATTATATGTGTGTATAGAGACAGAGAGAGACACACACAGAGAGAGAGAGGGACTATTTTAGGGTCGGAGAATAGAAAATAGTTGAATTTAAACAGGGTGGGATTCTATCACCTAACCATTAAAGGACAGTGATGCAAGGAAATTTTATCCTAAATTTTGAAATTTAAAATTTAAGAAATGAAGACAATGGATGAAATAACAATATAAGATATTTTGACTATATTGTTAGAATAAGTGAGCAAGAGTAAATTGTTCTTTCAAGAGATTTCCAAAGTTGATAAATTTCATATGATGGAAAATTCAAAACAGATCCATAACTAGAGGCAATTCTCTAGTTATATAAATCGACACACTTCACTGAATATAATAGATATAATTCTGTAAAATGCATGTTTTATAAAATAACATATATCATAGCTAAAATTTCCATTATCAATATTAATGAGTGCATAGAGATTATAAGTATAAGTGTAACATAATTTATTCTATTATTTTAATATTTACCTCATTTCCAAGTCCCACTATTATAAATCACACCATTGTTTTATATTTATATATGTGTATACACATATATAAATGTAGATATAAATGTTCTATATGCATCATTGCTTATAATGCCATTGTTTATAATGTTTTTTCCATACGGCACATTATTTCTTCTGGACCAAATTCCTGGAAATGTAATTTTTAAAGATATGACTATATTAAGATTCAAGAATAAATTGTCAAATGTCTTTACAGATAGGCTTCAGGTATATACAAATGTAATCCCAGCAGTATAGGATGAGAATAACACTATGTATTACACTTTCCTCATCAATGATTCATATTACTTTTGGCTAATTTTAAGTTACCTGACTGATGTATCCATTACTTTCTCATAGATTTGTATGCATTTTTCAGGAACTACAGTGTCTCTTACTTTGAGTCTCTTTCCTCTCTACTTTGTAACTTAAAATTTCTTCATCATTTTTAATCTCTATTATTTCACTGACTCTATTTGGAGATGTGGTCTTTAAGGAGGTAGTTAGGAAAAATGAGATCATATGGTGAAGTGCTAATCCAATAGGACTAATGTCCTTATAAGAAGAAGAAAAGATACCATCTCTCTCTCATTCTCACTCTGTCACACACACAGACACACACACACACACACACACAACACACACACACGATAGGCCACATGAGGACAGTGAAAAGGGAGCCATCTGCAGCCATGGAGACAGGTCTCAACAAAACCCAATCCTGTTGGCACCTTGCCTGGATAACAGCCTCCAGAACTGAATAAACAGAAATAAATTCCTGTTGTTTAAGTCACTTGGCCTGTGGTATTTTGTTTTGCAGTAGTCCAATCAGACTACTACAGTATACAATGAAATGCTTCTTTACACTCTAACTTCTGGTCCTTTAATAGAGTTACACAGAGACAAAAACTTATTAATTTTTAAATCTCTCCAGATGTATTTGTTGCATATACAAGAAAACCAAGCTGTATACACACATCTAGATCTTTCATCTTTTTTTCATAAATGACAACAAAATACTGTGTAAACCACTATGCATTATTTTATTATTATAGTGTTGTGATATGATGGTTTGTAAGGAATATATATTTAGTCTTTGTCCATAGTTCCTGACTCAGAGCTCCCAAAACCCTTGGAATTTCCTGAGTGATAAAAGCAATGGGAGCATATTTGTCCTAATATTTGGTCTCTCATCCTCAGTTTCTGAAAACACTTCAGAGCCATAAAGTGAAGAGGGTATCTTGTTATTGACAAGCCCCTTTCAAACCCACCTAGGTTATATGAATGAGGTAACTTTTAGAAAGCAACTGAGGATAGGGCTGGTTTCCAGGGAAACCAGCCATGAATAGAAGTGGAAATTTCAGTCCCATCCCTAAACTCCAGGGAAGAAGAGCTGGAGGTTGAATCTATCACTCCTGCTTTATAGCCAACCTGGCCTTATGACATCAGAGCCTCTTAAGTTGGAAAGAAAGCAGTCGTGTAGAACTTAGTCCTTAACTTGTGGGATCTAAGGGTATCTCCCAGTAAATAATGTCAGAATTGAGTTGAATTGTAGGACATCCACTTGGTGTCCAGAGAATTATTAAAGCATTGCTTGGTGGTACTGGGAAACTCCTAACACACACACTGGGAATGGGTTCCAAAACTCCAAGTAACTATATAGATTATCCACCTCTCATAACATCAAATAGCTTTATCAGTGACTTTTAAATTGCATACAAATACATCAAAATATATCCATTTTGTTAAAGATAAATTTAATTTCCAGTATTTTGCTACTAAAAATTTATTATACTGAATAGATTTTATATATGTCACTTCCTACTTTGAAGTATACCTGCATAATAAATTATTGAAAGAGGAATAACTGCATTAAAGGGCTTTACCACTTGGTTTTTAGATAGATCTTGCCAAATATTCCTCCATATGGAATGATATTAATTTATACTTTTCCAGAAATTTATGAGAATTCCTATAATCTTACACTATCCCAGACATGTGCACATGCACGCACACACATAAACACACAGAGAGTTACCAAACTTTTGGGACTTGGAAAATATAATATGTGAAATGTAATAGTTTAATATGGTCTTATTTACATATATATTTTTTTTACTCTGAATGAAACTGAACAATTTTTTTAATAAAAATACTGGAAAGGGAGGGAGAAGCAAGATGGCAGAGTAGTAGAAGATCAAATATCATTGGGTCCTAGGAGTTCAGCTAGATAGTTATCAAACCATTCTGAACACAAACAAATTCAAAAGGATACTGAAGAAAAGAGCAGCAATTCTAGGAACAGAAAAGCGACCACTTTCTGGAAGGTAGGACTTGCAGAGAAGTGAATCCAAGGTAATATATGGGAAGATAGACCAGGGGGGGAGAGGCCAGCTCCTGACAAGTGGTAGAGCAGTGGAGCACAAAACTGGAACTTTTAGAAGTCTGCTCTACTGAGGGATGTCACTCCAGAGGCTAAGCTGGGAGTGGAGACCTCATGGGGACAATGTAGTCTCAGGACCTGTGGGGGTCACAAAAAGACTGGGGATGCCTGAGTGTGGCAGAGTCCCTGGGTATCAGACTGGGGATGCTGGCTGCAGAGATGGGATCAAGCAGGTGGGTCTCATCTTGAGGTTACCCTTAAACCATGATCTGAGGCACAATCAGGCCACTGCTCTTTGAGCAGGGACCCCACAAGTGGCAGATCCGGGGAAAACCACTCCTTCTTCCTCTGGGATGAGCAGAGCAGAAGCACACTGCAGGAATCTGGTAGGTTTGGAGACTCCAAAGGGGGCCATGTGCCAGAAGTAGAAATGATTGGTCACAGACTGGGTGAGCTTAGAGTGTGGCCAAAGACCAAGGAGACAGGAAGGATTCACTGTTTTTCTTGGAGGGTGCACTGAAGAGAGGGGCCTTGAGATCTTGGCTCCTCTGGGCTGGAGATTGGGAGGCTGCCACCTTCATTCTTGTCCTCCAAATCTGTACAGAGAGGTTTCAGGAAACAAAAGCTCCCCAAAGCAAACCCAAGTAGATTACTTAGCCAGGCCCTGGCAAGGGTAGTGCAATTCTGCATTGGGTAAAGACATTTGAGAATCACTGCAACAGGCCCCTCCCCCAGAAGATCAGCAAGAACATCCAGCCAAGGACAAGTTCACTGATTAATGAGATCTGTGGAACTCCAGAACTAGGGGCATGCAACACATAGAATTCATGGCTTTATTTTCATGATTCTTTAGTCTTTCAAAGTTAAAATTTTTAAATTTTATTTTTTTCTTATTCTATTTTTAAAAATTTTTCCTCTTTCCTATTTTAATGTTTTTTAACTATTTTATCTTATCAATACCTTTTTAAAAATCTTTTTACATTTTCATGGTTACAGTCATATTCTATCCATTAACTGCATTTAGCCTCATTTTTTTGTGTGCATATAGGTTTTTCTTTCTTTAAAATTTTGGAATACAGTTTCTTCTAACAGATCAAAATATAACCTAAATTTAATGCATGGATTTGTTCTAGTCCCAGTCTGATCACATTCTTTCCTTTTTCTTTTTTCAACCAATTTATTACCAATCCCTTTTTCAAATTCTTTTTTAATTTTCATCTTTACAGTCATATTCCATCCCTTCATAGTGTTTACCCTTGGTTTTGTATATATATAAGTTTTTCTTTCTTTCAAATTTTGGGAGGCAGTTTCTTCTAACAGACCAAAATACCCAAAATCAAGTGTGAGGCTCTGTTCTATTCAACAGTCATATATATATAATTTTTTTTTCTCCTTTCTTCTCCCCCTCATCCCCTGCCAGCTTCAGGTCTCTTCTGATTTGGTTAGTGTATATTTCTCTGGAGTCATTGCTACCCATTTAGCATTTTGTTCTCTCATTCATCTATTCTTATCTTGATAAAATGACAAGGTGGAAAAACTCACCTCAAAGACAAAGAACAAGTACCAATTGGTAGTACCAATGGCTAGGGACCTAATCAATATGGACATCAGTAAGATGTCAGAACTAGAATTCAGAATGATGACTATAAAGGTGCTAGCTGGGTTCAAAAAAAGCATGGAAGATACTAGAGAATCCCTTTCTGGAGAAATAAAATCTCTTCTGGGGAAATAAAAGAACTAAAATCTAACCAAATTGAAATAAAAAAATATTAATGAGGTGCAATAAAAAATGGAGACTCTTACTGATAGGATAGATGAGGCAGAAGAGACAATTAGTGATATAGAAGACCAAATGATGGAGAATAAAAAAGCTGAGAAAAAGAGAGATCACAACCAACACCAAAGAAATACAATTACAAGAACATATTATGAGCAACTATACACTGGTAACTTAGACAATCTGGAAGAAATGGATACATTCCTAGACATATAAATACTAAAATTGAACCAGGAAGAAATAGAAAACCTGAAAGGACCCATAACCAGTAAGGAGATTGAAGCAGTCATCAAAAATCTCCCAACAAACAAGAGCTCAGGGACAGATGGCTTCCCAGGAGAATTATGCCAAACATTTAAAGAAGAATTAATACCTATTCTCCTGAAACTGTTCCCAAAAAATAGAAATGGAAGGAAAGCTTCCAAACTCATTGTATGAGGCCAGTATTACTTTGTTCCCAAAACATCACAAAGACCCCATCAAAAAGGAGAATTATAGACCAATATCCTTGAACATGGATGCAAATATTCTCTCCAAAATATTAGCCAATAGGATCCAAAAGTACATTAAAAGGATTATTCACCATGACCAAGTGGGATTTATTTCTGGGCTGAAAAGTTGGTTCAACATTTGCAAATCAATCAATGTGATACAATACATTAATAAAAGAAAGAACGAGAACAATGTGATACTCTCAATAGATGCTGAAAAAGCATCTGACAAAGTACAACATCCTTTCTTGATCAAAACTCTTCAGAGTATAGGGATAGAGGGTACATACCTTAATATCATACAGCCATCTATGAAATACTCACAGCAAACATCATTCTCATTGGGGAAAAACTGAGAGCTTTTCCCCTAAGGTCTGTAACACAGCAGGGCTGTCCCTGTCCACTACCACCACTGCTATTCAACATATACTAGAAGTCCTAGCCTCAGCAATCAGACAACAAAAAGAAATAAAAGTCATCTAAATTGGCAAAAAAGAAGTCAAACTCACTCTTTGTAGATGATATGATGCTTTATGTGGAAAATGCATGGACTCCACTCCAAAACTGGTAGAATTCATACAAGAATTAGTAAAGTGTCAGGATACAAAAGCAATGCACAAAAGTCAGTTGTATTTCTATACACCAACATCAAGACAGAAGAAAGAGAAACTAAGGAGTCGATCCCATTTACAACTGCACCCAAAACCATAAGATACCTAGGAATAAACCTAACCAAAGAGGCAAAGAATCTGTACTCATAAAACTATAAAGTACTCATGAAAGAAATTGAGGAAGACACAAAGAAATGGAAAAACGTTCCATGCTCATGGATTGGAAGAACAAATATTGTGAAAATGTCTATACTTCCTAAAGCAATAAAAACTTATAATGCAATTTTTATCAAAATGCCATCAATTTTTTCAAGGAAATGGAAAAAATAATCCTAAAATTTATATGGAACCAGAAAAGACCCTGCATAGCCAGAAGAATGTTGAAAAAGAAAACCAAAGTCGGCAGCATCACAATTCCTGACTTCAAGCTCTATTACAAAGCTGTAATGAGTAAGACAGTATGGTAGTGGCACAAAAACAGACACATAGATGTATGGAACAGAATAGAGAGCCCATAAATGTACTCTAAACTCTATGATCAACTAACCTTCGAAAAAGCAGGAAAGAATGTCCAATGGAAAAAAGACAGTCTCTTCAACAAATGGTGCTGGGAAAATTGGACACCCACATGCAGAAGAATGAAACTGGACCATTTCCTTACACCACACACAAAAACAGACTCAAAATGGATGAAAGACCTTGATGTGAGACAGGGATCCATCAAAGTCCTTGAGGAGAACGCAGGCAGCAACCTCTTCGACCTCAGCAGCAGCAACTCCTTCCTAGAAATATCACCAAAGGCAAGGGAAGAAAGGGCAAAAATGAACTATTGGACTTCATAAAGATTAAAACCCTTTGCACAACAAAAGAAATACACAACAAAACCAAAAGACAACTGACAGAATGGGAGATGATATTCACAAATGACATATCAGATAAAGAACTTAGCAAACTCAACCGCCAAAGAACAAATAGCCCAATCAAGGAATGGGGAAAAGACATGAAAAGACATTTCTGCAAAGAAGACATCCAAATGGCCAACAGATACATGAAAAAGTACTCAACGTCACTCGCCATCAGGGAAATACAAATCAAAACCACAGTGAGATACCACCTCACACCAGTCAGAATAGCTAAAATGAACAAATCAGGAAACAACAGATGTTGGCAAGGATGCGGAGAAAGGGGAACCCTCTTACACTGTTGGTGGGAATGAAAGCTGGTGTAGCTACTCTGGAAAACTGTGTGGAGGTTCCTCAAAAAGTTGAAAATAGAGCTACCCTATAACCCAGCAATCACACTACTGGGTATTTACCCTAAAGATACAAATGTAGTGATCCAAAGGCACATGCACCTGAATGATTATAGCAGCAATGTCCACAATAGCCAAACTATGGAAAGAACCTAGATGTTAGTCAACAGACGAATGGATAAAGAAGAAGTGGTGTATATATATATACAATGAAATACTATGCAGCCATCAAGAGAAATGAAATCTTGCCATTTGCAAGAACATGGATGGAACTAGAGAGTATTATTCTAAGTGAAATAAGTCACTCAGAGAAAGAGAATTATCATATGATCTCTCTGATATAAAGAATTTGAGAGGCAGGGCAGGGCGGGTGGTTTCGGGGGATGGGGGAGGGAAATGAAACAATATGGGATCAGTAAGGAGACAAACCATAAAAGACTCCTAAACTCATGAAATAAATTGAGGGTGATTGTTTCACCCTCAAAGGTTGGCGGGGTAGGGATAGGGTGGCTAGATTATGGACATTCAGGAGGGTATGTGCTATGGTAATTACTATGAAATGTGTTAGCCTGATGATTCACAGACATGTACCCTGGGGCAAATAATACATTATATTTAAATAAAAAGTAAATTATAAAAAAATTTTAAAAAAGAATTTATCAAACTCAATACCCAAAGAACAGACAATCCAATCAAGAAATGAGCAGAAGACATGAACAGACATTTCTGCAAAGAAGACGTCCAAATGGTCAACAGACACATGAAAAAGTGCTCAACATCACTTGGCATCAGGGAAATACATATCAAACCCACAATGAGATACCTCCTCACACCAGTCAGAATGGCTAAAATTAACAAGCAGGGAGGCAACAGATATTGGTGAGGATGCAAATAAAGGGGAACCCTCCTACGCTGTTGGTGGGAATGCAAGCTGGTGCAGCCACTCTGGAAAACGGCATGGAAGTTTCTTAAAAATTGAAAATAGAGCCACCCTACAACCCAGAAATTGCACTACTTGAGTATTTACCCCAAAGATACAAATGTAGCAACCTAAAGTGGCACATGCACCTGAATGTTTATAGCAGCAGTGTCTACAATTGCCAAACTATGGAAAGAACCTAGATATTCATCAACAGATGAATGGATAAAAAGATGTGGTGTATATATATACAATGGAATACTATGTCATCATCAAAAAACTGAAATCTTTCCATTTGCAATGATGTGGATGGAACTAGAGGGTATTATGCTAAGTGAAATAAGTCAATTGGAGAAAGACAATTATCATATGATCTCTGATATGAGGAATTTGAGAGGCAGTGTGGGGGACTAGGGGGACAGGGAGGGAAAAATGAAACACAATGGGACCAGAGAGGGAGACAAAGCATAAAAGACTCTTAATCTCAGAATCAAACTGAGAGTTGCTGGGTTGGGGGGAAGGATAAGCTGGCTGGATTATGGACACTGGGGAGAGTATCTGCTATGGTGGGTGCTATGCATTGTGTAAGACTGATGATTCACAGACCTGTACCCCTGAAGCAAATAATACATTAGATGTAAATAAGAAAAAAAAAATAGATATAAGATTGTAAGCCCACTTTTCTTTCCTTGAATTTTTAAATATGCTATTCAATTAACTCCTGAATAAAGCATTGTCAAAAAGACTGATGATAATCGACTGTTCTTTTTCTTTTTTTTTTTTTTAATTTTTATTAACATATAATCTATTATTTGCCCCAGGGTACATGTCTGTGAATCGTCGGGCTTACACATTTCACAGCACTTAACAGCACATACCCTCCCCAATGACCACAACCCAGCCACCCTATCCCTACCCACCCACACCACCACCCCCCGGCCACCCTTAGTTAGTTTCTTGAGTCTAGGAGTCTCTTATGGTTTGTCTCCCTCCCCATCCCTTCCTGTTTCATTTCTTTCCCCACGCCCCCAAACTCCCGCCTTGCCTCTCAAATTCTTCATATCAGAGAGATCATATGATACTTGTCTTTCTCAACTGACTTATTTCGCTTAGCAT
>CM053603.1:100638916-100702714 GCA_028646535.1 Procyon lotor
CTTGGTTAGATTTTATTTCTTTTATTTCTCCAGAAAGGGATTTTATTTCTCCCAAAAGAGATTCTCTAATATCTTCTATGCTTTTTTCGAGCCCTGCTATCATCTTGATAACTGTCATTTTGAACTCTATTTCCGACATATTACTAATGTCCGCATTGACTAGGTCTCTCGCCATCGGTACTGTCTCTTCTTTTTTTTGCGGTGAGTTTTTCTGCCTTGTCATTTTGTCAAGGTAAGAGTAGATGGGTAAGACAGAAAGATTTTCTGGAATTCCACAGTTTTCACTGATTGATTAACTAGGTCTTGGCTGGATATTCTCACTGATCTTCTGGGGGAGTGGCTGTTGCCATGGTTCTCAAATGTCTATGCCCGAGGAGGATTTGCACTGCTCTTGCCAAGGAATGGGCCAAGCACTTTGCTCAGGTCCACTCTTGGGAGTCTTTGTTCCCTGAGCGCTTTCCATACTGCCCTGGAGGCCGGGAATGAAAATGGCGGCCTCCCAGTCTCTGGCCCAGAGTTGCCGAGTGCTGGGTGCCGCTATCCTCCACAGGCCCTTAGAGGAAAGCCATTATCACTCCTGTCTTCCTTATCCGAAGTTGGCACTCTGTGCTCAGCTAGCCCATGGCAGAGCACCTCTATCTGTGGCGTGCAGCCCCGTCTGGAGTCCCCAAACCAGCAGATTCTTGCTGCACGCTCCCGCACCGCTCCTCCCGGAGGAGGAAGGAGAGGGTGTCTCCAGAGCTGCCTGCCGTGGGGTCCCCGCTTGAAGTACGGCAGCCATATATGGACTATATGTCTCAATTCCTATAGTCCAAGGTAAGCCTATGCAGCGTTGTGCGGCTCCTTCTCTGCCAGCGGCTTCTCCGCCCCAATACTTGGGAGCTCTGCCACACTCGGGCTCTCCTGGTCTCTCGGTGACCCCACGGGTCCTGAAGCCACACTGTTCACACGAGGACTGAACCCCTGTTAGCCTCTGGAGCGATGTCCCTCAGTGGAGCAGACTAGAAGTTCTGGATTTTGTGCTCCGCGGCTCTGCGGCTGCTGGGAGTCTGCCCCTCCCCCCAGGGTCTCTCTTCCTGTCGCTTTAAATTCACTTTTCCACACGTCCTACCTCCTGAAAGTGGTCGATTTTCTGCTCCTAGAATTGCTGTTCTTATTCTCTTCTCTCTGCTGTTGTGTTTGCCGGCTTTTAGAGTGGTTTTCTGCCTCTTTAGCTGGACTTCTGATTCCCAGGGCTCTCTGTGCCTCCTACACCTCCACCATCTTGCCTCCTCTTCTTGACTTCTTTTTCTTATGAATGACTTGGCTTTTATTGCCTGCTTGCTCATTAAAAAAAAAAATTCTAGCAATTTTACTAGAATATATCTCAGTTTTGTTTGCTCCGAGTTGACTTTCCCAGTATGGAGAAAGCTCTTTCAATATACATTTTCAAATGATTTCATCCAATTCTTTTTTAAACATTAAGAATTGTCTTGAAATATAGCTTTTAGTCTTTGAGCTGTTTCATTGTTTACTTAATCAGGACTCTTAGTATATAAGTATCAGATCTTCCTTACCTAACCTCTGTCACATTTTTTCTATCTTTAAATCTTTCGAATTATTTTTATTTTAAATTTTTTTCTTCTCTCACTTTCTTGTCTCTTAAGTCATTTTTTACTTAAAATCTATTTTTTCTATTTTTCCCTTCTGAAATTTTTCTTTTTCTTTTTAAAAAATATTTATTGAATTTTCCTATTTTCTGATTTTATGTTTCCAATTTTGTTGTGTGTTTATATTTCCTCTTACTTTTGTTTGAATATAATTTAATTTAATCTGTGAGCGTGCCTTTCTGATACCTTTTGCTTATCTGTAAGGATGTTATTCTGCTTCTTCCTCTCTCGTTTTCATTAAATATTTCTGAATGAAATCTGGGATCATAATCATTTTCTATTATTTTTTTGCTAGGTTATATTTGTCTTCCTGAACTGTTTTACTTCTCTAGAAACCCTCTTCTGTTCTTTTTGTGAAGTGATCAGAAATATGGTTGCTTAATCCTTGGTATCTCCTGGCTCTGTTTCTTATCGCTACTTTTATGTGGATTTTGCTTACTGTTGTACCCATCCTGCTTAATTAGGACAATATTTCCAGTGGTTTCTCCTTAGTGCAAGGTATTTACTAGATTCTCAGATTACTTTTCAAAGCTCATGAAGCCTCGTTACTCCCTGGAGTTTATCCAAAAATTGGAGTGCAGATTCTCTTCTCTGTCAATTTTTCTGTTCTCAGATGGTCCCAATGAGCTTCTCAATGAATACCTGTATGGTATTTGAAGGATTCCTCTCTTGTACCTTTTATAATTTGCCTAAATCTGTGATGAGTTAATTTCTTAAACTTTTTTCTGTGGTCTCCTACCTCAGATTTTAATATCTCCTGTTGTATTTATTTCTCTTAAGATTTTATTTATTTACTTGAGAGAGAGAGAGTGAGAGAGAAGGGGAACAAGCCAGGGGGAGAGGCAGAGGGAGAGCCAGGCTCTCCACTAAGCAAGGAGCCCTCAGTGGTCTTGATCCCAGGACCCTGGGATCATGACCTGAGCTGAAGGCAGACACTTAACTGACTGAGCCACCTACGTACCCCATCTCCACTTGTCTTTGATCCTCTTTTCTGACTTCATGCACTCCCACATAGTTGAATTGTTTCTCAGCTACAATTATGCCATTCATTTTTTTTTTTTAATGTATGAAGAAATATTTGGTTTTGGTTTCCATTTTCTCCTAGGCATTTTTTTTTTTTTTGCTTTTCCAAAGAGTTAGCAAAACTTTTCTAATGAATACTATTTTTTTACTTTTCTTTGTTCTGATAACATGTTTGTAGATCCAGCCATATTTCCTAAAGAATGTACATTTTTCTGGTTGTTAAGACTCCTGTTCCCTTTCAAAGCAGTACCATTCTCATTGGCTATTTTGTCACTGCCTTTCTTTCTATGCCATGCACTGCCAGTAGAAAAGGACAGATCTCATACATAGTTTTCAATACAACTTAATTGAATTTCTAGATTTTGCAAAAAGTTTTTTTTTTCAGGTCTTTATGTCAATTACAAATATTTCTCTTTTCTGCACTCAGAAGAATGTTATTATCTGGTGCCATATTAAATGAAAATATTTTGGCTATTATGTTGTAAACTACATATTTGAGAGGGGTGTGTGCCAGCCAAACAAACATTTATTCAATGCTTATTTTTTACCTAGGGGTAACAGAGTAATATTGGATACCATAGTGAAAAGCATAGAAAATGTCTTAGTATTCAAAAATTTGATATTATAGGAAGAAGAGATACATAAAGAAATAAATAGGTAACCTATTTCAGAGAGCAGAGAGACGCTTGAAGAGAAATCAGGCATAGTAAACATAATAGGGAAATCTGGAAAACAGAGGAAAGATTGCTCTTCTACACCAGATGGGCAAGAAAAACCTTAATCATAGATTGAAACCTGAGCAGAGACTTGGAAGAACAAAGGGCATGGACTACATAAACAACTGGTGAAGGCCTACAAACTCAGACTCTAAATGCATATGGAACTCAACATTTTTATTCTCCTCTACTTTCAAAGCATGTTTAATAGGTGCCCTGATCATAAATTTTATTGTCTTGGTAGTCTTAGCCTTATTTGACTTTCTGATTTAATCGACCCTTTCTTAATAGCTTTCATGTTTTGCTACCTTTATATTATTTTAAATTACTACCATATTGAATAAGAGCTCAGAAATAAACTCACACTTATAAGGTCGATTAATCTTTGACAAAGCAGGAAAGAATATACAATGGAGGAAATACTGTTTCCTTAACAAATGGGGCTGGGAACTGCACAGCTACATTCAAAAGAATGAAACTGAATCACTTTCTTACACAATACACAAAAATGAAGTCAAAATGGATTGAAGACCTAAATATGAGATCTGAAACCATAAAATTCCTAGAAGAAAACATATACAGTAATTTCTTTGACATTGGCTGAAGCAGCATTTTTCTAGATAGGTCTCCTCAGGTAAGGGAAACAAAAGCAAAAATAAACAATTGGGACTACATCAAAATAAAATGTTCTTTTTATTTTGGGAACCATCAACAAAACAAAAGGTGACCTACTAAATAGAAGATATTTTCAAATGAAAAATCCACTAAGGGGTTAATAACCAAAATATATAAAGAACTTATACAATTCAACACCAAAAGAACAATCTAATTAGAAAATTGTTCTTTTCCAAAGAAGACATGCAGATGACCAAAAGAAACGTGAAAAGATGCTCAACATTACTAAACATCAGGGAAATGTGAATCAAAACAGCAATGAGATATCACCTTACTCCCATTAGAATGGCTAGAATTAGCAAGACAAGAAATAGTAAGTGTTGGCAAAGATATGGGGAAAAAGGAATCCTCATGTCCTGGGGGGGAATGTATACCAATGCAGCCACTGTAAAGAACAGTATGGTAGTTCCTCAGAAGATTAAAAATAGAAATACCATATGATCCAGTTATTCCACTACTGAGTATATATCCAAATTAATTAAAACACTAATTTGAAAAAATGTATCTACCTCATGTTATTTATATATATAAATATAAATAAATAAATAAATAAATAAATAAATCTATATCTGTATATCTCCATGGATAGACCTAGAGGATATAATGCTAAGGGAAATAAGCCAGACAGAAAAAGACAAATACCATATGATTTCACTTTTATGTGGGATCTAAAACACAAAACAAAGAGACAAACAAAATAAAAAACCTGGACTCTTAAATACAGAGAAAAAACTGGTGGTTACAGAAGGGGAGCTGGGTAGGGGGGAATGGGTAAAATTGATAAAGGGGATTAAAAGCTATAGACTTCCAGTTATAAAATAAATAAGTCACAAAATTGAAAAGTAAAACATAGAGAATATAGTCAATAATATTGTAATAACAATGTTTGGTCACAGATGATAATTGTATTATCATGATGAGCACTGACTAATGTATAGTGTTGTATACCTGAAACTAAAAAAGCACTATATATTAATAATTCAATAGAAAAATGCTAATAAAAATAATAATCTAGAAAATGTACTCACACACTTATTTATGAGTTCCAATATTTTCATTTAAACACATAAATGGGTAAAATGGATGAAGAAATTCAAAAGATTCAAATTTCTAGTTACAAACTAAGTCATGGGGATGTAATGTATATCATTGTGGCTGTAGTTAATAATACCATCATATTACTTATTTGAAGTTGCTAAGAGAATAGATCTTAAAATATCTAATAGCAAAAAGAAAATTTGTAGCTATGTATGGTGACAGATGTTAATTAGACCTGTTTCGGTGATCATTTTATACAAATAAATTTTATTTTATTTTATTTTTTCAGTGTTCCAAGATTCATTGTTTATGCACCACACCCAGTGCTCCATGCAATATGTGGAGCACTGGGTGTGGTGCAAACAATGAACCCTGGAATTGAATCAGATGTTGTATACCTAAACCTAACATCATGTTATAAGTCAATGATATCTCGCAAAACAAAACAAAAACCTATACTATATGTACCTGTTCTTCAAGATTATAAGTGCTGGAAAAAAAAAAAAAAGGAAAAGAAAAAGAAATTGGAAGTGCTGCCAGATC
Source organism: Procyon lotor (assembly GCA_028646535.1). Lineage (NCBI taxonomy): Eukaryota > Metazoa > Chordata > Mammalia > Carnivora > Procyonidae > Procyon > Procyon lotor. The sequence continues at coordinate 100,644,561 of CM053603.1, forward strand.
ATATTCTCATTCTACTTTCTCTCCTATGCCTATCAGTCCTTGATTCCATGGATTATGTTAACAATAACTGTCTTGAAACATTCCAAAATTCCTTACCATTCATCATATCTGCCTTGGAAAACTTCAAATCCAGAAGATCCCGATTATCTGCCATGTCATAGCTACTCCTCGTCTTATGATAATGCTAAAGAAAAAGCACACATCCTGAAATTTTGGTACCACTGTAAATCCAAAATCATTTGCATCATCTGGGCAGCATCTATGTTGCCTGGACTTTTTATTTTCTTTATATATTTTGGCATATTTACTCCTTCGCTTTCCCAAAACTTGTTTCAAATTGTCTCCACTTTTCTTTTTCCTTCTTAAATATATAATATCTTATACCTTGTCCAATATTTCACAGAGAAACCCTAACTATGAGATTGAAATTTTACTAGTTCAGTTGCCAAATCTGCAAATACTTTTGATAAGCTTCCACTGTTTCCAAATTTCCTCTAATTATATCTGAAGATATTTCTTTTATCCTCCAATGGTGATCTGTACCCCATCCCATCTTATGAACCTCATGTCCCCAAGAGTCACAATCGCCCAGTTCCTTTATCTTCTCCTTTTATACTGAACTCATCCCTCAGCACTTAAATATCTGCAAATCTCTCCTAACTACACAGAATTGCTATTCCTAATCTTTCTGGGACCCCTCCTCACTCACTGCTCCTTCTACTTCTCCCCCTTAGCTGTGAACCACTGAGAAAAAGTCATTGATATCATCTATGCCTGTAACCTCACCTCCAACCACTTCCTCAAGTCTATCCTACATTTCCATCTGCCCTCCCCATTCGATGGGAGTTCCTTGTTAAGGTCACAGTGACTCTTTTGTTACTAAACCCAGTGGGAAGTTTTGGTTATTCATCAGATATGAACTTTAAGTGAAAAGCTTAAAGCATATTTGGAACAACTCAGATGTGTTAATCTTATTTTACAGCTGTGAATCTTATAAAATCTAAATATAGAGAATGTATAGCTGATAAAACTTCACTTACAGGTTGAGATTGTACTGTATGGAAAGCATAAACTGGATTCAAGAACTTAATAAAAAATGTAAAATAATTAACATATTTATTTCTTTTTCAGTTACAGAAACTTACTATGAAATTGATTATGGAAACTCCCTGATCACATGCCACTATAACATGTGATAATTATTTTTGCTGTCTGTTATGGGTTAAATTGTGTCCTTCACAAAGAAACATTGAAGCCCTAACCCCCCTAGTACCTCAGTATAGGACCTTATTTGAAAATAGGGTTATGGCAGATGTAATAGTTTAGAGGAGGTCATTAGGGTAGGCCCTAATTCTATATGACTGTTGTCTTTATTAAAAGGGTAAATCATCTTTAGCCATCAGGGAGATTCAAATCAAAACCACACTGAGATACCACCTTACACCAGTTAGAATGGCCAAAGTCAACAGGACAGTAAACAACAAATGTTGGAGAGGGTGTGAAGAAAGGGGAACCCTCTTACACTGTTGGTGGGATTGCAAGCTGTTGCAGCCACTTTGGAAAACAATGTGGAGATTCTTCAAGAAATTAAAAATATGACCCTGCCATCGCACTACTGGGCATTTACCCCAAAGAAGCAGATGCAGTACAAAGAAGGGCCACATGTACCCCAATGTTCATAGCAGCAATGGCCACAATCACCAAACTGTGGAAAGAACCAAATGCCCTTCAACAGAGGAATGGATAAAGAAGATATGGTCTATATGTACAATGGAATATTATGCCTCCATTAGAAAGGACGAATATCTAACTTTTGTATCAACATGGACAGGACTAGAAGAGATTATGTGGAGTGAAATAAGTCAAGCAGAGAGAGCCAATTACCTTATGGTCTCACTTACTTGCTGAGCATAAAGAAAAACATGGAGGGCATTGTGAGAGGAAAGGAAGGGTGAATGGGGGGAAATCAGAGGGGGAGATGAACCATGAGAGACTGTGGACTCTGAGCAACAAACTGAGGGTTTTGGTGGGGAGGGGTTGAGAGGTTGGGTGAGCCTGGTGGTGGGTATTGAGGAGGGCACGTATTGCATGGAGCATTGGGTGTGGTTCATGAACAATTAATCCTGTAACACTGAAAAAATAAAATAAACATATTTGGGGAAAAAAATAAAAAAAAATAAAAGGGTAAATTCAGGACACAAAGACAGATACACAGTGGGAAGACAATGTGAAGACACAAAGGGAGAAGACAGCCATATGACTGGAGTGATGCATATATGAGCCAAGGAATGTTAAGGATTGCTGGTAATCACCAGAAGCTAAAAAAGTCAAGGAAATACATTCTCAGAGCCATCAGAGAAAGCATGGCACTGCCAAAATTTTGATTTTGGATTTCTAGCTTCCAGAAATGTGAGACTAAATTTCTGTTGTTTTAAGCCACCCAGTTCTTGGTGCTTTGTTACAGTACCCTCAGAAACTAAGACAACTTTTTACATGTCTTGCATTTTCTCTCCTCTTCACTGAACTATGCTACCATAAAGATAGAAAAATGGAAATTTAAAAATATCTTCTCCCCATCTTCTTCCCATCTTCTGCTCTCTCCTCTTACATTACCTGATTCACAGCTTTGGAAATGTGCCTACTTCCCCTGAGTCCTGCTTCTCAGATGCAGCAAGATGTTATTGTATGAGGTGGTCCATTGCTTTACTTATGACTAAAGAACTTTCTGTCTAGGCACATGGAGAAAACTTCCTAAAAACCAGCCTGAAGTATTTATTCACTGTCTTTATTCAGAAGCAGTTCTTCCCAAACTTGTGTAGGAACCCCCTGGTAATCTCATTATATGTGTTTTCTGATGGAATAATCAGAATGAATATTATACATTTCTAAGAAACTACCTGGCAATGCTTTCATTTTGAGGACCACATTTTGAGAAGCAAAGCTCTAAAACTTGATCCAGTGACTCAAGTCACAAACCTAGATATTATCTTCAACTTCTCTACCAAAGAATGCTTGCAGCCTAAGCAGCACTTTTTCTGCATTTCAGAAAAAAAAAAAAAAAAAAAAAGGTACTCTCTCTAGATATTGGAACTTAAAAAAGGCAGCCCATGGGCGGATGAATTAGAATAGATGCCCCACTTAGACAGATATTTTAGGAGACAATGGGCCTTCTGTAGGAATATATAGTTCTAACAAAACTCAAGGATTGGTAAATTGGGCAGGAGCTACACTTCCCACTCCCACTCTCTCTGCAGCCAGGTGCCTTTAAATGGCACAAACAGCATAAACTGCCTTCTTTACCTTCCTGCTCATCTTAGCTATGAAGATACATCAATTCTAATTCAGATATCATATATACATATATGAAATTGTTATATATTATAATTAATATAAAATTACATGTAATATCATAATTTCCTCTCTCTAGCTATACTCATTCAGAATTAATCACCTATAATGTAATCAGCCACCTTACCTTGGCCACTGATCCTAGAAATGTATTTTCTTTGCTGCAACCATCTTTACCTTTCTGAAACATAACTCATTTCTCTTCTCCTTAAAAATGTGCCAAGAGTCCACACTGTGTGGAGAATAAGCTGTGAAACACTTAGCATGGCATGGAAAAGATCTAAAAGTACCACCCAAAGTGAACTTTAGGCTGACTGCACTCTGTTTTCTATTTCTTCACCCATAGTGGTGCCATCACTATCAGTCAGTTTTCGGAACTTTCTATCTTATTGGTGTTTTTGCGTAGAATTTCTGTCCACTGCCATGGCATCCCAGGTGTACCAGGAAGCCAGAAGCTTAAAGCTCAAAACTGGGCTGGCAAACAAAATGGCCAACACAGTATAGTCTTCTGGATAGAATTATATCAAGAGACTTTGAATTCAATAGTAGAATTTAATGGCAACCTTCAATGTTACTCATCAATTTCCATCAAAGTCTTAACACAGTTCACAAGCAAAAAAAAAAAAAAAAAAAAAGCTACCTCCTATGGCAGAAAATGTCTCTGACTCATTAGAATACTTAATTTCTTGTCTTCGTGGGCATGTTATAAGCCTTTTCTCAATCTCAGTTCTCTATAGCTGTAGTCACATATATGTTATAACTAACTGCTATAGTAATGCCTCTAGTGAATCATACCTTCCTTTATTTCCATTCTTTTGCAATGTGAATTTGCTATTCTTCTGATCAAGAGGTAGAGTTCAATCCTGACCTCTTTAAATTTGGGCTGGCCTTGTGGCTTGTTTTCACCCTAGAATGTGGCAGAAGTGATGTCATATGATCTCTGAGATAGGTGTTAGGCATCTTGCAACTTTTGTTTTCATACTTTTGAAATATTACCCCGACCCACCGGTGGTTTGAAGAAGGCTGGAATGAAAGACTATCTGGAGACAGAGGTCTAGCTGATCTGGCTGAGTCCGGCTTCCAGTGGATCTATCAGCTGAATATAAGCACATGAGTAAGCCAGACAAAACCAGCAGAAGACCTGCTTCATCAACCCCTAGAACTGTGTCATTTGGGACATGGCATTTGAGGATGATTTTTTACACAAAAATAGATAATAAATACACAAAAATAATATTCAAAAAACTGATTTTATCATTTTTAGGCCTAACTCATAAAACCCTCTAATGAGCACTCCTCCATGTTGCTTTTCTTGTCTCAGCAGCAGGAGTGGAGATAATCCAAGAAGATGTTAGAAGCAATACACTGAGATGGTAAAGCCTCTTTGAACCTGGTTCCTGGGAAACTGGCTGTTGATATATTCACCAAGCAAATGCAGATACTTGATCAAGAAATAAACTTCAAGTGTGTTTTACTCATTACACATTTTGAGTTCTATTTACTACAACATAAGTCTACACTAATTAATATGCCAACAATAATGCTGTTAATACAATCTTTGACATTTCTTCAGCTAATGTCTAGTTTCAGAATCATTTATGAACAGATATTTTTGGGGAAAAATAAATTGGTCTTTAGATATATACAAGTGCATTACAAGTGCATTTGTAATGAAGGCACTTTATGCTACTACATTTATGCTACATTATATTGCAAATTTATATTTTTATATATAAAATATATATAAATATATATTTTATTTAATAATATATATAATATATATAATATATAATAAAATATATAAATATATAAATATAAAAATTTATATTTGCAATATAAATTTTCACATTAAAATATATTGGAAAAATAAATTAAAAATCAGAGGAATAAAACATTTATCCATGATTTCAACACTAGAATTTGGGCGCATTTCATTCCTTTCATATGTGAATTTTTAACCTAAATGTATATAAATTTATTCAGCTAATATTTTACAGTAAGCATTCTCCATATGTATTCATTACCAATTTTAAAATGGTTGTGTCATACCCCATCTAGTGGACACAGTATAACTTATTTCTTATGTCATTTTATTAATAATTTAAGGTGTAAGTATTCCATCTTAGAACTCTCTAATAATTACAATGCTTTTTTCTTTTTCATATCATTGCTTTGCCTTATTTCCTTAAATTCAATATTTTATTACTTGTGTTAATTAAAATTATTTAATTTGAATCTTAGCTTATTAATATTCTTAAATTAAGTATATTGTTATTTTCTTTGTTTTTATATTTATTTAAAAGACAAGCACGTTAATGTAACATTTGATTCTTTACCGAGCCCTGCAGTCTTCCCTCAATTTTTATACTTAATTACAGCACAATGTATGAGATCATGATGATTATTTCTTAAACCTTAAAATCTTTATAGTTTTTTCCTCATGATTCACCACTTTTCTCTGTATCTTCTTTTTTCCTGTCTCATTAATCATATTACCTCTCCCAAACCGAAAATGTTTTTAATCTACTGAACCATCTCTATGTTGTATTATCACCCCTCAAAAACTAATATTTAATATAACACAAGCAAAGGACAACCATACCTGCTATCCTAACACTGATTTTCCACATTCTCTTCTGTTGTCTAAAATATATCCACTTGAATCTTACTGACATCTGATATGTAAAATTTGAAAACCACATAAATTATATTCTCTGCTAGCACATACTCTTTCCAAACTTACCATTACTTTTAAGATGTTCTTTTCAATATTCTTCTATTTTCCCAAGCTTACACAGGACTTTCTCTTGCTATTCAGACTCTGGGGCTTTTTTTGTTTTTTTTGTTTGTTTGTCTGGTTGGTTTTTTTTGTTTGTTTGTTTGTTTTGGGTTTTTTTTTCCTTAACTGTCTCAGACTCCTTAAGATTATATATATCAAATTAAAAAAAAAAACACCTTTTCCTTTACATTTGTTTCAATTTCTAATTTTTCTATCACAGTATCAATCATCCAACCATTCAAATGAGAGTTCTGGGAGTCATTCATGGCTTCTTACTCATGCTACCAGCACCTTCTAATCTGTCACCAAGTCCTTTATCACTTTTTTGGTTTAGTTTGATTTTTCTTATTTGTTATAATTTTTATCAAAGTATGATGTGTGTGTGTGTGTGTGTGTGTGTGTGTGTGTGTGTATACACACAGAAGAGTTTCTAAATCTTAGACATTGTGACACAATTTCACCAACTAAACAATAGATGTAAGCTGGACATATTTCCAAAATAGAACATGGCTAGCATCTGAGAAATCTCTCCTATGTCATCCTTTAGTCTCTAAACCCCATCTAAGTTTAACCACTATAATAATTCCTAACACCACAGATTGGATTCTTCCAGTTTTGAACTTCATATAAATCAAAGTATCTTATGCACCCTATTGTTTGGCTTCTTTCACTAAACAGTATGTTTGGGTCTTCCAGATTGACTAGTTCATTCTCATTACACATTAGCATTCTACTCAATGTATGCTACAGCATATATTTTTCCATGCTGCGGATGATAGACCTCTATTTTGTGCCAGGAGGGGAGTTTGGTTGAATAGGGTTGCTATAAAAGTTTTTGTACATGTTCTGTGATGTACATATGTAGGTATATGCTAGATACATAATAATAGAACTGAGGAATTATAAATATTTTTAGTTTTATGAGATACTATCAAATCATTTACCAAAGTGTCAATGTCAACTTGCATTCCAACCACTACTACATAAGAGTTCTAGTTATTCTATATGTTTACCAAAACTAGATGTTTGTCTTTAAATATTTTTTACCATTATTTTGCGTGTTTGGTGATTTCAGATTATGGATTTAATTTAGATTTTCTAATGGCAATGGAATATTACCATCCATAAAAAGGAATGAAATCTAGCCATTTACAATGACGTAGATGAAGCTAGAGAGTATTATGCTAAGCAAAATAAGTCTGTCAGAGAAAGACAAATACCATATGATTTTACTCATATGTAGAATTTAAGAAAAAATAAAGAAAGGGGAAAAAAGATAGATAAACCAAAAAACACTTTTAACTACAGAGAACAAACTGCTTCTCTCTCTATGTTTCCAGAGGGGAGGAGGTAGTAAGAGGGGTTAGATAGGTGACGAAGATTAAGCTGTACACTTGTAATGAACACCAGGTTTTATATGAAAGTGTTGATCACTATCTTGTACACCTGAAACTAATATTACACAGAATGTTAACTAACTGAAAATTAAATAAAAACTTTAAAAAATATATTTTCTAGTGACTAATGAAGCTAAGTAATTTTTTTGAAGCTAAGTAATTTCTATATGTTTATTAATCATTTGGATATCCTGTTTAATGAAATACCAAAATTTCTATGGAGTTATCTTTCCAATATTTACTAGGAGGATTTCATTATATATTCTGGATATATTTCATTTATTGAATATATGTATTACAAATCTTCTCTCACATCATGACTTGTTTTCAGTCTCTTAATGATGTTTGTAATATATAATCAAATTTATGCTTTTATCTCCTCTATGGTTAGTACATTTACTGCTCAGTTTAATTAACTTCTGCTTACCCTACAGTCATTAAGATGATTTCTCCTTAATGTTCTTTTAAAACATTATTTGCCTTTCATATTTGCTCAAAAAACATCTGGAAATAGATACATTGACTGTGGTAACTTAGGGGTTAAGAGTTTGTTTGTTTTTTTTTTAACAAATTGATATGAAGTAGAGCCTGCACAATGCATTCAGATCATCTTTTCCATATTGTTCATCTTTTTAATAAACCACATGATTTTATACATGCTGATCTATTTTGAGTTCTCTATTCTGTTTCACTGGTCAATTCATCTCTCATTGTCCTGATAACACACCATCTTAATTATCATATATTTATAATAGGTCTTGATAAATAATTAGTTATGAAAGTCCTAGAGCTTTGTTATTCTTCAAGATTAACTTAATTATTATTAGCCTTTTGTGTCTCCTCCCTAAAAAGTATAAAGTCGCCAATTTTTTATGAAACCTTGCTGATATTTTTTATGATTGCATGAATCTATAGAATAATTTAGGGGCAATTGACATTATTATAATGAGGTCTAATCCATAGGTTTATACAAGTCCCAATCCATAAACTTTTTTTATTTTCCCATTTAAGTATTTTAATTCCTTTTATTTTTTGTTGCTTTCAGCATAAAGCTCATATACCTCTTAGATATTTGATTTTTTATAATATTGATTAAATTTTTAATTTTCTATATATTTATTGCTAATATGAAAATGTAATTTTATATATGTAATTTGTATCCAGTAACTTTATTAAATTCACATATTTTATATTTTCAATTGCAGGAGAGAACTTTAAATTTAAATATTAAGTATGACTGTAGATTTTCTGCTGTTCACATTTAATAGAATAATGGAGTTATCTTCCTGGTTTCCTTCCCAAAGTTGTTATTATAAATATTTATTAAATTTACCCAATGCTTTTTCAAAAATCTTAGTTCTATTTTTTAAATTAATTAATTAATTTATTTATTTATTTTCAGTGTTACAAGATTTATTGTTCCTGCACCACACCCAGTGCTCCATGCAATACGTGCCCTCCTCAATACCCACCACTGGATTTTTGAATGTTAAATCACCTTTGATTCTTGGAATATGTACCATTTATTCATTATATATTATCATTCTCCACATGTCACATGATTTATTATTATGTTTTAATTGCCTTTGGTTTATAATTGCCCTTTGATATAATTCTGTTGTATTATAATCATGAATGAGTTGAGATTTATTTTTTCTTTTACTTCTCACTGCAAGAGATTGTATAGATTGGTGTTATTTTTTTCTTTATACCAATGAATTTACTCTTAAAATCAGTCATTTCTAATTTTGTTTGTTTTTAATTTTTGTCAAAAAGTTTTTAGAAACAAATTTAATTGTGTAACTAGATTTAGTATACTTTCATGCTCTATTTCTTCTTATCTATTTTCTAAGATATTTTCTTTAAGGGATTTGCTTATTCTACATTTTCAAAAATTTGGCATGAGCGTGTTCATGATACCCTCTTGTGTTTTATTGTTTGTAAAACATCTAGCAATATCTGTTTTTTCCTTTCTGATATTGGTGGTTTTGTAGTTCCTCTCCTATTTCTTTTTCAGTCTTGCTACTTTGTCAGTTTAATAAATCTTGAAGAAACCACTTTTGGATGTTTGGACTTTCTTTAAAATAACTTTTTGTTACATATTATTGTTTTCTTCTTCCATATTTGTAATTTAATTCTTCTCCTATTATTGGTTTTAGTTTTCCTACCATCATAAGGTAAAAGATTATGGCATTGATTTTTTAACCTTTATTCTTTTCTAATATTTTAATTTAATATTATTATTTTCATCTCTGGCTAGACACCATTTTATCTACTTCTCCAAATTTGGGCATGTTATTTCTTCCTTATTATTTATTCCAAAATTTATTTCTAATGTTTTCCAAGATTTCTTCTTTAACTCATGGGTTATATAGAACTGTAATGTTTCATGTAGTGGCTCTTGGAAATTTTCTAGTTATCAGTTAATGAAACTGGGTCTCAGCTCAGAAGAAATCTATTTGTTAACACCATATCCTTTTTAAATAAATAAAAGCTATCCAAATTATGTCTAATAAATACAAGGACTATATTTTGTCTTCTAAAATTATTGTAGTTTGAACACATTTTGTGGGCTACATTCATGCTTGTTTGACCAGATACAACCACCATCATTTTTAAAAAGATAATTAATGGCATTAGATGCATTTAAGCTAAAAAAGTATTTTAAAGTAAACAATTCAGTGGTATTTTAATGTACTCACAATGTTGTGCAACCACTACTTCTACCAAGTTCCAAAATATTTCCATCATCACACAGTGAAATCCCTTCCCCACTAAGCAGTTACTCTCATTTCCCCCACTCCCCACCCCTTTCTTAACCACCAGTCAGTGATTGGTCTCATTGCTTTATCTATTCTGGATATAAAAAGAATCATACAATATTCAAGCTTTTGTGTCTGGCTTCTATCATTGAATGTTTTGGAGGTTCATCCATGTTGTGGCATGTGTTTTCCAATACCAATAACTAGTTCAATTTCCTGACATCAACAGTGTATCCAACAATTCAATTTAAATTCTGAGGCTATCTACATGAATTTAGCATTAGCTCCCACAAGAATTGAGTCTCACACGATTACTCCCATTTTAGATAGCAGTTACAAGTGCTAAGCCACCCATACTTTTGACTGACCAGTTATAAATCAGGGCTCCTGCAAACCCCTCCTTAGGTGGGATAATTTGCTAACACAGCTTATAGAACACAGGAACCACTTTATGTATGTTTAACAGTTTATTACAAAGGATATAACTCAGAAAGAGCCAAATGAAAGAGATGCATAAGGCAAAACGAGAGGGGTTGTCCTATTTAACCTGCTCATCCACTCACAGGCTCAACAAATCTCATTATTGACAAGTTTTTTCTGCAGGTCAATCTCCAGCCCGACTTCCTCAACCCCTGATAGGTAGATGAGTGGAGCTGAAAGTCCTCAGTCTCTAATCACTTGATTTTTGGTTACCAGCCTCTACCTGAAGCTAAATATAGGAAGCATCTTAAGTCACGTCATTAGCATAAACTCATGTGTAATTAAAAGGGACTCATTATGAATAAAAACACTCCTATCACTCATGAAATTTCAAGCATTTTAGCTCTAGTTGAGGAACAGGGAACGAAGACTAAATATTTCTTATTATATAATAGCATGTATCAGAACTTTATTATTTCTTATGGATGAATAATATTCCTTTTATGGCTGAATAATATTCTATTGTATGTATATGCCACAGTGCATTTATCTATCTTTTGAGGGACATTAGGGGCTGTTTCTGGTTTTTTACTGTTGTTAATAGTACTGCTATGTATATCCATATGCATGCACTTCTTTGAGTACCTATTTTCAATTCTTTTGGCTATATAATCAGAAGTGGAAATCCAGCATCATTTACTAACTCTATTCTATGTTTAACTTTGTGAGAAAGCACCAAACTATTTTCCACAGTTACTTAACCATTTTACATTCCCATTAGCAATGTATGAGGGTTCCAATTTCTCTACTTTCTCACCAATATTTATATTTTCTATTTTTTAAACTATAACCATTCTAGTAGGAAATAAATGGGATCTCACTATGCATTTCTCTAGTGACTACTGATGAGAATCTTTTCATGTGCTTTTAGATTATTGGTATATCTTCTTTGGGAATTTTTCTGCTAATTTTTTACTTATATACTGTAATATATACACAATACTATTTAGGTAATATGTAATAAATAATATACAGAATGCATATATGAATGTTTTATTAAACTTTGAATAGCAAACCTCTAAGCATCCCTACATAAGAGTGTATTCAGAAAGATCAGCTCTCTGAATTTTTTTTTAAAGATTTTATCTATTTATTTGAGAGAGTGAGCAAGAAAGAGAGAGAAAGAGAGAGAAGGAGTGAGAGAGGAGCAGAAGGAGAGGGAAAATCAGATTCCACACTGAGCAGGGATTCAGACTTGGGGCTCTATCCCAGGACTCTGGAATCATAACCTTAACCAACTAAGCCACCCAGATGCCCCAGCCATAATTCACTTCTAAGCATTTCCCATAGTAATTTTACTAATATAGTAAATATAATTTTGTACAAGGTTGTAGAAATTATAGAATGACCTCATCAAACTTTATAGTACTTATTTTTAATTAAAGAGCTCCAACTTTGTACTTCTTACATAAGAAAAAAAAAACTGTATTTTAATAGTTGAGAAGGTTACTTTTTCTTCAAAATTTCAAAGTCCCTACAAGAATTTTGTCATTATATATGACTTCTAGTTTCATCCACAAAAGGATGGATCAATCTGTCCCAGAATTGCCTTCTCTAGTGCCCCAACACTCATCATCCATGACACATACTCATCTCCACTGTGTTCTAAAAATTCCTGAGGACCTTGGTATGTTTTTTCATTCTTCAATTCCCTTCCACATTCTCTTGCCAAAGCTGAACCTTCCCCTCTATAAACTTCTCTTTCTATGTATGTCTACCAGAGATCTTGCTCAAGTGTCACTTCTTTTCTGACAGAGCTCTCACTGTCAACACTGCCTGCACAGTGAGCTCTTTCTTCCTCTAAGGTCCAGACGGACTTTGAATTGTTATTTACCTTTCACACCAAGCTTTTAGCCTATGAACTCAAACTCTGGAGACCAAAAATACCATTAGGAATAATTTTTCCAAGGCAGTATATACAAACTTCATGTCATATCACTGAATCAAAGAAGCGAAGAATATCCTTGTATATTTCCAAAGACTGGAAAAGATATGAGAGGCAATTTAACACAACCACCCCCAAGCAAGGGTTTTTTCTACCACATTCCTATCAAATAGTATCTCAGACCCTAACGAACACCCATAGTTATTAGCTAGTTAATATAGTTAATCTGATGGGACAAGCAAGTGCATTTATTAAGTTTACACTGGTACTATGTATTTTTTACATTATTTTTATTAATTTTTTTCATTTGTCTGTTGGACATCTGTATGTCTTTTTGGAAAAATGTTTATGTCTTCTACCCAATTTTAATTGGATTATTTCTGTTTTGAGTGTTGACCTTTTGTTTTCTTTTTAAAAATTTTTGTATAAAAAATTTTTTTTTTTATAAATTCAATTTAGTTACTGTATTTCAGGGGCAGATAGTGATTCATCAGCTGCAGATAACACCCAGTGCTCATTACATCAAATGCCCTCCTTAATGCCCGTCACCCAATTATCCCATCCTCCCTCCCAGCCCTCCAGCAACCCTTTGCTTCCTATAATTAAGAGTCTCTTATTGTTTTTAAAAGCTCCTCATCTTCATTAGGGAAAGAAGTTCATACTAAAGGAGTAGTTAAGGCTATCCAAACAGACTTCTCATGTTGCCAGAGAGATTTAATCACAACAGCAGCACCAGTAGAGAAAAATCACCATATTCCATCTTCTTTATTGAGGAATATTCCTATTAGCTATCATTATCAGCTGAGCTGTATTCTCTCCTTCTGAAAAATGCCTATGGCAGTCATTATCGATATGAAAAGCTTTCTGAAATGAATAGCTGATAGATGAAATTGCCTGGTAAACTCCTATAGGCTGTAACCAATTGTGAATTGTGCAGTATACCTCTTCTCATTAATAATAAAGTAATAAAAAAATTATCAGTAGCTCCTATAGACTGATTTCACAATACTTCATTAGAACAAAAACATAGCGGTCACCTCATGGTAGTTGTTAAAATACAAATAAGTTCTTAGTCAAAATTTTGTTTTAAACATATTTATGTATCTGGTTAATTAATTTTTTTAAAAAGATTGATTAGTAGGTAGCATATTATAATGGTGAGTATATGGCATGAGGGGTCACAATAAAGTCTGAATTTCCTTTTCCCCATTTACATACCCAAATAAGAAAATTACATATACATTCTATACCTGTTATTTCACTTATAAAAAGGAAATACCAACGTTTATCTGACAGGTAGCAAATGTTACAGGTACCAAATGAGATAAATTTTCTCATGGCGTCTTTACACAGAAAGTGCCAAATGCTACAAATCAGCCTTTATTTCCCTAGAGCTGGCTGTTAAACATTTACCAGCATATCACCCATTAGAGAATTGGCTGACTGGATTCAAGATGGCTTCCTTTAATTTCTGCCAGTTGGTGCTGGCTCCTGACTGAGTTATATTGGTTTAGGTCCACATGACTTCTCATGCTTCAGAGACTAACCTGACCTCCTTCTTTGGCAATTTCAATTCAACATTTTAAGAAGACAGAAGCAGAAGTAGCCATTTATCTTAAGTCACATAACATCACTTTTGTCAATTCCATTGGTCACTTATGTAGCCTTTCTGCCACTGAGTTCCCCTTATCTATAAAGTTAATGTAGCCTGCTAACAGTTTTTACAATCAGAATTAACTAATAACATCCATGTGAGACACTTATGACAGTAACTGGTACATTAAAAATATTCAATAAGTGTCAGTTACTATTTTTACTATATACTTTATATCTTCACAATCTCTCATACCAGTCATCTCTTTATCTTCATTGCTACTATCTTAGTGAAGGAGATCCTGCTTAATTTCTCCCTCTGTGCATTCCATCTACTTCTCTCTTTGTGCATTCCATCTAAATAATTCTGTTTTAGCACCTACAACTGTAAACCAACACTTGTTCATTTGCCAGATTATCACTTTTTTTTTTATTAAAGACTTTATTTATTTGACAGAGAGAGAGAGATCACAAGTAAGCAGAGAGGCAGGCAGGGGGGTGGGGAGCAGGCTCCCCGCTGAGCAGAGAGCCCAATGCGGGGCTTGATCCCAGGACCCTGAGACCAGGATCTGAGCTGAAGGCAGGGGCTTAACCCACTGAGCCACCCAGGCACCCTTCCAGATTACCACTTTAAGACTAGAAATCTACAGAGGTATAAAACTGGTGGGTTTTTTTTTTCTTTTTATATTTTTTTATTGCGAACATTTATCACTGAGTTTAAAACAGAGTAATCATCCAACAAATGTTTATTGAATTTCTTTTTTGCCAATGGCAATCAGAAAACTGAGGGTTTTGGAGGGGAGGGGGTGGGGTTTGGGCGAGCCTGGTGGTGGGTATTGAGGAGGGCACGTATTGCATGGAGCACTGGGTGTGGTGCATGAACAATAAATCTTGTAACACTGAAAAAATAAAATAAACACATTTGGGGGAAAAAAAAGAAAACCTAGGTATTAAATTTTGAACTAAACGAAATTACTATTTGAAATAATTCAAATCTTGAGTAATAAATCTATGGTATAGATAATTTCAGAAATTACAGGCATTGTACAAGGGTCAAAATGATGTGAGACACAGTCCTGCACAATATTTGAGTACACAGACTCTTAATACAGGTTGTTGGCAATTAAGTCCCACTCAACTGCTTTTGCTGTGTCTATGATAAAATTACTTAGCCTTTCTGTGGTTTAGTTTCCTCCTCTGTAAAAAGGAAGATAATAAGGCCTCTTACCTTAGAGCATTATTGCAAACCCATACTAAGTATATGTAAAATAATAGAAGACAATAACACATAGAGTTGTATTTAAATTTTCTCTATTACTGTTATTATATTTTCTGATACTTTATCATCATAAATATATTCGTCCTAAAAAATAAATACTACAGATTCAGGTAAATTTATGCTTTTCATATCATTCTTTAGGAAAGTTTAGTGTAATACAACTGTTATAAAGTTCTTCTTTTTAGAAATACAAAAACTGTAAAATTTATTTTACAGTTTTATATATTATTTTTATATATTATTACCATAATACATTTTAATGACATTTTCATTTTAAGTATAGAATAGGGGTGCCTGGGTGGCACAGTTGCTTAAACATCAACTTGGTTTTGGCTCCAGTTATGATCTCAGGGTCATGAGATTGAGCCTCATTGGGGCTCCGTGCTCAGCAGGGAGTCTGCTTGTCCTCCCTTTATTCCTCTCCCAGCTAACCTGACCTTGCTCTCTCTCTCAGAAATATATAAAATTTTAAATAAATAAATATAGAACAGACACCTGCATCTGTAATGTGCTTTTCATCTCTACTAGTACCTGCAAAATATTAACATATGTTTTTGCTTTATGTAAAAATGAAATGAAGACAGAGGAAAAGTCATCTTATCTCCTGACATTTTTTATTTGAGTGTTCTTTAAGAACTATTTTGCATAGTACTTCTTAACCGTAAATTATTACTTTTACTTAATACTGACACTTCAATTATACTTACCTTTTCTGTTTTAATCCTCTTAACCTGTGTTTTCTGTTTCCTGTTATTTTTTTTTTCAAATCTGTACATCACATTAGTGTTTCACATGATAACTCCTGTTATCTGCTGCTTTAAAACATTTAAAAATTGTTTTGTCATCTGCTATATTTAAACAATTTCTAGTAAATCCTCCAAGCTCCATTTTTCTTTTAGACTGCCTTCTAGACTGCTACCTCATAATCTCCTCCTCTTGCCTTTTCATCTAATCTTATATCTTATTATTTTGCCTTTATATTGGACCCATGTTTCCTTGACTTTTATAGACATTATTTGAAACATGCTTCTGACTTTCATGGATACGATGTGGAATTTACTTGTGTTTTCTACAGTATATAACTGTTAGACATTATTTGTCACCCCTTACATGTATATTTTCCTTTGTCCATGCTATAAAAAGTTCCTGGGTCCTTTTGTTCTTTTAATTTTTTGCTCCTATATTTTGCTCTCCATCCTTAAAAAATGAGAGACCACTTTGGATCTGATATTTCACTCAGAAATAAGATAATTTAAAAAATAATTCCCTCATTTTGAACTGGGATATGTTTACAGACCATCTTTAGAACCAACTATCAAACACATTAATAATTCGATCACTGAGCTGATTATATGTCTCAACCTTCTATGATATCCCCTACATTGCTGGGAGTTGGAAGCTTGCAGATGTAATTTCCATGAATCCTAGGCTCTCTTCTTAGGCTCTGCCAGAGAAAAATAATAATGAGGGATTGGAAGGTAGAAGTAAGAAAGAAGCCCTGTTTTTCTCTATACCTGGTGCCTCTGGACAGGGAAGCAGGAAATTGAAATATCTCAGGTGGTTTCATTTTTACTGACTGGTTACTTATGGTGCTTTCTATCATAATCAAAGAACACATCCATTCCACAGTCCACATCATAATCATCCTATCATAAAATCAAGTCTGCCGCGTATACCTTGTCTTTCATTTCGGCCAACTTACATACAGTTTTTCACTTATTGACATCAAAGTAGCCTGCTATTCACTGGCAACAAAGTCCCAACTCAGAAGACAACCAGTTAACACACCTGGATTCCAAACCTTAAGCCTATTTCTGAGTTCATTTCTTTTACAAACACCAGATAAGTCAAAGTATAGTTGGGAAACGGGAACCACTCCAGTGATACCAAGCTGACAGGAATATAGAGCAAGGAATGGATGATGACAGGCACTGGAAGGACAGAACACTAAAGGACCGGAGAAAGAGACTAAAGAGGAAGAAGGGTGGTAAGCAGCAGTCAGGGGGTATCATACTCACATGACTCAGCCCATAATTTCACATGTGCTTCAGCTTCCTGAAGGTGCTTCCACTACCTCTTACTCTCTTGCCATTGCTGCTTCATGGGAACTCGATGGCCTCTCTCCCACTAATACTACTGACACCACCACCCCACTGCTACAGATGCTATGCAGACAACACAAGAAGCAGGGAAAATGCCCTTTTCCTTCCCCTTGCCAGTGCTCCCATGATAGGAACTGTCTGCCGGGACACTGACCTTAAAGTGTGTGTCTGGGAATTTACAAAAATATTGGTATTATTTCAGTCCCTTAGCAATACAAAGGAGAGCACAGAATAGCAGGATAGGAGCTGAGAGACAAAGTCAATTAATCAATAAGTAACTGGCATAGGAGAGTTTATATGATCTAGCACCATGGTAATCCCAACAGGAGAAATTCATCTTTGTATAGATTATGCTATTTGGGACAAAGGTGTTGAATTAACTTTTAAACCCAGTGTTACCACGTCTTTTCCAGAGTAGGAAGAGACTTGATTCTTAAGACCATCTTGTATCCTAAATAGTCATTGAGACAACAAAGAACTTTACTGATAAGTGAGAACAGTGTCTCTTAGTTTGCTACAGCCTGCACAAAGAGCTGCCCGTCTTAAGTATTACTTGTCAGTCATCTGAGTTTTCAGGTCCAATTCTAATCATTAAACACATTGTGCTTCAGAGAACAATCTTAAAAACTGCTCCCTGCCAGACCACAAGCGCCACCAGTATTTCTGTTAGAAGCTCTTGGACCATAGTACCTGCTGACCTTTGACAATACAAGGTGCTATTGTTGAAACAGTTCTGTGGGATCCCACAGCCTCCACTCTTCTCAGCCATTTTCCCGTTAAGCCTTGAGGAATACATGTGATACAGAATCTCTTCTGGTTTATACGGTTTATTATATGGGATACAAAATCTCTTCTTTCAAAGGAGAGATCTGAGGTCTAGATTGCCAGGTTCTTCTTTAATCTCAATCTGTTTGTGCTATATGTAGTAGAATTTGGAATTAAGATGGCACTTTTCTCTCTTTCAGTTCTCATGCAGAGGATTCTCTGTTTTACATTTCCTGCGCCATTCATGTGGAAAATGCATTAATTTTCTATTGCCCCTGTAACAAATTACTACAAATTTAGATGCCTGCATGATACAAATTTACTATTTTACCATTCTGTAGTTCATAAATTCAACACAAATCTCACTGGCTAAAATCAAGGTGGCCACAGAGTTGTGTTCCTTTTTAGGGGAGAATCTGTTTGTTGTTGTTGTTGTTGTTGTTGTTTTTCCCAGCTGCTAGTTTCATTTCCTGGCTCCTGACCCTTTGGCTTTATCCTCAAAGACTGCAATTGCAGGCTGACTAATTTTCACATCACATCATTCTGACCCTTTGTGCATCTTCTCATCTTCTCTCTCCACAGCTGGGAAAGTTTCTCTAATTTTAAGACCTCATATGACTACATAGAACTCACTATAAGAATCCCAAATAATTTCCTGTCAAGATCCAGGATGTCAATCAGCTTTGCATAGCCCCTTGGGTCATGGAAAGTAACATATTCACAAGTCCTAGGGAGTAAACACCTTTAGGGAGCCATTATCTTGCCTACCACAGTAGGATATACTTTCTTACTTTCTATTAGCCTTCTTTATCACTCCTTTTCTCCCTTGTCTTTATTATTTTTCCATTGCAACTTTTTAATACACTGTGAGGAATTTGAGTGCAAAAATTTGTCTTCATTTTATACATCCCTAGTACCAATAACAATGTCTTGGTATGCAACAGAAACAGCAATCACCAATTTATTTTGAGTTATTAAATTTGTTGCACCTACTATGGGCTGATGATTGTACAATGTGGTAACAAATGGAGCAGTGAGCTCAGGGCAGAGGTGTTCTGCTTTTGCACAGCTTGGAGAAGAGAGACACATATTTTTAAGTATCAGAGTGTGGGAGGATCAGCACCATCTAAGTACAAGGTAACTTCTCTGATTTTCTTCATCAGAAAAGAAAAAATAACCCCATATATATATTGTTCAATATTTTTGTTAAAAATAAAGAGGCCAAAACATAGAAAAGGAATTTGTGAACAATAATGTTCTATATTGACCAAAACCAAACATTTTATCATTTGTGAAGGCACCGAATGTTACTTGAATTGTTGAATTAAATTTTCAGTAAGACTCAAGGAACTGCCACTCCATTTAGTAACAAATAAGTGTTCTAACTTTATAATGAAATGGAAACATTGCCTTATATGCAGTTTTTTGATTTAGTCTTTGAAAAATAGTCATTAATCTCCTCTATGTTGACGTAATTTAGAAGACTGTTTATTAGCTTTCTTCACCTTACTTTTCAATTAATGCCACACTGGTGTTTGTAATTTAGGGGACAGACATACCACAGAGATGGTTATTTCACATTGCTCTATCCAATCTACTCTATTTGTAGGTGCTAAACCCCAATCAGCCCCCCTCAGAAATACAGGAAGGGACAAGATTTTTGTTTCCCATGCATTTTTTTCTAAAAGTCTAACACATACTAAACCCTGCGCAAAATATTGGGAATGTGTATATACATATGACCATGAAGCTTATCTTAAGTTGTTCATAGTTTACTGAGAATACACACATGTAAACTTATTATTTCTAAATAATGTAAAGAGTCCTATGAAAACAATAAGGCTATTCTATATATAGTAAGTTTTCAATAATTTTCGCTTCTTCCCACACACTGGGAAATTAGTGTAGTTTCCCTTCCAGATGGAACAATTTGGAAAAATGACATTTCCTCAACCCAAGACAGTGGAACTGAAACAGAGCAAGTAGATGGGAAAGCAGATATCTCTTTCTCCAGATGGCTAGTGTGAACAGGTTCTCAGGCAGAACTCAGAAAGAAGAACAGTAAGAAAACGAAAGTTTGGGCAGGGGAGAAGTAGAACAAGGATGTAAGGAAAAAAGAAACCCAACAACTTTCTCAATTGAATGTTAATTTCATTTTACAGGACCTGATGGAAATCAGTGAATTTTAGTTTTAAGAAGTACATTTCTCTTTGTTCTAGAGCACCTATTTGAAGTCAGAAACAATCTTTGCAATACTTTCTAGTTTACTTACAGTTTTATTAATTTTATCTGAAAACTATTAATAAATATTTGTAAGATGAAGCTCACTTCACTACCAAAAACGTTGGTTTTATCCACTGGATTTGTTTACACTTTTGTGACATGCCTCCAAATTCAATTTTGCATGGCTACTTTGAGGATGTTGCTCAAGCAATATTAAATGTAGCTAGAATTTCTAACATTCCATTAATATTTTTCTTTAGCTCAAATCCTGAATGAAGCACAGAAACTCCTTTGTGGGAGTGATGAGGTGGGCCTGGAGAGTAGACAATGGGCCACGAGTGAGCATAGCACATATGGCGTAACATATGCCAAGGTCCATGAATTGCCAAACAGATACACATATGGGATTTTTTTGTAAACTGTCAAGTAAAATACTAACATTGCCATTATTTTTCACTCCTAACTAAAATGTAATGGATGAAAGACAAAGATAATATGCACTTAGGTTACATTTACATAGGCAGAAAGTTTGCTTGTTTTGATTATTTTCAACAATGTTTATATTCTGAGTAAATCTGATATTTGAATTTGCATTGATAAAATGCTAGTGATACAAACTCTTTCACTGTAAGAAAATCTTGACTATTTAAGATTAAATATCTAAATTTCATTTTGTATCTTAAATATTATACTCATTCTGTAGTGAGAGAAGTAATGATTTTATAGTTTTTCTAAAACAGGATTTGAAATTCAGCTTTAAATTTCCTTGCTGAATGACTTTAGACAAATTCCTTAACCCCTCTGTTCTTTAATCTCCAATCTGAAAAATAGAAACAAATATCTATTTCATGGAAATACTGTGGTGCCTAAAAGTGATATAGAATGTATAGGATGTCAAACATTGGCACAGTGTACATACCTGTTTAAACAGTCATCATTGGGTACTTCATGATTTGTTTCTCTATCAAAAAATTTATACAAACATTGCTTTGTAGGTATTTTAAATTATTTTTATATTCAATGACTTAATTCTTAAGATAGAATAAATTTCACTTCATGTTTAGTAATTACGTTACTAAATTAAAATAAAAAACAAATGCTGTTAAAATTTACAAAAACTGTAATTAGCTTAGGTCTACACCATCACAGTATCCCACCATTTAGAATTAATCATTTCCATTCTGAGTTACCCTCTGTTGGGATCCTCACCAATGAGCTATTTTGCAATTCTGTCACTAAGAAAAATAACCTGGAGGAAACACAAGAAGAGCGACAAGAACCCTGGTTTGGATTTATATGGTCAGTTTAGGATAATTTCTGTGCCATTTATTAGCTCTAGGATACTGAGCAGTCATTGTCCTTATGTACTCTTCCAGGGATCCTTCAACACTCTGTTGATGGAAACCAAGGGACCTTTCTGGCCATTTCTCATGTATTGATGTTTCTTTCATCTGTGAACACATAGGCTTGGTTACTCTCATTAGAAGGGCAAGATGGCAAGGCTTAACCTATTCCATTCCCATAAAATAATTTATTACAAAGAAATAGATAAAAATATTGTTTGTCTTTATACTATGTCTATATCATAAGAATATATGACTCTTCTGTCCACTGTTCTTTTGTCCACTGTTCCATAATATCCATGTTGAAGAACAGAAGTTCTGTTTTTCAGTGCTCCAGATGGGAAAGGGAAAGTTATGATTTCTTTACTGACAATCATTTTGGATACAACAAAGGAGAAATTTCAATCTAAGGGTAAGAAACATTGACAAGTTTTTGTCCATGAAACTGGATTAATGGACAGTCTTATTTGCCACTTTTAAGACAGAGGAGTCTCAGGATTTGCTGAGACTTTGAAATAGTTCAAAGGTAGAAATGTCACCACTAAATAACTGAGAAATTAGCATAGGTAATATTTCTTGAAAAATATTATGTTCAGAAAAATTGAAAAACTTTGTAGACTATTATCTGATTGATGCCATCCCATTAAAATTCTATACATTTCATTTATTGATGTAAAATTAATCTATTAAGTACTTTGTGGTCTGGAAAGAAGATAAACATTTATCCTGATTTTGGTAAAAATTTCCCAAAACTTGAAACCAACAAATGTGATAAAAATATTAACTGAAAAATTACTTTAAAATACTTAATACCTAATATGTAGACTAAACTCTTCCATAACTTCTAATGTTATGCATGAACAAAATTACCATAAAAAATCCTACAAGTTGCTCCCAAGTAGACATGATTTTGTGTGTACAATTCTGGATCTTAACATATATTTGTAAATATACACATGAATTTTATATATATTACATTTTACGTTCACAACAGCCTTGTGAGCCCATTGTTATTATGTTATTATTATACCAAGAAGGCTTAGATAGGATAAGTAACTGGACCAAATAGTAAGTTTCAGAACTAGCATTTATCTTTGGCTCTGTGCTCCTCTAGAATTCATATTCCTTAATGTGTCAATATTGGCTCATCAATTTTCACAAATGTACCACACTAATGCAAGGCATTAATAATGGGGAAAACTGTGAGGGGAAGGAGAGGCATAACAATGGGGACTCTATACTTTCTTTTTTTTTTTTTTTGACTCTATACTTTCTGATCAATTTTTCTGCAAACCTAAAAATTCTCTAAAAAATAGTCTACTGATTAAAAAAATGCTAAAAAATCCACATCTTTTTATCTCACATATGGCAAAATGAGTGCAGCTAATTTGATTCAAAACATGTAAGTCAAAATTCCAATAGTGAATAAAACATGTCACTTTAGCTCTCTGCTCTCCAAGAAGATATAAATACTGAACAGACTGTATACACCTCAAAGGGAAAATTAAGACTTTGCTTCAAAGAACAAACCAAAACAGAAAAAGTGTAGGAACCTCATTGAGTAATAGAAAGCATGGAGGAAAAATATATCTATCATATACCTAGAAGTAAAAGTATTTCCTTCGTTTAAATAAGATAATCTAGAAACTCCTACTCTAATATTGATTGAGCAGCCTACAAGGCTTAGCGCAGGTCTTCTCAAAGCATAATCTCAGGACCCATCCAGTAGCATCATCTGGGAATTTCTTAGAATTACCAATACTCTGCCCCCTTCCCAAACCTACTAAGTCAAAAATTCTGTAGAATAGGGTTTAATGATCTGTTTTCACAAACCCTCCAGGTGACTTTGATGCACCAAGCTTAAGAACTTTTGGCTTAATATGTGTTTGATTTTATCTCCTAGAGGAAAGTGAGTCCACATTTCATCACAGATTCTGCAACCTCAGACAAGTTTCTCTCCAAACATCCACAGTGTGAACTCTAGGATCAAGATCTTACCTGTAGATCTTGGAGCACAACACAAGGGACAATAATATTACACACCTAATAATATTACACACTGTGGGGTTCAGATTAGATCATATGGAATAAATTACATGCATGTAAAATTTAAAGACATCTGAAAGCAACCGGTAATGACAATTCTGTATTTCAGCTACTGCCCAACATTAACCAACTCCATCCCATCTCACTTTGATATTGTTACTCTCCTTGTTATTATATGGCAATTGGAGCAGGCCAATCACCTCCCTTATTTTTCAGGGACCCTTCAGATGCTAGATTGTCTTCTAGAAAGGTTTATATGTATGTGTTTAGGGAAAAGGAAGACAGAGGGAGAGCATTAAAAATGTGAATAGAGTATTTTTTGTTAATATGAATTACATATTTACATGTGCTATTTCTTCTGGATTCCTAAAGAAGTCCACACTAGAGCATAACTCTACTGTTTTAGGCTTCATTAGACTTCCTGAATTTTGACAGACATTACATTTTTTAGATATTACTTATTTTTTACTCAAGTTTTGAATGATGAGATTGCTGTTATATTTTCTACATTTGTCATGAGACAGAATAAAACATCCATCAACTCTATTTGCATATATAAATTTTCTTATTAAATTGCTCAAACTATTCACATCCTCAACAGCTACCTTGATATGATAAAAAAAATTCATGTGTTTGTAAATACATACAAAGACCATACTAAGCAATTCCACAACAGCGATGAAGAATGTCATTGAGGATGCAAAATTATGTTGCAAATTTTTAATATAAAAAAACAAAAATCCTTTCAATTTGCTGTTATTTTTAGGAGTGGTAAGTTACTAAAGGGGTAAAAAATAAAATTATCTTTTAATCTTTCTAAAAATGAATAAAGCATAACACTATGCATAACAAATAATAATAAGAAGAAAAATAAAATTCAAAAGAAAACAGTAAGAGATCAGTGTTCTACAATAGTATAGATGATGCCAGTGTTGATTTTGACAATTTTGACAAATCAGAGTGGTATCAATCTTGGAATGGTTGTAGCAGAAAAGGATAACTAAAATGTGATCCTACGGATACAGGGCGAGGAGACAACCTGAGAACAGGCTTAAATTAGATACTTCAAAACTTCACCAAATCCTCCAAAGGTTAAAGAGAAAACTGAGCTGAGGGCAAGTTAAAGTCAAAAGCTATAAAGGTATCACTCTCTGGTAGAGATATCTTTATGCTTCACAGCCTGTCCCTATAACCGCACCTTCACTGGTTTTAAAGGGGAAGGAATCTATTTTGTATGCATAAGTGCTACCTCCCAAGCAAAGATTCTCATAAATCAGCTGTAGAACATTGAGGAGACAGTTGAACTTCTGTGGATCTCAGCTTCCAGGTCTATGAAATAGAAAAGGATTAAACTAGAGAATATGAAAACTCTTTTATAACATTATCATATGATTCAATGGCATATTTGTGCATTGTGGTAAAATAGCTGACAGCAGGAAAGAGCAGATGCTATGATGTCAACATCTAGGTTAAAATTTTGACTCTTTTTCTTACCAGCTATGTAAATTTTAGCAAATTACTTAACTTCTATTCACTAAGCCAGAGTTTCTCCATTTGTGAATGGAAATAACACCACTTTTGAGACAGACTGTTGGAAGGAATAGAGATAATACAGAGGGAGTACCTAAAGCTGTGACTGGTACATAGTAGGCATTCAGAATAGGGGGTTGTGATGATGATGATGATGACGTCAGTGTAGGTGATTTTCTAAGAAAAAGAGAATAGGAAAAAGATATAAAAGGAGTTGACTAATTTTTTATTTGTTTCTTTGAAAGATTTTATTTATTTATTTGACAAAGAGAGATCACAAGTAGGTAGAGGCAGGCAGAGAGAGAGGGGGAAGCAGGCTCCCCGATGAACAGAGAGCCCGATGCAGGGCTCGATCCCAGGACTCAGATCATGACCTGAGCTGCAGGCAGAGGCTTTAACCCACTGAGCCACTCAGGCGCCCCTAATTTTTTATTTGTAATGTCATACTGAAGTTCAGTATGATCTACCTCTTCACTATCTGATACTTTTTAGTTTTTACTGCTGATCTATTGATGTCAATCCTATTTACCAATAATAATTTCTTTTGTTAGAAGATTTATTTATTTGAGAGAGAGCATGTGTGTGGGGGGAGGGGGCGCAGAGGAAGAGAATCTTCAAACAGTCTCGTTGCTGAGCCTAGAGGCCAACACGGGGCTTAATCTCATGACCCACAACATCATGACCTAAGCCAAAACCAAGAGCAGAAGCTTAACTGACTGAGCCACCCAGGCACCCCACCCCAATATCAATTTAAAGTGATGATCTGAAATAATTGGTTCACGTTCCAATTTTACATTTCAAACAAATTCAAAGAATGAAGTGCCACGAAACAAAATGCTCACCACCTTTAGGGTTGCCATAACAACAGAATGCCTGGGCCTGGGCTTGAGTTTTGTGTAAAGATTTTTTAAGTGCTAAGTCATCTATTTTTCATATTGTGCTTCATTCTCTAGCAGACTGTGGCAGGTACATAAATTAGAAGAGTTCTTCACATCCTGATTTCAAATTTAGAAGAAATCTTCCTTGCAATGTAATTTTTAAATTAATATATTTGTGATTTATTCTATTATTCTGAACTAGTATTTGTGTATTAGAGCTTTAAAGTAAACAGAAGAGCTACAATTATATTAACTATGACACGAAATACGTGGCTTTAGAGATATGGGTATATTTTCTGAGTATATGTACAGATAATTATTCTAACTCTAGGCAAATGTTCTCATAAATGGGGAACAAATATTAGCAAATTCATTAATTAGTCATGCTTACACTTCTGTCATTTGGAATAATGTGTTTGTTTGAACTAAGGTCTCCCATTTATTAGGGTCATTAATGACTGTCTATAAGAGATGGTGCTTTAACATTTCACCAATTTTTGAGAAATGCATAGGTTTACATTTCTTAGCAAGGGACCTGTCTCATTCCTTATTTTTATAGAATGAAAATCAAACATAGTATGAAACTCCCTAGGCCTGTTTCAACCCCTTTCCTCTGTCTTACTCATCACACTGTGATCCTTCTGCCTTTTTAAAAAAAAACTCTCAGCACCCTTACTTCATTGTATTATTATACTTGTTAACATTCTGCCTTCCTCAGTGCATCCTCATAAGCATTATAATTTATTTTGAATGAGTTTAAACACTCATTTATGCACAAATATTTAAAAGAAAAATTTTAAAAATTATTTTAACAAAAATAGTTTGGCTCTTTAACATATATGCAATTATTATATTACGTTTATTCATATGGCACATGTGTTATTTTGTATTACGTATCTAAGCATGTATAAACACAAGGATTATGACTGGAAATGAGAATATTTCTAAAAACCAATAAAAATCTTTAAAAAATTACAGTTTTAAGAACACAAAAATAAAAATATACTCATGCTTATGATGTTATCTAAGTGATAATGTCTTGTATATATGACATTAAAAGTTAATGATTCCAAATACATTATTTTTAAAGATGTGTATGACAAAATATCAACAAATTTAATTTAATTTAATTTAAATTTAAGATCAGAGCATTGGGTGTCCTCATTGATATTAAAATATTAAAATTAAATCTTATAAAATAATAATAACCGAAATATTTTTATTTTCAGTATGTTGTGGAACCACTTTTAAAGCATTGTATGATCTCCTACTTCAGAAGCAAGTTATACTAAGAATATTTCTAAATTTTCATAATGAACTAGGGCAGCATTTTAAAGAGTGTTCCAGAAAATACCAGTCTCTCCAAATGTTCTTTTTTCAAAAAATGAGTTCATGATATAGAGATAAAAAATAAGCATATGAAAAGATGTTTCACATCATATGTCATTGGGGAATTGCAAATTAAAACAATGATATACCACTATACCCTCATTAGAATGGATAACATTCCCAAACTGACAATTTCAATCACTGGCAAATATGCAGAGCAACAGAAATTCTCATTCATGCTGGTAGGAATGTAAAATGGCACAGCGACTGTGGAAAATCATTTGCCAATTTCATATAAAAATACAGTCTTTCTTGGGGCAGCTAGGTGGCTCCGTTGGTTAAGCGTCTGCCTTCAGCTTAGGTCATAATCTCCTGGTCCTGGGATCAAGCCCCGCATCAGGCTTCCCCCTCAGCAAGGAGTCTGTTTCCCTCTCTCTCCATCTGTCCCTTCCCACTGCTCATTCTCATATTCTCTCTCTCTCTCTCAATAAATACATAAAAATCTTAAAAAATATATAGTC
The DNA here is from genome assembly GCA_028646535.1 of Procyon lotor. NCBI lineage: Eukaryota > Metazoa > Chordata > Mammalia > Carnivora > Procyonidae > Procyon > Procyon lotor. The sequence goes on from CM053603.1 coordinate 100,672,821, forward strand.
TTACCATGCAATCCAGCAGATACACTACTAAGTATTTACCCAACTGAACTGAAATTGTATGACTCCATAAAAACCTACATGTTGATGTTTATAATGACTTTCTTTATAATCACTATAAACCAGAAGCAGCCAAGATGTCCTGTGTTAGGTGAATAAATTGTGGTACATTTGTACAATGGAAGAGTGTATAACAATAAAATAATGAGCTCTCGAGCTTTGAAAAGACATGGATAAACCTTAAATACACATTGCTATATGGGAAAAAAATTTAAAAACCTACAAACTATGTGATACTAATACAGCATTCTGGAAAAGGCAAAACCAGAAATAATAACCAGATCAATGACTGTGAGGGCTCTGGGAGGGGAAGGAACAGAGGACTAAGTGAAGCACAGAGGATTTTTTAGAGCACTGAAACTATTCTGTAGGGTACTCTAATGATGAACACAAGATGTTAAGCATTTGTCCAAGTCCACAGAACTGTACAGTACGTGTAAACATGTACATTTTTTATAAAGTCATTTAGGAGGTTGCAGATCTCAAGATGAAACCCAAAATAAGACAAGAGAATCTAAAAATATTGCAAATATATGAAACAATTTCACTTAAATGGATAGGGAATGACCTAAGTAACACTGAAAACAAGTTGAGTCTGCATGACTAAAGATCGGAGGAATTTATTCCTCCACAGTAGAATAAATTAATTCTGATACTGCTGTACTTGAGTACTGTAGCTCAATAATTGAGTAAATGAATGGAAAATAGGGAGTCAGGTTTATCATGTTGAGGTGGAAGTTGATGGAGAGTTACAGAGGCCAAAATTATACATGTGGTAATGGGTTAGGGTAAGAGACATCAGTATGAATGCTTTGTATACATTAACATAGATATAGATGATCACATATATAATATAGTGTGTGTGTGTATCTTCATGCTCTGTCAGCTGAGTAGGTCTAGAAACAACTGTACCACAGCAGCAACAAGCACACCCAATGCTCTGATCTTGATTTCAATAGCGTTCTCCAATAAAAGGAATCAGTCCTCCTTGAAGAAATGGCTGATTCGAGGACCAGAAAAGGAAATAAGATAAATGAGCCTGTAGTTTTGTGTAGTGACAAATGCAGGGAGAAAAAAAAACACAATGATGGTTATCAATGGGATATAGGCACCAACCGAAAGAGCTCTCAATGGCAAAAAGCTGGAACAATATGAGCAAATAAATAAATAAAGCAACGTTGTAAGATATAAAAATAAATAATGATTCCATTTTCATATTAACAAATTATTAGATAAATGAGTAAATGAAAAAAAATCCAATCTCCTATACAGAAGAATGCCACATAAGATACATAATTCACCCTTAAAGATGTGGAACATCACTTCTCAGTCCCTTAAATGTAGGCTGTACTTAATGATCCTCCAGAAAGTACAGTATGGAAAGGAGTAAAAGAAGAGTAACAGTATAATAAAGAAACTTCACAAACATAACATCAATCCAGGTAATCAGCAATATCATTGATAGTGAAAAGTCATAATGATACTAAGAACCCTTCATATGTGATAAGAATGGCACTTTATCATGGTCTTTTTCCCCCAAATCAAAAGTCTCATTCTAATCATAAGAAAAATATAATACAAATCCCAACTTAGGGACATTCTATTAAATATTTGACCAGTAATCTTCAAAATTACCAAGATCATGAAAAATAAGGAAAGTCTCAGAAAAATAAGGAAATCGATACAAGTATAACTAGACATGATAATTAACTGTAATATAATATCCTGGATGAGATCCTTCCTAGAAGATAAAAATGATTTTTAAGTGAAAACTGAAGAAATATGAGTGAAGTATAGACTTGGGTTATTATAAGGGGAAACTGGGCCGAGGGAATATGGAAGCACTATATTATGTTTCTAATAGGTTTATAAATCTAAAAATTTTCTAAATTAAAAGTTTAATAAGGAAATCAATATAATAAAAGCAAAAAACCCCCAAAATCCAAAATGATCAAATGTTAAAGTCTGAGAAACCTAGCATATTACAACCACCTCTAGAGAATCAAAATGCTCATTGGCACCTTAAAAGTCCTAAAAGTTTCCATGGACTACATGACTTTTTAATATCAAACCCAAAAACTTTATTTCCTTATTATTAACTTTTAAACATCTGTAGATTCAATATTCCAAGGCACACGTTTTATGAAGTGATCAGTTAGGGCGCTCATTAGGCCCAGAATTGAGATTTGAATATAAGAAATAGTAGTTCATATACACTTCCTTTCTCACTCTAAATATCAAACACAATAAATATTTGATTTTATTTGGGGATAGGAACTATTTGAGTAAAGAATACCTCATAATTTATCAGTGCAAAGGCCTTGGTAATACACAAGACTGCTTAGTAAACTTCAGCTGGGTGGGCACAATGAGGGCAAAATCAGAAATTGAATTGCAACATGAAGTGGGCCATTTATATTCTCCATGCCTAAGAGGGAAGCAATTATCAAACTGACACATGAGGAGTCAGAGTTAGCAGTAGGACTGAGGGCAGGAGAGGGGTAGATGAGGTTCCAGTTACAGGGCAGTTTCCAGTAAACTCGGGGGTGGAAAGTAATATGTCAAATCTAAGAGTGATCTCTGACATAGCTCAGAACCCCAATGCATTGCTAGAAGTCCCTACAAGAGGCCATAGACAATGGTGTTTCCTTTATCTCCTTTTGAGAAGAAAGATGAGCAGCAGTGTCTGGGGACAAGGGAAGGCAATGGAAAGTAAGAAACCAGTGGCCTGTGATACGGCGGTACACGGAATGCACATGGTGGCAGAAACTGTGGCTGAGATGAGGAATCAGGCTGTGGTCTCTGGTGGAGCAGCCCTGTGAGCAGCATGCTGAGGTGAGCATGAGAGTGGCTCATTATAGAATGTGGTGCTATGGAACTGAGGGGGAGCAGCAAATGGGGACACACAGGGAAGCAGAACAGTCATTTGAGCAGTAGCCTAAGAGGAATATTAAACCGGATGAGTCACTTCATGTGGAGTCCTCAGAAATACCCTAAATGAAGGAAACCCATGAAAGTGGATCAGAGGGACATTGTCTATGCATGTGTGTGTAGGAGGAGTAGGTATCCAGCTAGTAAGATCCAGATCTAGATGTCTGTCTATGAGCCAAGATCGTGAGCCCTGGGAACACTGGTTTTACAATGAAAAATTGATTTCTAACTAAAAATTTAATTATTTTCTAAATTAAAAGGTGTCAAACAGCTAAAATAACACTGAAATCAGCATAATTTCACTGATGCTTGAAATTATTGCACAATTAGCAAGAGAAAAATGTCAGGTAGCATTTAGTCTACCGACTCTATATAGAACTTTTCAGTCTCTTCCTTTTATGTCCGTATGTCTACGTGTAGCAGTATTACGTTATGTTTCAAATTTTTAAGGTAGCTTATTAACTACTAATTCTTCTATATCTAAATATTAATTACCAAACACCACTTGAGTCTCTAAGGGTATTTCCAAACTTCCCACAAAAATACGCCAGTTCTTAATACTACCCAGGTCTTTTCACACTTGCTTCTGACTTTGTGAATATATTCTAGATGATGTTATCTTCCAGGTTCCAAAGCCAGGGGCATATTATTATCATTAGTTAACGGCAAGCGAATTGATTATATTGATTATATTTTGGTCTAGATATTTATATTTACATATACATAACTAAGTGATTACATTTCCAAGAAATTCATTTTAAATCATGGGATGTGGGCCTGACTGAAGGGCAAGATACATATCAAGTCTAGTGTTATACACTGAAGAGCTTGAGAAGGGAGGGATAGATTCCTATATTCTTTGGAGATAATATCTTAACATATGTGACAAAGTTCTCACCTATAAGTGAGGAAATGATTTTTTTGTAATCACCTCTTTAGAAGAAAGTGGTCTGAAAAAGTATCTCTTCAAGTATTAGCAGTATGACTTTGCCAAGTGATAACTTATGAAAATTGACTTAATAAGCACTATGAAGAAAACATCATCCTCTCAAATACCTCACCAACAGCTCGCTGATGCTTGAAATTTACTCAGTGGGAAAATGCTATTTTATTGCACAATTAGCAAGAAAAACTCATATGCAAATCCCCTGTGCATAGATAAACTAAATATTTACATCCAGCTAAATTCATATAATGTGTAAAATGGTTGATAGATATTTCCTGGGATCAAGTCAGGCTAGAAGGTGAAATGCATTTTTAATTTCCAAAAGATCAGCTCAACAAGGCAAGGACTTTTCTCCTAGGCTCCAGCAACTGCTAAAACACAAGAATAACTAGACTTATCTCCCACGCTCACCCATGGTAAAGTTCTTGTGAAGCAGTTTCCGGTTGTTCTCTCTACTTTTCTATCATCAAGTGCTGTAGCAAAAACCTTCTCCCAGAACACGTGGTTCAGGAGCTCTGAGATTACATGAGATAGTGCTACACTGTACACACCACACACGTCCCTTAGGACAAAAATCATACATCTCACCTTGATTGCCAAAGTAGTAACTTCAATTCTCTATTTTAGATAGTACAAGTATAATTACAGTGTGAAAAATAAAAGAAAAATATTATAAAGTAGCTTTGCAGAATTAACATTATAGAATGAAGAGAAATATTGTCTTTTGAGTGATATAATAGCCTCATACACTGTATTCCTGATTCAGTTAAGCTTCATCACAAATAGTTAGGAAATTACTATTACCTCAATGTAGAAATGAGGAAATTGAGGCCCAGGTAAGTTTTCTTTTGTAGCAAACCTAGTCTCTGGCTTTCAGAGCCAAAGTATGACTCTCTGTGTGGGTGTGTGGGTGTGTAAAAATGGTACCTGTTCATATCACTATATATGTCTATTTGCCTTACACATGTTTGTGGTCACTTCATGTAAAGGTTATAGACACCAGATATACATAGAAATATATTATGGATATATAGACATATACCCAGAGACATACATTAGATAAGTTCCACTACTTAGAATTTTTAATGAATGCAAATATATATAACTAGTGATATCAATTTTATAATACAGTCATACCTAAAGTTACATTCAATAGACCTGAAATAATTTATAATATATAAAAGTACTCTTTCATTTGACCTAGAATATTTGTGTCATCTAATAAGTTAACAGCTTTAAATTATCTAATTAAATCATATTATTAACTACTTCTCAATGCACAAAATAATAACAGCAATTTCTTTTTTATTGTGCGGGCATTCTAGTGGAAATTTGTTTACATTTTGCAATATTTGGATAGGCAATAATGTCTCCTTGTGAATTATGAGTCTATGTTTTAAATGAGAACATTATTTTAATTATAGAAACTCAAATGGAATATAAAGGCTAGCAGTGTAATTTTATTTTAATGCTCTCAATTTAAAGAAATACAACTATCATTTTCTTAATGCTAGTAAGATTTCAATCAACTGTGCTTCCCAGTACAACAGCATTCATCTAAAATGCTTGTTTCTTTCTCTGTAGACAAAGGAAAATTACTGGAGCAATGGTAAGAGAGATCAAACCAAACAACTTTTAGGGAGAATGAGCACCTTCAGCCTCATTGAACCAACCCTTGAAATTTAGCCTTGTACATGGTCACAAAATCAAGTATCTACACAGTCTCAGTGAGAGCCCAAATCTCTCGCCACCAGTGTAAGGTCCTATCCCAGGTGTCACAGTGCCTAAAATTACACCATTAGAGATGCATTCTTTTGAAAGCAGAAAAATCCTCTCTTTTACAAATGACAGACGTTCCCAAAACGTATGTATTTCCTGAATGTATTTCCTGGATGCACAAAATCGTCACCAACACTTTGCTGTAAATTAACATATTATTTTGTGCTCTAAGACACGTGACTTGGAGCAACATGAAGTTACCTAGAGTCCAGAAAGAAAAGTAGAAATGGGAAGGAAAGAGAGGATATACATTAGATAAGATTCTTTTCATCCCACGTGACAAAAATCAAAATAGAAGTAATGAGCAAAAAGTGAAATGAATTATAAGGCAATGGAGTATCACACAGACCATCAGGAGAACCCTATAATTAAGCCTTAGGAAGAACTCAGATAAGGGATTCAGTGACAACACTATTTTGCCATCTTCCACCTCTGCTATACTCCAGCTATTTGCTTTATTATTCTCTCTCTGAAGACTTGTCATGCAGTTCACATGGCAGAAAAGCTAACAGCAGAGAGCACCTAGTGTTACATCTTACACAAACAGCTTATACAGCTTCAACATCCAGAAAGACTGCATGACCCTGCCTCTGCCCCAAGGCCTAACTGTTGAGGGAGAATCAGGCTTCCTCTTGAAAGTGGAGTCCAACTTCGGTCAGCTAGTTGTTCATATACTTAGTTCCAGTACAAAAGTAATATATTCTTCCAATAATGAAGATTGCAGAATATCAGAAAATTAAAGCTAGAAGGTTTATGTAAGATCTTCTAATCCAATCTCAGCACTAAAAAGAAATGAGCTATCAAGACATAAAAATATGTGGAGGAATCTTAATGCATATTATGAAGTGAAAAAGCCAATCTTAAAAGGCTACATATTATATGACTCCAACTATGTGACATTATGAAAAAGGCAAAGCTACAGAGAGAGTAAAACCAGTGGTTGCCAAGATTTTGGAGAGGGGAAAGATGAATAAGTAGACCACAGAGGATTTTTATGGCGATGATAATATTCTGTACGATACCATAATGACAGACACATATCATTATATATTTGCCCCATAGAATATGCAACACCAAAAGTGATTCCTAATGGAAACTATAGACTAGGAGTAGTTATATGTTGATATCCATATCAACATATATATGTTCATCAATTGTACCAAATGTATCACTCTGGTGGGGGATATTGATAATGGGGGAAGTTATACACATGTGGGTGAAACAGATACATGAGAACTCTGTTCTTACACACGATTTTTCTGTGAACATAAAGCTACTCTAAAAAATAAAATATTAAAATATATATACTAAAAATGATAAATTCTACTTTAAGAAGGAAAAATATATTTACATTCCTACCAAGAATTATCAGACAGTGTATTTATCTATATACTTCAAAACATGGGCTACAATCATTATTTCTATTTTATTTTTTTAAAGATTTAATTTATTTATTTGACAGAGAGAGAGAGACAGTGAGAGAGAGAGAATACACGCAGAAGGAGTGGGAGAGGGAGAAGCTGGCTTCCCACTGAGCAGGGAGCCTGATGTGGGGCTTGATCCCAGGACTCTGGGATCATAACCTGAGCTGAAGGCAGACCCTTAATGACTGAGCCACCCAGGTGCCCCTCATTATTTCTATTTTAGGCAAGTAAACATGACATTTCATTTTGAATTTGTATTTACTCAAATAGAAGTTAGATGGAAAATTCCTTATTACTGGGTGGTATCCCTAAGACCATCCTCAGTTTCAGTGATTTGCTGGAAGGACTCACAAGAATTCAGGAAAGCTATTATACTCGTGATTATGGTTTATCAGAGAAAAAGCAGTTTAAAATCATCAAAGGTAAAAGGTACACAGAGTCCAGGAGAAACTAGGCACAGGCTTCCAGGAGTCCTCTCCTCGTGGAATTATATGGACAGAACTTAATTCTGCTATCAATGAAGTGCAACCTACAGAGTACTACAGCCCAGGAAAGCTCCTCGGAGTCTTGATCCCAGCATTTTCAGTGGGGGAGGGGTTTGACCATGTTGGCATGGAGCATGGACTTTTCTGACTTTAGCTCCTCCAGAGCCCAAACTGATAGATACAAAGTGGCCCAAAGACTCCTCATAAATCATATTGTTAGCATCAACTATCTGAAGTGGCCCAAAGATCCCAGGATTGCAAATACACCCTTATCAAATATATTCCAAAAGTTTAGAGATCCTTTCCAGGAGCTGCCCATGGGCCAGCCCTTTCTTTGGAATGTGCAGGGTTTGCATAGCCTTGACTTATTGAGTCAGCTCAACAGCACAGGCCACCCTCTTTGGTCCTTGGCCAGCACAGATGGAAAACGTTTACTTAGTTCAATCTTAACACTGAAACATTTACGCTCCCCGAGATCTTTCTTGTCTAGTATTTTCATCAGCATTAACTAGCAAGTTAATACCACACATAGACAAAAACAAAAATTTAAGTTGTCTCCATTAGTAGTTATAGTTTGGAGGAAACTGAACCCAAAATTTCTAGCCATAAACCAATGCTCTTTTGCCTGCCTGAAAGTTGCCTATATTCATGAGCTTTGGACATTTTTATCCTTGAAAAATGGCCCTCCAGCTGGCATAGATCTGTAGCTTTGATCTCCCAACAAGAACTGTGCCAGATGCACTGCCAAGGCAGCTGTGCAGTGGGAAGACTGCAGAAAGTCAGATCCAACAGGGACTTTGCTCTGCCCAGCATGCACCTGGGTTACCCTATACCCTGAGGAAATACCAGTGCCCAGACCCATTACAGTCACTCTGTAGCAGGAAAATCAGATCAATGACACTCGCCATGGGGGCTCCTAGACTGGGCAGGTCCAGATTGTTCTCTGTGCAAAAGTACCTCAACAAAGGGAAAAGACAGGCTGAATTCTAGCCTAAACCTTACTTGCTAAACCTCGAGTCCTGGCACATGAGGTAGCTTATCTTTTTGGAAGAAAGGTCATCTTTTTCTAAGCCTCACAAAGGTACTATGTGGACTAATGATGACCCCTAGTGGAGAAAGGCACCCTCTTAAGTTTCTTCAAGTTGGCTAGATGAGAGGAAGACAATCTCTCTCTTTTTTATAGCATCCTTGTTGAAGAGATGTGGGGGGTGGAGGGGCGTGCTAAACATGGCTTGGATTTTAAAAGCAAACTAATATTAATAACTAATATATAACTAATATATAACTAATATAACTAATATTAGTTAATTATAACTAATATTAAATTTGTGCTAAAAGCGGTAACAGAATTCTAAGTTTTTTCACCAAATTTTCCATTCTGTGCAACAATACTCTGAAGTTTCTACTCATACTCTAAAGCCCATGGGGTCCATTAATCTAATAAAGAGTCGAAAAGTTGTCAGAATTCTGATGAAACATCACACTTAATGCCAAATTAACAAGGCTCTTAATGTTACCTTAGAGCAATCATCTTGCATGGCAAAACGTTTATAATCTATTTCAATATACAGAAATCTCTTGATGGAGTCCTATCAATGTGGGTGGAAGTATTAGTGATGTCCAAATGTAGCAACAACTTTGTGTGTTCTTTTGCTGTTTTTCAAAGTGGTAATTATACTGACATTAGAACGTAATTTCTACAAACATGATACTTCATGATCATGTTGATCTTTGTCCATGAGCACTAATTTTATTTTTTCCTGTTAATGGCCTCGTTCCACCAGGACCATGTTTTGCATTTCATTTTGTTTACTTCCATTAAAATTCAACTGTTTCAAAACACTTATTCTTCCAGAAATATTTTTCAAAGTACAATTATTTTATAGCTATTTTAATTTTGGTAAATTTCTGATATATGATTTTAAAATAGATAATATAAAGCATTTTCTGAATTATCCTATGTTTTGATTAATTTCAACAGCATACAGATTTTTTTAATATTTAAAATTGAATTTGCCTGTGTCCTCATTGAATAATTATCATTAAAAAATTCCATAACTATCTAATACACTTTTAATAATTTATTACCTACTGAGAAATATTTGAAGCTATTTACAATTTTGAAATAATGCCAAATAGAATAATCGAGATAAATAAACAGAAGCAAATAATGCTAAAACTGTGCCAAAGTCTGTGCTTAGTGATTTCCTTTTTTTTTTTGCCTTTATTTCTCACAACTATATCATACATTGAGCATTAGTCTCCCCATTTAAAAAATGGAAACTATGGCTCAAGAAGCATAAGTTATGTACTTAGGATCATATGACCAGAACATTCTAGAAGCAAGGCCCCAATATAGGTCTCTTTAGTTCTAATCTTTACTCCTGGAAACACGGCATTAGGCCACCTCAGAAAAAAAAATCTAAAAAGGTGTTTCTTTACATAAAATATAGCATTTGTGTTTTCTTTTCAAATCATTGGAAATGTTTATAGACATCTATATGCCTAATACAAGATGAAACCATCTTGTATCAATGGTTTGAAACCATCAAACCATCTACAACGCAGTGATCTGAACGTGGTGTTTAAAGTGCAGGCACTGAGAGGCTCTACTCCAGAGGTACTAAATCTCTTTCTCTATTTCTAAGGTGGGGGTGGAGCAGGGAGAGGAGGGAAGGAGTGTATGTACTTCTAAAAATGTTTCTCCACATGACTCTCGAGTGTCAAATTTTGAGACACACTGTAAATGACAGTCTAATGGCCTAAAAGAAATGCCACTGTCATGTGTCTTTTCTATAAAATTCAACAAGACCCATGTGCTATAACACTTGTAGTTTTGTCAGGCTCTTTATCTCAGTGTTGGTATATTCCAATCCCATATCAGATTTTATCATGTTATCAACATTTTGGCTTTGATTTCATGGTGATTTGTCTGCTTCTTGTTATTATGAAAATTAAGTCTATTCCTCTTTTTTCTCTTTTTATTCTTCCCTACTCCCTCTTTTCTCCTTTTTAATGTTAGTGGACAAACAGGTCAGCTAAAATTCTTCCTCTAGAATATTTATACTGATTTCTGATATATTTGTTTATTTCTTCTCCCTTTTCCTCAGAAATGAGCGCAATGAGTGCCAGTCACAAATGATTTTTTCTCATTTAGCTACTGATTTAGTCTAGAATGGATTTTATGTCACAGAGCCATAATAATCATCCTTATTATTGTGATTATTGGCCCTACTTAAAAAATAAACACTAATAATTCATACTACCACTAATATAATATTTCATTATTATTGCCTTTAGTGTTAGTATTAATAACTAATATCACAGGGTAAAGTAAGAGACAATATTTTTTTAACTATGTATTTTCATGCACACACACACACACACACACACATACACACACACACACCACAAAACTGACATTCACAATGTTCTAACTGGAACATTTTATAAAATCCAGATCATATTTCTGTTGCATACCTGAGTATGCAAAAAAAATCCACCAAGCACCACTTTCCCTCCATGAGAATAAGCCTCCTGCCCCACCTGCTATTTTAATACCTGTGGGAGAGCACAATCTAATCAGACTCAGGCAGCTTCAGCCAAGTTATCTAAGCTGAGGGCATAACATTAAATCATAACTCAGCGAAGGCATATCTGTGGGGGGCAGAGATAACACAGTCCATTTACTTTGCTTTGTGATGATCCAACTTGATATGATGAGAGAATTTGAATCTAGGGAAATGAAAAGGCAGTGTGTCCTTTCCCCTAGTCTCTCAAATATCAGCTTCTTTATGTAATCCATCGATAAATGTTAGTCACTTCAAACTCTGATTTAATTTTTCAAGTCTTTATAGTACAGTATTTATATCTTCTGAAATAATGTGCATAGATATTAAATAATACTCCCGGTTCTAGGTATATGGAGATAACTTAGTAGTCATTCTGAGAGTAAGCATGACACCTTAAGGTCAATTAAACTTAGTGAAGTTAATGACAATATAATTATAGAGTCACAAACTCATAAATTCCACAAGGAAAATGTGTTAGTAGGTATTTCTGAATCTTTACACTTTATTTCTTTCCTTGACATATTCCTAATATATTTACTCTGCCCTGTGACCAAAAGTATCCTCGGCACCAAGATAATGCTCCTATTTGTCACTTTGGACTTTTAATTTTGTAACTACATGTCACAAATGCATAAAAAAATTTCCTCCTGTGGAAATCCCACCCCTCCCCAGGAAGAAACATGTTGCACACCTAGGGAATCCAGAACAAGAATTCAGTATACTGGAGTCCAAAGTCATTATTATCCCAGCTATCTCTGGGATTCAGGAACATAATTCTCTGAATCTGTCCCTCCTACCTGAAATCCTCCTTCCATTAACATGGCTCTCTTAACATCCTCTCTGCATGTGACAGTTGCCCCAGCTCTCAACCTGGCACCAGGATGTCTCAGATCATCTCAACTGCGCTCTAACCTCATGTATCCTTCCTATGTTACCATCTACTCTAAGTCTAGTCTTTGTTCTCTGAAGCAGGTCTCCTCTTCCTCTTTTTGTTCCACATAACTGGTAGCTTTTATGAAGCCTAAAGCTCTTCCAATCAGCAAGGAAACTGTAGACTAGGTGGAGTAAATGCAAAGTACTCTAAAACATGAAGGCCTAAAATTCCTGTAGTTCAAATTGTGAACCAAACACACACACACACACACACACACACACACACACACACACACACACACAACCAAAAAAAGAAAAAAGGAAGGAAAGGAAGAAAGAAAAGAAAGAAAATTAGAGAACTCCGTTTTTATGGCAATGGAGTTCAGAGAGAATTGATGACAAACTATTAACATCTTTCAATAATTTAAAAAATAGGGAGAGATCCTAGTAAAGAAAGAAAAAAAAAGGTCTAGGTCTTTTATGCTAGTTATTTGCTTGTTAAAACTCCAGCATACCCATGGAAATCTGTTTAGTTTTAAGACAAGTGAAAGGGTTATCAGAAAACTGTCTTCACCTAGGCACAAAGTAAAGGAAATTAAGGAACATTTTCACAAAAAGTATACACAAGTTTCATTAGTCTTTGGATTTTTCATTTCTATTCTTTGTGTGATTAATGGATACCCACTTTGTTTTTTAAGTGCCACAAGAGGTTTCAACTTTTCGACTGAAAAGTAGGATAACCCTCTAGGCACTGGATCCTTTGCCCTAAAATTTATCTTGAAATAAGCTAGACACCAATTCAACTCAGTGTATAAAAGCAAATTCACAGAACTGTTTGGTCTTGGTTTCTAAAGAATTCAGATCAAAGTCTTCTCCTTCCACTGGTAAACCATGTGCTGTCAAGCCAAATAAATCAACTATAGCAGGTTCTATCTCTTTGCCTGTGAAAAAGGAATGATGGTCATTTGTTTTAATTTTACGGGAAAGCATAATATCTGTACATAATCAGGGATGAGTAAATAGGGACTCCGTTTAGAAACTGGATATATCATCATTTAAGGCATCTCTTACAAATGTCTGGCTTGATTTTGAGTGGAATATTATAAAAGAATTTTTTTTTTATTTTAAGTGACCATGCTTTATTGTTCTTCATCTTGAGTACGTTTCTAAAAAGACTTGAGAATCACAGCTGATAATATTTGACAAGAAATTGCATTACGGTCATGCTATGGTTATGGTATGGTGGTTTTTAATCTACAGACATTATGTAAATTAGACTGTAATGTCTTTGCTCTTTTAAAGAATTCCAACGGGATCACATAGATCTGAATTTAAGGATATTATCACAATTGTGGCTACTGTTGTTAAGAGTTTAAAATTATTTTTTTAGCCTTTTTTGTTTCCACAAATTAGAGAAACCCCAAGTATAGTGCTCAAGAGTGCAGATGCTGGAGACAGATGGCTATATTCAAACCTTAGCCCTCCTGCATATTTGCTGTGGGACATTGTGCCATTCATTAACATCTCTATTTCTCTATTTTTTATTTGTACCATGGACAATAATAATCGTATATTCCTCAAAAAACTGATAGAATGATTCAATTTTACTAATATTTATAAGTTGCTCAAACCATGCCTGGAGTATTGCCACAGAGGTGTTAGATATGTAAATTCAATATTATTACTGCATTTTATAGTCAGTGTTTGTTTCAGGTAACCATTTTTTTTTTAATATCTTCCACATGCTATCTTCTTGCATCTCTGATCTTCAATTGGGATAATTTTCCTTCAGACTTTTAGATCTTTAGATAGGGTACATTAGGAGCAAACTCTGTTTTTGTTTGCTAAAAATGTCATTCACCTTTTCTCCTTATATGCCATGCTTTTGCACACACAATTATAGTTTATATTCTCTGAAAACATGAATGATATTATTCTCAGGTCTCAGAGCTTAAATTTTTACTGTTAAAAAGTTTGTCAATCTAATTGCTATTCTTTGGATATCTTTTCTTTTTCTGTCCCTCACATACACATTTTCTTTTTCCTTTCATTTGTTCTTTTGTTTTTTGATATTTTGAAGCTTCAATACCATATAGCTCATTGTGGATTATGTTTCTTTACTCTGTTTGGAATCATTGAGTTCCCAAGGTCCAGGAATTGATGACTTTCTTTAATTTTAGAAAATCAACAGCCATTTTCTCTTCAAATCCTAACTCTTTCCAAGTCTTTATTTTCTCCTGCTAGAATGTTTGGTAGATCATCCTTTAATATCATATTTTCTCTTTTATTCTAATCCTATGTATTATTCAGAATAATTGAAATCATTCTTTAATATTTAATATTCCTTAATAACTTGAATATTCTTTATATATAGATATTCAAATCGCTACTTTTTCTGTGTCACTATACATAAGCTACTACTTAATCTAATTCAGTTTCAAATATTATTTTTAGTCCTAGAATTTCTGTTCAATTATTTCTAAAATGTACTTCATCATCACTAACAGTCTTTTGTTTACTCATTACACTTCAATCTTCCCTTTTCATTTCTTCAAACAATGTCTATGCTATATCCTTAAACTATCTTATATCCTGTGTCTAATAATTCCAAAATTTGAATCCATTTTCTATCATTTCTTCTGGTTTCTATTTTTCCTCTTTGGTGTAATCCGTATTTTTTTGTCTATTGGTCCTTGGATCTTTGGCTCTGAAAATTGTAGGAGACCAGCATTAAAGGTGAATGAATTCTCCCAGACAAGACTTTTGTTTGCTTCAGTAGGTCATCCAGAGGTATTTTCAAGATTCTATTCACTTCCAAAGTGAATAAAATAAATTCTTCATTTAAATTTATTTTTAAAAATAAGTTCTCTCAGTGGGATTTTTTAAACCCTATAGATAGGGGCACCTGGGTGGCTCAGAGGTTAAAGCCTCTGCCTTTGGCTCAGGTCATGATCTCAGGGTCTTGGGATCAACCATCAGGCTCTCTGCTCAGCAGGGAGCCTGCTTCCTTCTCTCTCTCTGCCTGCCTCCCTGCCTATTTGTGATCTCTCCCTCTCTCTGTCAAATAAATAAAAATAAACATCTTTAAAAATAAAAAATAAGTAAAATAAAATAAACCCTATAGATAGTACGAATTCAAAACAGAAATCTCTGGGTGGGCCAAGTTTTGGTTTTAAATGATCGTGAGTGATCACTTACTCAGTACCTTCTGCCTTATAGCAAAATATAAATGTGAAGGCCACAGTTTTATGATACTTCCCATTGGGGAAGTCCTAGGCTTTATTACCTCTTCTCCAAGCAGCCATCAAAGTGGATCTCAGGAACAGAAATGGACCTCTAAGTACAGAAATACAATCTCAGAAAACAAGGAACTTTCTGGACAGAAGCAGGTTTTGAAACTCAGCTTTCCTCATTTTCATCCACTTTACCTACTTCCCTGTTCAGTGGTTCTCTGAAGATTCTCTACTACCATATTAGCTCAGCAATGTCTTTTTGAGTTTTACTCAATACTTATTTATTTTAGTTAGCAGAATCATTAAGGCTATCTATTCAGTCATATTGAAAAAGATGTTAGCTAATATTTCTTTATAATAAAAATGTGACTTGAAACTCTTCTTTGTCCTCACAATTTCTGGCTGACAACTGTGTCTGTCATACCTTAGAATATAGTTCTGAGAGTTAAAAGTGCTGTTTGATTCTATAGTATCCATATAAATTGAGACAGCCAAGAAGGTCTCTAAAGAATTAAGATAGCTCTTTAATTTAGTGAAGGTATGTATAGGGTATTCTCCCGGCTATTTCTGTCCATATTTCTACCTCTTTATCCCCATAAAATAAAAATCACAAAATTAAATCATAAAATTAAAATGCAACAGAAAGAATTCAGTGGAGTACAAGTTACCACCATGGATTGAGGTAAAAAGTCCAGAGGTTGTCAGAATATACGCAAATAAGTAAAAGTTTGGTATTATCTTGGAAGGGAGTTAGTAGTGATTCCACACATAAAAAATCTAAGCTAAGAAAGCTTCCCAGGCTGCCTCAGGGAGCCATAGACTTTAAATTAGGTGTTAAAAAAGAAGTCTTAATGGCTAAGAAAGCCTCAATCAGTACACATTAGTTCAATCTGATCTGAAAAACAGACGGATGTAAAACAGACAGTTCTTAGCCCAGAACTCATCCTTTTTCCATTTGATTCCATTTGATGAGAGGATATGCTTTGGCTGCTATTAATTACCTGTTAAGAATTATTTTCAACTTATTTGATAACTGGTCAGACTGAGCCTACAGGAGATTTACCTTACACTAAGCTCCACAATATAAAATGACACCCTGAGAAAAAGATTAACATTTTCCATTCTTCACCAATTTCAGGTCTAACATCCATCACAAACATTCAAAACTCACTTCACTCAGGTTTTTATCTGATCTATTTTTAAACCTATATCTCTTGTACATAAATAAAGTGAAACTATTTTTTAATTAATATATTTTAGAGAGAGCGAGAGAAAGCAGTGGGGAGGGGCAGTTGAGAGTCTAAAGGAGAGTGCAGAAACCAACGTGGATCTCACAACCCTGAGATCTTGACCTGAGCCAAAACCAAGAGTGGATTGCTTAAATGACTGCACCACCAGGGCACCCCCAATGTTAACTATGCCTTCTCAGATAGTCTCAATGTCTTTTCGCTACTTTGATTTTAACTTCTTTGTAGAAAACAAATATTTTCAGTGTCTTTCTGTTAACTTATCATACCTGGCATTGCAAACACATTCAACTAACATTCAATAAACATTGTTGACCAAAAGTACAAATGTAAATCAAAAAATTGAACCACATATTATTTTCTTTATCTCAATTCCCAAATATCTACTAGAACAATTTGAAACTTAAAAGTGACATGAAGGTAGATAACAAAGATTTGAAAATGTATTACCCAAAATATATTGCATTTTTCAATCAAATTTGACATTTTTCAATTGATATTCTAATTAAAATAAAAAAAAGAGTTAAACTACAAGGATTACAAATTTTTAATTTATTAAAAATCTATTAATAGTCACTTTACACAATTATTTTCTTTTAACAGAGTATTTTTCCAACTAAGTAGTTAAAATGATTTAATGAACCAATTTAAGTTGTATTTAACATAAGCAGTCCAAAGCGTGTTTAAACTAATGTTACTATTATTCATAGTGGTAAAAATAATACTCAGAAATATTCTTAAGATTTTTTATGTTATATGTGGGAAATTATAAGTAGTCCTGGGTCAAAAGGTATGAGAGATGGAGGGGGATGATAAGGCGTGAGAGATGTCCAGTTGATGGAGGGACATCTATTCAAGCAGTGAGTGAGCATTAACGTGCTTTAGGAGCTTATGTTCACTGAGGACCTATTACATGTTAGGAATTTTACTAGGATAAATGTGCAAGAGACATTGGCTTAAAAGGTAAGAAAAACTTTTTAAAAATTTATGTGGAATCTTGAATCTAAAAGTTAAGAAGGGAAAATTTTTAAAGATTTATCAACCATTTGAAGAAGGCTTTAAAAAGAATTGTAGGGTTGAGAGGGTAAGATTGACATCAGATAAAAGAAACTAGACTATTGTAATCTTTTCATTTAAAAGATAAATTACATCAATAGCAGACAGAATTGGTAAGAGCCTCAGATTTGAGAAGTATTCCAAAACTAGAATGGATGGGGCTTACTGACTGATCAAAGATGAGTGAAGAACATGGATTTCTTCATGCTCAGGACAGGGATCATCACAAATTGACATAGGTTCTTTGATATATATTTTGACCTCTTAATGGTTAAAATATTTTTATTGTTAACCTTATTGAGGTAGGCAAAATTCTAAGATGGCCTTTCCAATTCCCATTCTCTGATGTACACACCCTCTATGTGATGGATTTTGTTCCCATGGTTAGTCTTTTGTACATACACAACTGAATTTAGTCACATGAACTCTTTAAATCTGAGTCTAGGTCAAAGATGAAGTTAGAGACTCAAAGTGTGAAAGGGATTTGATGCAAGAGAAATTCTATGTTGTTGGCTTTGAAATGGAACCACATGGAAAGGAATGCAGGTGGCCTCTAGGAGCTGAAAGTAACTCTGGATGGTAGCCATGAAGAACTGAATTCTCACAACCCTATGAACTTGGCAAAAGACCCTGAGCTACTGATGAGAACACATCTGGCTGATACCTCAATTTTAGCTTTCTGAGACACTGAGCTGAGAACCAGCCATATCATGCCAAAACTTCTGACCTACAGAACTGTAAGAAAATGAATGTACTGTTGGAAGCCACTATAATGGTTGTAATTTGCTGCACAACAATAAAAAGCCCATATTCAAATTTAAAAATACATATATTCAAATAAAAAATAAGTCAAGTAGAACTGTCAGAACTGAAGATCTATAGCAAAACCATGTAACCAGTATTGATGGGCCACCACTCCACTCGCTCCAACTTAGGTATAACCCATTTGTCTACAAAGTGAAGCCATTGACAGTATGGGCAGAAGAAAATACATGACTTTCAAAAATCAAGTATAGGAATGAAATATATTCTGGGCATAAACAGAAGTGCATAATTTATAAAAATTAGCATAAAGTCTAGATTGTCATTATAGCTCTTTTAAATTTTAGATTTTGCTAAGAGTAATAATATAACCATGCTACAAAGAATTTGGAAAATAAAGGAAAAAAGGAAAAAGTGCATGGAGCTAAATAATATTAGGTAAACAGTAGTCTGTGACAGAATGTTGGTCATTTCTATCAGAGATATTTTTCTATCATAAGGTTTATATATTGTATCCACAAGACTTTATAGGCATTTTATAATTAAGAATCATTACACACACACCCAAACACCTATACATATTCGCTCACAAATACAAAATTAGAAATCCTTTTTAATTTTTAATATAATGATTTTTATGTTATTTCACTAGCTTCAAAATAATCATGTCAATGGTTACATCATATTTTATTGAGTAGATGAATATTTTACTTAAATATATTTTTATTGATGGGTTTTAGTTTTTTCTGAATTTTATACTGCTAATAATGCTGATTTATATCACATTGAAAAATATTTGTTTTTCTATTTTGAGGTAAATTTCCCTAAAAACAGATACCCAGAAATAAAATACTCCATTAAAATATCTGAATATTTATTTTTAAAAGGGACTCACAAGTAATAATTTGTATTATTATTTGTACTAGAACAACATTGGGCACCAATGTTTTTAGGGAATGAGTAAATGACTAGGAAATAATAATTGGCAAATAGAGCACTTGGGAAATTCTAGCTACTAGAAATGACAGAGTAGCCTCTCTCAGATTGTCTCACCAATAATAATTCTAAATTTCAAAAAAGAGTATTGGGAAGAGTGGGGCTGTTTACACCACTGGAGAGTTACCAAAAGAAGGTAGAAACTAATAGGAATTTAAAAGACTAATTGACTAATAGGAATTTAAAAGAAGGAAACTGTAAAATAAACAAGCAAACAAGTTTTAAAAAGAGATTGTAATAGGTAAGATCAACATTTAAATAGACTTTTTCTTCCTGAGAATATTTCCTAGAACCATGTGAAGCAAAACACCATGAACTTGCTGGCTTGAGAAGTTAGAACCTGGAACTGACAACTGCCAGAAGAGCTATATTTAAGGATACAAATCCCAATAAAATAAAGTCACGGAGGAAAGTGCAAATGTGCATTAAAGCTCTCCTCAAATCCTAACACTGAGGGGTACATTTTATTTGGCAAGTCTCCAAGGAGCCCTAAAGGAAAACAAGAGCTAGAAAGCTAAAAATGCTTAGTAGAGATTTCAACAGCTGACCAGTGCAAAGGAGACAAGGTTTGTATTATGATTCTTGCCAGCTGTATGAAAAGCTAGAAAGGTTAATACCACATCCCAAAACCAAATTTAGTTTGGGGATGTGGTATTAATCTTTAGGACAATACTAACAAAGCTTAACACAAAGTATCCACAAGATCAAGGTAATTAGTTCATACATTAATTTTCTGTTACAATAAAACTCATCATTTTTGAGAGGAAAGTAGCAAAACCCAGTATCTTTTTTTTAATTTAATTTTATTTTTCAGTGTTCCAAGATTCATTGTTCATGCACCACACCCAGTGCTCCATGCAATATGTGCCCTCCTCAATACCCACCACTAGGCTCACCCAACCCCCCACCCCTTCCCCTCCAAAACCCTCAGTTTCTCAAAGTCCACAGACTCTCATAGTTCATCCCCCACTCCGATTTCCCCCAATTCGCCCTTCCTTTCCTTCTCACAATGTCCTCCATGATTTTCCTTATACTCCACATGTAAGTGAAACCATAGGATAACTGACTCTCTCTGCTCGACTTATTTCACTCAGTATAATCTCTTCTAGTCCTGGTCATGTTGATACAAAAGTTGGGTATTCATCCTTTCTGACGGAGGCATAATATTCCATTCTACATATGGACTCAGTGATTCTTTTATTGTATACGAACATGTTCATATACATGTTCATATACATATGAACATGTTCGTATACAATAAAAGAATCACTGGGGCACCTGGGTGGCTCAGTTGGTTAAGCATCCAACTCTTGATTTTGGCTCACATCATGATCTCAGGGTCATAGGATTGAGCTCTTCATAGCACTCAACAGGGAGCCTCCTTAAGATTCTCTCTCTCTCCCTCTCCATCTGCCCCAGAACCCCTCTTAAAAAAAAAAAAAAATAGAATAGAAAAGAAAAAAAAGAAATAGATTCAGAGATACACAAATGCTGGGCATGGCAAATGAGAATTTTAAAATAAATATGAAAGCTATATATTTTTTAAAAATCCACAGAGGGAGATTTATATAATCAGAAAAAAGATTAGAAATTTCAGGAGAGCTATGGTAATAATCCTAGAACTGCAAAAACTAATTTCTAGAATCAAAATTCATTAGGTATAATTGAGAGCAGATTGGATACAATAAAACAAAGTATCAGTACATTTGAATGTTAGTCAATAGATATCCAAACAAAAGTAAAATAAAACAAAAATATTGAAAAACAGTAAGGAGATCTTATATGGCCTGTAAGATTCTGTTAAACAGTTCGATTTCCGGAGTCTTGGAAGGAAATAAGAGCAAGAAAGGGCAGACAAAATAACATACTTTAGTCACAAATTTTCCAAACTATAAACAAATAGCAGTGACAGATCCATCTTGCAAGCAAGATGAAAACAGAGAAAACCATGCATAGGAGAAAAGCAATGCTAAACTGCTAAAACATATAAATTTAAAGTATTAAAAGTAGTCAGAGGGAAAAAGACACATAGCATACAGAAAACAACCCAAGATACTAGAACTGGAAAATATGAAACAGCTTTAAAGTACAGTAAAGAAAACAAGAAAGGAAGAAAACTAAAAATCTAGAATTCTAGATCTATAGAAACTATCTTTTTTCAAAAATAAAAGAATCATGAAACAATTTTCTGATAAATGAAAACAGAGAATACATGTTGCCCACAGAAAAATGCTAGGGGGTGTTGTTTAGGCTGAAGTGAAAAAGATTATCTTACAGAGACCACATATAAAAGACAAGATAGTTACAATGGAAACACCCAGTGGGAGAAAGCTGATATGACTATATTAGTATCAGGAAGGTAGAGCTCAAGATGGTAAAGATCATTCCATAATGATAAAAGGGAAATTTATCAAGATCTAAAAATTTTACATTTTTAAGCACCTAATAATAGAGCCTCGGAATGTATGAAACAAAAAGCAACAAGAATAAAGAAACAGCAAATACATAATCATATTTGAAAATTGTACCACCTCATTTTCAGTAATTGATAGAACAAATACTCTCAATTCAGTAAATATTTAGAAGATTTAAATAAAACTATAAACCAACTTTAATAGTTATAAAATATTCTATCTGATAACTACAGACCACACATTCTTTTCAAGTTCATGGGTTGTTCAGGTGGACCACACTCTGGAGCATAAAACAATAAAATTCATAGGATTTAAATAGTATGTTTTATAAATATAAAAATCTTACATTAGTTATAAAAAGAAAAATGTGAAGTCCAAATATTTAAATACTTGTTATATAAGTAATAATATCCTTGCAAAATAATATTCATGAATCAAAGAAGAAATCACAAGGGAAACTTTAAAAATCATTTAAATGAAATGATAATGAAAACAAAATAGAGCAAAACTTGTGAAATGCTACTATACCAGTAGTAAAGGAAAATTAATAGTTTTAAATGCTTGTATTAGAAAAAAGAAAAGGGTTAGCATCAATTACTAATGGAGGAAGAGCATACTCCTTAGTTGATTTTTTTTGAGGCCATCATAATACTATTTCCAAATATTATAAGAGAAGATTATAACCAATATAATTCATAAGCATAGACATAAAAATAAAAATCTATAAGATTATCAAATCAAATATGACAATATATTAAAAATTAAAATATGAATATATTAAGTACCAGTAGGTGTTATTCAGGAATGAGTTTGGCTCAACATTTAAAAATCAATGTAATTTCAAAAAAAAAATCAACGTAATTTCGACATCAAGAGAACAAAAAAGAAACATCATATGGTCACCTCAATAATTACAGAATAGAATTATAGAATTCTATGGAATAGAATAATATTCTATTATTCTATATTTTCTATACAGAATTCTAATTCTAATTAATAGAATTACAAAATTCTATACCCATTCAGGAAGAATTTCTATGCATAGAAAGAAACTTCCCCCACCAATTGAAGAGGATCATCTTACTGAAAATATATTAAATCTTGGTATAATGAATAACTGTCTCCTAATATCAGAAAAAAGGTAAGAATACCCATTTTTAACACATCTTCTCAGGGTTGTACTGTAGATTCTAAAAAATGGAAAAGACTAGAAAAATACACTAAAGGCAACATAAAAACGGAGATACAAGTAAATTTAAAGAAAAAATAAATTCTCTATATTTAAAATCATAAAACTGTTCGGAGGAATATTAAAGGGCTAGAGTCAATGGAAAGACATAACTGACATTGAGTTGAGGACTCAATACAGCTAGGAGGTGAATTCTCCAAATTTACCTATAAATTCAAAGGGATCACAGTTGAAGTCACAGTGTTCTGGGAGGTTTTTAACATTTTCAACTTTATTCTCACATTTATATGAAAGTGAAAAGTCCTAGAATATCAGCTCTACAGGAGGTCGAGCAAAACTTCTCAACCCTTAAATGTGGCCTACACTTACTAACTTCCTTCCAAAGAGCACCCTATGGAAAGAGGGAGGAGAGAATAACTTTACAGTAGAGAAACCTGACAGTCATTCCCTCATCCAGGTAATCAGTGTTACTATTAACAGTGACAAGTTATACTGATGGCATGTGCTCTTGATACAATGTGATGAGAATGGCACTTAAGCTTTCTAATCTGCCTCAAAAAATAAATAAGTGTAACTCTGTTGTAATCACGGAAAAAAGCATCAGACAACCCAAAATGAGGGAAATACTGCCATATATCTACTGGTACCCCTAAAAACTGAATTTCTGAAACAAGGATAAGGAAGTTCGGGAAAAATCAGTCTCCAGGAGCCAAAGGAAACACAATTCAGTTTAATGTAAAATCCTAGATAATATCCTGGAACATAAAAAGGACAATAGGTAAATTTAAGGAAATCTGAATAAAGTATAAATTCTACTCAATAATGAATGTATCAAGGGACACCTGAATGGTTCAGTCAGTTAAGCATCTGACTCTTGATTTCAGCTCAGGTCATGACCTCAGAGTCCTGAGATGGAGCCCTGTGTCAGGCTCCACACTCAGAGGGAGTCTGCTCAAGATTCTCTTTCTCTCTCCCCCTCTGCCCCTCCTCATCACATGCTTTTCTCTCTTTAGAAAAAATAGTTAAAATAATAATGTATCAATATTAGCTCATTAGTTGTGACAGATGTACCATACTAATGTTAATAACTAGAAAATTTGTAAATGGAGTATATGGGAAACCTTTCCTTTACTCTTTGCAACTTTTCTGCAAATCTAAAACTATTTTAAAATTCAAAAAGTTTATCTTTCAATAGTCATAATAATCTTCAAAGAAAAGAACACTTGCTCGGATTTCAGGGGTTAGTATAAAGCTACATTAATCACATCAGTGTGGTATTGGCAGAAGGATAGATAATAGATCAATAAAACAAGCAGAGAGAACAGAAATACATCCACAGAAACCCAGTCAATTGATTTTTGACAATAGTGCCAAGGTAATTAAATAAGTAAAATACAGTTGTTTCAGTAATAGTACTGAAAAAACTTACCAACATGGGAAAAAAAAGTCATTATCTCAACCCCTATCTCATAACATTTAGACCAATTAATTCAGTATAGATTATAGACCTAAATGTATAAACTTCAACTATAAACGTTCCAGAAGAAAATAGAAGAAAACCTCTTTATGAACTTAGGGTAGGAATACATTCCTTGGAATTCAAAAGGCACTAAATTTAAAATAAAAATCTGACATAGTTGACTTTTAAAAATCTAAGCCCTCTGTTTTTGTTTTTTGTTGTTTTTTTTTCCCCAAAAAACACTTAGATGAAAGAAAAAAGTCATCTATAAAGTGGCATCAAGTACTTACAATGCCTGCCTGGCAAAAAAAAAAATGTATCTAGATTATATAAGAACTCTTACAAGTCATTAAAAAATGCCATACAACAATAAAAAAGACTGGGCAAGGGGTCAGTAGGCTCAGCCAGTTAAGCAAAGGACTTTTGGGTTCTGCTCAGGTCATGATTTCAGGGTCATAAGATTGAGCCCCATGTCAGGCTCCATCTCAGCGTGGAGTCTACTTGAGATTCTCTCCTTCTCCTCTGCCCTTTTCCCCACTCACATGCTCTCTCTCTCTCTAAAATAAAATAAATTTTAAAAAATGTTTACAAAAAACCTGGGCAAAAATCTCTAATAGAAATGTTACAAAAGATGATACAGAACTGGCTAATGACTACATGAAAATATGTTCCACAGTTTTAGCCATCGGAAAAAGGCAAACTGAATCCACAATGAGACGTAATCAAAACCAAGTAGAATTTAAAAGGTGAAAAAGTAAATACTTTACTATTTACTGAAAATAGTAAAAATTCTGAAATATTTCAGAAAATAAAGTAAATACTTTATTTACTGAAAATAGTAAATACTTTAAATACTTTAAAGTAAAATACTTTAAAGGTATTTAAATACGGTATTTAAATACCTTTTAAATATTTAAAAAGCGAAAATAGTAAATACTGTTGTTGTGAAACAACAAAACTCTTGATAGTTTGTCAGTGTCGTAGAGAGTCAAACACATACAAGCAATAACCCAGAAATTCCACCACTAGGTATTTACCCAAGAAGAATGAAAACACATCAATGTATATAGCAAGTTTATTCATAATTGTAAAGAAAACAACCTTAATAGCTATTAACAGGTAAATTGATTAAAAAAATAAATTTAGGTATGTCCATAAAATGGGAATAATATTTAGCAATGAAAAGGAATAAACTGTTGATGCATTATTTTGAGTAGAAGAATATGGGAGGGGGTGTGCATACACTATTATTACATTTATAAGAGTTCCAACTCAACTAGGACAGGAAGACAAAAATAGAAGTTATCTCTGAGAAAGAGAAGGCACTGATTAGTAAGGGACACAAAGGGACTTTCTAGGGCAAGGATAATGTTCTATGCGTTGGTTGTGATGCAGGATATCACATGTGTAACCATAATCACAAAAATTCATATAATTTGTCAAAATAACAAAACTATGTAATTAAAAACCTGTGCATTTTACTGTATATAAATAATATCAAAATTAAAATAGTAAAATTATTTTAAACAGTACCCATAAACAGCTTTTACTTGCATTTATATAATTAGGTTGTGTCAAATACTTCAACTATATTTGTGTTCCAGTTTGTTAATGTTACATTCTTAGACCTTTGTGCATACATCTATTTTCCTTATTTAGTTCTACTTCTTAATATATACTTACTATTTAGTTTATTATTACACATAATTTCCAAGTCTGTTGCTTACATTTTTTTTAAGAAGAGGGGGAGGGGCAGAGGGAGACTCTTAAGCAGGCTCCACACCCAGTGTGAAGCCTGTGGAGCCAGACACAGGGCTCGATCTCACAACACTGAGATCAAGACCTGAGCCAAGATAGTCAGACGCTTAACCAACTATGCCAACCTGGTGCCTTTGTTGTTTACATTTTTAACTTTTAATCATGTTTTAAATCTTTTTGTTCATATCCTATGATCTCTTCTTTTGCTTGTCAGCATAGAAAGGTTACTCATATAAGAGATTTATTCAATATTCCTCCCTAATACCTTCCTGATATCCATCATTTTTTTTAATATTCGACTTGTTAATCCCTCTGGAATTTATTTCTCTTGTTGGAATAAAGAATATCAATTAGGTTTTTTTTGTTCTGATTTCTAACCATTTGTAGCTTTTATCTATTGATGAATAAGGCACCCTGAATAAAATAAAGTTTATTTCTGAGCTATTTCAATTAACTGTCTATTGCAATAAAAATACCACATATTTTAACTATTAAAATGGTATAATGTATTTATTTAAGAAAGAAAACCCCTTGTTTCTTGGTCAGAATTTATTTCTATAATCCACCTCTCTACTCTCTCAGATTAACATTAAAATCATTTTTATTGGGGCACCTGGATGGCTCAGTGGGTTAAAGACTCTGCCTCAGGCTCAGGTCATGATCTCAGGGTCCTGGGATTGAGCCCCACATCGGGCTCTCTGCTCAGCAGGGAGCCTGCTTCCCCCTCTCTCTCTGCCTGCTTTTCTGCCTACTTTTAGTCTCTCTCTCTGTCAAATAAATAAATAAAAATCTTTTAAAAAAATACTTTTATCAAGGTAAATAAATGCAATTATAAATTTCTTTGAAGCTGTATGGATTCTATACACTATTTTGTAAATTCCTGACATCTTACAGTATTCTTTGTTCCACTTTAGGAATATGTGATATTCCTCTATTAATTGTTCCCTTTTATGTAACTTTAAAAGATTTTATGTTTCCACTTATAGTTTTAGACTATCTTAAATATTATAATTTTGCACTTGTGATGGAAACAATTTCCATTTTAATTTAATTACATTTTGATGCTACACAGAAGTTATGTAGAAGTTATGTCCAAATACTTTAACAAAATTGCCTTGTATTTAAAAATAAATAGTATGAATTTCTTGATATAAATGCAAAATGCTTATTCATTTGTGCTTTCACTGCATTTTGTGTTGTTTTGTACAATATTTGTACAATATCTGGAGACAACTGGGTGACTCAGTTGGTTAAGTGCCCAACTCTTTTTTTTATTCTGAATACAAATTTTTATTCTAAATATAAGTGACTTATCTAATGACTTATCTAAATATAAGTGACTTATCTAAAACAATGATAATAAATAAAATCAATAATAACTATGCAGAAAAACCCCACTTGCATGCATCAAAAACACTTAGCAATTTCTTTTGTAGATTTTTTATAAAAGCATGTACTTCAATATATACTATTATAAAATCTTTTTTTTCCCCAGATAGGTTTATTTTATTTTTTCAGTGTTAAGTGCCCAACTCTTGATTTCGGCTCAGGTCAGGGCCCTCAGGCTGTGGGATCAAAGCCTGCATCGGGCTGTGTGTGGACATGAAGCTTGCTTGAGATTCTCTCTCTCCTTCGCCCTCTGTCCCTCCCAACCCCTTTTCTGTCTCTGTCTCTCTTCCTGTCTTTAAATTAAAAATAAAAATAAGTGCGCTTGGGTGACTCAGATGGTCGGGTGTCTGCCTTTGGCTCAGGTTGTGATCCCAGAGTCCTGGGATCAAGCCCTGCATCAGGCTCCCTGATCAGTGTGGAGTCTGCTTCTCCCTCTCCTTCTACTTCTCCCCCTGCTTGTGCTCTCTCACTCTGTCAAATAAATAAATAAAATATTTTAAAAAATGAATTAATCAATTATATATATATATACATATATATGTACAACATCTGTTTTCAAAGAATAGTTAATTGAAATTTCTGCAAAGATTACTATATAATGTTGTGGCATCAGACTCTCATATTTCACTGAATGCTCAATAATAAAATTCAATTTGTAGGATTAATAATTACATTTTAAGAAAATGGAGGAAACTACAAAGTTTAGTTTTTATTTCTTCCCAAACCTTATTCACATGTCTAGCACCACAAAATACAGTTAGCTAAGAAAGTGCTAAAAATGAGAAGGGCATATACATAAGAATACCAAGGATTTTGAAGAGTTTCTGAGAGGTGGCATACAGAGAGTATGGAATAGACTGAAATACTGGAACACAGTGAATCACAGCTCAAAGCCCTGCAAAATTAAGGCTGTAGTTAAGCTGGTTAAGTTCTCACTGATGGAGTTTCCCCAAGAATAAACAAATATAGGTGGAAAAAGAGAAGGGGCTAAAAATTAGTGACTTGAAAGAACTGGTCTTATGGCCTCAAAATCCTTTCCACTCAATCCACATTTAGTGATGAGGTTTGATACTGGGCTGAAGCTAGAAAAATACTTTCTAACAAACTAGAGAAAATTTCCTAGAAATCCTTGGATTTACAGGATAAAGGATCCTCCCAATTCTGGCAACAGGGAGGAGAAAGAAGAGAGTGCCGGCCTGCCTGAGGTGAAACTTGCGTTGTGATGGGATCTACCCATAGACACGCAGATACTACAAGGATGGGCCAATAAAGACAGATAACAACTACCAAGCCACCTATGTTAATCAATGGAAGGGAAACTTCCAAACTCATTTTATGAGGCCAGCATTACCTTGATCCCAAAACCCAACAAAGACCCCATCAAAAAGGACAATTACAGACCAATATCCTTGATGAACACAGATGTAAAAATTCTCACCAAAATACTAGGCAGAAGGATCCAACAGTACATTAAAAGGATTATTCACCACGATCAAGTGGGATTTATTCCTGGGATGCAAGGTTGGTTCAACACCTGCAAATCAATCACTGTGATTCAATACATTAATAAAAGAAAGAACAAGAACCATATGATACTCTCAATGGATGTTGAAAAAGCATTTGACTAAGTAAGCATCCCTTCTTGATCAAAACTCTTCACAGTGTAGGCACAGAGGGTACATTCCTCAACATCATCAAGGCCATCTATGAAAAACCCATGGCAAATATCATTCTCAATGGGGAAAAGCTCTCAGCTTTTCCCCCTGAGATCAGGAGCACGGCAGGAATGCCCACTATCTCACTGCTATTCAACATAGTACTAGAAGTCCTAGCCCCAGCAGTCAGACAACAAAAAGAAATCAAAGGCATCCAAATTGGCAAAGAAGAAGTCAAACTCTCACTCTTTGCAGATGATATGATACTGTATGTGGAAAATCCAAAAGACTCCACTCCAAGACTGCTAGAACTCATCCAGGAATTCAGCCAAGTGTCAGGATATAAAATTAATGCACAGAAATCAGTTGCATTGTTATACACCAACAGCAAAACAGAAGAAAGAAATTAAGGAGTCTATCCCATTTACAATTGCACCCAAAACCATAAGATACCTAGGAATAAACCTAACCAAAGAGGCAAAGAATCTGTACTCAGAAAACTACAAAGTGCTCATGAAAGAAATTGAAGAAGACACAAAGAAATGGAAAAACATTCCATGCTCATGGATTGGAAGAACAAATATTGTGAAAATGTCTATTCTACCTAAAGCAATATATACATTTAATGCAATCCCTATCAAAATAGCATCAATTTATTTCAAAGAAATG
>CM053603.1:100703214-100777508 GCA_028646535.1 Procyon lotor
AAATCAAAACCACAGAGATACCACCTCACACCAGTCAGAATGGCTAAAATTAGCAAGTCAGGAAACAACAGATGTTGGCGAGGATGCAGAGAAAGGGGAACCCTCCTACACTGTTGGTGGGAATGCAAGCTGGTGTAGCCACTCTGGAAAACAGTATGGAGGTTCCTCAAAAAGTTGAAAATAGAGTTACCCTATGACCCAGCAATCACACTACTGGGTATTTACTCTAAAGATACAAATGTCCTGATCTGAAGGGGCACATGCACCCGAATGTTTATAGAAGCAATGTCCACAATAGCCAAACTATGGAAAGAACCTAGATGTCCACCAACAGATGAGTGGATAACGAAGAAGTGGTATATATATACAATTGAATACTATCAGCCATCAAGAGAAACGAAGTCTTGCCATTTGTAACAACATGGATGGAACTGGAGGGTATTATGCTAAGCGAAATAAGTCAGTCAGAGAAAGACAATTATCACATGATCTCTCTGATGTGAAGAATTTGAGAGGCAAGGTGGGGGTTTGTGGGGGAGGGTGGTGGAGAGAAATGAAACAGGATGGGATGGGGAAGGATACAAACCATAAGACACTCCTAGACTCACGAAAGGAACTAAGGGTGGCTGGAAGGTGGGGGGGTAGGGATAGGGTGGCTGGGTTGTAGACATTGGGGAGGGTATGTGCTATGGTAAGTGTTGTGCAATGTGTAAGCCTGACGATTCACAGACATGTACGCTGGGGCAAATAATAAATTATACGTTAATAAAAAAATAAAAAATAAAAAAGTGATCATTTTTTACAAATAGAAAACTCAAAGGAATTAAAAGCTTCCAAATTAAGAACCGATGTGAACCTGAAGGAAATAAAACATCCTGTGTTGAGTTTGGCCAGCAAACTCTGAAAGGGCAAATGAAAAGATTACTCCAGACACCCAAGTACGAGAAAGGAGTGGGCCTGGGGACCATACGCTCTACTGGAGAAAGGCTTCGAGCCAAACTCTACCTCCATTTTTATTATGCATGTTATCAAAGAATCAAGATTAGAAAGGAATGTAAAGTTTCAATAACTAGGGCAGTGACATTTACAGACATTGTGTGATTAGAACTATTTATGTTCATGACTTGCAGGCCAGAAGTAGGTGACTATTAAGGATTTATGTCTAACCTATGTTAAGCATCTGTCCCCTAGGAGATAGCATTTAACAAACTAGCAGATAACCTAGCCACAGTTAGGATCCGGCGGTTTTCAGCCCAGAAACTTCAAAGGAGGCCCAGTTTTCTGGTCACTCTTTCTTTGCTTTTCAACTAGTCTCTCCCAAGGCGGATTGTGTTTGTCATATCTTAGCTAGCCAGGCATTGTGAATTCCCACAATCCTGGGAGAAAGAAGTATTTGGAAATTCTAATCATTCTCTCCAAAGAGACTGTTTTTTAAGACAACGCATAGATAAAATAAGAATTGGGTGGTTTTAAAAAGGAAAAAAATAGTCCAAAGGAGAAGAATCCCTGGCAATCAAAAATAGGATGGCCAGATTTTTAAAAGTGAAACAGAATAGCTGTGATAAAATTGAAGAGCTCTTTCAGAACCTCCAGGAAAGAGAGAAAAGAGGAGAAACAGGAAAGCAAAGCTAATCGACACAGCCTTAATTCAGAGGCGCTGGTATCAATCAAAAATGACTTACAGAATGAGAAGTACAGGGAAAATAAATGGGAAAAATCAGCAAATAAGCATTAGGAGAAATTTTTCCAAGTTAAGAGAAAAGACAAATTTTCACTTAGACTTGTTGAGTGGTAAGAGGTACATAGCTAGAAATATCCCACTGTAGGTCAAATTCTCAAGAATAAAGAAAAAATTACAGGGCGCCTGGGTGCCTCAGTCAGTTAAGTGTCTGCCTTTGGCTCAGGTCATGATCCCGGGGTCCTGGGATTGAGCCCTGTGGCAGGCTCCTCACTCTGTGGGGGGCCTGCTTCTCGCTCTCCCTCTGCCTGTGGCTCTCCCAGCTTGTGTGCTCTCTCTCTCTCTCTCTGTCAAATAAACAAATAAAATCTTAAAAAAAAAAGGAATAAAGAAAAATATTTCTAAAAATAGTCAAAGAAAAAAATATTGCCACCTACCAAGTTTGTCAGTAATATTTAATACTAGTAGAAGTCCCCAAGGAAGGGAAGTACTTTATCTCCAGAAATCTGTATCCTACCATACTCAAATGAGAGAAAGACATAAAGAATTTCTAGTCATAACAATATTCTTGAAGTTTTTCCCCCATGCATCTTTATTTTTGAAAAAATTACATATGGATATACTTTGGTAAAACAAAGAATAACCCCAGAGGAAGCTAATGAATCCCAGAGACAGGCTAATTAGCTTCACCATACAAAATAAAACCTCAATAATTCTGAGAGGTATCATGACACAGCTGGCCTAAAAATTAACTATCCAAAATATAAATAAGTTGAATCATCTCAATGAAATGATAAAAAAGAAATTCTTTCTTCGCAAAGAATAAAGTTATTTAAAAAGTCAAGAAAAAAGTTTTAAAGTAAAAACTATAAAAGTTATAGTTCAAATATAACAGAACCTAACCTAACATAGCAGGATTTTGACTATTTGAAGGTAATGAAAGACAGAATTATTTATACTCATGCTAGATATATAAACTTAGATGTCTTCTAAGTTTATATATAAACATATGTCTTCATATGAGCTCAATCAGTAAATACTGTGAGGTTAGTAATATTTATATTTCCAATATATTGTTCAAGCTTTATTCATTGGTATTAAATTTTCAGAAGAAAATAAAGGAGAAAAAACATAATTGGGTTTACCAACAAAATATGTAATGGGGACCTATGGAAGATTTTATGACTTAAAACAATTTCCCATTCAAAATACATACCAATACTGTATAAAAAAAATCCTGAGCCAGGCAGAAGCAGATGCAGAAAAAAGAAATTTACTCAACCAGTGCATAAGAGGGAAATGATGGCCAGAGTCTAAGATGACTTTGAAACTGCCAGTGTCGTCAGAGAAATTGCAGAAACCTCTGACCAAATGGCAAGAATTTTAACAAGAAGACCTGACGAGAGAAAAGGCTTTGGCCTTGCACAGTATGGGGAGACAGGCTAAAGATTCTGCAGAATATGGAGGCTCACAAAGAGTTCAGTAAAAACAAGACAGATGCTATCTAAAAATGCACACAGAAAGAAAATTGTTGACATGGGACATGAGTTGATATGCAAGTCTCCTTTTAGTACCTCTAACCAAAGGACCAGCCTCACATGAATTTGAGGTTCAAAGTTACATCATTTCATTATATAGAAGCCTAGAGAAAGCAAAAGCAAATTGTCACTGTAGGGAGACACTCTCAAACATAGCCTCAGAGAATTCTGAGAAAATATGGAAACAACAAACAGGAACAGTAGAATTAAATGAGGGAATGCTAGCCAGAGGTAAGTTGGTCCATAATTTTAACCTTAACGGTCATATAACCTTGAGAAAGTAAGGCAACTCAAGAGCTCTTATTTTTCTCATCTGTTAAAAGAAGGGGAATAATAATATCATCATCATTTGGAATGCCTTATTTATGCATTTGATCAAACATTCATTCAACAAATACTTCTTTGAAGAGTAATACTTTCCTGACACCACTGAAGGCACTAGGAAGAAGACATTAATAAACATGAGATACAAATATCTTGCCTTATGGAGCTACAACTTTTTTGATCATGTTTTATTTTGGAATAAGACATCAACAAGGGCTTGGTATGATTTGGGTGATAATGAAAAGTCTAGAAGACAAGCCCTTTTCAATAGGGTAATCAGGAAGTCTTTCCTGAGAAGATGGTAACTGGGCAGAGGCCTGTAGGATGGGAATTGAATCCTATAAAGATTTGGGGAAAGATTTTTCTGGGAAAAGGGAGCAAGTATAAAATCCCCAAAGTAGAAGGGGCTTGGGGCAGTGAGAACATGGTCTAGTGAGTAAGAGAGTGGTGGAAATTGACATCAGTTAGGCCCAGTCCAGGCATTCAAGGCTTTACATCTGTGATAAGTAGTTTTGACTTAAAACTAAGTTCATGAGGAGACATTTGAGGGTTTTGGGCAGGAGTGATGAGAGCAGTTTTAAAAAAAAATATTCAGTGGCTGAATAAAAGAGATAATGCATAATTGCTTAGCCCAGAGTTTGGCAAAGAATAAGCACTGAGTAATCGATGATTATTATTGTTGTTAATTATATTTAACCACCTGTGAAGCAGAAACTGGTATGTAAACAATTCATTTCTTTACTGTCTCATCTCCACTGGTCACGTCCTCTCTGACAGTTGTACCACAGAATCTGCCTATTCCCTCTTCACTTCTACAAATTTATTATATTTCAAGGCTGAAAGCAGAGTCAGTCTGAAGGTTTTCAGTGGACAATAGGGAGAATTTTAGCCATAAAAAACCAGAGCATTAGCTAGTCTCTAGGGGGTCTGAGGAAACAAGAGGTTACCATATTGCCCAAGCACAGAGATTAGTGATTCCAGGGATGAATTGCTACATTACCTTAAATACAACATCCGTTAAAGCTACTGTGCCCATTAAACTCAGATTAATGGCATGAGGCTAGCAGAAAGGAGGGGAGACAAGAGGAGAACTAGGCCTATTGATTTCTTTGCAAGATTGTAAATTGAATAAAATACTAGAGATGAATGGTTCTAAATCGCCCATGTTTACTTACACAGCATCTCTTCACTTTCGATAGAGGATTGCTTTGCTTACCCTAACCAGGGCAGAAATAAATGTCAAGTGCTAGGCATTTTGAATTTTCTCCTTCATATCTTTTTGTTTAGAGGCAAGTCTGATTATCTGCGGTAGGGGCCAATTCCTAAAACTTCCTCTTTGATACTTTATAAAAGGGAGATTTGCTCCAAGGAAAAAAAGCATGCTTTTTGTTTGCTTTTGTTTACCATTCACCCTCTTTGTCTTTTTCTCACCTGAAATTATGCTTTATCCAAAGGTGTTTATTCTCAGACTTCACTCCACTAAGAAAATTTATTAGTTGTTTTTCTTGAAATCTGCTATTACCTGATTGGTTTTACAAATAAACCATCATATTGAGGATATGTTTTAAAATCAATATACATGAAAGATATCATTTCTGTTTCCACTTTGACAAATAAATTATTAGTTATAATGATACTGAAATTATCACCATTGTTTATATATTTAGTGAGGGCACGCTAGACACATAATGCTAGCATAAACTCCTTGGCTTGCATGTAAAATTTAATTTTGTCTTAAATTTGCAGAATCTCAGGCATGAATTACATTTTGCAGTGATTTTCATATTAAGTTCTACCAGTTCCCTGGAACACCCCCAAATATAGCTGCATAAAATGAAGAAAAGCAGTGCTCTAAGAAGCAAAATTCCACTTCATTGCCCATACTTAAGACAATACAGCTTTCCTTTAACTCATTTGAAATAGCGGGGTTCAGATAAGATTCTTCATGAACAAAAGATTCAACAGTACTTAAAAAGGGACAGAATCTGAACACTGTTATATACTATTTCGCAAAAGCAATTAGAATGATCAATAAGAAATCATCTTTGATAGTATGCAGATCTATGATATGCAGATCTATGATCATAAATTTATGATCATAAATCTATGACCATAGATCTGCATATCATACTTCATATCAAGTATGAAGATTCTTATGTGATAAGAATATCAGGGCATCTGGGTGGCTCAGTGGGTTAAAGCCTCTGCCTTCGGCTCAGGCCATGATCTCAGGGTTCTAGGATGGAGCCCCACATCCTGCTCTCTGCTCAGCAGGGAGCCTGCTTCCCTCTCTCTCTGCCTGCCTCTCTGCCTGCTTGTGATCTCTCTCTCTCTGTCAATTAAATAAATAAAATCTTTAATTAAAAAAAAAAAGACTATCATAGACCTTAAAAATGACCCTGCTATTTTTAGCTTTGTCTGGAGCTCAGTCAGATTTTAACTATCTATGACTTTTGGTTCCATTTCTCTTTCCCTAGACATGTATCCAACACACACAAACACACATACACACAAAACTTCATTTAAGAGATCTATACAATTTTATTAATGTAGATTTAACAGTAAAGAAATTCATTATCTCACAATATGTATACCATATCATGTATGTATACCATGCCTGTATACCATATCTCAGCTATGTATACATATTAGGCCAGGGACTTGTCTAGTGACTTGACATCATCAATAACTAAAATTCTTTGCACTCATCACTAGGTTACCATCATTCCAATGAGGACCTCAGACTTAGAGTTCCTAGGATAATAGATGGCTATCACAATTCCACACACCATATCATATTGGAAGTAGAGAAGAGCATCTCCATCCACATTTCTTTTTTAGAGTAAGAGAGATATATTCAGAAGTGTTCCAAGATTCCCCTCAGACATTAATCTAAATGTTATCAAATACCCATTCCTAGACAAAGCATTGGCAAGGGAAATGGAATTGCCAGAGCCTAATCAAGTGTATGATCACATGAAAATGGCAGACTATTGAATAAAATTAGGGTTATATTAAAAATGTAAATGTTAGACTGCCAGAAGTTACTTATAAATAGTAGGTAGACAAAAAAGGAGCCTGTTAAACAAATATAAAAATAAAATTTAAGTCATTGTAACCTTCTTCCAGGAAAGTTCTAATAGTCCATTAAAATAAAACTAGGATATAGAATTATAGATCTCTAATCTAACCCTAGTCTGGCCAAATCAATTTCAAGAAGGCCTAGAATGCAGTTCTCTGCACATAAAGTTAAATAAAGATATGTCCATGATTATTAGCCATTTTAAGTATTTCTTATATTCTCTGAAATAAGCAGTGACTGAAAATAAATTTCACACACACACAAACAAAAAAATTCTGGTTTCTTTGGAAACATTTTAATATTTTTTCCAAAGATTTTATTTCCCTCATTGATTCTGCTCCTCTTCTCAGCAATAAAATATACTTGATATTACATAAAACCTTTCATCAAATAGATATTTAAAAATCAAGAAAGTGATAGAAATAAACATATGTAAGCATGTGTTTTTTTAGTTGTTTGGGCTTCATTTGGCTTCCAAAAAATAAATTTTCCAATGAAAACTTAGGAAGCTTCTTCTTCATTTTCTTACACATATTGTCAAGAATTGTGAAAAGTTACTTATAACCTAACAAGATAAGCTGCCAAAGTTCCATCAGAGAAACTAGCAGAAGAAATAAAAAAGTCTAGGGATGGAAATAATAGATTTTATTTCTTATGTACAACAAAGATCATGAGCTGCAACCTATATCCATCCTTCCTCCTGAGTTCTCAGGGACAATAGAAACAGATGCAGAGAGATACCTGTATACTCAGTGGGTTGTAATATAAGTAGAGGAATCCTGAGCATAGGAAACCCTAAATTTTTATAGTAGGCAGTAACATGCTGGCCCTGTGCTCCAGAGAGAGGTGTTTTTATTATACTGGACAAAAAGCAAACCCAACATTTGTTTTAGAGAAACACACTGTTTTTCTCAAACTGTAAGCAAACCTGTCATTTACCCCAGAAAAAGATATAATCTTCACTTCCATGACTGTTCACTATACACATATCCTTGGAAAAATCTGTTCAGAATAAGTGGAAGTTAATGCCTTGCACACAAGGCATACAGAAATGTGAGAAATCTATGGAGAACTGTCGTTCAATATTATTTATTTCACACCGGCTGACAAGTGTTCAAAAATATCCACTTGAGAAATTATACCGGTTTTACTTCAGGGACCAAGAATCATGGAAATTAAAAATAAAAAAAAAATAAATTGAGATCTATACATAAGAATTAAGCTTTATGTTAAGTTCCTGTGGTATTAAGCCAAAACTTTAGCAGATTTACAGTTTTATTTATTTACTTAGAAATATAAAGATTCCCTGATTCTCTAGTAAAGTTCTTATCTTCATAAAGGGTCTTGTGAGCAAGCCAAGATATGCTGGTCTTGCATTCTTGTAGTGACAATAATGTACAATAGAAAATAAGACTCCAAAGCTCTTTTATCATTTATGGTGACAGATTGAGAGCAGCTGCAAGCACGAAGCTGACAATTCTGCCTAGGATGATGTACAGCACAAACCAAAATGATCCTAAGATGCATTAACTTTATAATAATATACAGTGACCATTACTGATTTGGAATGCAAGGTGCTTGTGGTAATATATAGGGGAAAGAGATGGTTCAAAACCAAGGGTATACTGCACATTGGTGTATTAACTTAGGACCACAGATCTTATACTCATATAAAAGGAAATTATGGGCTATTTTATGCATAGAATAGTAGGCTGCTATATGTAAATTTCCTGGGGAAATGTGTAATTTTAATTTTTTATAAATACATGCAAACATATATTTTACTTGACAAATGTATCATGCAATAACGATATCCAAAGATCAAAAGTAGAATATAATAAAAGAGGACAAAAAGACTGTCTGAAAGGCGACAAATAATTTTTTTCCTGTTCGCTAACTCAGAGATGTTTGGATATTGTAGAAACAAGGCACATCATAAAGAGTCATGGCTAAACAAGGCTACTCATAAACCTTAAACCAGCAGATGTAGCAGGAAATTCTCCAGCTCATAAAGTGGAGACGCTTTCAAATCACTCCTCTCATCAGTTATAACTTCTTTGGTGCTTAAACATGTGTTTAAATTAAAATCATATGCTAATTGACTTTAGATCTTAGAGATAATCTAGTCTAGTTTCTTTATTTTATCGGTGAGACTCAGAGAATAAAGATGGTCTAAAAAATATATTTATTGAGTACTACATGCCAGGGATTATGCTAGGGACTTCATACACATTGTCATATTTAGTATCCCATGAGTCCTGAGAGAATAGTCTTACCACATTTTCACAGAAGGAAGAAATGTATATGTTGTTTCACTCCATACTGATGTCAAAAGTGAAGCAAGCAATTAACAATATTAAAATTGGAATTAATAACTCATTTATGAAAATAAGTGGTTCTTAAATTGAGATCTTATCATGATATAAAATAACTTCTGAGAATTGACAAAATATAATTCTAGTTCAGATATAGTAGGTATTTTCTTTTTCTCTTCCATTGTTTGAATTAATCATCCCATGTTGATCTATAAGGTGCCTCTTTAGCTACCACCCTCTTTACTCTCTTCCTCAGAAGCCATAAATCCTATAAGAGTGATCCTAAAACACTGTATCCACTTCTTCACATGCTTTTCCGTTCATTCTTTAACCTAGTACACCCTGATTTCAGCTTCTTTTTTCAAAGGCAGGAGATTCCTAATCATTAAATACATTGATAATCATTTATTTAATGCTCACTTAATCCTTGAAAGTCTATACATTGCCTGCCTTTGTAATGGATACAGTAGTATATGTCTCACAATCTATTCCACCCATGTATCCATTACATAGGAACTGTTGAGTTGGGAAATTAATTCCAGCTCCAGGAAGAGGCCCTATTATATGTGAGCCAAGCAAGGAATCATGACCAACCTCCCAAGCCACCCTACTTACTCAGAGGTAACCCAAAGCATTCATTAGTCCCTCTTATGGTTCAGGAAATGGCACATGATCTAAGTTGACTTAAACAAATTGAAGGTTAGGGTCTTTTGATGATAGTTATTTTATTTCTTTCTGGTTAATATGAAAAAGGCAAAGTATAACCTTGATTACTATTGACGGAGACCAGCCTTAAGATAATGCTAACAATACAGACAGCAGAGTGGAAAGAATGAAAGTTGGTGATTTTATCACATAGCTACTGGACAAAGCAAGCCTTGTTCACTATTTATAGA
This sequence comes from Procyon lotor, assembly GCA_028646535.1. Lineage (NCBI taxonomy): Eukaryota > Metazoa > Chordata > Mammalia > Carnivora > Procyonidae > Procyon > Procyon lotor. The sequence continues at coordinate 100,713,048 of CM053603.1, forward strand.
GATCCATTATAAAGAAGCCAATCCATTTTTTAATTGTCTACTACATTTTTAAGGTTGAGTTTTCTGTGACTTGCAGTCAAAAATAAACCTAATTAATAACCTTATGTGATTTATTTACAGTTTTTCTTTTCTATCTCTATTGGATAAAAATTTTCACTTCTAAGGCCAAGTGCCCCAAAGGTAGCATGCTCTAAATATCATCCCTAATCTTTTTCTTGAACTCATCCTTATAATTCCTTTCTTGATAAATGTTAGTATAACCATAAGGAAATTCTTGATTCTTTCCTCTCCCTCATAACTCAAATCCATTCAGTCCTCAAAACTATATTCTTTCTCCATTTTTGATATCCTTTTTATTCTGTACCAAACTTTTTAAAAATGGAAGTTTAACTAGTCCTAAAATCTCACCTATGCTCTAATTCCATTCGAAATTCATTAAGGAAAAAAGAATTATATTTTCCAGAGGTTAAAAAAAATGTTATAAAGAGAGTTATAGTGGTGAAAAGTAATTCAGAGAGAAAATACAATTTTATATTTACATGAATAAATTGGGTTAAAGACCTAAATATGAGACCTGAAACTGTAAAATGCCTAGAAGAAAATATAGGCAATAGCTTCTTTGACACCGGCCATAGACACATTTTTCTATATGTCTCCTGAGGCAAGAAAAACAAAAGCAAAGTTAAACTATTGAAAACACACCAAAATAAAATAAAAAGCTTTTGTACAGTAAAGGAAACCATCAACAAAACAACAAGGTAACCTACGTAATTGGAGAAGATATTTTCAAATGATCTATCTACTAAGGGGTTAATATCCAAAACATATAAAGAATTTATAAAACTCAATACTAAATAGTAATAATAATCCAATTAAAAAATGGGCAGAGGACCTGAACAGACGTTTTTCCAAAGAAGACATACAGATGGTCAACAGATACATGAAAAATTGTTCCAAATCACTAATAACCAGAAAAATGCAAATCAAAACCCAATAAGATGACACTTCACAACTGTCAGAATCAACACAACAAGAAATAAGAAGTACTGGCAAGGATGTGGGGAAAAAGGAACCCTCACGCCCTACTGGTGGGAATGCAAAGTGGTGTAGCCACTGTGGAAAAGAGAATGAGGTTCTTCAAAAAATTAAAAATAGAAATACCATATGATCCATTAATTCCACTACTGGGTATTCACCCAAAGAAAATGAAAACACTAATTTAAAAAGATATATGTACCCCCGTGCTTATTGCAGCATTACTTACAGTAGCCATGATATGGAAGCAACCCATGTCCATTGACAGATGAACAGATATTACATCTCATTACACACACACACACACACACACACACACACACACACAAAGTAGAATATTAGCCATAAGAAAAAATGAGATCTTGCCAAGTACAACATGGATATACCTAGAAAGCATAATGCTAAGTGAAATATGTAGACAAAGACAAATACCATAGGACTTCACTCATATGCATAATTTAAGAAACAAATGAACAATGAAAAAAACATACAAAAAAACCCACTCCTAAAATACAGAGAACAAACATGGTTGCCAGAGGGGAAGTGGATGGGGGGATGGGTGAAAAAGAGAAAGGTGATTAAGAGGATACATATGATGATCACGGGTAATGTATAGAATTGTCCAATCATTATAGTGTTCACTTGAAACTACTATACCACTGTATACTAATTATACTTCAACTAAAAAGATACAGTTTTATGAAATTCTGAATTTGGAATTTAAATGATACTAATACCGCAAGTGAAATTAGCACATACATATGATAAGAACTAATGATTATTTAAGTGAATTTTAACAAGTATAAATTTGCATTTAGTTTATATTTCAGCATGAGAATAATTAAAGAAATAAATTATGAATCTTGAGATTTTAGAACACAAAGACCAGGGTTCAAATGCTATCTCTATGAACTAGAAACTGCAGGATCATAAGTTCTTGGAGACCAGTTATCTTCATGTGAAAATACTTTATAGTTTGATATATTGTTGAGGATGTACTATATAGTAAATGCTTAATACATAATATAGTTAGTATGCATTTAGTAAATAGTAGTCATAGCAGAAATAGTGATAAAAATACTTAACAGACATATAGAAAATGGGACAAAATAAAAACTTGGTTTATAGCTTAATGAAAGATGAATCAATAAAGTGAAATCACACTACATAAATTTTCAACAATGCTATTGTATTCTGTTTTATTCTTGCATTTTAGCATGGTGCTTACATCCCTTTGAATAAAGAAACTCTTGGTGTTTTTACTAAGGTTGTTGCCATCATACTTAATTGGTTTTACAACTGCTAAATAATGCCTATTGGGACATCATCTTGTTGATGAGATAAGTTGCAATCTTAATGTGCCCTTAATCACCTTCTTCTTAGAAAGGCTTTCCATATCCTGTAGCCTTGTTGCTGTGACATTGGATAATTAGTTGGAAAGGAGATGGAGAGATGTATATCAATGCCAATTAACCCTGGCCGTTGGTGAATTTAGTTTTACAGAATATCTAGAAAAGAATATTACCTCATTTAAGCAACAAATCTTTCCAAATTCCAGGTATTTCTTTTTTGAATCATTCATCTTATAGTTATTAAGTCTTTAGTTTTGTTCCAAAAACTACAGATTAAAATATGTGTGTGTATATTTACCTATAAATATATACATAAAAATAGATTACATACATATAAACTATGGTATATATAAAATATATATAATATATAATAGAAATAAAATAGAAAAAGTATGTTATATATAATAAAATTTTATGTGTATATATGTAATAATAATGTATATTATGCACGTGTGTATATATTCTTGACCTCATGGAGCTTCAGTAAAAGTGGGAAAGAAGGATGTAAAGTAAATAAGTGAATATATATAATTACAAATTTTTATAAGTGTTAGAAAAAAAAAAAAGAAAATAAATCATGCATTTGTATTAGAGAGTACAACAGGAGAACCCATATTTAGAGAGAGCTAAGGGAAACACCTTTTGGAAGAACTTCTATTTTAGACTAAGATATGAAAGCAGGGTGGAGAGAACATTCTAGATGAAGAATGAAGTACAGGGAAAGTCCATGCTGCGGAAAAGGTCTTGGTTCATTGGTTGGATAGGTATTGAGAAGACTATCAAGTTAAGAGTATTTCAAGGAAAAAAATAATTAAATAAATGAAAATAAATTTAAAAAAAGAATATGTCAAGGAAAGAGGTTGAAGAAAGAGGCACAATAAAGGGTAAGTAAGGATGCTAAATAGGATAGTAAGTGAATTGGGAAGCTGTGGAGGATTTTAAGTAAAAAAGTGATATTATCTAATTATTTTAATTTTTAAAATAACATTCTGCCTGTCCTGTGGAAAAATGATTATAAAATGGCAGGAGTACAGGTAGGAAATCATTTTTGGAGTCTATTTCAATAAACCAAGCAAGAGATCATGTGGTTTTCCTCTCTTCAGGGTTTATTCATCTTTATATGAATAAAGGCACTTTCTTGGCCTACAGCACCATAGAGAAAATGTAAAATTAATTAGACCCTGGAAAGGCTTTTGAAAATCTCTTGCATGCTCCTCCAACTGTGCCTTGTGTGATGAGGAATTTCAGGATATTCTTCTATATCCTTGTCTTTAGTTCAGAGAATCTTCCTTTTCAGAGTGGGAATAAGGCAAAGCAATGTGTGTCTTGCAGCACATTCATTAGGCAGAAATACAGATCTCTGGGAACACGTTCTAACGTTAACCCTTTATTATGTAACCTCAAGCTGCCCATCTAAGTTAGAGTTGAAAATGCAGATCTCCCATTCCACTCACTTCCACGTATTGATTTTTGTGTTTTCCAGGAGACCTATGCTCTAGTTCTAGTTCTGTACCTGAATCAGAATCCTGTATCAAATCACAAAATCTTTTATGGATTTTATTTCAGCTTGTGATGTGAAATGCAGAATTTAGTTCTGAGACATGAACCTCATTCAAATCTCGGCATTTGTGCTTATTGGCTGTGTGACCCTGGAATTGTTACTGAACTGCTCTAAGTATGCATTCCCTGTCTGGGACATGAAGATCTAATGCTCAGGATTTCATATGGGATAGATAAAATCCACTCACTACATATTACACGTTGGGTGCTCAAATATCAGTGGCTATTCTGATCATTTTAAATAAAAATCACATATTTTCTTCCAACTTGAAAGAGTGTATGTGAAAGCACTTAGAGTACAAATATTTTAAGTTAACACTTCATTCAATCAGTCAGCCACCATATATTTCGTCAGTCATCCATTCGTCAGGGTGCAACGTGTATGAAATAGCCACAAGGAAGGGAGTTTGCTAGATTGGGGAGGGAAAGAATAGTCGTAACATAGATCCTGACCTCCAATAGTGCAAAATTCAGCAAGTTTCCAGAAATGAGAATGTTAGGAAATTCAGAGTGAAAAGTGGGTTTTCCTTTCTGGAGCATTCAGAGGTGCCACTTACAAGAAATGGAGGTTAGAGAAAGAAAGTAATGAACGGATATTCCAGCAAAAGGGAAAAGTGAGGCAAGGTAGAGGGGCTGTCACTGGCGTATTCTGTTTAGGAAGGAAATAAATAAGTAAACACAGGAAAAGAATACACTTATTTGTTTAGGTTATACTTGAATTTCCCTAATTCCATCCTTATATTAGCCCTGGAAAGTATGTACTTTTACATAAAATTTATAGATGAGAAAAAATAAGCCTCCAGAACTATTCCAACAAGCAAATGGCAATTATAACTCAAGTCTCAGTATGTCCAGATCAGAGTGTTTTCTATGTTCTTTTCATTATACCATCTTGTCTTTTGATTTTTCACTTAACAATCTACTTTATAAGTAACATACTACAGCAGAGAAGTTCTATGCAGGAAATAAAACCGTATTAACCATGTCCACATAGAGTCCTTCCCTCATTGAGCATTAAACTAACGAAAAGACTTTCTCTCCTCATATGTTGATGCTTCTTTTTTTTTTTAAAGATTTTATTTATTTATTTGACAGAGAGAGATCACAAGTAGGCAGAGAGGCAGGCAGAGAGAGAGAGGGGGGAAGCAGGCTCTCCACTGAGCAGAGAGCCCGATGCGGGGCTCAATCCCAGGACCCTGATATCATGACCTGAGCTGAAGGCAGAGGCTTTAACCCACTGAGCCACCCAGGTGCCCCTATGTTGATGCTTCTTGAACCCCACTAGGATGAATATCCAGTAAAGGTGACACTATTTATGTCATACCATACAAATGCGTGAAAACGTCTCAATAACACTTGTCTGTGCTACTGCGATGTTATCAGTTATATCCTCAAGTCTGGCCTATTAAAAGATACTCTTTAGCCAGTACAGTGGCTCCTTAACACGTGCCACCTTAACCCTGGGAAGAAGGAGTGGATTTCTCTGAGACTCCTCTGTCTTATCCCTTATCCTAAACAGAGTATAATGGTATGATTCTCTCTTTGCTAATACGGCATGTGAAATCCCGTGGCTCTGTGCCACAATGGGAAAGAACTTTGGCAATCTAGGGCTCTCAAATCAAAGCTGGCTCTTCATATTTTGTTGAATTTTTACTCAACTTCAAAAAGATAGTTTAAGATATGATTATGAGTTAAATTATCATCACCATCGCTACCCTGTCTATCGTTTCATAAACATAAAAAACTCATAACTCATCCTCTCTATGAGGAGTCAAAGGAGCACTGGGGAAAATGCAGCTCGCTAGAGCCATTTGAACAATGACTGTAAAAATAACATCTGTTCCTTGTTTTCATGCTAAATGTATTTTTTAATTCACTGCAGGGGACACCACTGGCAGCAGTCAGTGTAATTTATCTAAATCTTTAATACTCAGTGTTTTATTCAGGAACAGAAATATATTTGCTTTCTAAAGAGCATCAAGAGTAAATGTTAAGGGATTCTTTTTAATATTGTAGGATTATGAGCAGGTATTGAAGCAATTGATTGTGAATGTGTAACTATCAATCACTGCCATCATTAAATGAAATTGCCTTCTGCCACACAAAAAGGACTTCTGTGTGTGTGGCTGTGAGGGTGTATGTGTGTGGATGGGTGTGGCGTACATATGGACAAATGGGGATCAGTTGGTTGTAATATATAAAAAACATTAAAGACACTGCCAGATGTAAAAAGAATCATTAAAAATCCTGAAATTTAACAAAATAAACATATGGAATATAAAGTTTGAATGTGAGAAAGTGATTCATTTCCTACTGAATTCCTTCAAAGGAAAACTGCTCACATTTCTGAGCCTAGTGTTTACTGATGGGGGAGGGTTTTCTTTTTCAGATACGTTCAAATTTCTCTAGAATTTTAAACTTTTTTATAGGTCCCTCCATTATATCTGCCCAACTGTATTTTCTTGTGATTTCAACACAAAATCTCCTATAGGAATCTCCTTTTCTTTACTGTGACTTGAATAGAGAATTAATCCTGACTTATACAAGTTCTCTCTTATTCTGAAATATCCTCCCCATTTATCTGTAGGAACCTGATTCCACCCGTCTCTGTATTCAGTTCATGAACAGACTGACTCACTCAATTCTCCACTGAAGCAAACAACATATATTAAGCACTCACTATATTCCAGGCATGAGAAGACTTGAGAAATAAGGAGTTTTCTTGGTAGTTAAGCATGATGAGAGAAAAGAACTAGTAAATGCCAAATCATGAATGCATGAGAGAACATGGCATGTTTCGAGAAGGACAGAGTTTAATAGGAAGGAGTAGAATAGGGTTTTCAAATTAACTACCTGAGGACCGGAGACCTGTATTTGTTATTTTTAATTTACTATCATATTTTCTTTGTTAATTTCTGTCTTGTGAATTCTTACACATTTAAAAATTCTCATTGCTTCAGTTTTGGTCATACATATGCATGTTGAGTCCTGTAATATGTGGAAAAATACCGGTGACCAAAAGAAAAAAGGCAAAAACTCAACCAGGAAAAGCCATTATGAACACTTTGTAGCATATAATATTTACCATGGTTGTATACGTATACTTGTGCATATGTTTGTTTTACAAGCAAGGTATCTTATTTTGCAAAATTTTAAACTGTTTTTTTAACTTAACAACATATGTACATGTTTTTCAATGTGATTCACTCCTCTCTATAATTGGTCATGTTATCTTTTGATAACTTGATAATATTTCTCATCCTCCTCTTAAAAAGACAAACATTTATGCACAAAAAAGTTATAATTTAAAGAGGGCTTCATACCTAATGATGTCTACTCATGAATCCCTTGATAAAAATCACCATTGTACAATACCATTTTAATGACTAATATGTGTATGTATAATGTGCAATAATCTATCTATATGCATACTTCAATTTTTACCAAGCCACATATTTTTGAGGCATTTCAGATTTATCCATTTCAACCATTATCAAACATTATAGCCAATATTTTAGTAATTAATATTTGTTCTCATTCTGAGAGTCTTTGAATAAATTGTTAGGAGGCAATTTCTGAATCAAGAGTACACAAAGATATATGGCAAAGTGCCCTCCCAAATTGACGTACAACTATTTTTACCAAATTTTCTTTTGAAAATATCAGCTGTATCAACTATATTAAGGGGGAGGAATCAAGGCAAGGATATTTTGTTGATTCTGATATTTCAAAAGTCTATTATAAAATTCAGAAAAATAGATGACAATAACATAAGTAGGCAAAAAGAGAAAACTTTGCCTCCTCTTCATATTAGTAATATTTCCTTGGATCACTACAAGTTAAAAAATAAATAAATTCAGTGTCTTCTGAGCCACATTAATTTCATGCCAGTAAACTGGGAGACTGAAACAGGCCAACTCTATGTATACATGATACATAAACTATTAGATACCTCTTACACTGTTTATTTTGCTTTTTGTTTAATCATATTTCATTAAGTTTCATATTTTAGTTTATTAAGTTTATTATTCTGATTCGGTAAAGACGGCTTATTTCCTTAGTGTTTTTTATTTATTAAGTCTTCTCTTCAGAGAAAATTGGCATCCTCTTCCTCAATTCACTTATTTATTCACTGATTGCATACCATGTCAGGCATTACACTAGGACTTCTGAAAGTTGTCAGTTTTTAGGTGGGATATTTCTCTGGGGGCACTGCGATAGCATTTATCAACCATTGTTTCTCTATGTAATTTTATCTTGAAAATAAATTCCCTTATACTGAAATATCCATTTTCCTTCAATTTATATTTTCACATACATAACTCTTTACCATGGTATATATGTTAGCTATGACAGTTGTCACAAGCCATCAAGGGTGATGGTTTTGTTTTTAAAGAAAATAGCATTAAAATAGTATTACCTTAAAAATAAATGTTGTAAACATCAATTTGTGCCTAATGCCATCCATAGAAAGAATAAGACATTATATTGTTTATATACACTGTTGACAGAAATTTAAAAAATTAATCGATCCATCTTTTTAGAAACTCTGTTCATCAGACAGCTTTTCAGATTGCCTTGAAGAGCATCTGCCAAATTGCCTGGGACTATAAAGTCACTACTGGGCCATGTAGTATTATCTTAGGAACTCCTCCTTCCTGCTTTCTTCTCATTCATCTGCTTCAATAGCCATAATTCACGAGTCCTCTTGCTATTTTCTTCACTGATGCTGGCTCAATGCTGTAAATTATATAGTTCATTCCCTCCTCTCAGCCAATCTGATTCAAAAATATCTACATTGCGGGACGCCTAGGTGGCCCAGTCATTAAGCGTCTGCCTTCGGCTCAGGTCATGATCCCAGGTCCTGGGATTGAGCCCCACAATGGGCTCCCTGCTCGACAGGAAGCCTGTTTCTCCCTCTCCCGCTCCCCCTGCTTGTGTTCCCTCTCTTGATGTGTTTCTCTCTGTCAAATAAATAAAAATCTTTGAAAAAAAAATCTACATTGAGTCACTGCTAAATGTTATTTTCAGTATTTTCTTGTAGGATCAATGAATAGATATTATATATTCCCATGTCTGGTCCTAGTTCTCAAAGTACTGTCCAGCCAGACCTATGCTCTGCCTAAGCTCTCTTATCTTCCAGTCTTTTCCATCCTCCATAGAGTTTCTCCTTTCTTGGAAAATATATATCAAATCCTTAATGAAGTCTTTATCCAGAAAACTTTGTCTCTACATATCCAAATTCCAAAAAATGTGATCTTGGGCTAGTTTCTGAACTGTAGATTCTGAAACTATGAAATAAAAATGACACCTACCTCCTATACTTAGTGTATTAAAGGCTATATGGTAGAAATTCCTATTACATAGTATGAACTTCAACAATTTCACTCTATACTGATTTACTTAATATTATTTTTTTATCAGATAATAAAAAATGGCATAACACAATGCTATGTTGGTAAAAACAAAAAAATTGGTTAATGTTTCTGTGACCACTCTCTGTTACAATTCAGCCTCTCTGAGTGAGGAAACCTTCATCACCAAGAAAGCCAGCTGTCTGTAATAAGAAAATCTACTGCCCTTTAGATAATTTTCCCTTAAGTGAGTTTGAGTCACGACTTGCTTCCTGGAATAAATGGTGTCTTTTCTGCTCATCAGGATTTCTTTAACAATAGAAAGTTCTATTAATGTTTACACTTCTTGCTGCCTCTTAAAAATTCTGCATTTTCCGTGCTTTTATCTGTAGCCGATGGCAAGTATTTTTATTTTTGAGATCAATGACAAAGTCTATTTGAATGAAAGCAGAGGAGCAACCCCAGTAACCACCTCACTTAAACAATGCATAAATAATAAAAAAAACTCAACTAGAGTCTGTGATTTTACTAAACTTAGACTTGGGAGCTGTGATCTTTGTGGAGTTATTACACTGGAATTGGTATACATCATATTTTTAAGCCTATAGATATAGATACAGATATAGATAAAGAGAGAGAAAGAGAGAGAGAGAAAGAAAGTCAATCCAGCAGATTTTCCTCTTCCTGCTTTGAGGAATGACCAAGAGCTAAAGAATAGGTTCCCATCGGACTGATGGAAATAGTCCTGGTTTTTACCATAGATATTTTTTTTTGTTTCAGTTACTGCATTATATCCTTATTTTTAGAGAGTTGCATGTGTACTTTCTTTTTTTTTTTTTTTAAGATTTTATTTCTTTATTTGACAGAGATCACAAGTAGGCAGAGAGGCAGGCAGAGAGAGAGGGGGAAGCAGGCTCCCTGCTGAGCAGAGAGCCCAATGCTGGGCTTGAACCCAGGACCCTGGGATCCTGACCTGAGCCAAAGGCAGAGACTTTAACCCACTGAGCCACCCAGGCACCCTGAATGTGTACTTTCATTTTAAGAAATCTCAAGAGAGAGAAATCAACCTTTATTGTTTGAGGTAAGAGATCAGGAGCAGATCTCTATCTCCTGACTGATATGCGATGACAAGACATAAGGTAAATCAAAAAGCAGACTAGTATTTATTCTCTCAGCTGTGACACTTCAGCTTGTATCTCTGAACCCCTGTAGAGAGAACAAGGTCTGGTGTCTACATGAGTGAGAGAGCATATGACTTCCTAGAGCTGACTGTGTTCCCTATCCAGAAGGCATAGGAATCACACTTTTTGTTTTTTTTTTTAAGTATAAGCTAGACCAGTTACCTCTACATTAATCTATTTGCAGTGAATGGTAACTCTCAAATAGCAATGAAAGTGGCTTAAATGCCTCTTCCTTTTTAATTTATTTTCTAAGAGTCTCAAAGCCAACTTTAATGGTCTCAAATGATAACTTTATAAAGATCTCAAAATCCATAATTTTTCCTACATAAATGAAAGTTATTAATTTGGTTCTACATGGTTAGGCTTCAGAAAATTGGTGAAATCCCTGAGATTGTATACATACATTTTTCCAAAAGAGGGCCCAGAACTTTCATCAGATTCTCAAAAAAATACATGACTACATAATGTTAAGAAATACAGCTTTAGTTGGTCTCTGTTCTAGTTGCATCATTGTTTTATTCTATGTTACCATTAATTTTATAATCCAACATAAAAATATTGAAGAACAAAGGAAATTCACATATTAAATAAATAAAACATTTTAAGAAAATAGTTGCCATATTAAAAACTAAGGTACTTTTTTCTTTTCCATCTCACATATTGTCCTCACTTGAAATGATGATGGCTAAAGTTTCAGATCTTTGCTATAACTTCTTGTCTCAAGCCACCCATTTCTGAATTTTGGTACATTTCACATGGGCTCTCTGGATCCTTTCCATACATTACTGTCTGGAAAATACTTTAAAGTTTATTACAGTACTCTTGGAAATGAGAAGCGGCTGAAATAATTGGAATGTTCAACCTTTGCTTAATGACAGTCAATATCTCTAGAGTTAGACTTAATTGGGCAGGGTCCAGTAGCATGTATTAAAGGTGTGGATTTTGCTTCTGTTCTGTATTATGGTTTCAGTTTAATTATTTATTTATTTAACTGATGACGCAATCTTGTTGGGGGATGTAATCTCAACTTAATAGTTTTCTGGCACTAACAAAGTGAGGTTATAATGTTCTTCCGCAATCCCTTCTCCCTGACCTCTTGTCTTTCATTATCTCAAAGTCCCGTTTATATACCTGATTGCCTGCCTTTCATACTCTGGTCACTAATGCAATTACTACCTTAGTGTTTTGGTCCCCAGTGCCCTTTATTACTATTCTTTGATATATATTATCAGTTTTTGACATAAAACAGTCTCAGTCATTTTCCCTATCCCTTCTCTTTATCTAAGCTGAAACCAAAATATCAGCAGTTTGATGTAGTGTTCCCCCATTTCTGTCTCTACCTCTCCACTGGATTTATACGTTTTGATATTTTTGAAAGAAAAGGTTTTAGAACACTGACAGGATAAGGAATCTATTTCCTGATGAAGTTCAAACTCTATAGTAAGACTAATCAACACTAAGACCCTCTCTACCACTTCCCCATTCCACCATGAAAAATTATTAGAAATACATCAAAGGAATAACAACTGTCAGATACTCGGTGTGGTTTCAACAACTCCTACACTGATTAGACAGAATTAGCAAAGCATGAATGCTGAAATTAAGGACCTCCTCTCAACCTAAAGGAAGCAATCTCAATGAAAAGTCTTGGTTACATAAACTGATAGCCCAAATTTAAGATGAATTCAGGCATGTAGGCAACAAAACAGAGCTGGATGGACCAGAGAGATGGACAGAGGGCAGAGAATGATGAAGGCAGGCTAAAAGAAGCAAGGTACAGTAGAGAAGCCATACTAGATGAAGAGTAATAACAGATGAGCAACAGGGACAGAACAGAACCACAGGGCATATACAAACATACAATGTCAAGGAATAAATGGTTGATGACAAAAAAAGGATCCAAGGCAAAGCTTCTGAATTGTTTTTAGCTACTATGTACTAGTGGCATAAACCCCCAAGTACTGCATGAATCAGCCTTAGTTCTGTTGATCTTTCCTCATATTGTCTGAGTTAGAGCTCCAGTACAAGAGACTTTTTCTTTCCCAAATATTATACCTACCAGAAATCAAGAAGAAAGTGAGATGCTAAACAGGAGAAACTAACTTCCAGTTCCACATCAGAAAAAAAAGAATCTATAATATTGGGGTTCACTGAGGGAACTGAGTATTATCTGTGCTTTCTATCTTCATACCAAATCTAGTAAAGTTCTTTAGTCAATATTAAATATACTTTTTTTGGTTGTTTTAGTTTGCTTTGTTTTGTTTAATCAACATAATGCCCAGAGGAGAAAATGTGACAAACAACAAGGTAAGATAGAATGATGACAACTAAAATGAAAGAGATTTCTTTGTAATGGAAAATTTAGGAATATATTGTTCCATATGTCAATAAGATACAATTATCAATGAAATAAATAGTTTCTATAAACTATAAATTACCATAATTGCCTCAAGAAAGAGCAGAAAAATGTAATCAGACCCAATTACAAGGAAAGAAATTGAAAAAACTGTCAAGGGATTATTTTACAAAACTTGTTCTGTATTCAGATAGCTTTATCCGTAAATACTCTCAAAAAACAAGTTATAGATACTGCGTAAGCTTTTCAAGAATATAGGAATAGCTCAAAAGCTGTCCAATTCTGTCCATATAGTAAACATAATAGATTCTAAGAACTAACAAGAACTTTCTCTAAGTTCTCTAAGAACTTTCGTGGTGGCATGAAAGAATAAGTTATAGACAAGATACTTTTAGGCACAAATGGGAAAGTCAAACAAAAATTAGAAAACAAGGATCAGATGGAATCTTCCCAGCAAAAAAATGAGAAAAAGATACTTTGGAAACTTATATGACCTATAGTCTTCTACTCCTGTATATAGTTATGGACAAGTAGAAATACATATATTTACTACTGAAAGGGAATACAAAAAACTGGTGGCAAGTCCCCCAGATCCACGCTTGCATCAAGCATTAAGTGTGCTCAGGAAAGTAGCTTGTAAGATTAAGCTCTGCATGTGGAGCTGTGGTACTCTTTTGGTGTATATAGCCAAAGGGGGTGACTGGGAAAGCTGAAGAATAAGAAATCATTAGAACAAATAAATAAACAAGTAGGACAAAAGTGTTTAATTCAACTGACTCTTCTTCAGGATTTATTTACAGAAAATTTAACATCTGCTGATATATTTTTCACATGTTAAAGCAGTGTTTATGATGTACAATTTCAAGATAATGGACCATTTACAGTCACTGAGTCCAGTTAATACAACGGCTGTATTGAAACAAATAGAAAAACAGGGAGACATGAAAATAACAAATTGATACCCTCAAGACTTTAAACAGCTTTTTGAAACTCTAGAGTGTTCCAAAGAATCTTGTAGGTGGCAGTTTGATGATTGCATGGAAGAGACGATCATGTAGGGAACTTGACTGCCCACGCATTAGCTGGAGACATTGATTCATTTGGAAATTATGGCATAAAAGGAAGAGAACTAAGTTTGAAAAGCTTCCAGTCTTTCAACAGAAGATAACTGTTCTTGTTTTGCAGATTGGGCAGGTAATTTCTTCTGAAAGTGATACCTTTAGTAAATTGGTTAAAATCATGGCCGCTATTTTATTCACAAAAAATGAAAACTCCAGTTAAAAGAAAACAAGGATCGATGGCATATCTTAAAAGTCATCATTATCCTGTAGCTTTTATGTGATGAATAAAAGCTTAAATAAAATGTTAGAATACGTAATAGTATAGATTATCACATCAGGTAGCGTAATAAGGTTATTAATACAATGATCAGCTGAAAGGCATAAAGGATTATTTAATTCTATTCAGTATTTATTGGTGAGAAAAATATTTTAACTAGAATTTGAAGAGTAACTATGTAAAGAATTTTTATGACAAAATGTGAAAAACTAAATGTGGTATTTAATGTTGATGTTTAGGACATATGTGGCTTATACAAAGACTATTTTAGGGTAAAATGCGACCACAAAACATGGTATTTAATGTTCACGTTTGGGAGACATGTTGCTTACAAAACAACATACAAAACAGAAATATAAAATAAAGTTGTTAGATAGGAAAAGGTAAAATTATCATTATTTTCTCAAATGACTGAACACCCTTAAGTTATTATTATTTACAAATAGCATAATTCTATGCCTAAATTAAAAAGAAAATTAAAAAATGATGAGGCTTAAAAAAATAGAATATAAAATGTGGCACCTGGGAGGCTCAGTGGGTTAAAGCCTCTGCCTTCACCTCAGGTCATGGTCTCAGGGTCCTGGGATCGAGCCCTGCATCGGGCTCTCTGCTGAGCAGGGAGCCTGCTTCCCCCTCTCTCTCTGCCTGACTCTCTGACTACTTGTGATCTCTCTCTCTCTCTCTGTCAAATAAATAAATAAAATCTTAAAAAAATAGAATATAAAATGACCAGATGAAGTAGGGATATTTTCAAACCATTCAGTAGAAAATCATATTCCAATTCATAAAATGCAATGACAGAGAAATGCCATTAATAATAGTAAAAATAAATCCAGCAATTCCAATTTGGGGTATTTATCTAAAGAAAATGAAAACACAAATCCAAAGAGATATATCCATCTCTATGCTCACTGTACCATTGTTTACAATGGCCAAGATATGGAAGCAACCTAAGGCTCCATTGACAGATGCATGGATAAAGAAGATGGAATATACATATACACAATGGCATACTACTTAGCTATAAAAAAGAATGAAATCTTGCCATTTGTGACAGCATGGACCTACAGTATATTATGTAAGGAAAATTATAAGCCAAAAAGAGAAAGACATATACTATATGATTTCAATTATATCTAATCTAAAACAAACAAACAAACAAAACAAAACAGAAAAAGTCTCATGGATACAGAAAATAAAGCGTTGGTGAACAGGCCAGGAGAGGTTAGTGGGATGGACAAAACCAGTGAAGGGTGTTAAGAGGTACAAATTTCCATTCATAAAATAAGTAAGTTATGTTGATATAATGTACAGCATAGAGAATGTAGTCAATAATATTATAGTAACTTTGTATGGTGACATACGGTAACTAGACTTATCATGGGAATCATTTTGAAATGTACAAAAACAGAAAACCTATGATGTACAACTGATAGAATACAATAGAATATTGTATGTCAATTATAGTTCAGAAATAATAATAATATTAGCAAAAACATATAAAATATTTATGAATGAAAAGAAATAGGTATAATCAATTGAAAATCAAATGCCAAACTAGTCTGACATCTAAAAGCAAGAGATTAATACTATATTCCTGAAAGGAAGTATTTGTTATTATAAATATATCAGTTCAAAGAATTTATAAGTACAAAATTTTATTCAATATAATTCTGATGGAAACTTCCAAAAAGAGATTTTTAGGAATGATAGAAACAAAGAACTTAGAAGATACATTATAAAATGCAAAGGAAATTATTCTAAAAATATGAAAAAACTCCTGAAAAATAAAGGGAACAATCAGTTCTTCCAAATGTGTATACTACGAGTGTATATATATATATATATATTTCTAATATATAGTATTAGAATATATAATATTAGAATATATAATAGTATTCTAATAAAGGAAGAACAGATTAATGAGAAAAAATAGATACCGTCAAAATATAGTATCTAATACGGAATAATAAATAATAAAGGAAACATCACAGAAGGTAGGGAAAATATTAAATTAATGATAGTGGGATAACTGGTAGCAAATTAGATTTTTAGAAAATTAGGGGGGCGCCTGGGTGGCTCAGTGGGTTAAAGCCTCTGCCTTCAGCTCAGGTCATGATCTCAGGGTCCTGGGATCGAGCCCCGCATTGGGTTCTCTGTTCAGCAGGGAGCTTGCTTCCCCCTTTCTCTCTGCCTACCTCTCTGCCTAGTTGTGATCTCTCTCTGTGTGTCAAATAAATAAATAAAATCTTTAAAAAAAAAAAAGAAAATTAGTTTAGATCTCATACTGTACAACAAATAAGTTCCAAGTGAGTGGATGATCTATCTATGAATATAGTCAAACAATAAAGTATAAGAAGGAAAGCAAATATAATAAAACAGAATGGACAAATGTATTAATCAAAAAAATTATTAAAAACAAATAACCACAGCTAATAAATAAAACAATTCAAACATAAAATACAAAGAGATGATGACTAAAGTTATTGTAGATAGCTAGACAAGAGAGAGCTTCCTACAAAGGCCACGTGATTAGATAGTCTCATAAGGTCAGGCACTCAATTTTGCAGGTCATCAAACAACAGATTGATGACTAAAGATGAATATAGTTTATCAATTTCTTAAACAAACATTGCAAAATATAGAAATGGTTACAATCTCCATTAATACAGAATATGAATTCTGCTCTGCCTATGAGAGAAGAAATTATATACTTAACTAATATTCCTAACAACAGCAAACAAGCAATAAAGTCATGTAAAGTTTCAAAAACTTGTTTGAATACACTGGAAATTGCCAAAGTAATTATGGCTTAAGACAAAGCTAACTGAAATGATCTCAATTTTCTGCCTGCCTCTTTCCCCTAAGGAGGTTTTAAAATAATTGGAAGAGAGCATGAGGTCAAGAGCCAGGCAATGAATTTCTAGTAAGATGTAGAGCACACAGAAGAGCTTTAGACAACTCACAGAGCTAGAAAAACAAAAATGGAAATCTGTGTTTCCATTGAAATCTGCAGCCTGGATTTGAGACAAAAAAAATCCCAAAGAGATGGTAGTCTCAGAGAAGGAAGCCCGATATTTGGCCTCAGTTGTCCCCACAATAGTAAAAAAGGTGGGGGGATACAGAGGGAAGCAATGGTAATACAGTGAGTCTGACACGCCACACTGATTGGGAGTGAAAGTTCTATTTCAGGTCCTAAACAATGAGAAGACATCTTATAAAAACCTAGGACATTCAATGAGGCACTGTGGAGAATCACACCTTAGGGGTAGGGAAATTAAAGAAAGAGCAGTCATAACGAAGAACAATCATAATGAAGACTATAACCCAGCACAGAGTAAATTTAGTCCCAGACTGGATTAAGGTGTTCTGCTCCTTCACATTCTACTAGAAGACTGGGTGAAGTCCTATCTGTAGGAAGATGATGTCATCCAAAGTGTCTCCAATTTTTCATATAAATATCTGGAATTTAAGCAAAAGTTGACAAGTATACCTAGGAATAGAACTAAAGGAAAAGATAATAGAAAAAAACTATAGATGACAAAGATGTCAAAGTTATCGATCAGGTACTTTAAATAACTGTAATTAAGATAGTGTATAAAAATGTACGACAAGGGGCATCTGGGTGGCTCAGTGGGCTAAGCCGACGGTGGCTTCCGTCGGCTCAGGTCATGATCTCAGGGTCCTGGGATCAAGCCCCGCATCGGGCTCTCTGCTCAGCAGGGAGCCTGCTTTCCCCTCTCTCTCTCTGCCTGCCTCTCTGCCTACTTGTGATCTCTCTCTGTCAAATAAATAAATAAAATCTTTTTAAAAAATATATGACAAGATTGAATTTTTTACCAGAAAACTAGAATCAGTAGAAAAAAATAAAATGAAAATTCTAGAACCTAAAACAAATTATAGTAATTCGGAGTAAGTACTGAATAAGCTGGACAAACCTAAAAGATTTTTTCGTTGGACCATATAAATTTATAGAATATATCTAGATTTATGCATGAAGAGGAAAACGAATGGGCAGTAGGCAAAAATTTTAAGGTCTACCTCAAGTGAAATTTTAGTCACAGAAGAGGAAGAGACAAAAACAATACGAAAAATGTAATTTTAAAGAGGTAATGGCCCCAAATTTCTATAACCAATGAATGATACCAATCTATAGATATAGGAAGTTTGAGAACCCCCAAGCAGCATAAAATAAAGTAACTTAGCTACATTATAGTATACTCAGAAAACCGAGAGAGGGGGAAAATCCTTTAAAAAAATCCTTTCAAAACCTTCAAAATAGGGCGCCTGGGCGGCTCAGATGGTGAAGTGTCTGCCTTTGGCTCAGGTCATGATCTCAGCTTCCTGGGATCCAGCGCCACTTCAGTCTCCCAGCTCAGTGGGGAGTTTGCTTATCCCTTTCCTTCTGCCTCTCACCCCACTCTGCTCGCTCTCTGTCTCTCTCTGCAATGAACAAATAAAATAAAAAAAAAAAAAAACTTCAAAATAGTCAAAGAAACAAGACACATTACAATGGGGCAGCCACAGGAGTAAAAGCTGACTTTACAAGACAAGTGATAAAAGCCAGAAGATAAAAGATTGATGTGTTGAATGTGCTGGAGAAAGCATTCAAAGCAAAACTACTACCTCACATTCTATACCCAGAAAACATATCCTTTAAAAGTGAAAGCAAATTACAGAAATTCCAGTGCCAGCAAACCTTGGGAAAGTATTTGCCAGCTAGACCTACAGTAAAGATACATCACAGTAAAAGGGATGTCTTCAAATAGAAGGAAAATGATACTAGAAATGCACAGTATAATGAAGAAGATAAAGTAGGTAAATAGGTAATAAGCAATGTTTAATTCTCTAATTGTCTCTTCATAACTATTTCATAAAAGCTATTAGAAAAACTATGAATTCATCTTTGCAAGAAAAGCATCACCACATATTGCATGGCACATCCCACCCCGTGAAAGCACACAGATGATACTAGTGAAGACAAGACAGAGCTGCCCAGGCTACTTGGGAGTGCTCAATAGAAGGAAGTCTTTCCTGAGGAAGAGGCACTTGGCTGAATCTCAACTGACTCAAATAACAGAGAACAGACGAGAAAGACAAGAGAAATTATATAATTGGTGGGTGTTAATTGAGAGACCTTTAGATGAGCAACCACTTAAATTTATAAATTATCTACTATGGAGTCACTAAATTAATGCATTTTTCTAGCTCTATAAAATTATTCTCTGCTTACTAATTTCATCTTTTAGTTCATTCTTATTAGTCTTGTTTAAAAAATATCCAGGGGCTGAAGAAATAAGCCATATTGTAATGTGCCGAACTTGTACAAAACACGAATTATATCAACCATGCAAGAAGAATCATAATAAAAATTTATTTCATATTAATTATGCATTTTACACTCAACATCATATACTGTATAATTTAGTCCTTTAAAAGAGCAAAAATCATTGAGGCAAAAGAAAAGTTCTAGTGTAAAGAATCAAGAAAAGTTGAATGATATATCTTCCAGAAAGCAATTTGACTTTCTGCTTCTTCTCTCCACAATGCTTGCCAAACAGGCCCAGCAATAACTGGTAAATGAAGCAGTTTTTCTAAATGGATGCTTAAAATTCTTGCCAAATAAAGTAGGATTCTGTTAATTAAAATTTTAATTGTTCTTGAAAGTGATTGGGAAAGACAATACTTAACCTTTCTAAAAGAATATGCCAGTGCCATATTTCTCCTTTAGCAGCCCATGTACGAATTACTTATTCAATACCTATTGATTAAATGTTTTAATCCTTATGCAGATTCAAATGATAACTGTGCACCCAATCAATGCTTGCTTGTAGCCTCCCGAGCAGCAGATGTTCCAGTTCATACATTGATGTGAATTTAGGTACAACCTAAAGGGTCTTTTACTCCTTCTGTCACTTTCAAGGAAGACTGAAGGTTATTGTGATTACTGTCTTTGTCTCAACTCACGCTTTTTAATGTCTGGCTCCCTCTGCCTGGTGCTGAGAAGGCAAAATCTCTCAATACTTTGTCTCTTAGCTTAAGATAACATATAACCAGCTCAAAAATATTCTCTTCTTTAGCAGGGTGATGAGACCCAAACAATTATAACTTTTTAAAAAGCTATTTAACCCTTCCTACTCTGGTAGGCATCTACTAGGTGTTCATAAAAAAATGGCTACAATTGGGATTTTAGTCCAGCCAAATGTACATCCTCTATTCTGTACAAAGCATCTTCCTTAAATCCTGTTATATTTTCTCATGCCAGAGAACTGGACTGGGCAATCTAGAATGTAAGTATAAATTTCTCTTACCACTCACCCTTAATTCAACAACATAAAATTATCACCAGTGTTGTTGTATTTTTTTCTTGCAATCTAATCTCTACTTATTAAAGAACATTTATTTTAACATAAAAGTAGAAGTAAATAGTAGTAGTAGTAATAATAACAAATCACCATACGTTTATCATAACCATTGATACAATAAATAGATGTATACATTAAATAAAATCTTTCTTTATATTCAATGTTAATAACCTGGTATGTTGTACCTTTCTCTATGCCCATTCAAATATATTCACCCACATATAAATTTCTGTAATTCTCTTTATCAAGCATGGGGTTACATGGACTAGGCTATCAAAACCTTTTACATGATAATTACATATCAAGTCTTCGATATCACATCTGACCCAGTTTGATAAACCCTTTATTCTTGTTACCAAAAGGCCCAAATTTTCCTGACAATCTTAAATTGTTCACTAGACATCTGAAGGAAAAAACACAATTTCATATGTGTTACCATTTATCTAATGAAAGAGTTGAGATTTTCTTTCAGATATACTGAGGGCCATTGGTATTTCGAAACAGAGCATGGACATGATCCCTTCTGTGCTCTAGTGAAATACATTCATTATAAAAGGGAAACCCTAAAGGTGGTGAAATACTATATCAAGATGGCTACTTTAGGAGGCAAGTTACCACATGCTGAGGGCCAGAATGGCAGATTTTGTCAGAGAGGGAAACATCAAAGGTTTCCAGATTCTCAGTTTCATGTTTATAGTGATCAAGTTCAACAAGACAATTACACATAAAGGAGAGCAATTTTGAGTTGAAAATTTGGCTCTACATATGTCGCGTCTGAGGTTTCCGTGGGGTAACCATTAAACAGTGGCATATGAAGAAATGTAAAATTTCATAATTATGTCTTCTTCCTTGTCCCTTGACATTTTAGCTTAAATGTTTTCCAGTTTTGTTTTATATTGTCCACAATTTTATTTTATTGCTGACAAAGTCTTACACTGAATAAATACAGCAAAATTTCCATTTTCAATTGTTAGACATTTGGACAGTTTCTAAGATTTTGTTATTATAAATAAGAATGCAATGAATATCTTGGTGAATATAACTTTTTCTTAGGTTACATTCTCAGAATCTATGTCCTCAGAAGTACATGAAGTTTACTCAGTCAAATGATATGACTATTGAAAGCTATTTGTTCAAAATGCCTTTTTTAAATTTTTTATTAAGTTCAATTAGCCAATATACTACATCATTAGTTTTCCATGTAGTGTTCAATGAGTCATTAGCTGCATGTAACACCCAGTGCTCAACAGATCATGTGCCCTCCTTAATGCCCATCACCCAATTACCTCACTCCCCACCCCTCTTCAATCCTCTGCAACCTCAATTGTTTCCCCGAGCCCAGAGTTTCTCATGGTTTGTCACCCTGTCCAAGATGCTTTTTAAAAGCTGCTTTATACATGCATGAGTGTGTGTGTGCATGCACACATGTATATACATATTACTGTGTTTCTTTGTTTGGTTTTACCTTATCACCAGAACTGGAATTTTTGTTTCTCCTTTAGGAGCACAAAGGCATTATCACCAGTAATGACTTAAGCACACCCCTGGTAAGTGTATGCCTAGTATCACAGAATCCTACTGAAACAGCAAGAGCTTTTTTAGCCTCCCCAGTCTTTTAGCATTAACTATCGACACTTCATTCTGGAGTGTCACTAAGTCTGTAAATAATCTTTGCACATATGGATATATGATCCAAGACCCACAGATTTTAAGAAAAAAATTAGAATAAAACATTTTAAGCATCCTTTTTACTAACCAATTTATAGCTCCTCTCACAAAACGATGAATAAAGAGAAAACAAGTGCAAAACAGCAGTTTACCTACTTCAGCTACTGAGTGCCGTATGTTCTCCTTTTCCTCGTCACGGACTTCCTCAGAGGCAAATTAGCAAAATCACAGACGCCTTCTGGAAAAAAGTGATTAGACTATTCAGAGTTCCCTTGTGTTCCCTAAAAGGCATTTTAAAGTTAAGTGAACATTTCACTATGTTATCAGATTTACAATTGATTTCAGTTTCCAGTGTGCAACTTATCCTGACAGACTGCGGGAAAACAGATACTCCTTCCACTCAGCATTTGATTCTGAGGAAAATCCATAAGAAGAAAACACATGAACTGCGGCAAAGCCATTACAATTCCAGTGGTTGGTTTCAAAAGTGGTTTTCAATATGATATACACTGAAAGTAAGGAAATGGAGTAAGAAACAGTATTTGTCTCATGTCACACTATTATGGAACATTTTTCTACCTATTCTCATTCTTCTAACTTTGGATTAAATTTCACCTCATCAGAGAGCTCTTCCTGACTTCCTTAAATGGTTTCCAGCTTCATTCCTCAGTATTCAACCCAGTTCAATCGTTGATGGGATTAGAAATTTTGTGGTTACCTATTTATTTTTGCTTACTTGCTTTTCTCTTGCTCTTTCACTATATGTAAGAGCAGGAACAGGGTGTATTTCTTACCCAAAACATTTCCAGTTCCTGGCTAAGTATCTGGTATACAGCAGGCATTCAACAGATATCTGGCTAATTAATAAACAAAATAAATAAAACTGTAAGTAAAACTCAAAAGCACCAACTGCAGAGAACACTATCCAATGGACAGCTATATTTTTGGCTACAGAAATGAAGAGTATCTGCTTGTCTAAAATTATTGCAATTCAGGCACTCATAAGAGAATTTCTTATTAATGACTGGCATCAACTCTTAAATAGAAAAGAACTTAAGAATCAAAGATGGTACCCAATCCTGTTTTAAACAACAGTTACAGTTAGAAGTGAAGATAAATACATTGAACTCATACTATGTGGGAAATGATTCTATAGAGAAAGCAAAACTAATCCTTCCATGGATGTCAACTGTAAAGCTCAGTCAGGGTGATGAAGGGGATAGCATAGGACACAAATATAGATGCCTAAATTAAATATGCAATACATCACCCAATCTTTCCTAGCTATGGCCATATAACATATAACACTTACTGATAAACCATCTAATAAATATCATGCTCTACTCTAGTCATTTGGGATACATCAATAACATGACAAAGTTCCACTAAATATATAAGCATGATAATTACAAATGGTGATAAATGCTTTGAAGAAAATGAGGAAATGAAGATACATAGTACTGATGAAGGAAGAGGGTTTCTTTAGACATAGGGTGTTAAGGAAAGACTTTATTGGAGAGGTACCACTGGAGCGAAGGCCTGAAAGTTGGAGGCAGCCCTGTTAAGTTCAGATGGAACAGTATTTCCGGTAGAAAAAAAAGAACAAAGGCTAAGATTGGAAATAGGTTTGATGTTCTCCAGAAACTAAAAAACCAGTATGATTAGAGTGTTTTGAACAAGAGGAAATGTGGTGGAAGGAAGGTCCATTAGACAGAGGCCTGTAAACCATAGTAAGGAATTTGGGCTAATCATTTCTTTATATTAACCATTGACTGAACTGGCAGAAGTGGGTTATCTGTGTAACATGAAGAACAAAGTCAAATTAAAAACAAAAAAATTCTCCATACCCTACATTTGATAGCTATATTTCCTGTGCAGGATCACATATTATACAAAGATACTAAAAAAGGGGGGAAGAGAAGTGAGATCTCTTTAATTGTGTTTATAAAAGGATATATAACTTGGTTTCCCTCCTTAATCGTTATAGGTGAGAGAGTCTGCATTGGGTAAATGGAGTTCTCAGTCCTTGGATTCCCCATGGGAAGATATACATGGGGGTAGTGCTCAAATAAAGATAGGCAGAAGGAAAATATCAATCACAAAGCAGTTTTATTAAAGCAAAAGTACACTCTCAAGGCGAGAGAGTAGGCAAATTCTTCAAAGTGGAATCGGCCCCTAGGGTGTTTTGAAATTGGATATTACTGGGTCTCTCTGAGCTGGGATAAGATCAGGATTTCTGGTTTTACTGTGGTTTTTTGACATCTTAATCCTAAATAAGATCTTTAAATATTTATTTGTTTGTCTGTTTTATTTTAGAGGATGAGGAGGGGCAGAGGGAGAGGGAGAGAATCTCAAGCAGACTCCCCGCGGAGGATGCGGAGCTTGACATGGGGCTTAACTTGGGGTTCAGTGCAGGCAGGGCTTCACCTCATGACCCTGAGATCATGACATGAGCCAAAATCAATATCTGGATGCCCAACTGACTGAACACCCCCTAAATAAGATCCTAAACCAAGGGTTGATTTTACACAAGTGTGGAAAGAAAGGGGATTTCATTGACTAATGAGATAAGAATTCAGCAACTATTGCTAAAATTTCATCACATAGATCTTTCTTATGCCTTAATAGACATTCAGTTTACAAAACACAGAAAAAATGGAATATATACCACTAGTTGTTCTAAAGCAGAATAATTTTTATCAGTATTATAACTTTGTTAAACTATTTATCTATTTTTTTCTCACTTTCAAATTGTGCCAGTCTTGGATTTCACATCTTATCGGCCGTTGGTCAGAAGTCTGGTAATAATTTTGCATGGAAAATGAGCAAGAGGAAGTAATACAACTCTACCTTTTCCAGGGATACAATATGGGGGAATGATCAGATTAAGTTATAAAGTGACAATTATTTTTGAAAGTGCCTTTGAAACGAAGAGAGAGAAAGGTGGGGGGAGGGGCAAATTGTTTAGTACCAGTTCTGTGCCAATGTCTGTACCAAGCTGTATGGAATAAGGAGGGATCCAATATATGCCCATTTCCATTACTACCACTGTTTGATTTTAAAGTCAGCTCTTGGGACAACTATTGAATAATGGGCATGATAGCTGAAATGTGTGCTTTTTGTTAATCATAGAAGTAGTTATGGGTTAGCATATGAGTTAGTATATGGGTTAGTAGAAGAAGTTTGGACAGAAACTTGGTGTATTTGTCAGCTCTGCCTGTTTTAACAAGGGATCTTGGACTGGGTAGCTTATAGCACAAGAGAAATTTATCCTCTCACTGTTTGGGAGTCTAGAAGTCTAAAATCAAGAACTCCTTGATTTTAGAAGAAATCTAAGTGCAGGATTGGTTTCCGGTAAACCCTCTTTTCCTGGCTTGTAGAAGGCCCATCTTTTACTGTCTTCACATGGCATTTCTACTATACATGTGCAGTAAGAGAGAAAGTGATCTCTTGTGTCTCATTATTAGAAAGACACCAGTCCTTCTGGATTAGGGCCCCACATTTATGATATCCTTTAATCCTAATTACCTTCTTAAAGGCACAAAAAAGTCCCAACGGGAAATCAGGGCTTCATATATGAATTTGGGTGTGTAGCAAAATTCAGGCCATAACACTTTGACACCTGAGCCCTACCCTTTGCCTCCATACTAAGTTGCTTGGATAGAGACCCTTCTCTTTGCAAGCCCTCTTGTGTTTAAATTCTTCTCTTTGTTTTTTCCATGTGTAAAAAGAAGTTAAAGTGATATCTCTATCCATCTGCAAAAAAGAGAAACCCTGGCTCTGTTCTCTAAGAAAATAAATGTAATGGTTAATAATTCAAATAATAAATGAAGCAAATAACTTCCCCTTCCACAACTGAATACCAGGATAATTTATAATAATCAGCAATAATAGTGTTTGTTTGATTCCACTAATTATCTACTAAATTGTCTTGACCCATAAATTAATACAACTTAAAGGTAGTATTAAGACACATTCAAGGAGCCTATAATCAATTCCTCTCAACCTCAACAACCTACATCTTAAATAATACATCATAAAGTAATGTCAATAATGCATTCAAAGAGTGAGCCTTTTTAAGCATTTCAGCGACAATATTTGTTGACATGATGGTTCATCATAAAACATTAATCTAGTAAATGCCTTGGGAGTTTACAAATGCATATGTGTCAAAATGTTAATTAATTAAAATGAATTAAATTTAGCAAAACTATTATTATCCATGCCTGGCAATTTAGGCAAAGAAAAAATTAGGTCCTGTTCACACGCCTGCCTAATTAGTAGAACACTGGATTAATACACAAAATTACAAACACACTGTTGTTATTTGGACATGCCACTTAGAAGTCAGAGTTCCAGACACAATAGATTTAAACTTCAAAATACAAAGCTAGGACACCAGGTCATTACACATGGAAGCTGAGCTTCATCTATAATCCAGGATTCACATGCATCACAAATATATATTCTATCATGAAATAAAGTAAGAACTAAAGGCAGAAATAAGATTCAGAGACTGGAAAGGAGGTACACAGAAAATGGATCAGAGAGCTGCTAAAATTTCTCAACACCCCTTTGTCCACAAATGTAGCAGCTCTCCTCTTGGGATGTTTGAAATATGTTACTTTCAGACCCTGCCAAAGAACATTAGGTACCACAGTTTTCCTTATATATGTTCATGACTTTGCTGCCTGAACTTACGTAGTATACTCCGTTCTACAACTTTAGCATAAGGGACAAAATAAACAAGAGCTACATAGACTCAATCCTCACCCTTCAGAAGCTGGTAATTGGTGAAAGTGGCTATAATGAAGAGCCCAAAAGAGGAAAATGCAATTAACCAGGAACTCTGTATAGTGTCTAATTTGATTTTCTTGGCTTGTTAGCTCAGCTGGTTGGAGCGTGGTGTTAATGAAGTCAAGATTGCAAGTTCAATTGCCATATGGACCAGTTAGCTTCACTCAATTCCATGGCTACTGACCAAATGAGTTCTATTGGTCACGAGAGGAACCAGACAAGAGAGGACAGATTAGAGAAAATCCATTATTATGACTGTCAAAACAAACTCAAAGCACTACTGCAAGGGCTGGGTTGCCGTATGGACTTCATTTTAATTATTAAAAACTGAGGAAATGTATATGAAATTCTGCGAAGTGGAACCTGAGACAAAAATTTAGGCTTTTGGAACATTATAATTAATGTTCTTTACCAAATCAGAACAACTTTGATTGATAACCTTACTATACTTAGACTTTAACTGAGTTCACAGGCATCTAAGTTGTAACAGCTGAGAACATAGATTTCAGTGGAGGTAGATCAAATGTAGGAGAGAGAAAAGTGAGAAAGAGAAATAGTGTTTAAGGTTCACAGCAGACAAAGGGCAGGCAGTTGCTACATCATTTACACTTACTCAGTCTAAGACCTGGTGTCTAGACTGACCTGCTCCATTTTATAATTGGGCTTAATCCTCCTTAGAGTTGAATCCATTTTAAGTCACAAGAAGGTAAAGTCATAGACAAATGCTGGCTTAACCCAATTGCATAAGATTCCAAAGGCATCTAAATAATTGCAATTTCTCTTTATCCCTGGATCTTAAGACCATAGACACATATCCTATAACTGAGTGCTATATGTAACATGCAAGAGCAGTTCTAGTATAACAGGTCTGGAATTTAGCTTTATGATACTCCCGGGTAAATAGGAAAGACAGAAGCAGTGCTAAATCAGCTTGCTTGGCAAATGTTCATGGTAACGGCATAGCTGATAAAAAAAAAAAAATCTGGTGTATGACCAGAGAACAAGTTGCCTTGTGTGGAGGAGGGGATGCTTTAAGAACCAAAAGCAAGTACACAGTACAGTTTGAATTCATCATTTCCCCCTTTAACCCACAAATCTGATTCCTCATCTCATACCACCCTGCTTTGCTCACAAGGGAAATAATATACATCGTTTGTCTTTCCATTCTTTTTTTTTTTTTTAAAGATTTCACTTATTCATTTTCCAGAGAGAGAGAGATCACAAGTAGGCAGAGAGGCAGGTGGGGGGGGAGCAGGCTCCCCACTGAGTAGAGAGCCCGATGCGGGGCTCGATCCCAGGACCCTGAGATCATGACCTGAGCTGAAGGCAGAGGCTTTAACCCACTGAGCCACCTGGGCGCCCCTGTCTTTCCATTCTTAAGAAAAACAACACTTTTCTGGCAGTTTTGGGAAAACTCCAATATACAGCTTATATTAACAGAGCTCTACAGTTTGCCTGAATATTCTAAGGATTCTCAAATGTCTTTGTAGGAGGCAAGGAACAAGCTCAGTACAACTTTCCTCCTCCTTCCTCCATTGGCACAACATTTGATGGAAAATTACAGGACAGATAATTCTCTGTTTGACATTATATGAATAAAAACAAGTGGGATACAACTGATGTCTTTAAATGTGATTTATTCTAAGGAGTCATTTCCAAACTTTTTCACACTTTCATCTTTAAACTTTTTCTATTATAATAGCAGAGACAAAAGTCTTTCTAGTGGAAAGCGTGAGAGGGAAGGGCCAGACAATTAACTAGTGGTCCACTCAGTTACAGGAAAATTACCTGAACAGCATTCTGTTATCTTGTGATAATAGGACCATTTATGTGTGTCACATTTTCATTTTCAGCTGTGTTCATTTTAATTACTTTCATTTGAATACCCAATCTTAACTTTTTCCCCTACATGTGCCTTGCTAATCAAAATGCTTGATTCATTAACATTACTAAGAGTTACAGGACTTTATTAACACACTAAATTTTAGCAAGCAAGTTCTACTACAGAAATTGCAAATACTAAGGCCAGCCATAACGATATTTTAAGTGTCTTAGGAATGCCAGCTAAGAGCTGTTGTTAACTGGACTAGCACTACCATTACCAATAGTGCTCTAATGCCCCCTATTGGTTAGTTCCTTGAGAATTAAACTGATAGTAAGTAATTTTGAGCCCAAAGAAAAATGTTCAATGCTGTTTCACTTCAATCCAGTTTAGGTCATAAACTACAAAATACTGATATGCGCAGACATGGGTGTGTGCGGGCGTGCACACACACACGCGCGCACACACACACACACACACACACACAAATGTATCCTCTGGTTTCACTTTTGAGTCAAAACTAAAGGACAAATAAGAATTTTAAAAAGGGTAAGTTTGGGGGCACCTGGGTGGCTCAGCGGGTTAAGGCCTCTGCCCTCTCTCTCTGCCTGCCTGTCTGCCTGCCTACTTGTGATCTCTCTCTCTCTCTCTCTCTCTCTGTTAAATAAATAAATAAATCTTTTTTTTTTTTTAAGGGTACATTTTTCAGTGGATGTAAGAAAATGCCTACACCCATCTATATGCAACTATTGGTGAGTGAGAGCTATGCACTAGGTTTTTTTTTTTTTCCACTCAATGTTAACTTATTGCTATAATCAAAGAGCACAGATTTTCAAAACAAGTAGTCCCGAATTTGAATCAAGAGAATTTTCTTCCTGGGGCACCTGGGTGGCTCAGTGGGTCAAAGCGTCTGCCTTCGGCTCAGGTCATGGTCTCAGGGTCCTGGGATGGAGTCCCCGCTATCTGCTCAGCAGGGAGCCTGCTTCCCCCTCTCTCTCTGCCTGCCTCTCTGCCTACTTTTGATCTCTCTCTCTGTCAAATAAATAAAATCTTTAAAAAAATTTAAAAAATTTAAAAAAAGAGAGTTTTCTTTCTTTTCACATTGAGCCATATAAACATAAGAAAGTTACTTTTACTTTTTTTATATTGTGAAAATGATATGGATTATAATTCCTATTGGATATTGTTGTTTTAAGGATGAAAAGAATGATGATTCATGTGAAAATGCCTACTATACATACAATAAATGCTAAGTAAATGATAGTTTAATTTTTGCTTCTCACAATAATTAATATAAACATTGCCTATATCTCCATTTTATAGATAGAACAAATGAGGTTCAGAAGGAGAAAACAGCAACTAATAAATAGTAATGCTAGAATAAAAATCCAGAACACTCTTCCTCCAACATAAATGTTTGCCTTCTTGTGTTATATACACCGGAACCCTATTCCAATTCATTGCTATAAAATCAGGTCCATACAAGCTACTCAATCTTGAATTATATCCTATAAAATTTAGTAAGCAAAATACAAGGATAAATAAAGTTGTGGTCTTATTTGTAGAAGTATTCTAGACAATGTTTTAACAAATATTTAACTTGTATTATTTAAAAAAAAAAAACCCACAGGATATTCTCGAAACAAACAAGCAAAAAACAAGTGAACAAACAAAATTGATCTACATTTCAATGACATAAAGGATTTGTCATCTGACAGTATTTACTGTCTTTGTGAGTTTATCACACTATCTCTTTGCATTTTCACTACCATTTCTCCTTTTAGAAATATCAGTTACCAGCAAGATGTGGTGGACTTTCATGCCTACTCTATAAATGAATAAAAAGTAATTGTTAAGATTTTGATTATTATATATACATCCCCAGGCAGACTTAAATATACCTATAGGCACAGAAATTTAATTACCAGGTAGAACTGGTAATATTCTCAACATAATTAAGACAGTTAAGATATGGGGCGCCTGCGTGGCTCAGTGGATTAAGCCTCTGCCTTGGGCTCAGGTCATGATCTCAGGGTCCTGGAATCAAACCCCGCATCAGGCTCTCTGCTCAGCAGGGAGCCTGCTTCCCCCTCTCTCTCTGCCTGCCTACTTATGATCTCTCTCTCTGTCAAATAAATAAATAAAATCTTTAAAAAAAAAAGACAGTTAAAATACTTTGATTGGAAAAAAAAACACCTATAATTCATATTATACCCAGAAATTACCTGTGATCATTGACCTTATTTTAGTAATTGGTCAAACTTTCCAAATTATGTAATGAGAAATATATTTGATTGGGTTTGTCTACTGGTGCTTTAGGTTGCAAATTATTGAAGACTCTTTAAATCATGCCCCAATGTTCTAATATTTACAACAGAAGAGAAGTCACATTGGTGATCAATTAAATGCATACTTATTTCAATTTCAGGATAATTAAAAGAGCATAACAACTTAAATACCTGCCCACTCGTAGTCATTTCCTAGTTAGATCTTAAAGTTAATTAAGCTAAGGCATCATTTTTTGATGGGTCTAGAATTTGCACATATAAATTTAATAATGAATAATTGTAGGTCATTTCTTTATCAGCAAAGACATGTGCCATTATAATTGTATTAATATTAGTGAAAAGTGCTGAGGTAAGGTTATAAAAGTCAATTAAGATTTTGTGACCAGGGGGCGCCTGGGTGGCTCAGTCATTAAGCGTCTGCCTTTGGCTCAGGTCATGATCCCAGGGTCCTGGGACCGAGCCCCACATCAGGCTCCCTGCTCTGCAGAAAGCCTGCTTCTCCTGCTTCCATTCCCTCGTCTTATGTTCCCTCTCTCGCTGTGTTTCTCTCTGTCAAATAAATATAATAAAAAAAAAAAAAGATTTTGTGACCAGGATAAACTAAAACAAATAATTATATACTGGAGCTCCAATGGTATGTTGGGGGACAGTGATACATTGACATCATTTTTGTAAGTCTATTTATTTATTAATTTATTTACTCATAAAAATTTATTGAATTTCCATTATGTATACCAAAAGGATAATTAGGTTAAATCCTAATTAATCACCTGCTAAATAACTGTTATACAGGAAACGACCACATGTCTTCAAATCTCCCTTATCTGTAAAACAGGGATAAATATACCAATTTTACAAAATTACTGTAGGATTCAGAATGTAGAATAAGTGCAGTTCCTGGCATTTAATATCTCTGCAATAAATATTATCTTGATCTAATCTTGAGCTTTTTTTTCAGAAGTGGGCACATCATTCCACTTCTCTGTAAAGGTTTCTTGATCTATAAATCATTGGACAAGAATATGTGTGAGGTACTTTTTGGATCTAACCTTCTATGTTACCATGCCAAAAGGTCAGAACTAGACACTGAAATAAAATAGTCCCTCCTTATTTGTGGGGATACATTCCAAGACCCTCAGTGGATGCCTAAAATCGTGGATGATATCAAACCCTTATATTCTTATATATATACTGTGGTTTTTTTTTTCCCATATAACATACCTTTGATGAGATTTAATTTATAAATTACACAGAAAAAGAGCAGCAATGACAAATAAAATGAAACAATTATGACAATATACTGTCATAAAAATTATGTGCTGGGATCTCTCTCCCTCAAAATATCTTGCACTGTACTCACTCTTCTTGCAATGATATGACATGGTAAAATGCCTACCTGAGGGGGCGCCTGGGTGGCTCAGTGGGTTAAAGCCTCTGCCTTCGGCTCAGGTCATGATCTCAGGGTCCTGGGATGGAGCCTCACATCGAGATCTCCGCTCGGCAGGGAGCCTGCTTCCCCCCCTCCCTCTGCCTGCTTCTCTGCCTACTTGTGATCTCTGTCAACTAAATAAATAAAATCTTTAAAAAAAATGACTACATGATAAGATGAAGTGAGGTGAATGATGCCGGCAGTGTGATGTAGCACTGGGCTACTACTGCTCTGATGATGATGATACCTTGGAAGCAGGATCATCTGCTCCAGATCCTGGTTAGCCTTGGGCAACTGAAACCACAAAAAGTGAAACCGTTCCTAATGTGGGGGACTTCAGTGCACCTTTTAAAATGAAACCTGTGTCAACCTTATTTCATGATTTGAACTAAGACATATAGAGTATGGAAACAAATATGGTTTTATAAAAAATATCCAAACAAAACTTTAGCTTGAATTGGACTATTCTAATTTACCTGGGAACATTTTCAAAATGCATCTCTTAAAGCATTTCTTAGCAACACATAAACAATACAAAAGGAGAAAATGTAGATTAAAAACACAAAATGTTAATTACTTCCATCACACAGTTACTATATAACAAGATTTTGTTGATGCCTAAATTTGGCAAAAAAAGAAAAAAAATCCCATAATAAGCAAAAATATAAAAATGGGTGGTAACATCGTAACACTGAGAATGTTTTACAAACAAAATTTCCAAGTAAGCAGTTGTTTCCTAGGTGCTATTCTTTTCCTAACCTGAAAGCTGTATTTTGTCCATTTTTTTCTGACAAACAGGCAGTTGGAATGTGAATAAATATGGAGATATGAGGGGAAGGAAAAGATTGTTAGACAAACTTTCAAACACTGTGGGAGCCTTAATTCTGAGAGCCCTTAGGTTGCCTTCAAGACATATGGGGTATTCTCAATAGTAATCTGTTTCTTCTCTGTGCTTTTTGTAAGTCAAGCTGGCCTAAATTCATCAAATTTATATATTTATCAAATTTGATTGTCCTGACAAATTCTCAGAAAATGACCCTCCCTAAAATCACTTTACTGAAAGTAAAATGGAGCAAACTGAAATACCTTGA
The DNA here is from genome assembly GCA_028646535.1 of Procyon lotor. Lineage (NCBI taxonomy): Eukaryota > Metazoa > Chordata > Mammalia > Carnivora > Procyonidae > Procyon > Procyon lotor. The sequence goes on from CM053603.1 coordinate 100,746,684, forward strand.
ATGTGTGCTTAGTTGGGCCCCATCCTCACAGCATAGTGGCTTTGAAAGGCTGGTTGCGAGGATGAGGGAAGGAAGCAAGGAAGACAAAACAACAGGACTTCTATAAAACCTCAACACTACCCTTTCTTTAAATTCGCCTCTTTGACTCCCTCATATTTGCCATATGTTCAAAAAAACAAAAACAAAAACAGAAACAAAATGCAGCAAAACCAGCTATCAGAGACCAAAGCAAAAACATCACAGCATGCACATATATTTTCCTCCAACACATAAATAGAAAACATATATTTCCATGTTCCTCAGAAAGGGTAACAGAAAAAAACACGAGTTATTACTCTGAGAGATTAGGATTATTAGTCGATATTAACAGTATCTTACAGTTGTCAATCTAAATAACATATGTGATTTTGGTGATGATAATGAATCTCCAAAATTCTTCCTGTAAAATTTCCGTTTCAAAGAATAATTGAATGTGACATGATGACTTCTTCACCTCTTAAAACTTGAACCTTAAAATAAATTCTACATAGAATCAAATGAGGGTGAAATTGAAATGCCCTTATTTATATACTTGGTGGTGGTGATTAATTGCACACAAGTATCCTAGAGACTTTAGGAGTCATTGTCATAGTAAACTATTATTTATCCCTCAGGCATGTCAGAGTAAAAAAAAAAAAAGACATTGAGAGCTACAGATCCAGATCATCTTTCCAAAATTGTTTTTTTTTTTTTTTTAGTTTAAAGATAGCATAATATTTAACTATAGCAATAGCATCTAAATGACTCTATCAGAATGCTGTAACAAGAAACAAAATGGCTAGATTTTAGAGAGTACTTACATAGTCTGGCACTGCCCTATGTAATTTACTTATTTCTTACCCACAAATATCTTACTTAATATTATCAGGGAAAAAGGGAGGTAAGAGTATAAAACCTCTTCAGCAGGTCACAAAATTGAACCTTAAGGAATCATAATAGTGTGTTTCACCTGATGTACTTTGTGAACATCAGAGCAAGAATTAAGATCCAGATGTGCTTAACACTCATTCAATTACCTCTGAGTGCTACCCATCTAAAGACACAGTTGTCAATTTGACTCAAAGATGCCATCTGAGTGGGGTTCAATATTCTTTTATAACAGTGCGGAAATACAGTCTTGATGATTTCTTCTCTTTACTTTAAATCTCTCCCCACGAATTAGAGTTTAAATTACTTCCATACATGTGATTTTTCTCAACTTTGAAATCATTTTAGTCATTTGCCCTATTTCATAATAAACCACAATGTCACTGAAAGACTAGCATCCTACAGTGACCGGGTGTTATAAGAAAGCATCCCCTGAATTGGAATTCTTTTACTGAAGGTAATCTTAATACCAGCTTTTAATAATTTCAGTTTCAACTTTCCTGTAATAAATTTCCATACACATTTAAACAGCAAATTGCAGAGATACTGAGTCAATTAATTTCTCAAGTTCTGTAATGTGATTGCAACGTAAGGAGCATAGAAATATAAATTGATAATGTGTTATAAAATTAAAGATAGAGAGAAGTTCAGGCTAGTAAGATGGGTGTTTCCAAACTCTAAAATGAAAATGATTTGTCTCTGAAAACTTTTTTTTTCTTTTTCTAGCATACTTTAGCCATGAAATCCCAAGTCTATATTTAACTACAAAGTTCTTTTGACATACATCAAGTTCAAAGAGAACAATCTGTGCCTGGCACAGCAGATTTGAAAATATCGCAAAATGATATTAAACGATAATGATCAAATTCTGAAAGCAAAGTCAACCTAAATAACAGATGAATTACATCTGGTTGCCTTTTAAAACTATGATATGCAGCATGTTTTTCCTACGTGGTCCTCCACCAATCTACGAATTGCATTTAGCTAACTGAAGTAAAAGTATAAAAGTCTTCATGTCTATCAACTCCATAATTTAAGGGTGATTCCCTTGGCATTTACCATCTAAACTGTAACAATCTCCAACTAAAATTAAATGAAGTACACTCAAACTGAAGAATAAAGTATTTTTAAGATTTTTAAAACTGGAATAGAGTCTTGGAATGTAAATGATGGTGTAATAATAGAAATATGCCAGAATAAGTAGTTCCTGGCATAACAGCTCAATTTTCTGAGAGCAAGGTATTTTTTAAAAATATTTTATTTTTTATTGAGTTTACTTGCTTCCTACTTACTTCCATACAGAAAGTCTCCTGAGAAAGAGAGGGGGCAGCATGACTTTTTTCCTAGTTATAAAATTCTCAATGAACTCTTCCATTGGGAAAAACGGGCCATCATTAAAGTAAAGAGACTATTCTGGAACTAGCTATAGGTAGCAATTGCACAACATTGTGATGTACTAGTTGCCACTGAATTGTTCACTGTAATTATTTTATGAGAAGTTCATCTCAATTTTGAAAGGTGCATAAAATAAATATTATATTTCCATTTAAAATAATGGGGTAACTTTATATAGACATCATATATGGTTAAGTTAAAATGAGTTATGTATCTTACTAAAGACTTTATTTATTTGTCAGAGAGACGGAGAGAGCACAAGCAGGGAGAGTGCAAGAGGGAGAAGCAGGCTCCCCGCTGAGCAGGGACCCCCCCCCCAACCCAGGGTTTGATCTCAGGACTCTGGAATCATCATCCTGGGATCATGACCTGAGCCAAAGGCAGATACTTAAATGCCTGAGCCACCCAGGTGCCTCAAATTATGTATCTCATATGTATATATCTTATACATAGAGATTTAGGTTATTATCCCAACTACCAAACAGCAATCCTCACACCCTTCTGTTTTCCTTGCTGACAAGAGTTTTGTGAGGGTTTTCGCCTCTGGAGGTAAGATACTCCCCACCAGAGTCCAGGGCAGCAGAATGGGTGGATAGGATTGATATAATTCAGTTATGAACATTTCCCTTAGTAAAGATTAAAAAGGCAAGTCTGTTTGTAGGTTTCTAGTAAAAAAAAAAAAAAAAAAAAGGCACAACAGAAGAAATGCATTTTCTCTTCTGTGCAGGATATTGTAATGTCTTATTTGTGACAACGGGAATTGCTTGAATCATCTTGTAGCCACGAGGGGACAGCAAAACATGTTTAAGACAGCATGGTAGCATAGACATCATTGTGCCACTCACTAACGTTCTGACTACTTACAAATGCCACATCCAGACCTATATTATGTGAACTAGTAAGTTTTCCTCTATGTCAAAGGTACTTTAAGTTGGATAGTCTATTACTTGTAGCTGAAAACATCCCACTTGAAACAGTATGATCACAAAATTTCCCATTTTTGTGGGGGGAAATACGGCATGCAAAACATATAATTAAAACACCACATAGTTTTAGATGTATAGTATATACAAATATGGACATATATAAACAATTTCTTACAAGTTATACACAAATGGTCAATCATGCTTATCCTAGGAAATAAGAGAAAGTATAAGGAAAGAAGCATCACTTTTTACTTCAGAGTTCTTCTTTGAATTTGTTTTACAACAAACATATGCTATTTATCTGAATTTAATAACGGACAGGGAAGTAAAATGTAAATGTTAACTACCATTCATTAATAGAAGAAAATTGCATCTTTGTATTTTTTGGAAAAATTTTATTAGTATTTCTCTCCTTTCTTTCAAAAATGTTGTTTACATCCTCTATCAGTTGAGACTTACTTACATGCAATGAAAATGTCTTGGTTAAAATAACCAACCCAAGAAAGGTAGGATTAGAGCTTACTTTGTGGAAGACTGAGACCATGTATCTTTTTCTTCTTGTCTCTCATTGTTCTTTGTCTGCCATTTGAGACTGACCTATCTCTGTGGAAAGCACAGCTGGAGATTCTGGCCTAGGTCAAATTCTCACAACTCTACAACCAAAGAAGTAAAGGCTCTTCACATCCAGCACCTACCCGAAAACATCTCGTCAGCTTGGGTGATGTGCCCATCCCTTTGACTAATCACTGTGACAGAGGGTAAGTCAACATGATTGTCCTAAATTGAGTTCTGGGGCTCCTTGTAACCAGGGTGCACGCCTGGAGCATCTCTGTGAGCAGGAAGCCACCTCCACTTGTGTCCACGACACATCTTTTGCTCTGGGGAGTGACAGTGCTCTTGTACTTCTCTCCTGTTGTATGAACCTTAAGGACCTTGTCTGCCAGGCAGCAGCATTACAAGGGTAAAGAACAAGACAAGGATGAGTGCAGAGTCTGTGACAATCTCTTGGCTAGACCTTGCAAAACTTAATGTTGCTGTTACTACAGGGGGAGCTCCCTCATGCCCAAGACCTTGCTGGGCGAGGGGCAGATCCTTGCCCTGCCACAGGTGGACCGATAACGGTATGAAAAACCCAGCCTGTGATTTTTTTAGTCCAAGCATTAAAAACTCCTAAACTGGGGCACCTTGGTGGCTCAGCCGGTTAGGTGGCTGCCTTCGGTGCTGTCGTGATCTCTCAGGTCCTATCAATAGGGTGCCCCACTCAGCGGGGAGTCTGGCTCTCCCTCTCCCTTTCCCTCTGCCCCTCCCCCCACTCGTACACTCTCTCTCAAATAATGAATAAAATCTTTAAAAGAAAAAAAAATTTTCTTTAAATGTACCCACAGGTGAATATATTAGTTTGCCAGAGCTACTGCAACAAAGTACCACAGAGTGCATGGCTTAAGCAATAAAAACTTATTTTCTCACAGTTCTGGAGGATAGAAGTCTGAAATTAAGGTGTCAGCAGGGTTGATTTCTCCTGAGGACTGTGGGGGAAAGATACATTCCAGGCCTCTCTCTTTGGCTTATAGATAGCTGTCTTCTCTCTGTGTCCTTTCATCGTCTTACCCCTGTGTCTGTGTCCAAACTGATCTTTTTTTTTTAAGGATTCATTTATTTTTTTTTTGAGAGAGAGCACAAGCGGGGGCAGGGAATCCCAAGCAGACTCCCAACTGAGTGCAGAGGCCCATGCAGGGCTCAATTCCACACCCCTGAGGATCATGACCTGAGCTGAAATCAAGAGTTGGATGCTCAAACTGAATGAGCCACCAAGGTGCCCCCAAATTTCTTTGTCTCATAAGGATACCAGTCATATTAATTTAGGGTACCCTAATGACTTCATTTTAATCTAATTACCTCTATAAAGATCCTGTCTCCAAATAAAGTCTCATTCTGAGGTTCTACGAGTTAAAAATTCAACATATGTATTCTTGGGAGAACACAGTTCAGTCCATCACAGTAAAGAAGAATTATCTTCTCACACGATATTGTGCAGCAGCATAAAAAATGCCTATATCCAAAGTGATATTTAATAAAGATAAATTTGAGAACCAAGAAAGCAGAAGGAAAGACATGACTCAGTGCTCTGTGTCAGGTGCTACGAGCAGTCATTTTCCTCCATTTGTTGGTTAATAATCCTAATAAGCCTGCTACTTTAGTTAACATAGATGACAAACTTAAGGTTTTAGGATTTAAAATAATTCTTCAAAATCACAAAGATTTGACTTGAGCAAATGTCTCTCACCATCATCTGGAATGTCTTCATGTCTGTCCTCCCAATAATGCAATGCATGATCAGGTGTTTTTAAATTAGTTTCTTCAAATACATAAATTAGTCATTCAATATGAATATACATCAACCAATGTCGTAGAAGCCACAAGCAAAATATAGAGTTAAAGCAATTATTCATATAAAACATTTTTATAAACCATTTCTGTATACTCTTTTGTACCTGTCCATAAAAAAGGTAGTTTTTGTATTTTTTTCCTTTTGTAAAGGCATTCTGCATCATCTTGAAGCTAAATGATCATTATCATCACCAGCTCATCATTAACATATTTAAATCAGACATTATGGTTTGTGAAGTTGTATAACCTATATTTCCTCATTTGAACCACCTAACAACCCCAATGGGAAAATGAAAATCAGAGAAAAGAAGTGACTTGGGTAGGGCCACATAAGGGTTATAATTGGCAGAGCCAGTTCCCAACATAGGACTGACTGTAAGCCTGATATATTTTAACACAGAGGGAAGTCTTGTAGTTATTGGTCAGTTGTTTATTAGTGCCTCTTACAGTCTATTCTAGAATCTTTTATTCTATATTCATATTTTTTTCAATGGCCCTTTGGATGACAATTTCTATAGTCTAAAGAGGTGAGAAAACCACTCAAACCACTCAGAAAAAAAGCAGAATTTGCTTTTAAAAGATATGCATCACCCAAACTTCATTGTAATCACTTTTTCACTTTAAGTACGTAAGTGTATACAGATAGAGTTTTCTTTTTTTTTTTAAGATTTTATTTATTTATTTGACAAAGAGAGATCACAAGCAGGCAGAGAGGCAGGCAGAGAGAGAGAAGGGGAAGCAGGCTCCCTGCTGAGCAGAGAGCCCGATGTGGGGCTCGATCCCAGGACCTCAAGATCATGACCTGAGTTGAAGGCAGTGGCTTTAACCCACTGAGTCACCCAGGTGCCCCACAAATAGACTTTTTATGAGTATTAAAATAGTAGGGACATTGGCTATACCTAGACACAATTCAGTGAAGAAATTCTGGACTTTAAGGGGTTTTTCTGTAGAAATCTTGGGAGGGGGCACCTGGGTGGCTTAGTGGGTTAAAGCCTCTGCCTTCGACTCAGGTCATGATCTCAGGGTCCTGGGATCGAGCCCCACATCGAGCTCTCTGCTCAGCAGGGAGCCTGCTTCTCTTTCTCTCTCCCTGCCTCTCTGCCTACTTATGATCTCTCTCTGTCAAATAAATAAATAAAATCTCCAAAAAAAAAAAAGAAAGAAAGAAATCTTGGGAGAAATGCATGTTCATTCTTAGTTAATTACAAGGCAATCAGCTGTCCAATTTTTAATCATATGGCATTGTCATCCATGGTTTCACATCAGTGTCCCTTGTTACACCAAAAAAATTGCATTAGTTATATATAAAAGTGATGTAACACAAAGTTTTACATTGGAAAAAGACAGTTTGGGGAAAATGATTACATTTCTCATTTTCTTCTTTGAACTCTCAGCTCCATTTTTAGCTGATAATTCTAGTTACCCAAGGAGCAATTAAAAATACTGATCTGTTAGCACTAGTCTCAGTTTTTTCTGATAAAATAGATAGGGATGTTTACTGGTAATGGGAACTAGAATGAGTGTTCTTAAAATAATTTTCTGTGTCATCCTGATGATGAGGAAGGCTCAGAAGCACTTTTGTAGACATCTATATTCACTCTGGCAAATAATTTTTAGAATCATTGCAGGGATAATTTAGAATCAAAGAAATACTATGTTCCTGTATACAGAATCACATTTAGTGAGACTGACATTTCTAGGTCTCTGCCAACCATAACATCATAAGAGAGGATTATACTTAAAACCATCATCAGATTGGATTTTAGAGGCACTTTTCAATAGTGCCATCCCTGACCACATTTAACAATTATGAATTTAAGAAAGTTAGATTTTTTAGCATTTCACCTTCATTTGCAAAGTGGACAACAGTAATAATAATGATACTGATAAAACACCTCTGTGAGATTTCTGTAGGCTATAAATCAGTATAAATATAAAATGTCATATAATCTTAATTTCCCTTGTGAATTACCCTGCTATCATTCAAAACACAGAACCTACCTCCTCTTTGAAACTTTTATGAAGCAACCTGGTCAGAACTAAACTGTTTCTTCTTTATGTGCTCATAGTTCTTGGCTAAATCCTCTGCTCTAGAACTTCAACTTCTATTTTATGTCATAGCTATTTGTGTATGTTACTCAGTCCCACTAGGTTTTAAGAATCTTGAGAGTGGATAACTTTGCCTTATTGTCTTGGTGATCCTTGCTGTCTAGCTCAGCGTCTCACAGATTCCCAAAAAATATTTACTAATCTGCACTGATGAAGTCCTCAGGCTGTGAGTCCCTTGACTTGATCACTTCTTTTTTTATTTTATTTGAGAATATCAGCAGGATTTCTTTGCTTCTTTGCCTAGTAGAAGGAACAGTATCCTTGAAATATTATCTACTGCAACAATATCTAACTGAAATATTGAAACATTCTGAATTCATTCCTTTCCCTATGTCTAACCCTTCTGAATTGTATAGGACTCTAAGAAAAAAAATCTATGCAAAGTAAATATTCAGAAAGTTCTTGAAGGACCACTTCTATGAACCACTACAGCAATTTGGTGGGTGATATCCTTGAATGAAATTTTATGTTTGCTTATCATATTCAAGAAGTAATCCCAAATTATTAGTTGCTTGCATTTATTCTTTACTTCTCATAGCTTTGAAATGCCCTGATATATGACTTAGAAGGAATAAAATTCCTTTAAAATTCATTATTTTAACAATTTTGCCAAATTTTATCTTTTAAATTATATGTAGGTTTGTTACTCCCTTTTACCAAAACTTTTCTTTTTCTAACTATTAAAAGAACTGTTATTTTAATTTTGGAGTTCTATAGCATCAGGACATTCACAAATGTAGGTTTTAAAACCTGATTTTTGCTTGTTGGATTTTATTCATTAAATGTTTTCTTTGTATCTATACCTAGAACATATGATCACACAAAATTTCAAAAGCTCCTTTTAACGAACCAACGAGAATTACAAACAACCTGGAACATGGCAGCCATTAATTCAAAAAGCAAAATTATAATAAATTTAAGTCACAGAGTTTTGACATGAGGCCTGTTCCACTGAGCAGAATCGGTACAATCTGAAGACTCAAATGAATATTTCACTCACTATCATTATCAGACCGATACTCTCTTGCAAGAAAGGTATTGCATCTGTAATGGACATGTCTAGTTCTCATTCCCAGTTTGCATGCAAATGATCAAACTGGCACATACAGGAGCTGTCATAACGAATGACTTATTGGTTTTAAGGAGAGGATGCTGAGCTAAAGAAAGAGAACACTGCAGGTGCATTCAGCAGCAAGAAGAGCCAGAAATAAAGAATGAGGAAAACATGGGATCCCAGGACCAAACACCAAACACAGCAGGGAGATAAAAAGAGAATCACTAAGAACACCAAAGGAAAACCCAGATGACAACTTGGCAGACTAGATAGTGCTAGGCCAGACAAGTAAAGGAGGGTTTATGAGATGTCATCAGAAAAAAGAAAAGTTAAGATTGACAGGTTTAGCTTTGTGGGAAAGTAACACAAGAGGAGTGCCACGGAAAGGAAATAAAAATACAAGTTTTTTCAGGAAAGGAAATAAACCCACGGTATGCAGCTTGGCTCAGCAATAAAAACGACAAAGAAAGGTTTATCTTTTTGATGATGAAAACCTATCAATATGGAATCAGCCTAAAGTGACTTATAGCTATATTTCAAGGACAGAAAGAGGGGATGTATGCTTGGCTGTGAAAAAAAGAAAAACGATAGCTAAATTCTAAATTTTAATTTCTAAATAATAAGGAAAATGTCTAAAGCTGAAAAAAATAAGAAATAGCACAGTCATTCTTAAGAATAATAATGTAAATAAGGGAGAAATAACTTTAAAAATTGCAGATGATTGTCAATGAAAATGGGACTATATAAGCTATCCAATAGTCAATATTATATAATATATATTAATAATATATATATAATATTAGAATGACTACGTTCATAGACATAATTCTCGGAATTTATTTAGTGTAAAAAACTACAGTTTTTCTTTATATGAACTAAGTTTTTAAGGCACTCTGAATAGGTTAAAAATCAATAAATAAAATTTAAATATAAAGAAGTTTATCAAGGTAACCAGACACACGAACACATTCAACGATTTATAGCTGTATATATGCTATACAACAGCCCTCCCAGGGTTTATGATGTATACATTCTAATGCTATCAACACCCCCACTAAACCCACCAATGGCATCCTAAACCGGGTTATCTGTTTTGACCATCACCACCTGTGAATGTAGAGATTGTGTATAAAAGAAAGGATCAAAAATTAGGCATGATAGAAAAATTAATCCTCCAAGTTATCACTTTCATAATTTGACACTTGAATGAAGGCAATTCACCATATCCTCCTCACAAGACAGACATCAGTATCCCCATTTTTCAGATGGTTTAGGTGAGACTGAAGAGATTAACTGATATGCCTAAAGCCACATACTTAGGAAAGAAGAGGGTAAAGAAGTACATCTGAGCCCTAGTACCAAATCCCTGCTTTTGCCTTGACACATGCAGCTCTCTTCCCATGAGGCAGGAAGACCCTTTTGTTGTCACTGGGGCTTCTGATGCTGAGCTACTAACACCAAGAATAAAATCTCACATATTTATAGAGCTTTACAAAGTAATACTCTGTCCTCACCTTAGGAATGTAATAAGGAAGGCACTATATCTATGTGCTTCTAAATGAGGAAGCTGAGAGGCTCTAACCAAGTTCTCATTGCTGGTTAGAGATAGAGTCAAAACTGACACAGATGTAATCCAACTCTAGAGCTGCTTGTGTTGGGAAAAAAAAAAAATCACATCCAATAAGAGAAAAGGACCCCTAAGCCTTGAACCAAACCAAATATAACTTGTCTAGGTAGAATAGTTTGGGATTATTATATTTAAAAAGTGCATTTGTCTCAAATTATGAATAAAGTGTTAATATAAGCATTTTGCTTTTTCTTCCCTTACAATAAAAATCAAATTCAAATTTCACTAAATTGAATTAAGTACTTCTTATTTCTTAGTTACTTTCACATGCAATATCCCAGTTACTCCTTATAAACAATTCTACAGGATCAGCATTATCAGATGGAGACATGAAGTGTCTTCCCTTTATGACTAAGTGACTTTCCCTTTATGTTTCCAATGAACTCATTTCATTGGGGATGCCATGGTTCATAATCTGAAGGTTCATTATTCTGTAATGTTATAGACTGCCTATGGAAAAGGAATAATTACAGTATATAGGAAGCTCAAGCAACTTAGATTAGTGTCCTACCAATTTAAGACAAACTATCCACCTCTCCACCAAGACATGTGATATATTGTCAATCACAAAGTTTCTACTGTATCTCTTATGAAATTTACAATAGAACATATACAATATGCCAGGCATAATTCCAAGAATTATGTCTATGAATGTACTTAGTCATTCTAACAATCTTATGATAGAGATACTGTTTTATACACAAAGAAACTGAGTCATAATCACAGAAAAATTTGGTAATTTGCTCAGGTACCCACAACTAGTAATGGGCAAACCAGGATTCTGACCCAGGCTTCAGGAACAAAGTCTTTAATACCACCCTGGACTAATTTTCTACACAGAGAGTGTGATCAGCACACGTCAACAAAACAGTCTCCTGTTTTTCTATTTCTTTCTTGGCATTAATTTCCCCTTACTTCAGTGCTCCCATGGTATAGCCAAGGGAATAATCTTTTTAAAACACAGATCTGAACATACTCCGTAAAAAAGTAATTTAATGATGCCTCACTAAGTCACTCTTATAAAAGTTCCTTTACAACCTATCCCAATCTCCCTCTGCCTGCTCCATCCATTTGAGATGTGGTGCTAATCACTGCTCCAGGGTGACAGGAGGGCAAAAGATAATCATGTGCCTAGTGGATTGAGGAACTATTTTGTTCCAATACTGGGCTGGGATTATAGACCTGAATAGAGCTCTAAAATTTCACTTTGATTGTATCACAAAGAATAACATACAGCCCTCTTGTTTGCTCTACCAGGGCAAAGGTTTCCCGTTTCTATATAATGTAATTTAGGATCCTAATGATTTTTAAATAAATTTAATTCTCAAAATTAACCAGACCCATACAACCAGTTGCAGTTAAGTTTACCTGTTGCAGATTTTCACAAAGGTTGTGTGTGTTTCTTTGTGTGTGTGTATATGTGTGTGCATGTGTACATGTGTTTGAGAGTACAATAACTATGAAACAACGATTGTATTGCCAGCACACTGCTAAAGCTTTACTTATTTTGTGCTTTCACTGCAACTCAATGAAGGAGGTATTATTATTCCCATTTTGAGGGTAAAAGAAAGTAAAGCTCTGAGTATCTGAGGTAACAAAGAAGACAAATATGATACATGCTGAATCAGACCTATAAATCAGAAAACAAATTAATGGTTGCCAGAGGGAAAGGGTGTGGGGAAATGGGAAAAATAAGTGAAAGGGTGTGGAATATATAGGTTTGCTGTTATGGAATAAGTCACAGGAATAAAGGGCACAGCATAGGGAATATAATCAATGATATGGTAATAGCATTGTATGGTGACAGATGGTAGTTACACTTGTGGTGACCATAGCATAATGTATAAAGAAGTTGAATCACTATGTTGTACACCTGAAACTAAGGTAACATTGTGTGTCAACTATACTCTAATAAAGAATTAATGATTTTATTTATTTATTTGACAGAGAGAGAGATCACAAGTAGACAGAAAGGCAGGCAGAGAGAGAAAGAAGCAGGCTCCCTGCTGAGCAGAGAGCCCGATGCGGGCCTTGATCCCAGGACCCTGAGATCATGACCTGAGCTGAAGGCAGAGGCTTTAACCCACTGAGCCACCCAGGCACCCTCTAAAAAAGAATTAATTAAAAAAGACATGCCAAAGGCTTTAAAAAGCTTGATAGTCTTTATATTTAAATCATACACAGATTACTTAGTGCTGACTGGAAAGTATCAGTGACATGTTAGCAACTAATAGTCTCTCTGAGACTTTCATTCATCCTTAAGCAAACATCTCTATCATAAGACTTAAATTTAGTAGTGTAATTCTAAGGCAGCAATACAACATCCAAACAGAAGGAATCTGAAGATACTGAGGTAAACATTCATATTTTAGGCAAGCTGGAGATCTGCCATTAATAATTGACAGAACAAGTAGTTTTACTGTTCAATAATTTAATTTAGAGTACATTTACATTTTCAGATTTGCCTACTCTGTCATACAGTTCCTTAGTCTTTTAAAACTATTTCTTTTTATGTGATAGGCATGGGGTTTTTCAAAATCGGTAAGTGATGGAAATTAAAAAGAATTTACCACTGAGACCACAGAAATACAAAGGATCATAAGATAATATTATGGACAATCATATACCAACAAATTGGAAAATACAGAAGAAAAGTATAAATTCCTAGAAATACAATCTTCTAAGAGTGAATCATGAAGAAATAGAAAATCTGAATACACTGATTATAAGTAGTAAAGTTGAATCAGTAATTTTAAAACTACGGAGGAGGAGATGAAATATGAGAGACTGTGGACTCTGAGAAACAAACTGAGGGTTTTGGAGGGGAGGAGGGTGGGGGGTTGGGTGAGCCTGGTAGTGGGTATTGAGGAGGGCATATATTGCATGGAGCACTGGGTGTGGTGGATGAACAATGAATCTTGGAACAGTGAAAAAATTTTTTAAAAAATTAAAAAAAAAATCTCCTTAAAAACAAAAGTTTAGAGCCAGACAGCTTCACACTTGGTAAAGTCTACCAAACATTTTAAAAAGAGTTGGTACCTAGTTTTTCCAAATTATTTCAAAAAATTAAGAAGGAATGTTTTCAAAATGCCTTTATAAGACCAGTATTACCTTGATACCACAACCAAATAAAAATACTACAAAAAAAAGAAAACTACAGGCCAACATCCCTGAAGAATAAAGATGCAAAAAACCCTCAACAAAATATTAACAAACTGAATTTAAGAATACAATAAAAGGATCATATACCATGCTCAAGTGGAATTTATTCCAAGCATGCAAGGATGGGTCAACATCCACAAATCAATCAATGTGATACACATTAACAAAATAAAGGAAAGCAATCATGATCATCTCAATAAACGTAGAAAAATCATTTGACAAAATCCAACATCAATTTATGGTAAAAACGGTCAGCAAAGCAGGTATGGGGGAAAGTACTTCAACATAATAAAGACCATATATGACAAACCCATAGCTAACATTATGCTCAATAGTAAAAAGCTGAAAGCTTTTCCTCTAAAATCAGGGAAAAGACAAAGATGTTCATTTTTACCACTTTTATTCAATAATTGGAAGTCCTAGCCATAGAAATTAGGCAAGAAAAAGAAATAGAAGGTATCCAAATTGGAAGGAAGACTTTAAACTTACACTATTTGCAGATGACATGATGCCATATATAAGCCATATACAGAAAACCCTAAAGACTCTAACAAAGGTGGGGTGCCTGGGTGGCTCAGTTGTTAAGCATCTGCCTTCAGCTCAGGTCATGATCCCAGGGTCCTGGGATCGAGCCCCACATTGGGCTCTCCGCTCAGCAGGAAGCCTGCTTCTCCCTTTCCCACTCCCCCTGCTTGTGTTCTCTCTCTCTCGCTGTGTTTCTCTCTGTCAAATAAATAAAAATCTTTAAAAAAAAAAAAAAAGACTCTACCAAAGGCAACTAGAACTAATAAATTAATTCAGTAAAGTTGAGGGATACAAAATTAACAACAGAAGTTCACTGCATTTTCTATACTAATGACAAGCTACCAGAAAGAAATATTAAGAAAATAATCACATTTACAATTGCACCAAAAAGTGCTAAATACTTAGGTATAAATTTAACCAAGGAGTGAAAGACCTGTACTCTTAAAACTATTAAGACACTGATGAAAGAAATTGAAAATGACACAAATAAATGGAAAGATACACTGTGCTCATGGATTGGAAGAATTCATATTGTCAAAAAGGTCATAGTACTTAAAGCAATCTGCAGATTCAATTCTATCCCCACCAGAACACCAATGGCTTTTTCACAAAACTAGAACAAAGAATCCTAAAATTTGTATGGAACAAGCCCCCCAAATTGCCAGAGCATTCCAAAAAAGAACAAAGCCACAAGTATCACACTCCCTGATTTCAATTATACTATAAAACTAGAATAATCAAAACATTACGGTACAATCATGAAAACAGACACAGAGATCAATGGGACAGGATAGGGAACCCTAAATAAACCCACCCATACATGGTTAATTAATCTATGACAAAGGAGATAAGAATATATAATGGGAAAAAAACACTCTCTTCAATAAATGGTATTGAGAAAATTGGAAAGCCACATGCAAAAAATGAAACTGGACCACTGTCTTACACCATATACAAAAATAAATTCAAAGTGTGTTAAAGACTTAAATGTAAAATGTGAAACCATAAAACTCCTAAAAGAAAATATAGGAAGGATGTTCTCTGACACCAGTCTCAGAAATATTTTTTTGGAAGTCTTCTAAGGCAAGAGCAACAACAACTAAAATAAACAAATAGGATCACATCAAACTAAAAGCTTTTGTATAGCAAAGGAACCCACCAATGAAGTGAAAAGGCAACCTACTGAATGGAAGATATCTGCAAATCTTATAGCCAGAAAGGAGCTGATATCAAAAATATGTAAAGAACCCTTATAACTTAATATCAAACAAACTGATTAAAAAGTGGACAGAGGACATTTTTTCCAAAAACATTTCTCCAAAGAAGTCAATAGACACATGAAAGATACTCCACATCACCAATCATCAGGAAATGCAATTGAAACCACAATGAGATATCACCACACATACATCTGTAAGACTGGCTATTAATCGAAAAGATAAAAAATAGCAAGTGTTGGCGAGGATGTGGAGAAAAGGGAACATTCATACCCTGGTGGTAAGAATGTAAATTGGCACAGCCACTATGAAAAACAATATAGAGATTCCTCAAAAAATTAAAAATAGAAATACCACATGGTCCAACACTCCACTTCCTGGTATTTATCCAAAGAAAACAGAGACACAAATTCGAAGAGATACATGCACCCCTATGTTCATTAGCAGCCTTCTTTACAACGGGGAAGATATGGAAGCAACCTGAATGTCCATCACCAACCTGAGTGGTGTCTTAAGACAACCCAAGTGTCTTCATGTGAAAACACACACACACACACACACACACACACACACACACACACACACACACACCGGAATACTACTCAGCCATAAAAACGAATGGAAATCTTGCCATTTGTGACAACATGGATGGGCCTGGGGGATATTATGCCAAGTGAGATAAGTCAGACTAAGAAAGACAAATATCATAGGATTTCACTTATATTTGGAATCTAAAAAACAAATGAACAAACAAAACAGAACAGAAACAGACTCTTACATGCAGGAAACAAACTGTTGGTTACTAGACAGGAAGAGGTTGGGGGTAGTTGAAAGAGGTGAAAGGGTGATTAAGAGGTATAAATTTCCAACTATAAAATAAATAAGTCATGGGGATATAATGTACAACACAGGGAATATAGTCAATAATATTAGAATAACTTTTTATGGTGACAGATGGTAACTAGACTTATCATGGGAATCATTTTGTAATGTATAAAAATACTGAATCACTGTAAAGTACACCTGAAAATAGGATATTGTATGTCATTTACACTTCAATAAAAAAGAAAACGTGTAAGAGAAAGCACTCTCCTGATATTTAAACTGGTATCCTCGAAAGTACCTCTCATTCTCTTTGATGCTACGCTGCAGCATGTCTCATAGAACAACCTTTTTAAATCCCTTCAACTTCTTTGGTCAGAGATTAGACCATTTGATGGCATATATAGACAATAAAATCCTTTTTATCTCAGTGGTATTTCATTACACTTTGTGACTTAGAAACAAAACGGGTTTAAAGTCAAGCCAAGACACATCTTTAAGATTGCTATGATAATGCTAATATGCCCTTTAAAATTGAGCCTGGCTGGGAAATTGAAAGGGTGACAAGTGGAACCAACTTGCATCAAACTGGCATGACACCAGACATTGGCGTGGCCTAAGTGACAGCTGCAGCATCTGGAGAGAGCTTGATAAGAAAATCCCGTTATAATATTGAGCTGGTTTTCCTTAAATTACATCTTCTATGATTTCATAGGTGCCGTATTTTATTTTGGGACAAAATTTATTTCTTTGAAACTGAGATACTCTTGTCCTTAAGCAAATGTGAAGGGAGTGGTATTTGGCTGTCCTTTGGCAGAAGGAAAACCCATGTATATTTAATTGGGCCCTTTACCTGAGGGATTTTCGTTATGAGAACAGGGATGAGACTATAACTTTGGGTAGCAACCTAAGTGCTGTCAGAGCTTTCCAAGCAAAGAGTTCAACAAAAGAGCTGCTGTCTGTGACAGTTGTTACAACACACTGAGCGGTCCTGGGCAGCCGGTTGAGAAAGTAGAACCAAGTCTCAGTTTCACTCCCAATTGAATATCCTCTTTCCTCCCAACTGAGCATCCTGAAAGTCAATGGATAAACCAGGAGCCCTGGCATTACAGAGTATGATAAGGAGGCGCCCACAGGCCCACAAGCCCTGCTGCATTGCAGGGGGAAATACTCTATGCAAAGATCACTCTCCCAGCATCTCAGCTGACAGCTTCGGGCTGTGGGTCTACACTGAAGGAGACGGCTCCTTCTTAGCAAAATGTATCTCCTCCTGGGCACCCAAAAGACAAATGCTTTCCCTTCTCTTTTTCATTTTTTCAAATGTGCTTATTAAACAACCACAGGCACTATGACTCTATGATTTGGACTTCTGTAATATAAAATTAATATCATAATGACTGTCCCTCAGCTCACAGACCACTAAAATAAGCATCTATATAGACAGCTGCAATATGGTATGATCAGAGCATCAATAGAAGAATGTACAAAGAATTACCACCATCATGGCCCTCTTTGTTTTCCCACCGTGTGGAAAATGCACAGTCTCAGTTTTTAATATCTCCAATTTTTCTCCCTAATTTCAGGGAAAGTCTTCTTTGGAAATATGTGAGCAGCTGACCTACAACCCTTTAAAATTTATTTTTTTAAAGATTTTATTTATTTGACAGCGAGAAACACAGCAAGAGAGGGAACACAAGCTGAGGGAATGGCAGCAGGAGAAGTAGGCCTCCCGCCGAGCAAGGAGCCCGATGCAGGGCTCGATCCCAGAACTCTGGGATCATGACCTGGGCCGAAGGCAGACACTCAATGACTGAGTCACCCAGGTGCCCCTAAATTTTTACTTATCTTCTGTAACCATTAATATTTGAACTGTCACTTTTATAAAACAGTACAAACTCAAAAACTAGAAGATGTATAATCTAAAAAAGAAAATGAAAAAGAACTGAAAAAAATTTCTAGTAAGTGATGTGACATTTTACTTTTCTTAGGAATCACAAACCTTAGTCATGAGAGAGACGGTGTAGTGTTTGGAATATGAAAATTTATTATGTTAGCTTTCTTAATTTCTTTTGGAATTAAGGTGGAGTATACAAAAGTATAAATGAATACAGGTTTAAGATATTATCTTTGCACTCACAGAAAGATAATAAACAGCTTGAAGAATGAAATCGAACAGAAAGCTAAAAATAAATCCTATCTGATACTGACAACAAATTATCAGGCACTGGTAGCAGTTCATCCCCAAATGAGAATGGACAATAATCTCTAATACATATAATAATATCAGTATCATTGGCATATTATTTCTCAGAGAACCCTAAGTGGAAACAGTTGGTGTCATGTGGGTGATTTATCATAAAGTCTCAGTGAGGATCCCAGATAATGCTAGCCTCAGATGCGAGTGCCACTTTCTCTGCCCGTTCTCCACTCCACTATCTTTGCAAACCCAATGCCAAGGTTTATACACTTCTATTCCTTGTACTTTATGTCCCCCTTTCAAGAAAGTTTAATGATGTTTGCTCAATTAGCTAGTTGGCCCAAAAATACAGTACAGGAATTAGAATAAAGTCAGAAGGTAAAATAGCTACACAAGTTGCTGCCTCCCTCACCACCTAAAAGAGGCCCTTCTGTATTTTAGTTATTACATTCACAAAAGGAAAAGGGGCATTTTCTAGATGCTTTGCTCAAAGGCCTCATATTTAAACCTATTTCACTGACTACTGACTAGCAATATTCCCCTACAAAGTATTCATCACCCTACCACAGGAATTTATTCATGTTAGTATGTCTTGAGTGTAATGCAATTAGACATTTTTCTTTTTACTAATACTTTCTCTTCCTACCCTGTGGTTTTGAAAAAGAGCCAGATATAAGGAGAGAAATAGAGAGGTTTCTTGTCACCCCAATTCTTATAAATTCCTGACTGTAAATCTGGCTTCTGACTTTAATTAAGGTGCCTTATAGTTCTCACATTTTGTCAGCTAGCATGGACATCCTAGTTCCATGCCGTTAGGGGGTCATCATGCGTCCCAGAGCTTGCATTAAAATGCACAATGAGAAAATGAAATTCCTGGCACCCGAAGTTCCCCCCTGCTCTCCCTTTTCTCACTTTTTTCCTTTGTTATTTTATTTTTATTTTTATTATAGAATCATCTTGTTACACCACCAATGGGACCACTACATTGTAGCAACAAAGGAAGTATCTGTCAGATAATGCACACCAGCTAAGAATGAACAAAACATCCACTGAGTTGAGGATATTATCCAGACCCTTTACCATGACATAGTCTTATCCATTCTTTTGTCCTGAGCCAATTACACTCTGCCTGAGCTTATGACCAATTTCCTCCCTTGACCAAGCTCAATGCATATTGCATGACTCCAACCAATTTTAGCTGGTTATGTCCCCAGGCAGATTCACATATTATTTGTTCCTTTGGATGAATGGTCATTCAGCAACCATTACCCAGTGTATTAGTAGTGCCTCAGGACAAGAATCACATCCAAAATAAGTATGGACATCCCACACACTGCTAGCTGTTTATTCACTAGATGATTACAAGACTATGTGCTCTAATCCACTATGCCAATCCTAAAATAATCTAGTCATTTTAATGGAAGGAGGAAAAAAACTCACTGGAAATACACACACACACACACACACACACACACACACACACACAGATACACATATATAGATACAGATATATACATAAGATATATATAGATATACATAATATATACAGTTTTTTTGCCAATTTTCTCCCCAACAGACTCAAACTCTCTTCTGTTATCCAGTATTTATGACCTTAATAAAGTTCAAGGGCTCCCAAGACCCAAGACAAGAATTTGATTGGCCTATGACAATCATGGTGACTTCATTAACCTTAATTGTGAATAGTTGAGTCATGGATATGTGAGCAAATTCTGGTCAGTGGATGCTGAACAAAATGCTGTGAGACTTTCTGGAAAAGTTTACTGGTTAAGAAAATGAAATTTATAGGAGGAAAATTTTCTCAGGCATAGATCATCAGGTTGGTATGTGATCCCTGGAAGTGCTCCAGCTACCATGTAACCATGAGGGGAAGCTCATTGAACAAGTCAGAAGGAAACCATGAATAGTGCTAGCACGTGCATCCTTAATAAGGTCCTTGAACTGCTAAATTAACCAACCATGGATATTACTTACCTGTGCTTTTCTTATCATGCAGGAACATAAATGGCCTAATTTTTGTGAGTAACAGAAAGTGGGTAAAATGTCATTTTTAGTTGGATTTTCTAGTGTTTGTAGCTGGAAACATTCTAGCAGCAAAACCTGTATTTCGAACTACAATACTTTTCTTCTTGTATTATGAAAATTTCAAAGTTCAACCATTCTAAGTGTAATGGGCATAAGGATGAGCAGTCACCTACTTCTCTAAATTTATTAACCAAACATTATGCCTATGTCTCCTCTCCTGTTATGACAGCTAAATAAGTTTTAAAAAAAAAACTTATCTGTGATAGCATTTTATGAAAACTAGAGCAAGTTACTAAGAAAGATGACAAATCTTGGGCAGAAAAAAATTATCCAAAATAAGTCACCTGATATAGGAATATCTGGAGCATTCTTTAAAGAAGGAAGCCCTAGAAAGCTTAGAGAAGCCAGGAATAAAGAGGAATAGTGAGGTGGAATTTGAAAATTCCACAGTAGATAGAACACAGTGGATGCTCTACTACTAAGGCAGGGAATGGGCAGAGTGACTACATTGTTTATGCTTCCCCATGAAAAATAAAATTGCAGAGCTCCTTGTTCAGAAACTGTTAAGTATTTCAAGGCAGTGAGCAGAGGACTAAAACAAGCTTGGAGTCCTAAAAGTATCCTTGGGAAGAAAAGGGCTCTGAGTAACTTCATGGGTACCACAGGCATAAAGCCACTCTAGAAGCTGTACACGTAAGAGGTATGATTATGGTTAGTGTATATAGAGGGCCTGAGATGGGACGGACATGGTAATGAGGTTACAAAGTGGGAGTGAGCCCCAGAAAAAATGTTTTAGAGTTTGTTCCCAGTCCAGAGCTAGGAATTTAGAGGGGTAGTAGCATATCAGAGTCATAGACTCTGATATTGCAGATGAAAATCATAATATGAAATGCTATTTAAATGACAGGGAAATAGTTGATACACAATATTAATAAAGATAGCTGGACATAAAATGGTATGTGTATATGTATGTATATATGTATGTATGGAGTATGCACATAGATTCAAATGAAGTACACCAAAATATATTAATAATATGTGTATTAGTTAACTAAGATATCATAAGAAAGCACCATACACTGAGTGGCTTAAAGATACACATTTGCTGTCTCACAGTTCTGGAAGCTGGAAGTCTGAAATCAGGAGGTTAGCAAAACTGATTTCTTCTAAGGGTTGTGGGAGAAAGATCTGTTCAGGGCATGTCCTTGGCTTCTAGATGGCTATGTTTATGTAGCATTCTAATTGTATGTCTCCAAATTTCCAGCTTATGACACTAGTCATTTTGGATTAAGGGACCATTCTAAAGACCTCATTCTACTTTGATTACTTATCTAAAGATCCGATTTCAAAAGGTACTAGAGGTTAGAACTTTGACATATGAATTTGAGGGTTGAGGGGACACAACCCATATAACAGATTAGCCATATGATAGAATATACTTTTTCTTTATATATTCTCGTATCTTCCAAAGATTATTCAATCAATTTTATAATGACAGAAAATATTATGAAAATATAAGAGTTTGACAATGTTCTAAATAACAAATCAAAGAAAATACCAATAATAGGATATTGGCTGATTGTAACAGAAAAGTCTTGATGAGGAATATGGGGAAATAACATAGTGCGTAAGAGAAGGTTGCATCATGTTGAGTGAATCATTTTATAGCAACAATGTAGGTAGTTCATTAGAGTAATAGATTTCTGCTGAAAGAATTTTATATCCTTAAGAATAATCATCCCAACCCTCAATCTTTATTCCTTCCCAAACAACTTCTCCTCTCACTATGCTGATCCAGTATTCTACTTCTACATTTAAAACTGTATCATATATCTGTGTACTCATTCCAACTTCCAGAATCCCAAACCAAGTGCATCTAACCACATTCTAAGAAACATCCTCAAATTCTGATTAGATTGAAACTGGTAGGATAAATAGCCAATCAGAAATACATTTACTCTTGGGGCGCCTGGGTGGCTCAGTGGGTTAAAGCCTCTGCCTTCAGCTCAGGTCATGATCTCAGGGTCCTGGGATCGAGCTCCACATCGGGCTCTCTGTTTAGCAGGGAGCCGGCTTCCCCCTCTCTCTCTGCCTGCCTCTCTGCCTACTTGTGATCTCTCTCTGTGCCAAATAAATAAATAAAATCTTTAAAAAAAAAAAAAAAGGAAAGAAATACATTTACTCTTTACTATGTTTTAAGGATTCCAACAAACCTATATTCTCACAGAAATTAATCACATTGGAGCTGTGGATTCATAATTACTTTATAGGGTTATTATAAGAATGATTATTAGTTATCATTATTTCCATTTTTTCATTTACTCTATCAAATATTTTTATTAAGAACTCATAGTGTACACAACACAATATATGCTATATTTGTTCATAATTTTTTAAGTGGAACAACCTGTGAATATATTCAAGGCAGTGGCTCAGTTGTTGGGGGAACTAATTAAGCTTTGTTCTATTCCTTTTGTACAGACTCAGTTCTAAAATCCCCATCTGTCCATGTGTTATCTTAAAAGAAACAAACAAAATGGTCCAAGAATATAAGATAGTCAATCAGTTAATCAATATAATCCCTAGGAAGAAACACACTTGCGCGCATGCACACACATACACACACACACACACACACACACACACACACACACACACACACACACACAAACACACAGAGGGGGACCAAACATACAAAGTTTCAACAAATACTAAGATCACTAAAAAACATTTTGGATACATTTCAAAGGAATTTACAGGAACATGTCACCCATCAAAATCAAAACACTTAGCTGTCACTGAAATTTCACAAGACAAATTGGAGCTGCCAAAATCTTCTAGAAATTCTATTCACTTCAAGGATGAATATAGTCTTTGCACTGCTTCTTAGCTTAACAACAACAAAAATATAGATGGAAACTATAAACATAAACTTAGACTCTTCTAAGGGCTTAATTGCTCAACATTATGATTTTCTAGATACTATCATATATTTTAGCTGACATTAACAACAGTTTACTTCAAATTGGTATTCACAATATAAAGTAGCAATTATAAGTAGAGATATCATCTATTAAATCATACCCTGACAATGTCATTTGTTTGTTTGCCATTATGGAAGATAGAGTTTGTTACTTTTATTTTTTAACAAGTATAAGAGAAAATCAAATATATATTCTCCATCACAGTGTGACAATATGGAAGTTAATGTGCCTTCTATACAAGGTTTTAATATTTATAAAGTCAGGAAATACTACTGTCTTCAGAGTCTAAAGTTAAAGGACATCTTCATGTTGAATCAGTGTCATTTACTTTCAATGGACATGTGAGTGGCTATGTGTATTAAACTCACTTTCACCAAGATGATCAATAATACATAAAGTATTATTGATAATACATAGTATTATCAATACATATAATACTATAATACATATAATACTATGTATATATATATACTAAACATAATACTACATAACAATAATACACAGAACCATCGCTTGATCTTTGGCCTTCTCTCCTTTTCCTACTTTATGATTTTGGCCTTCCTTCTAATCCAGCTATAATTCTGGCTGTTTCTCAAATACTTCTCCTACTTTGCTCCCTTTATGAATTGGCTGAAATTTTCAGGAGTTTCTTCTTATTTCATGGGCTCTTAGGGAAATCTTTCTCATCCTTTAAGACCCAGCACTTTCTGTTTGAAGTGTTTCACAATTACACTGCACAGAAAAGTGTTTTCCATCACTTAAATCTTCATAGTTATTTAGTTGCATCAATTACAAAGCAATTATATTGTCTGGCAACATAATTTTCCTGTGTATTATTGCCTCTATTAGATTGTGATTGTATTGAAGAATGGAGATGGGGCTGTATATTTTTAACTCATGTAGAATTTTTAACAGTGCTTTACACATACATGGTATGTTCCTGAGCAGCAAACAGATTTCTGAAATTCCAGAAGTCATGATTCTTCTTTTGTCTAATGAAAATACTTCATAAAGAACTCTATGTATTATTGATCATCTTGGTGAAAGTGGTTTAATGGTCCTTTTTTTTTTTTTTGGAAATGGGAGTTCGATCTAGATTAGAAATAAGAGGTAATACCTGAAATAGCATAAATTAAAACTATTCCCTTTTATTAGTTCAAGTTTTAACGAGACTCTTGTGTCTAATCTTC
The DNA here is from genome assembly GCA_028646535.1 of Procyon lotor. NCBI lineage: Eukaryota > Metazoa > Chordata > Mammalia > Carnivora > Procyonidae > Procyon > Procyon lotor. The sequence goes on from CM053603.1 coordinate 100,771,229, forward strand.
TGAACTCAGAATTCTGATTTTCAACAGATTAATCAATAATGCGCTCTCTCTCTCTCTCTCTCTCACACACACACACACACACACACACACACACACACACTCTATGTTGCCATTAATTTTAGCCTTAAAATTGAGTAGGATTGGGGCGCCTGGGTGGCTCAGTGGGTTAAAGCCTCTGCCTTGGGCTCAGGTCATGATCTCAGGGTCCTGGGATCAAGCCCCGCATCAGGCTCTCTGCTCAGCAGGGAGCCTGCTTCCCCCTCTCTCTCTGCCTGCCTCTCTGCCTACTTGTGATCTCTCTCCCTCTGTCAAATAAATTAATAAAAATCTTTAAAAAAAAAAAGTTTCAATTCATTCTTATTTCACACTTGTCTTATATTCTTGTTAGATAATATCTTATATTCCTAATACTATAATGCTATCTCTCTGATACCAAATTAGTCACTTAAAAACAGAATGACCTTGGAAAATCATATAAGTTTCCTGAGCCTCCATTTTCCTATTTGAAAAAAAAAAGTACTACCATTTAAATGAACCATTCCATGTATCATGCCATGATTTGGAATTTCTACATTTTACTTTCCTTCTATGAAAAATTATAATCTCAGTTGCCCATTTGAGTACCAGATTGTGCCATTTATAAATATGATCATTAAAGTAATGATCAGAGACTAGATTTGCAAGTGCACATTTTGGTGTGACTACATTACTCAGTCCTCCCCTTCTGGCTTGGGAGAATGCACGAGCATGCCCACGCCAGCCGCTGAGGTTAGAAAGCGTTCTGTCTATGAGGATCCTAGATTTTCACTTCACAATGGCTTTATCGGCTTCTGCAGCTGCTGGATAATGCAAGCTCCTAAGAGGCTCTAAGAGACACTTAGACACCTGTCAGACCAGGTGCAGTGGGATAGCAATTGCCCAAGAAATATCTAGACTGGTATGGAGCCAATTTGTTCTCCACCTTAAAAAAAAAAAAAAAAAAAGGCTAATGTGATCACATTTAGGTAACAGGACCCTTTCCTATCCAAACATTTTTACAGGCACTGAAAAGACAGAAAAGTGTGTTTTTTAACAATCTGAAGCAAGGCTAGCTCAGAATCCAGAAATGACGCTTACTCAGCCTGTTCTGAAATGTTACCTAGCTGTTAATCATTAATGAGACGCTAAATTTGTGAAACCTTGAAGTAAAACAGAAGAGTAAGATTTTGGCATCAAGTTTCATTTGTATCAACTTTCTGGAAAAAAGAGCAGCTCAGTAAGTTGGACTACAGGCTGCTGGGGCTACCCCAGGGCATCAGTGTTGTTCTGTAAAATCACACTATATCATCAGCATACATGTGCACAGGGGAGAAAACGCATTAGACTGTAAGATAATCGTCAAGCAGAGAAAATAAAATATGCCCTCAGGCGTCCCATTTGTAATTCCCTTGAATCTATGCTCACACAGCTTTCTTTCCTGTACAATTCCTCAAGCTAATGCAAACCACTTTATGCAGTCACTACAAGGCCCCAAATCCCTCAAGTTTTCTAGGGGTAATTTATGGCCAGCTCAAGAAAAAGCCTCAGAGAGGTCAATAAAAATTGTTCCAATCACACAGTCTTCATCTACTGTATTGGAGATACCACGGGTGCCAAATCCTGGGTGACTGGTTTGCTATGAAGCCTGTCAAGAAGAGCCAGGAAATCCTTTGGATGAAGGTAGTTTGAAATGTGTACATATGCATTATTTTTTGCTTTGTTTTTTTGTTGTTGAGTTTTTTTGTTTGTTTTTGTTTTTCTGGGTTTTTTTGTTTTTGTTTTTTTTTTCCAGAAACAGAACCAAAACAGGCCTTTGCTAAATCAAGTGTCTTAATTCCCTTTCTGTAAAGGTGAATTACACTGGCACATCTCCCAATATGAATAAGGAAAGACTTCAGAACAGAGATACTTACCTCAGCTGTTAAAGGAGTTACCAAATAAAGAAACTGAGCTTTTTGTTGAGATTGTGTCTTAATTTAGTGCTCATCAGGAGATAATTCCAAACCTTCCAATGCCTAAATTAATTTCTCTCCACCAAAAATCCACATTAATTTCTCCTGTGTGCACCTGTGGGCATGAAGGCACAGTATCCATCACCATCACCAAAGTGCATTACCAAAAGTTAAAAGAAATCACAATAATGGTCTGGTGTTTGTCATCAGAGCTTTACTGTTTTAAATGTATACAGTTAATTATTTTAAATTTTTTTTCATATATATTTCCTATTCCTTAGATATATATTTCTATTCTCCAAAAAACCTTTCTAGATGTTTCCAGAGATGAATTTCCTATTTACGTATATATTATACAGAAGAGTGGCCTCCAGCTTTCTCAGTCTTTTGATTATAAACAAATGTATATCAGTCAGGGTTCTCCAGAGAAACAGAATCAGTAGGGTATATAGAGACATATATGAGAAGATTTATTATGGGAATCATCATATCATGATGATTATGGAGGTTGATATATGCCATCTGCAAGTTGAAGAACCACAAAAGCTGAGTTTTACTTCAGTCAGAGTCCAATGGCCAAAGAACTGGGAGCTGTGATATCCTAGGACAGGAGAATCTGAACATCCCAGCTCAAGAAGACAGAGTGAGAATTCATCCTTCTTTCACTGTTTTACTAGTCCTATCTACTATAAAAATATATATAAGAAAATAACTGTATGCATTTTGAGAGGAAATGAGTAATATGATTGTCTATATACGTAGAAAATCGTGGGTTCATTCATTCATTCATTCATTCATTCATTCATTCATTCATGCCTGCAACTAATAAGCAAGCATAGCAAGGTCCTAGAACACAAGGTGAATACTTAAAATGTCAATTGTTTTCTTATATTCTAGAAATCAACAACTGAAGTTTGAAATATAAAAAAACAGTGCTAGTTACAATAATACTGCCCCTCCTAAAAACAATATGCTTAGGTATAAACCTTTCTTTAAAATGCAGTATTAGTATGTGACTAACTACAAAAAGTTGATGTAAGAAATTTTTTAAATATTTAAATAAACAGAAATAATCTGTGTTTACAAATTGGAAGAGTCAATGTTAAGATATTGTGAATTCAGGGGGCCTGGGTGGCTCAGTCGGTTAAATGTCTGCCTTAAGCTCAGGTCATGATCCCAGGGTCCTGGGATAAAGCCCCACATCAGGCTCTCTGCTCAGTGGGGAATGTGCTTCTCCTTCTCTCTCTGTCTGCCACTCTGAGCATTCTCTCTCTCTCTCTCTGTCAAATAAATAAATAAAATCTTTAAAAAAAAGATATTGTGAATTCCTACCAAATTGATCTATAGATTCAATGCAATCCCAATCAAAATTACATTAAGCTATTCTGTAGATATCAACAAACTTATTCTAAAATGTATGTGGAAAAGCAAAAGACCAAGAACAGCCAACACAATATGAATGAAGGAGAATAAAGTTGGAGAAGTCATACCTGATTTCAGGTCTTACTATATTTAAAGCCATGGTAATCAATAAGCATATTAGTGAAAACATGAACATATATAGATCAATAAAAAAAAGTGGAAAATCCAGAAACAGACTCACACAAACATTGTCACTGATTTTTGACAAAATAATAAAAATAATTCAATGGATAAAAAACTTTTTTTTTCAACAAATGGTGCTAGAACAAACAATTGCACATCTAATTACTAAAAAAAGAACCTAGATAGAGATCTTACACATTTCGTAAAAATTAATTAGTAATGTATCATATATCTAAGTGTAGAATACAATTATATTAAAAAATGAGTGAAGGATCTAAACAGCATCCCACAAAGAAGGTACACAGATGTCAAGTAAGAATATTAAAAAATGCTCAACATCATTTGTCAATCAATTAAGGAAATCTCAAAGTAAAATGAGATACTCTATACACCTATTACAATGGCTAAAATACAAAAAACAAAAACACCTGATGATACTAATTGCTACTGAGGAAATATAGCAACATGAGCCCTCATTTGCTGCTGTTGGGAATGCATAATGGCACAGCCACTTTGGAAAATAGTCTGATGATATCATCAAATAGCAGTTACACCACTAGATATTTACCCAACTGATTTGAAAACCAATGTCCATACCAGAATCTAAATGTGAAAGTTCATGGCAGTTTTATTCATAACTGTCCAAAACTAGAACCAACCCTAAAGTCTTTCAATAAATGACTGCATAAACATGAAGCTGTAATGGTGAATACATAATACTATGTATTTGTCAAAACCCATGGACCCTTAAGCATGAAAAGTGAATCTTAATGTATATGGATTTTTAAAATCATTTCAGAGATTAGAGGGATCCCACGATAGAATACAGAAATTGAAAACAACAATCTGATGGTATTAAAAATTTATAACACAACTTTACTGAACATGTTGAGGCATAAGGTATTGAGATAATTAATTTAGGAAATAAATAGTCTGAAAGACTAAAGGCAAAGGAAATATACATAAGCTACAATGCTTATCAAGTCTAGTTGATAAAATTATCTCTCATGGGGGCACAGGTTAACAAATCAGATACTGCTATACTTTTATACTAGAATTAAATAAAGTAAATGGATAATTTCTCATCTTTGGGGTAGGAATTTACAGATAAGCAAGAGGTAGAGGCTAAAATGATGTAAGCAATAATGGATTAGAATTGAACACATCAGTATCAAATCATGTTTGCCTTAATATAAATATAGAAATACTTAGATATTGTGTTAGTATAGACATATATATTTCTTTGATCTGTTAGCTGACAGAGCCTAGAAGCAATTACAGCTCAGAAACAAGGAGTAACCCTAGTGCCCAGATCTTTGTTTCCAATATAATTTTTAATAAAAGAAACTAGATTTCCTTAGGGAAATGGATAATTCTAGGACTTGGCAGAAAATACAAACTATGAGCCTAAAGGATCTTGTAGTACCAGAAAGAAGTGCTTGAAAGAGTCCCACAATGAGAAAGGAGAGGCAAGATGGTGGAGGAGTGGGGGACTCCATTTCAACTGGTCCTCTGAATTTAGCTGGATATCTACTAAGCCAGTCTGAACACCCACAAAATCAGCTTGAGATGTAAGATTATTTTGTCTGGATCTCTAGGGAGCAGAGGATAGTCAGTTAAGAGGTACAAAGGATGGAATTGTGATTGTGTGAACAGATATTGGAGGATAAACATTAGGGGGAGGGGCCATCAGAAGCTACCCACTGGAAAGCAAAATAATACCCCAGTGCAAAAGTATCTTGCACCTGGGGAACAGTGATAGCTTGCAGAGCAGTGGTGGTGGGATGGGAATTACCCAATAAGCCCTTGCACAGAATCCAGGAGCTTAAGAGGCAAACATGGGGACCAGGGCAGCCGCTTGTGCAGACCTTGCCTGCAAACCTGTGGGGCTGGCTGTCGCTGCCACTCACACTGCCCAGACCGGGATCACCTGCAGTTTTGGAGGCACAGGGGATGGAGATAAGCGGGGCTTGGATCCACCTTTGAGAGGATCACTGGGGGGTGTGCACAGCCTGTGGGAGGCTGTGATTTGCACGATGCTTACAGAGGAGGAGACTGTGTTCTGGAGGAGCAGACTGTGGCTTCTCTTCCCTGGAGCAGATGTCTGCATGCAGACATTTTCCTTTGACTTGACCCTCCAAAAAGCTATCAGAGAAGAAAAGCCCCCCCCCCAAAAAAAACCAGTTTGCATAAAGCCCAGCCCCTTAATAGGAGCCAGGGCAACTCCGCCCAAGCAGAGTTGCCTGAAAAAGAGCGTGGTAGGCCCCTCCCTCAGAAGACAAGACTCTTTTTCTCAAAAGAGCATGACAATCCGAGGGTCCCCATAAAACTGTAAAAACCCCAACTCTAGGGGAAAATAGTATACTGAACTCCTGGTGTTGCCTCATGGCCTGTGTGTTATGCCCAGATTTTGAAATCCCTGAAGACCACCAGGGAGCCGAGTCGGATGCAAAAGCAAAAGAGCCTTTTATTCGAGCTAGCTCGAGCTCAGTCTCCCACACTCACCAATGCAGCGGCGTGATGTAGAGAAAGAGCGCGAGTTTCGAAAAGCACCGCAGTATTATAGGGGCCAGTGGCCAATGAGATCGTAACACACAGAAAGTTGTATAGTCATGTTAGGCCACATGTAGGTGGCCAATTGAATTACAATTTACCCTATGGTAGCTGTTTGAGCTAGCCTATCACTCTGGTCAGAATTGGCGCGCAAATTTGGTGGGCAAAAGGCAGGGTTTACATTCTTTGGCGGTTAGGGGTTCCACATTCCT
>CM053603.1:100778008-100819712 GCA_028646535.1 Procyon lotor
AAAATGCTGTGAACTGAAAAAAAAAAACCTCATTTTAGACTCAAAGACACCTCCAGATTTAAAGTGAGGGGGTAGAAAACAATTTACCATGCTAATGGACATCAAAAGAAAGCTGGGGTGGCAATCTTTATATCAGATAAATTAGATTTTAAGCCAAAGGCCATAACAAGAGATAAAGACGGACACAATTTCATATTTAAAGAGTCTGTCCAACAAGAAGACCTAACATTTTAAATATCTATACCCCTAACATGGGAGCAGGCAATTACATAAACCAATTAATAACAAAGTCAAAGAAACACATCAACAATAATACAATAGTAGGGGACTTTAATACCCCCCTCACTGAAATGGACAGATCATCTAAGCAAAAGATCAACAAGGAAATAAAGGCTCTAAATGACACACTGGGCTAGATGGACATCACAGATATATCCAGAACGTTCCATCCCAAAGCAACAGAATACACATTCTTCTCTAGTGCTCATGGAACATTCTCCAGAACAGATCACATCCCAGGTCACAAATCAGGTCTTAACAGGTACTAAAAGATTGGGGTCATTCCCTGCATATTTTCAGACCACAATGCCTTGACTCAAATACATGGAGGCTAAAAAGCATCCTACTAAAGAATGAGTGGGTTAACCAGGAAATTAAAGAAGAATTTAAAAAATTCATAACAAATGGAAATGAAAACACAACTGTTCAAAATCTTTGGAACACAGCAAAGGTGGTCCTGAGAGAAAAGTATATAGCAATACAAGCCTTTCTGAAGAAACAAGAAAGGTCTCAAGTATACAATCTAACCCTACACCTAAAGGAGCTGGAGAAAAAACAGCAAAGAAAGCCTAAATCCAGCAGAAGAGAAATAATAAATATCAGAGCAGAAATCAATGAACTAGAAACCAAAAGAACAGTAGAACAAATCAATGAAACTAAGAGCTGGTTCTTTGAAAGAATGAATAAGATTGGTAAACATCTGGCCACATTTATCAATAAGAAAAGAGAAAGGACCCAAATTAATAAAATCATGAATGAAAGTGGAGAGATCACAACCAACACCAAAGAAATACAAATAATTTAAGAACATATTATGCACAAGTATACACCAGCAAATTTGAAAATCTGGAAGAAATGGATGTATTCCTAGAGATACAAAAACTACCAAATTGAACCAGGAAGAAATAGAAAACCTGAACAGAGCCATTACCAGTAAGGGGATTGAAGGAGTCATCAAAAATCTCCCAACAAACAAGTCCAGGGCGAGACAGCTTCCCAGGGGAATTCTAGCAAACATTTAAAGAATTAATACGTATTCTCCTGAAACTGTTCCAAAAAAAAAAAAAAAGGGGGGGGAAGATAAACTTCCAAACTCTTTTTATTAGGCCAGCATTACCTTGATCCCAAAACAAGACAAAGACCCCATCAAAATGGAGAATTACAGACCAATATCCTTGATAAACATGGATGCAAAAATTCTCACCAAAATACTAGCCAATAGGATCCAACACTACCTTAAAAGGATTATTTGGGGCACATGGGTGGCTCAGTGGGTTAAGGCTTCTGCCTTCAGCTCAGGTCATGATTCCAGGGTCCTGGGATTGAGCCCCGCATCAAGCTCCTTGTTCAGGGGGGAGCCTGCTTCCCCCTCTCTCTTTGCCTACTTGTGATCTATCTTTCTCTGTCAAATAAATAAAAATAAAATCTTTAAAAAAAATACAATTAAAAAAAAAACCACCATTATTCACCACAAAGAAGTGGGAATTATTCCTGGACTGCAAGGTTGGTTCAACATCTGCAAGTCAATCAATGATACAATACATTAATAAAACAAAGAACAAGAACCATATGATACTCTTAATAGATGCTGAAAAAGCATTTGACAAAGTACAGCATCCTTTCTTGATCAAAATTCTTCACAGTATAGGGATAGAGAATACATACCTTAATATCATCAAAGCCATCTGTGAAAAACCCACAGCAAATACCATTCTCAGTGGGGAAGAACTGAGAGCTTTTCTCCTAAGATCAGGAACATAGCAGAGATGTCCACTATCACCACTGCTATTCAACATAGTACTAGAAGTCCTAGCCTCAGCAATCAGACAACAAAAAGAAATAAAAGGCATCTGAATGAGCAAAGAAATCAAACTCACTCTGCAGATTATATGATACTTTCTGTGGAAAACCCAATGACTCCACTCCAAAACTGCTAGAACTCATACAGGAATTCAAAAAGTGTCAGGATATAAAATCAATGCACGGAAATCAGTTGCATTTTTACACACCAACAGCAAAACGGAAGAAAGAGAAACTAAGGAGCCAATCCGATTTACAATTGCACCCAAAACCATAAGATACCTAGGAATAAACCTAACCAAAGAGGCAAAGAATCTGTACTCAGAAAACTACAAAGTGCTCATGAAAGAAATTGAAGAAGACACCAAAAAATGGAAAAACATTCCATGCTCATGGATTTGAAGAACAAACATTGTGAAAATGTCTCTGCTACCTAAAGCAATCTACACATTTAATGCAATCCCTATCAAAATACCATCAATTTATTTCAAAGAAATGGAACAAATAATCCCAAAATTTATATGGAACCAGAAAAGACCACTAATAGCCAGAGGAATGTTGAAAAAGAAAACCAAAGTCAGCAGCATCACAATTCCAGACTTCAAGCTCTATTACAAAGTTGTAATCATCAAGACAGTATGGAAGTGGCACAAAAAAGGACACATAGATCAATGGAACAGAATAGAGAGCCCAGAAATGGACCCCCAACTCTATGGTCAACTAATCTTCAACAAAGCAGAAAAGAATGTCCAATGGGAAGAAAAGTCTCTTCAACAAATGGTGTTGGGAAAACTGGACAGCCACATGCAGAAGAATGAAACTGGACCATTTCCTTATACCACACACAAAAATAGACTCAAAATGGATCAAAGACCTCAATGTGAGACAGGAATCCATTAAAATCCTTGAGGAAAACAGAGACAGCAACCTCTTCGACCTCAGCCACAGCAACTTCTTCCCACAAATATCGCCAAAAGCAAGGGAAGCAAGAGCAAAAATGAACTATTGGGATTTCATCAAGATCAAAAGCTTTTGCACAGCAAAGGAAACAGTCAACAAAACCAAAAGACAACTAACATAATGGGAGAAGATATTTGCAAATGACATATCAGATAAAGGGCTAGTATCCAAAATCTATAAGAATTTATCAAACTCAACACCCAAAAAATAAATAATCCAATCAAGAAATGGGCAAAAGACATTTCCACAAAGAGGACATCCAAATGGCCAACAGACACATAAAAAATTGCTCAACATTACTCACCATCAGGGAAATACAAATCAAAACCACAGTGAGACACCACCTCACACCAGTCAGAATGGTTAAAATTAACAAGTCAGGAAAAGACAGATGTTGGCAAGGATGCAGAGAAAGGGGTACCCTCCTACACTGTTGGTGGAAATGCAAATTGGTGCAGCCACTCTGGAAAACAGTATGGAGATTCCTCAACAAATTGAAAATAGAGTTACCCTATCACCCAGCAATTGCACTACTGGGTATTTACCCTAAACATAAATGTAGTGATCTAAAGGGGGCACGTGCACCCAAATGTTTATAGCAGCAATGTCCATAATAGCCAAACTATGGAAAGAACCTTGATGTTCATCAACAGATGAATGGATAAAGAAGATATTGTGTGTGTGTGCGTGGGTGGGTGTGTGGGTGTATGTGTGTATACACCCACACACCCACCCACGCACACACGCACACACACACAATGGAATACTATGCAGCCATCAAAAACAAAAAAAAACAAATTCTTGCCATTTGCAATGATGTGGATGGAACTAGAGGGTATTATGCTAAGTGAATCAAGTCAATCAGAGAAAGAATTATCATATAATCTCTCTGATATGAGGAATTTGAGAGGTAAGGCAGGCCTCCTGGGGGTAGGGAGGGAAAAATGAAACAAGATAGGGTCAGGAGAGAGACAAACCATAAGAGACTCTTAATCTCATGAAATGAACTGAGGGTTGCTGGGTGGTGGAGGGTAGGGATAGGGTGGCTGGGTTATGGACATTGGGGAGGGTATGTGTTATGGTGAGTGCTGTGAAATGTGTAAGCCTAATGATTCACAGACCTGTACTCCTGGGGCAAAAAATATATCTTAATATAAAAAATTTTGGGGGTCGCCTGGGTGGCTCAAAGCCTCTGCCTTCAACTCAGGTCATGATCTCAGGGTCCTGGGATTAAGCCCCGCATTGGGTTCTCTGCTCAGCATGGAGCCTGCTTCTCCCTCTCTCTCTCTGTCTGCCTTTTTGCCTACTTGTGATCTCTCTCTCTGTCAAATAAATAAATAAAATCTTAAAAAATTTTTTTTTGAAAAATAGTATTAGTGAAAGAAAAAAGAAATTCTATGTACCATGTTATACATAATTATTTTTTTTTAAAGATTTTGTTTATTTGACTGAGAGAGATCACAAGTAGGCAGAGAGGTAGGCAGAGAGAGTGGGGGAAGCAGGCTCCCAGTCAAGCAGAGAGCCTGATGCGGGGCTCGATCCCAGAACCCTGAGATCATGCCCAAGCTGAAGCAGAGGCTTTAACCCACTGAGCCACCCAGGCACCCCTACATAATTATTAATAGGAAATTTTTCTTCTTCATTTTCTTTTCTTTTTTTTTTTAAAGATTTTATTTGATAGAGAGAAACACAGTGAGAGAGGGAACACAGCAGAGGGAATGGTAGCGGGAGAAGCAGGCTTCCTACGAGCAGAGAGCCTAATGCGGGGCTTGATCCAAGGACCCCTGGATCATGACCCAAGCCTAAGGCAGACACTTAACGACTGAGCCACCCAGGCGCCCAATTCTTCTTCATTTTCTAAACCCATTAAAATGGTGTCTTGCAAAAGATATTTACAAAATGAGCTAGAACTCTTGCCTCACTAATAAATATTTATTAAACAAATTAAAAGAATGAGTTAATAAATTAAATGCATAGATGTAAGTTGGTTATCTATTACAAAGAACAAACTATTTTACTGTAATTAAATTTAAAGTCAAATACACGGGGGGATGAATAATCACAAAAACCCAGAAACAATGACTCTAAATTCCCATTTTATAATTTTAAAATATAACCAGTTAAACCAGTGCCATACATTAATGATTTCTAGTAAATTAAGCAACTTGTGTGTTCAACCATGCTGTTTAATTACCTGTGTCCTTAAGTGTTACCAATTATGTATCCCATTTATATGAAAAAATATGGCTATAAGTCATTGAACCATCACTCCTGGACAGGAAAGTGAGTAATTAATTAGTGTAGGAGATAAAACTGCTTCCGTTGGGATGAGAAAAGTGGCATTCAGCAATCCTTGGACATTGACTGAGAAATAAGTAATTTTAGCTAAGAGGTTCTTGAACTAGTGACTTCTACAAGTTAACACCAAAAAATTTAGGCTAACATATATTTTGGCAGGACATGGACAGTGCAAGAAACTGAAAAATCCTCAACTAGATATTGTTTAGTTGTAGACTTTTTTTACAACTGAATTTCCTTCCTCCTAAGTTTTCAATAATTAAATTATGATCAAATAGGAATACATGTGTTCTGATTACTCCAGGTGACTAATGTATCTAAACCATGAACTTTGTTCAATGATGCTTACTCAATTAATCCTTCTCCAATTTTTAGTCCTTTGGTCCTCTTCACATGTCTCGCAAGATTTTCTCTCTTTCTTAAAGCTCAAAAAGTAAGTTGATCAAAGAAAGGAGGTCTAAAAAATAACCTTTTTTTGTTAAAGATTATAAGTTTTATACTATCAATCCTTTCTTCCTTGTCATCCTCCTGTATCTGATATCTTTTGGTTTTGGACTTGGCAGTTGAGACAAATATATTCTTTTCATGATAATGACATATGAATGAAGAGATAAATATTCCTGAAAACTAGTTATTTCCTGATGTTCAGCTAGAACTGTGAGATTCTCAGACAGAACTTCCTGCCCTTCATCCTTGACAAATGATTCATGTGGCCATTGAGCTTTTGTTGAGCATCTAAAAAGTTTTAGAGCCGTCCTTTCCAGAAAGAAGTAGCATGGTAGGACATGAGCAGGCATAAAGTAGCAGAAAGCACTAAATGTGGGCTGAGGACAATAAAGTCATAGAATTATATAACCTCTCGAAGAATGTTTGTTTCATCATCTCAAAATAAGAATATTTATATAAACTTCATAGGATGTGTTGTGAGAGTTAAATATGATAATTTTTGTAAAACATTTGGTTTGGCAGAGATTACAATTTATCATAGCATTCCATTTTCTCCTGGGCAAACTATATTCCCCAGACTTCTATGGAATAAGCTGTGGCCACATGCCTAAGTCCTGGCCAAAAAATTTAACCATATTATGTATGATTTATGGAAAATATCATTCCAATGGGTACACTCATCTTTTCCTTTTTAATTCCTGTTGGCTTGAATGTACTAATCACATTGGGTATAGCTGAAGCAGCCATCTTGAATCATGAGGTAGCTCATGAAGGATAGTAGAGCAGCAATATAGAATGAATCTAGTTCTCTGTGATGTTTTACTCCCTACTTCTGGACTCCTTCTATTTGCAAGTAATAAAAACTTCTATCTTTATTTTGCATACTCATTTGTTTTGTTGTTCCTATACATTCAGCACAACCTAAAACAAACTTATACAACTTCTATAATGTCAGGGTGATTTTAAAAGAACGGAAATAGAAGAAAAAAGAACCAGATAAAACACTTTTACCTATATGAAAAAATACTGCAGAGACTAGATGGGCAAGGCACTGGTCTTTAAAAAGGCCAAGATGATGATTTGGAGTGATATATTACTGAGACTTTACACAGGGTGTCAGTGAATATATGGTAATATTAATCAGAATAGGCAATGAACAGCAATAAAACTATTGTGGAAGAAAAGAAGAGGTTGGATTTTAGGCATACTGAGTTGAGTATCTTGATGAAAATGTGAAGCAAAAAAAAAAAGAGAAAAGAAAATTTGAAGCAAATAACACAGTCTTATATTTCTGTCTGGTGTAAACTCAGGTTGTACTCAATTTATTGTAATAATTAATTCATTCAGAAGCTTAAGCATCTCTTTTGTACCAGAGACCATTTGGAGCCCTTGTGATACACCAGTATTCTTGTCCTCAAGAAGGCTGTCATAAAAACCACATTTAATTTTCTTCTAGGGCATGAAGAAGGTAACTTCATTTTACAGAATCCTTCATTGTTATAGTAACACAGTAATTGCACTGGTACCTTACCATTATCTAATATCTTAGTAAAAACTTGACTTTTTAATGTAATTTCATTTTTATTGTGTGATACCATGAAGGAGCTAGTTGATTAACTTTGAAATTTTCAAAATAAAAGAGTATAGAAATAAGTTTCAGGACAGAAACTAAAGGAAAACAGTCTTACACATTCCACTGATTTTAAGAAATAATTTCTTGAGTAAAATCTGGAGCAGCACTTTGAAATTGTAGACATTAATAAAGCCTATTCCTTCCCCTTGCTAGCAATTTGGAGAATGTACCTGTATTATTGCAAGCATAAATTCAGCTACAGAACCATGTAAACAGCTCTGTTAATATTTATTACCTCCTTTCTTTGTTTCATGAGGTTTCAGCAAAGGTCCTTATTTTGGTCATAGGAAAAAATACTTAAATCCATGCAATTTTGAGATTTCTGAAAAGTAAGTGATTATTCTTCAGTACAATGCATATGTTTATGCTGATTTTATTGAATTATGTTGGTTTTATTAATCACCTCCAACAATTTTTACGTTCTTTAACTATTTTAGTTACACAGAACTCTTCAAATTGAGAATCAGGAATACTTTGTTGCTGCAATTGTATAACAGAAATATTAAACTATACTGTAGGACTAGCTTCTGACTAGATAAATGGTTTTGAACCAAGTCATAAACTTCAGATGACTGAGCAGCTCAGTTCACTAAAATATTTATGTCTGGCTTTAAACATTCCATAAAAATACCAACTTTGGTTCCCTGAACTCTTCTAACATTTTAAAGGCTTCCATACCAGTTGCTTTGGGAGGCTTTCAGTAAACTTTTTTATAACTACCTAAGTGGCTTATTTTACACACAAACCATTGGTCACATATCCACACGTATTGACATAACACTGCCAAAGCACTGCTAAATTGCCTATTGTGGGTTTAAATAATTAGGAGGAAAGCATTCATTTAAAAGTTAAGATCAGTAGCCCATATTCACTGAGTCTAATTGGCTGCCAATTTCATCATTTTGTTGAAGGACATCCCAGGAGCTTGAGTGTAAATATTAACTTTAAATCACAATACCTGCCATTTATGGGGCAAACATATGCTTTTCAAAGTGCTTCATCCTCTTCAACCCTACATTGTGTGAGGTAACATTTAAAGAAAGCCAAAGGTCATGGGTGTAATTGAAAAGTGCATTTTTTAAATGTAAAAGTCCTATTCACCATATTTTATATTACTTATGGAAATAGGTGTGTGAGACCTGCTATTGTTTTTAAAATATGCTTTCTTGTGTATAGTATTTATGTTATAATGTTCAGCTATGCCTACCTGATATGCCCATTCAGCAGTTAGTAGCTGTGAAACACATGTATAAAATATGCATAGGTAATATTAATTTTTCAAAAAAACTTCAAGAAACAGATCACAAGTTACAAATCATTAATTCATGTATATATGTGTATAAGATTGATTTGTTTTTTAATAATTTACTGAATTTGAAGAGGCTTGGTTATGATAAACTAGATTCTTCACTTTATGAATCTGAAAACAGATCAGCAGCTTGAGTCAGGCTTAAGTCAAGATGGCAAATACCAGGGATGGCATGAAATGAAGGGCTGGACACTGTGGTCCAAGTCTCAGCTTTGCTCAAGGTCATTCGGCTACTAAATGGCAGTTTTTCCATACTTAAGAGTATCAGTTTCCTTCTTTGAAAATATATTCCTGCTGGTATCACTGGAAAAATACGGGACCCAGATATGATAATTTATATCAAAGCCCTTTTTATTTCAAGCACATGAAAAAATGTAAGTTATTAATACTACTGCACTGTTGTTGCCACATTTTTATGGATCACTGGAGAGTAATCATATGCCTTATGTTCCAGAAAGGACATTCAAGCTCATCTCTACTCATTACCTTGTGAACCTAATTTCCTCATCCATGACATCTGATTCTATTTATCTTCTGTCCACACATTGCTAGTCTGTCCTTACAGTACTTGCCTAGAAGATGGTGAGTTGATTCTGATGGTTCAAATAGTGATTCTAACCCAAAACTTCAGTTCTGAGAATCTGGGTGGTACTCCCTGAGCTGATCCCTGCAATACATTCTCTAGCATCCCATCAAGGAAATAACAAATATACTTAAAAACAGAGATGGAATTGACAACTCAGTTGTGATTCCCCATCTCCACTTGTCTTTTTCTACCTTCCTTTAGGTCTACGCTGGAGTTAAAACTTTAGGAAGTTAAGACATTCAAAAATTCTGAAGACATTCTGCTCATTAGTGAGACATTATTTGTCTCACTACTTCTATTTTTATTTTTTTAAGATTTTTATTTATTTATGCCAGAAAGAGATGAGAGAGAAAATGCAAGCAGGAGGGAGCTAGAGAGGGAAAAGCAAGGTCCCCATCAAGCAGGGATCCCAAAATGGGGCTCGATCCCAGGATGCTGGGTTCATGACCTGAGCCAAAGGCAGATGTTTAATGACTAAGCCACCCAGGCACCCCATTACTCCTGTTTTTAAAAAAAATTATTTCAAGGAATTAACCAACAGTGTTAAAAGACATTTGGTTGACTTTATATTTATTAGGGACGTGGCTTTGACCAACTTTATTTTTCCACATCTTTGTGGTTGATAAAATATCAAACTTTGAGGTCCCACTCAAACTTTAAGATCTTATATTTTTCAAGATGCCCCCTTTCAGGCTTCCTCTGAAGGATGGGTCCATCAGTTACTTGTTTAAGAAGTTAATAAACATTGATATAAACATTTAATCAAATAATCTTTTCAGTTACATCTTATTGTTCCCTAACAGTGTATCTGTCATTTTTTTCTTCCTCAATTTTCTTCCTACTCTTTTTCCAAATCAAGAGCCTTTTCAAATTCATTCCAGAGCCTCTATTATTATCATTTTCCTTAGGCCTCATATTCAAGATGGCATTAACTGTTTAAAAAATAATAAAATGTACAGAATATAAAACATTTTTCCTTATTAGTGCTAAAATAATTTGGGAATGCTGACAGATGATGAAAGGCTGATTTGCAAATTATCAGACATTTCTATGATCACATTCTTTATATAAGCATATTATGTTTGCTATAAATCTATTTCAAGAGAGCCAAAAACTACTCATTCAGTCTTTTTATAACACAATTACGGAACACTTGAAAGTTTTACAGAGCTGTACTACTTTGGGACAAAATTGCAAAATATGATCTTTGCCATTGAAGAATGTACAATATAATGCACAAATACATTCACTCATGTTGGCTACAGTAACTATAACTTTTTGTTCACTACTTCTTTACAAGATGCCTGATACATAGTAAATACTCAGCAAATACTTTGAATCAGTAAACTCACAAATGATGTAACTAAAAGAGTGGGTTACATCAGGTGTATATTCCACAAAGAAAGAAAAAGGAGATGGTTATGTGATTGGAACCAAGAAATACATGATGATGAGAAGATGAGACACAGATAGTATTTGTGACAAAATTCATTTAAAGTGGAAATGATTTCAAAATGTTGAAAGATGGCAAAGTATTTCTATGGATGTTCATGTCAGCCAGTGAAGTTTTCACTACCTAACCCCTTCCCCCAACAAAGTTCTGAAAATCCTCTCTTATATTCATTTATCCCCACTTCCCACCTCCTGGACTTTCCACTGCACTCTCTGGAATTTACAGTCAAATCCCTTCTATCCCTAGCAGCTTCCTTGAATGTTCCCTTCATATTCTTGCTATAACCTAACTGGCTTTATCATGAACATATTGTTACCTAGAAATCCTCTCAAGTGATTCCTGATTTTCTCCTCTCACCACTCATACCACTGGGATTAGAGGCAAGACAAAAACCAACCTTGTTCCACATGCTACTTCTAGATCTTCTTTGAGGATTAAAAAAGAAAAAGCTTTTAATCTAATGTCTTTATATCATATTACATCCTCTTCTTGTTGCAATTACCTACAGACACCTTGGGTAATATCTATGAAGATTTTTAGCTCCAATGTCACAGTTGCTTCATTTGGCAAAATTCTCATAATTAGTGATTCTAATATTCACAGATTATATATCCAGTATGCTGAGTTCTGAGCTCATGAAATATCTTCTAATAGTTCTTCACTTTTTCTTAGTTTCTCACTCTTATTATTATACTCTACTTTATCATTAACAACAAAGTTAATATCTTCATAGTCTCAATTGCTATCATTCTATGTTCTCCTCACTGTCTAATCCTTCTCAGTGTTTTTTTTTTTAATTGATCTTCATATTCTTGACTTCTAGATGCCAAAAAGCCCACCTAAAGCTTGGTTCTCTTATATATTACCTTGTCTCTGTATGTTGACTCTTCTGGTCATTTCATCCAATCTTAATTTTTAATGTTGCTCCAAACACTACAATCATATACCCAAAGTCTTGACACTTTCACATGAATGTCTGATACTTTGGTATCAACATGTCCACAAGATCACTGATTTTTGGGGTGCCTGGGTGGCTCAGTGGGTTAAGGCCTCTACCTTCAGCTCAGGTCATGATCCCAGGGTCCTGGGATCGAGCCCCGCAACAGGCTCTGCTCAGTGGGGAGCCTGCTTCCCCCTCTCTCTCTGCCTGCCTCTCTGCCTACTGGTGATCTCTCTCTCTTTGCCAAGTAAATAAATAAATAAAAATCTAAAAAAAAAAAAAAAAAAATTACTGATTTTTTTTTTTCCATTTAGACCTTCTCTCATTCCAATGTTTCCTATCCAAATAAATGTGGACTGAATTTTTCCAGTTGCTTAGCCAAAAACAGTGTAGTTATTCTTGATCCTTCTCTTTCTCTTGAACTTTTAATTCGGCTATTAAACTCCATGTTCAAACTATATTATTTATGTATTAATATCTATTATATATATAAACAATTATATCTAAATGGTATAGTTATAATTTTATAATTATATATCTATACACAGATATATATGTTCCAAAAACTGTTCCTCTGTTGCCACTGTCCTGATCTAAGACATCTTTCACCTAGACTATTCAAATAGGTCCTAGGTGGTATCTCTCTTCCTGCCTTCACTGCATTTCTTCATAGAATTGATCACTGTTGACATAATATCTATATTATTTGTTAAATCTATTGTCTTTTTCTTCCCAGTTGAAATGTAAGCATTTTGATGGAAGGAATTTTTACCTATTTTTTTCTCCTGCTATATCCCCAGTGTCTAATACAGAATCTGGTATATGGTAGATGCTCTTTGTTGAATGAATGAATGAGTGAATGAATGAACAGAAGAATAATGAATGTTTTAAAGACTAGGATTATAGCAAAGTAGAGACAACATTTCTTACCAAATTAAAGAACTAAGATTTTATATCTTATAAAACTATCCTCACTCCCCTACAATACTAGTACTCTCATAATTTCTGACTCCTACAACTGTCTCCAGGTTTTTTTTTTTCAAATACCACAAACTACCAAAGCCATTTTATCTCTAAAATAGAATGTTTTCATGCCACTTACATTCTTAAACCCTTTCATTGGTTTCTTACTTCCCAGTGGATTAAACCCAAATTCCTTTTGGCACTTCAGGACAGAAATAAGACTGTTTAAGATAGCATCCCATAAAGGTATTTTTACTGGTATTCTGGTACATACCAGAATAGTATTAGTTAGGAAACCTTATCTGGTCCAACCAATCCACAATGCTGCCCTAATCTGTTCTTTAACTCATTTGTTCATGTTATATACAATAAAAATTTTATGTGAGATTAATATTATGGAATTAAAGTTCTATATAACTCCACATAGCTAACGACATAATTTTAAACAACCATTTGTATAATACAGTACAGTTCTGATATTAAATATAAGAATTAATGCAATCACTTTTCATATCATACCATATCAGCCTTTTAGCTAATATCAAGTATAGAAAGTGATGCAAATGTATAGTTCAGTGTGGTTAGGAAAATTTCCATTCTGCTCCCAGGTAGATTTTCTTCTTTTCCTTCCTTCCTTGCCTGCCTGCCTGCCTTTTGTCTTCTTCTTTCTTCTCCTTCTCCTTCTTCCTTTAATTTTTTATTTTTGTCATTCTTCTTCAATGTGTCCCTCTCTCTTGCTCTTTCTGGCCCCACTATACTCTGTCTAGAGGTATATTCTTAGCATCAGCATTCTTATATCTATTTGCAGAATAACCTCAAATCTTTACTGTAAGATATAATATTTTACAATTGTTTTGCTGAGGAGGATAAACTTTCTTCCAATGACAATTACAAAAATTTTGTCACAAATTTTATTGATCACCTCAATAGCTCTTATAATTGCATTATGCTTTGGCATTAGTTTCTCTGTTTAATTTGAATTCATATTTCCTCATACATACTTCCTTATCATCACTGATAGAACCATTGTCTTAGGGACACTACTCATCTTTTCTAAGACACTGGACAATACCACATTTTATTACCATCATAGGTGAGTTTTTATTAAATTATAATGTTCTTGATTCTTTATGGCTCAATTCCACTGGAAAAAATAATGTTTAATACCTAGTAGGCACCATTCTTGCATTTTCCAGCATTATTCAGTAACTGTACTTTGATACTATTAAGGAGTATATATATATATTAGTCTCTAGTACTTAGCACGATACCAAACACATAATAAGCACTTCAAAAATATTTGTTGAACTATCCTGTGGATAAGAAATGTGGAGTTTCTGTTACCACTAATGGTTAACTACATAATTAAGGTCAGCATTCCCTCCAAGGACAATTAGAAAAGATGTACAAAAAAGAAAGCAGGATTAAATGCATTAGAGTACTGAGTACCAGGGATCAGAAACAGAAGGCTAGAGCCCTGTTTTTCTATGGGAGCATATGCTAATTCAGGAGGCTGAAGTTGACAGGTCAAGAAGTTTTGCAATTTCTTGCCTAGTCGTAGGACAAGCCCACAGAAAAAGGTGTATAAAGCCTGTCAAGGTGTCAAAGCCTGGGCAGAGATACTATGGGGTACAGACTAGACTGGCCATATCACAAAAGTAATGATTCATGTTGCCTTTTCATCATAAGGAGATTTTCTTTTTTCTTCTGTTCTTTTTAGTGTATCTATATGAAAAGATGGATATTAGTTGGGCCTGTTGTGGCAATCATTTCATAATATATGTAAATCAAACCATCATGCTGTATATCTTAAACTTATACAAGAAAATATTTCAATTATTTCTCAATAACACTGGGGGAAAAAGCTACCAAAGAACACATTTTATGTCATCTTACTTATTAAATTTTCAAACATCAAGCAAAACTAAATTGTAGTGTTTAGGAATGCAATCAAAAAATAATTATAAAAATCAAAATCATGTTACCTTCATGGGTGGGAATTGGAGAGAGATGCCAAGGTAGCATGAGAGAAACTTCTGATATATAGTTAAACTTTCAGTTTCTGAATTAATGATGGTTACAACAGTGTTTGCCTTGTAAAATTTTTGTTTTGTGAACTCTTATATGTGTTTTATATATAACCTCAAATAATTATTTATGAAAAAAAATGAGGAGCCATTGGACTATGTTATTAAATGCAATTATATATTGCACCAAGAATAGCAAACTACTTAAAAGACTATTTAAAAAGTCTAGATTATCATAAAAGTACGATCCTTGTTTTCTGAACTTTATCCTTTTCATTAGGAAAGAAGCAAGCAAGCAAGCAAGCAAAACATATTCCTAAAAAAAAAAAAAAAGAAAAACATATTCCTGTGTCTAGTGAACTTAGTCGCCAAGTGTGGCATGAGAATGGGAAAATATGTTATATTCAGAAATGTGTTAAGACTGTCAAAAAAGATATGAGCTACATTGTGAAACAGATGTTATAATTCTGTGTTTTGTTATGATGGTGAAATTGCTTTATCTCTTAAAAATAGAATATTTCAAAGAAATGATTTGTGTGTGGGAAAGGGGAGATTGCGGTGGGCCATCTTGTAGAGAAACCAACACAGTTGCCTGTATTTGCACCCCCACACTGACCCACACATAACTTGCAACCTATTTTTTTTTAATAAACTCTGTGCCTCTAGGGACCCCTGAGTGGTGCAGTCACTTAAGCATCTGACTCTTGGTTTTGGTTCAGGTCGTGATCTCAGGGTAATGAGATGGAGCCATGCTGGGCTTCATGGTCTGCATAGAGTTGCTTAAAACTGTCTCTTCCTCTCCCTCTACCTATAAAATAAATAAATAAATCTTTTTTAAAAAAATAAAATAAATGCTATGCCTATATTTTAATATAAAAAGTTTTCCTAAAATGACCCGCATGACATTTTGGTGTCATCCAAATTGTGCATTCCACAGAAAAGGCTGTCAGAACCAAGCAGGATTCAAAAATATTGTTAGATACTCCCTTCTGAAGCAGGAAGTGTGGCTGACACAATAGGCTATAATCCATATGATATTTATTCCTCTGAAGACCACATGTTCACCATAGATAGAACATAAAAATTTGAAGAAAAACATGCAGATATTATTTAATTGGTCCTTCCCTTGATTCAAACACCCAAGCGTTACTGCTTAAAAATAAATTTGTGTGTATTTAAGGTTGGTATCATTATAGAGTAAAATATAGTGGCCATAAAAACTCACTGATTATTCTTATCTCAATTTTCTTCTGCAGTTGTGAAAAATAATATTGCTTTTAGGTAATACATGTCACAATCACAGCAAGGTATCTGGGTCCTTAATTTTCATTTCTTCTGTCATTGCAGAACTTTAATAATACGAGATAAATAATAATCTTTAAAAGTTGTTATGCCTCTAATGTAAGTCATATATAGATGAAACTTATTCTCTTCTCATTTACAACAGAAGCATGGTAAATATCCCATGCAGAAAATGTATAAATGATTTTTGCAGATACCCATCCTTAAAGAGGGGAACATAAATCTCTGTTCTAAGTGTGCACTAAATATAGTGGCTTTCTTCCAAAAAGTACAGTATGGGAAAAGAGGGGAAAAAAGTATATTTTATAGTAGAGAAACTGGTAAATACTAGCCCAGCCAGCTGGTAATGGTTAATATCAATATTTGATGTAATGAGAATGGCACTTCATCTTTGTAGTCTTTCTTCCAAAAACATATACTATAGTCTAACCATGAGAAAAACATTTAGAAAATTCTCCCATCGAGAGATATTCTACAAAATTTCTGACCAGTCATCCTTAAAATTGTCAAGGTTATCAGAAACAAAGAACACCTGAAAAACCATCGCAACTAAGGTAAGCGTAAGGAAACACGGTTAGTAAATGTAATGTGGTATCCTAAACAGAATCCTCAAATTAAAAAAAGGAGATTAGGAGGGAAAAACTGAGGAAATCTGAAGGAAGTATAGATTAGTAATAAAATACTAACAATAATAAGAATGTATTGATATTTTCCCATTAAATGTGACAGGGATACCATATTAATGTAAGATGTCCATAACAGGAAAAACTGAGTTTAGGATATTCAAGAATTCTTTGAACTACTTTTTGAATAATTCTGAAAGCCAAAAACTGTTCTAAAGTTAAAAGTTTATTTTAAAAATAGGTATGGCTTATCCTAAGCCCAGACTAATTATGACAAAAGGTCTAGAGACAGGCATATGAAGGATTTGTTCTTTGAACATCTGAAGATACGATTAATTGGGGATATGTTATGTTTGAGCAATCACCAGTATATCCAAAGGAGAGCTCCAGGATAAAACTAATAAATTAGGAGTGATAGTTAAAATAGAGGTCATTATTTGAGGTACCAAACCTGAAATTCAGAATAGAGAAGAATTGGGGTTAAGTGAGAAAACAAAGGAGCTTAGTGAGCAAAGAAAAGAAACTAACTGACAAAGCTTAGAAATAGCTTTCATTGGGCCATTAGAAGTAAGAAGAGAGACTCTGGATTAGTCCAGAAAAAGAAGGAAATAAAATGCATAACTAGAATGATGCAGAGACACAGAGGGCAAGAGAGAAGAGAGGTTTAAGAACAAGAGAATGCTAGTCTCAGTCATGAAATGAGTAAGCAAAAAAAAAAGGATCACAAAAAGTCGGTGATACAAAGATCACTGGATGGTCAGTAGATTGGTAGAGTGGAAGCTTGAAGCAAGGAATGGAGGAGTGTAAAGAAAATGGGAAAATTGGACAGTGATCTAGTAAAGTGATATCTTAGTTGATACTACTATAACAAAATATCATGGATTAGGTAGCCTAAACAACAGACATTTATTTCTCACAGTTCTGGAAATGGGGAGATCAAAGCTTGAGAAGACAGAAGATTCACTGTCTGACTGAATCTTTTTGCTGCATATGCACATGGATGAGAGATCTTGTGTCTCTTCTTCTTCTTATAAAAAGAATAATCCCATATTAGAGCCTCTTCTCAGGACTTATTCTAACCCTAATGACCTCCCAAAGTTGCCTTATCTCCAAAAGCCATCACCTTGAAGATTAGAACTTCAACATATGAACTTTAGAAAGACAAAAACTTCAGTTTGTAGCAAGTATTTTGTCAAATACAATTTGAATTTTTCCTCTTCAAAGAGTATCATGGACCAGCAGCATCATCACCACCTGGAAGCCTGGTAGAAATGTGGGAATTCAGACCCATCCTAGACATACTTAATCAGGATGTTCATTTTAACAACATCAAGATAAAAAAATAATTTAGGGGCACCTGGGGGGCTCAGTGGGTTAGAGCCTCTGCCTTTGGCTCAGGTCATGATCTCAGGGTTCTGGGATTGAGCCCCCCCATTTGGGCTCTCTGCTCAGCAGGGAGCCTGCTTCCCCCCACCTCCTGCCTCTCTGCCTACTTGTGAACTCCCCCTCTGTCAAATAAATAAATAAATAAATAATCTTTAAAAAGGAAAAAATAGTTTAAGTGAAAAATGGATTATAGGAGTGTTGTTTTTTTTTTCATTAGAAGATCCATGAGAATATTTGTAGATGAGAGGAAGAAACAAGTGGGGAGAAAAAAAGACATAAAAGAAATAAACACGAGGGGAAAAAAGTAGTGCTCACAATATTATTCATTATAAATATTCTTTCCCATTTTTATTCAATTATCTCATGCTTGCTTCTTCTCCCTGAGGCTGGGTCATTTATAGTTAGTGGAAGTGGGGATGCTGAAGGAAAGGGGGATTCAACAAATCTCTTGGTTGACGGTCATCCAAGGTCTTCTGTAAATTCTCTGAAACTTTGAGTTCTCTTTCACTGTCCTGAAAATAAAGACCCTAAGCAACTATCTCTATAAGGTATTAAAAGTTCAATAAAAAAGTTTTCTAACTTTGAAGATACCTAGTTAGCATTAAGTAGGTATTAAAAAGACAGCTATTCTATTTGAACTTCCCTCACAGAATGTACTTTACAATCTGACTTTCCAACTAATTGCAATTTTTTTATGAATCCCCAGAGAGACTGACAGACCTGTCCTAATCTGCTAATTAGGAGGCCAGCAATGTGCCACTAGGTGTTTTTAGAGTACCTTCCCTAAAGTATTTAGTACCAAGTGTGTTTCTTTGAATGATCTGTAAATAAATTTTAATGAACAAGACATTATTCATAATGCTCCTATGGAGACCTGATGAGCACTAAGATAGTTTAAAAAAAAAAGCACATTTTCATTGATATCCATTGATGATGTAGAGAAAGGTACAAGAATCTTAGCACTGAGGCCTTGGAAATCAAAGTTATAAGAATAATTCTATGACTTTGGCCTTTTTATTTTTTTTCACTTCTAGTCAGTGTTTTTGTCCTAAAATGGGGAGATTGAGCTAACTATAATTTAGCAAACTGGGAGTCCTGAGGTCAGACATGCCTCACATGTGCATTTTTAACTTGTAGTCTTCTACATTTGAGTAAAGATTTAAAATAGGTAGATTTAACTCAATAATCTGAATGTCAGGATTTTTTTGAAATATTGGAAAATACGGTGTTCTCTGCTTCATTTCTGCTCATGACAATAATCAGCCAAAACTGATTAGCACCACGAAGGAGATTTAATGGTGCTCTGCTCAGGTACTTTCTCCAGAGCCAACATAACCCTCCTATGCCACCACACCCATTCAGTCTACACCCACATTCTCCTGGGAATATCAACTGCTGACAGCTCATAATTGTGTTCATCACTGAGAATTACCCTTGACCAGATGCAAGAAATTATTTAACTCAAGACTGAGTTAGACCAACAGAGGCCCGGCTCCTTTTCTTCAATCGACAACTCTGAAGGCTTATTCCAGCTCTGGAGCTCCACTTGGGTTCAGATAGGGTCTTTACTAAAACTTGCCTGCTTTACTTTCTAGAAATGCATCGAAGAGCACATCCTAGTAAGCCCACATGTCATTCTCTTCCTCAAAGTCTATTTCCAGGGACACAATGTAAGGCACATATCTCCAATTTGCCCAAATTGCTACCACTCCCTAATTTTTTCCTTGGGAGTATAAGCTAAAGTTCCACTCCAGTGTTCATCAACACTGTCCCACTGTTTACCTCATAGTAAAGAACAATTTATTTGTACTCAAATTTCTGTCATATTTGGGAAAACTAAAGACAAGAGGGCCAAAGGACTCAATATTCATTCTTTATTCATGCCTCCTTAGAAATTAGAATTTATGAACTCAGGACCGGATGTTTTTCTGAGATCCTTTCCACTGCCAATACTCTGCGGTATAAGATCCCATGTCATTTTTCTATTGCAAGGAAGAGCAATTTTACTACAAAAAAGTGACTGTAACTGTGAAATTTCAAGGCTCAGAAAGAGGCCACCACTCATTCTAGCAAAGAGCAGAGTCAAAGCTTAGCAGTAGCACCATAAAGAATAAACACAGGGAATAGTCCACATGACAGTTGTTTCAGGACTAATTATGCAATGCAGCTGGAACACGTTTTTGCCCTTTCTTCTAGATTATATAATGACCAGTGAAAAAGAACAAATGACCTAGCAATACATTCCTAGGATAGAGACCCTTGCTATTTCCAGTGAGTAGGTCTGTAGCCCATTAACACTTACCAACATCCTGACAAATAACTTTCAAATATGAATGCTCATTTCGACAACAGCCCTGTCAAGAAGATATTTTTAGCCTCATTTACAGATGAAAAAATCAGAAGTTGGGAGAAATCAAATCTTTTACGCAGTTGGTAAATACAGAGCAGGGGCTGTGTATGCAGATTCCAAACTTGGACTGTTTGACTTCTTTTCAATCAAGGAAAATATAATCCATGAGATGTTAGTGTTTATCAGAATCTCTCTAGAGTTGGCAGAATTTTTCACACTCAGTGGCAATAACTAGATGACCAAGCTGACATAATGGCAAATCTTGTACTTTATGCTTTCATTTCTCTTCTACATATCCAGTCTAGTACACAGAGGAGTTTGGTTGGCCATATAAGATTTGCTTTGTAAACTCTACGGTACTGTTCCAATCTAAGGTATTATCATTACCACTATTTCTAACAGTTGAAAATAGATAAATAAAAGTCAGCTCCAAGAATAATTTATTCTAGGAGTGAACTCATTGCCTGGAAGCAGAACTATCTTCCCTATATCTTCAGCAAGATTTACAGGAAAAAAAAATTGGACCAAAAAAGCAAGTAAGAAGAAACACTCAGGACAATAAAACATATATAATTATTTTGGGTATTTCCAATTGAATATATATGTATATATTATATATACATATATATTATGCAATACAAATGTATTTGGATGCACAAACCATATTACTCAGTGTTACCCTCAAAAATGTTTATCACAATTTTATTCAGAGCAGTGAAAAATATAAAATGATCCAAATGTTCGACATAAGAGAATCAGTTTGGTAGATTACGTCACACTCACAAAATGGATTGTCATGTAGTCCTTAAAATTATAATTATGAATAAAACTTCATGACACAAGCAAAGAGAAAATGGTAGGAGAAAAAAAAGCAGGATGCAATTTGTGCAAACTATGTGATTTCAACTTGTTCAAAGAACAATTCATACAAAGCTGGGAAAAAAATGTACTTATATAATGTACTCTTATAATCTCGGTATCCTTACCTTTAAAGTATTATAATAACCTATTTCATAGGGCTGCTGAGAGAACCAAATGAGCCAGGGAAGCAATACAGCACAGTGGATGTATCTTCAGAGTCCTAACCAGAAACAGATGGCACTCTCAAATTGGGTAATTAGAGATAATTTGATAAAAGAACTATTTACCAAAACGTGGCAAGGGTATAAGACAACACCAAGGAAAGTGGAGTAATGTTGGACTTGTAAAAATCAGGGTACAAGAATCTCTTCTGACTATGAGGGGGCAGATTCCAAATCCCAGAAGCAGAGGTATCCATAAGAAAAGGATTGGTCCACAGAAGCTTTGACCTTCTGTTGGGGATGGCAGCCAGCCAACTGTAAACCAACAGGAAGTAAGACAGGATATTAAGTGCCCCAACAGGCCTTTCTTCCTTCCCTCCATAAAGCCATATAGCTCTGCCTTAGGATACAAAATAGGATGGAGAAGAGGGGGGAGGGAATGCGGGAGGAAGAATGGAAGTTATTTCACAGAGCTTGCTTTCTCTCTTTTTTTTTCTTTCTTTCTTTCTTTCTTTCCCCTTTTGCATCCATTTTTGTCTTTCAACCAGTGAAAATATGTGTCCCCAACACAGAGATCATACAAAGTCCCATAAACTACTTCATCCACGTGAGATCTGTTGTTTGAGATCCACGGAAAAGGATAAATCACTCTGAAAGCTCATAGATGCTTATGCTGTAAGAAACCCTACGGACAGAAAGGTAATTTTATATCTGAAATATGGTGTCTACCCCTGGAAGGGTTCCTGTATAGTCGATGCACCACCAGTTGTTCTTCAAATCAAGATGGGGGGGTGGTGATGAGGGGATGTGAGGAAGGACAGGAGTGAGCCGCTCTGACAGGGTTGGTGTGGGATGGCTCATTCCTTGACCTGAGGCCTCAAGTCCTGTCAGACAACCCTACCTACTCAGCTCTCTCAGTTTCCAGGTTCCAACAACCATTCTCTCTTCTTATCTCTTCAGCCCTATATCTTAAGGGTGATGACATGCACTCTATCTTATGGGTTTCCAAACACCCTGCTCAGATGATAGTAAATAGATGTTTTATTAAACTCTCCTCAAATTACCCAGTTGGAGCTTAACATCTATTTTCCAGTTACTGACTGATAGAATAATTGGAACTGAGCCAAGACCTCAGGAAAGATATTGTCAAAATATACCCCTGAGACTGAGTTACTTATACAATTGAGGAGTAGAGGGATAATCCTTTCGGCAGAAGGAAATGAGCAATGGGTAACCCATGGCAGGTGGTAGTTTTACAATTCAAATAATTTAAATTACTACTGTGGTGGCTTACTATCTTAGCTGGTTCAGCTGCCACTACAAAATACAACAGGCTGGGGGCACGTGGGTGGCTCAGTGGGTAAAGCCTCTGCCTTCAGCTCAGGTCATGATCTCAGGGTCCTGGGATCAAGCCCCACATCGGGCTTTCTGTTCAGCAGGGAGCCTGCTTCCCCCTCTCTCTCTGCCTGCCTCTCTGCCTACTTGTGATCTCTCTCTCTGTCAAATAAATAAATAAAATCTTAAAAAAAAAAAAAAAAATACAACAGGCTGGATGTTAAACTTCTCACAGTTCTGGAAACCGGAAGTTCATGATCAAAGTATCCACATGGTCGGTTTCTAGTGACAGCTCTCTTCCTGCCTTGTAGACAGCCATTTCTCGCTATGTGCTCACACAGCTTTTCCTTGGTGTGTATATGTGGAAAGACAATGAGTTCTGGTCACTTTTCTTTTTCCTATATGGGCATCAGCTCTACTGGATTAAGGTTTATGATCTCATTTAACCTTTATCACTTCCTTATAGGCCTTATCTCCAAGTATAGTCACATTAGATGTTAGAGCTCCAACATATGAATTTGGGGAGGATACAAGCTATGACATAACAGAAAAATATATACATTGCTCTCTGCCCCCAAAACTGTTTATCATGTCCTAAATGATCAGTACACTGGGAGCATCTTTTATTCTAATATTTATCTTTGACCCCATCCCTGACATAGGGCTCCTAAAACCATCAGAAATTCATAAGTGATAAAAGCATTAGGAGCACCTTTTGTTCTATTGAGGTGACTCCAGGTGGGCTCCTGGATGGAAGCTGGTCACCAGAAAGACCAAACCATGATTAAAACCATGGAATTTTTGCCCCTTCCCTGTCCTCCAGAAAAGGGAAAAGGGCCAGAAATGGAGTTCATAACTGATCATACCTAGGTGAGGAAGCCAACATAAAAGTATGAGGCCTGGAGCGCTGTCAGGTTGGCAAACAAGCACATCCATACCAGAAGGGTGACACACTTCAATTCCACTAGGACAGGAGTTCCTGAGCTCACAACCCTCCCAGACTTCACCCTATGTATCTCTTCATCTGGTTGGTCGTCTGTGTCATTTATCATATCTGTTAATAAACTGGTAAACATAAGTAAGTGTTTCCCAGAGTTCTTGGAGTTACTTTAGCAAAGTAATCAAACCCAAGGAAGGTGATTGTTGGAACCTCTGACCTATAGCCACTTGGTCAGAAGCACAAGTGATCATCTGGCTTGTAACTGGCATCTTAAGTGGGTTGTAGGGTGAAGGGTGGGGGGGTAATATTGCAGAACTGAGCCCTTAATTGGTGGGATCTGACATTATGTCTGTGTAGACAGTGTCAGAATTGACTCAAATTATAGGACAGAATCTGTTTTCTAACAAGAGCCCCATGTGACTTGTATGCACCTTAGAATTCAAGAAGCACTTCAGGTAAAGAAAGTAATCCAAAGGCTCAATCTGAGAAAATTTCTCTGCTGACCATAACCTTATTGAGAGATAATTTTCTATCATTCTCTTGCATTTCTGCATGTCTTGCAAGCAGAGACACAGGCTGCCTTTGTTCTGAAATATTTTTCCAAGGATATTTGTATAGTGAACAGCTTTGAAAGATAGAGATAGTGTTCCTTCTGGAGGAGAAATCAGAAATACTTACTATTCAGGATAATAAAATTATCGTCTCCTGCTGAAGCAAAAGGCAGGCAGGTTTGCTGCCAAAAATAATTTGTGTTCCCTAAGCTCAGAGTTTCTCTCCCATATCTCAAACCACTGCGTGAGCAGGTATCGTTTATGCCTCTTCCCATCACCAAGGAACTAGGACAAGAAAATGCTAATATTCTGATTAATGCAGTTATTGTCGGTCATAAAGCCTTTTGTGTCTGCTGTAGGAAGCTTACATCTGCCAGCATCCATGAGCAGGCTAACTTGTTCACTTGCAATGAGGGTAAAATATCAGACCCTTCCCAGTTCTGGACAGTTTTATCAACAAAGTAGAGATGCTGACAGAGGCATGGTTTTCTACAAAAGGAAAAATGAGGGCCCTTCAAGTCAATAAATGAGATTTGAACAAGTCCATGGGAATTGGTAGTAAATATGGTGACGGAATCACACAACTAGACAATAAATGGTCTTCCAACTTATTGCTTGTTAATGAGGAAGAATTGGGAAGATTATTGTAAGTCAAGTACAGTTGAGTTTTGAACAATGGAGGGGTATGTCAAAAATCCACGTGTAACTTTGGACTCGCCCCAAAATTTAATAACTAATATCCTACCATTGACTGGAAGCCTTACCTTTAGTCAATTAACACATATTTTATATATGTATTATATACCGTGTTCTTACAATAAAATAAGCTAGAGAAAAGAAAATGTTATTAAGAATATTATGAGGAGGGGCGCCTGGGTGGCTCAATGGATTAAAGCCTCTGCCGTCGGCTCAGGTCATGATCTCAGGGTCCTGGGATCAAGCCCCGCATCGGGCTCTCTGCTCAGCAGGGAGCCTGCTTCCCCCTCTCTCTGTGCCTGCCTCTCTGCCTACTTGTGATCTCTCTCTCTGTTAAATAAATAAAGAAAATATTTTTTTAAAAAAAAGAATATTATGAGGATATATATATTTAAAGTATTGTACTATATTTATCCAAAAAAAAAATCATCATATAAGTGAAACCCTGCCATTCAAAACCCTGTGGTTCAAGGGTCAGCTACAAGTAAATGGGTTCAGACAGCCAATCTAATTTGTGTAACTCTCCTCCAGGTGGCAGTATTTCTTCACCAATTTGTTGACCCATCTTGGAACTCCCCTACTGTCACAACTAGTACTATGATTTGTCCTGGGTGACAACCTGAAGAAAACAGCTACAGGGTAACCCACTTAAACCAACAGTACAAGGAGGGAAATCTATGACCATTGTTGGCTGAAACCAGGTGAATCATTAGAACTTCGGTGGTTCACTTGGGAGATGTGGGGGTGGAAATGTAATGCTTGTCAAGAAAGAAGGCAACTGCTAGGTGATATTAGGATTCAACCCTTCCTAGGGTCTTTTATGCTAGACTTCAGTCCACTTAAAGACAATAAAAGTTCTGCAAGACGTTTGCAGTAGGTATTGACAGTTGCAAGGAAGCTTTGGCCCTCAGATTTCCCTAGAACCCCATGGTACACCACAGATGAGGCACTAGATAGTATTCAAGCTCTTACTGTTCCAGGTTGAGTTTAACTGCAGATGAAGATGACCCACAAGAATGAGAACCTGACTCAAAGAAATCTAGATAAATGTTTGCTGTCAGTCTCGCCATCCTAAAAAAATTTCCTAGTTTTTATGTTAAAATGATAGAGTAAGAGATGTTCTCATGACAATAGGAAAGAAAATGCTTCAGATTTTAAAGCAGACTGCTTCTAAAAAATAACCATTGTGCAAATCGAGCCCCACACAGGCAACTAACAAAGCCCCAGAGCCCCAGCCAAAAAGCAATATGACTTTGGATGCGGAGTCAAAGTGTCCCCAGAGTAATCATGAACCTGCTGCCCCGTAAGGAGCTGTGAGCCTACAGAAAATACTGGTAGTTTGGTTGAACTACAAGCAGAAGCAACACTATTGGAAATTAAAGGTAAATATGCCTTGCCTCCTGGAAAGAGTTCCTCTCTCCCTTTGTCCCACTCTCTCCCAAGTTCAGTTAATTTAAAAACAAAGATGATTAAGCCCTTAGGCTGATGTCTCCCATCCCAAGAGGAACCAAAGGCTGTAAGCACCATTTGAATATGCTTAGGAACTTTAGTGAAGGGAGGAATTGAAACTTAACTTTCCACCACAATATAGTTTGGAGAAACCCTGATTTTCTAAATATTAAACTAATATTTAAGCTTGTGCTTTAGATTCAATCAGATCCTTAGCTTTTAGACCGTGTATGATATTAAACTGTTCTGTATCTCACTTTTCCTCATTTTAAATTAAAGACCTTTACGGTACCTCTTTAATAGGATTATCTGTTCTCAGTCATTATTAGCCATCACTGTCATGTATATATAATGTATTATGGATACAGCATCATAATAATGTTGCCATTGATGTTATGACAGTCAAAGTGTCCTAGCACTGCTACAGTAAAAATATGGTTTGTACTACGAATTATAAAATTAATATGAATATAAACTTCAAAGATTGAGTGCATTTTTTTGTACTGAAACTTACATATCAATATAAATTTAGAATACCTGGGAGTTAAAATTTATGACATAGATCAATGTATATTGACATGAAAAGATAAATACAAAATATTGCTTAGGAGCAGAAAAGCAAGCTGCAAAAATGTGCAATGATAATTGATCACATTTATACACATATAGAGAAGTATAGAGAGAAAGAGTGAGAAATTGTACATGTCTGCCTATGATAGAAAGTAGACTTAAAAAGATATACTGTAGAGATGGGTGCCTGGGTGGCTCAATGGGTTAAGCCTCTGCCTTTGGCTCTCAGGTCATGATCCCAGGACCAAGTTCCGCATCAGGCTCTCTGCTCAGCGGGGAGCCTGCTTCCCCCTCTCCCTGCCTGCCTCTCTGCCTACTTGTGATCTCTCTCTATATATCAAATAAATAAATAAAATCTTTAAAATACACACACACACACACACACACACACACACACTGTAGATTTTAACTATGGCTATCTCTGGAGATGAAATTAAGAAATATTTGTACTGTCTTTTGTTATTCTTAAACTTTGTTAAAGTTTAAGTACTTTAAAAACAAGCATGGTTTATACACATGCATCCATTAACACTTTATTCACCATAGAAAAATATTTAACATACATCTCTGAAAATCAAACAGTGAGATATGTGCATAATATATGATCCTTCCATACTTTCTATTTTTTTCACATATCTGTTATATTGAACTCCCCAAATCCTTCTGAATACACAGAAAAAGCAAAATCCCAACCTAACAGATAAAGAAATGACTTAGAAATACCATTCCACTATCATTATTTTGTATAATCCTTGAAAAACACCAAAGCTCCTTAGTAAAATGCAAAAAGTTAGGACAAGGATTCCTGTTCCTAAATATTGGTCTACTCTTTTTTCCATTATTTCACAAGGATCAGCTTACTAGAAGTTTACAGCGAGGGTGCAGGGAGAAGAACTGGAGGAAACTGACATATATACGTGCCACAAGTTACGCTTCTGTCAAATAGAGAGAAGATATAGGGAAGGAGGAGTTAAAGTGGCTGTGTTCCATTCATTCCCTTTACTGGTGGGATACTCTGTGGGAAACAGAAGAAGGCAGGACATCTAATCTAATGTCCCCACAAATAATTTTCCAAACTGCTAGGTAAAGAGAATAATGATATTTACTAAGTGGAGAATGTTTATCCATAGAATATTCTTTATAGGACTCCTATGGCTTCAGAGTGTGGTGGTTAATAAACCCAGAATCTATAGATACCTAAAGCTTGGCTCCATGGACAGTGCTACACAAGCTACAGTATAATTTGGGGAGAACTAAAATCCTTCTGCTATGTGAGGGACCATGTCTTGAGAGACCATGTCTACTTTCAGCCGGAGAGCATATGCAGGAAGGAAGAACATAGGAAGTTGTCCTCCATGTCCCAGACTTCTCCCTATTTTGTCTCCCAGTTGCCTTTAAGATTAATAACAGGCAATATTTTGATTCACGTGAGTCAGATTTGAAAATAAAATTCTTTCTGCTAGTTCAAAAAGAGGGTTAAAGGGGCACCTGGGTGGCTCAGCTGGTTAAGCGTCTACCTTCGGCTCAGGTCATGATCCCAGTGTCCTGGGATCTAGCCCCGCATCGGGCTCTCTATTCAATGGGGAGCCTGCTTCTCCCTCACCCTCTCCCCCCTGCTCCTGCTCTCTCTCTCTGCTGATAATCTCTCAAATAAAGTAAATAAAATCTTTTTTAAAAAGAGGTTTAAGTAAGAAAAAATACCTACTTAACAATGCATTTCTCCAATAACAGGTGTGATTTAAAAATGCAAGGGAAAATGAATATTCATGTAGAACTTACCATGATCCAGGAGCTTTCTCTATCTTACTTCTCTAATATTACCTGCCATGGGAAGTAGGTAGAATTATTCCCATTCATATAAAATTAATAAGACATAAAGATTTTTATTAATGTGTGCTCTTACTCAGCTACTATTCCAGGGATGTGTCATGCTAACTAACCTAGATCCAATTCTCCACTAGTTACTGTTGCCTCTTACAAACTTTTCCATGTGTTGAATTCAAGAACCCGTTCTCTAGTTCAGAATCCTATGTGAAATCCCAAATGTATTAGAAAGTCAGACTTTCTAGGCTTTACAGCCCTGTCTTTATCCCCTGCTAAGCTTCCATGTCCAACAACTAACTTCATTGCCTTTGTTTAAATGGGCACTTCTAGTTTCCAAGACTCAGGAAGGTGAAATGATTCTTCATCTAATAAAAGTTCACTTGATGACACTCAGCACCTACTCTTAAAAAAAGTCACTTTTTTTTAAAAAAAAGTCACTTTTAATTACACTTTGACATTTATTTTACTTTACCCATAAATAAACAAACAAACAAACCTCATGACTTTTAATGAAATAGACACAGATTTTGCCCTGGTAGTAGGTCAAAACTGAAAGAGGTCATCTATAAAGCTTCTGAAAAAGTTTGAATGAAAGAACATCATGTTTCTTCATCTAAAAATAAAGTGATTCTTCTATGCTCCATAGGTAGAAATTTTTCTTCTTTTTTGACATATGATCCAG
This sequence comes from Procyon lotor, assembly GCA_028646535.1. Lineage (NCBI taxonomy): Eukaryota > Metazoa > Chordata > Mammalia > Carnivora > Procyonidae > Procyon > Procyon lotor. The sequence continues at coordinate 100,807,434 of CM053603.1, forward strand.
GGGGATTTATAACGCTTCTGTAGAAAAATGAATTCTAGAGAGGATAAGATGATGAATAATTACAAGCAAGAGCTCTCTTCTTTTGATGTTATTCCCAGTTACCTCTTATTCTGAATAAATAAGTATTTCTGGGAACAGCAGGGCAGTTGAGGAGTAGGCATAGGTAGGAGTATCCTATGTTATACAACTCCAAAATTCATCTGCAAGTGGCATTATGCCATGAAGGAGAAATCCACAGGTGCACAGATGGCATCAATCCATATGCAAGGTCATCTGGGCCACGTTTTTAAATAATTCCTAAAATGCATAACTTAAAATATATAACTCATTTAACTCATCGTATTCGGATAACTGAAAAAGATGTAGGCTATAAAATACATAACTCATAGGAAAAAAAGATAGTTCTCTTGTGGTTCCATATTATCACTATTTTCCAGCATTCACAAAACCTATTTGTGTTTACATTTTAAAAAAGAAAACTACAAGTCAACATATTACAAATGGCAGAAAATCTAAAGCAGATGTGATCAAACTATGTAACTTCTGCATAATCTGGCCTAGGTCCTTTTAGAAGAAATGCTGCTAATACAGCAAAATTCTCTTTTTGCTGCCATTTTTGGTTTTGCATAAATTAATAGTGATATGCTAGTTTTTGCATCCTAAACAAGCTCATGTGATTATTGGTATGATTCTTCTGGTGTGAAAAGTGATAAGAGAAGAAGTTCTCAGTTCCACAGGCTTCTGGTCTAATGATGGGATGCATTCACATGTTGACAATTCTTTTACAAACATCCAAGTAATTGACTCAATTCATTATCATAGTGTGTATGACTTGCTTTTATGAACTGAGGAAGAATGTCTGAGGTTCAGAAGTTGAGAAGAGCTCTGACTTATGACAGATACACAAGTCTCTGCTTAAAGTAATTCAGCTTTTATGGCTTTTTTTTTTTTTTCTTGTATAGACCATTAAAATGTGATATTTTGCCCCAAAATAATTTTCTTGCAATCAATTCTGAGTGCTTATATGTCAAGTTACAAAATGAGAGGAGAATGATACATTGCCTATATTTGCCAAATAGAAGTGAAGTGAGGAAATGTGTACAATATACACCTACATCTATCCATATTATACATGTATGATTCAAAAGGAAAATAAGCCAAAACCTTCATATTTCTAATAGACTAGTCAAAGTAGACTTTGAGTACTTTGCCTCTCTCACCCAAAATCACCTCATTTGCTCTAAGTACTTTTTGATGAAATTCAGATAGTCTAATACCAATTTATCTTTTCTCTATAGTCTATATCTTCTCCAGTTATCCCAATCCAATGAAAGACATAACCATTTGCTCAGCCACCAGATTCTAGAATCTCTACTCTTTCTCTGACTGCTTTCTCTTCCTCACACATAACATCCAATCACCGTCATAGTCCAGCATGGCTCTTTTATATTTCTCCTTTCAATCCCCACTGCATCAATGGTCCTTTAACTCTCATCATTTCTCAACTGAACAAAAGCAGCTTCTGAACAGGTCTCTCTGTATCTCTTTAGCCCTTTTCATCCTTGATTGCCAAGAAGGCTTTTTCAAAAACCATAATCTGCTACCCCCTGTTTAAAATAATTTAGAGGTATTGGGCCATCATTTGCCTAAATTGCAGGTGTCTTATATGGTGTACATTATCTTTTGGACTCAGCCTACCCCCATAGGTTCCATCGCTAAGGGGCTTGGGGCTATCAATCTTAATTGTCTTATCTTTCTAACACATGAACATTATATAAAAAAAAAAAAAACAACTGACTCAGTATAAGTGAACGTTATTATCCCTCTATCGCAGGTCATATGGAACAGATTTTGGTATTCTCAGATTTTCATGCAGGAGGTATCAGGGATGGAGAAACAACATCTGTGAAGGATGAGCTAGCTGAACAGAAGGGGAGCTGCTGCCATTGACGTTTGGCCAACCCTACAGTGAGTTTGGGGGCTGGTATTACCTTCAAAGTTTTCAGTAATGGGGGCAAGGGGCCAAGTTTTGATGACCCCTGCCCCCTAAGTACCAATAATGAATACTGACTGCCCTGGGAGAGAGGCAAGACCTGAGTGAACCAGCTTCCCTCCAGTGAGGACGATTCCTGGAAAAGAATTTAGCTCTGAGTCATCACTTGTCAATACTAAAAGCAGCTGGAAGAATGAATACGTAGGTCCCAAAGGAACCCCTGGGTAGAACATCCCAGTGTCCACTATCACTTACCAGAACTGCTTTATTTCAGCAGTTACTGTGATTTAAAATTGTCCCTAGCATGATAATAATGAGAGCCAAATTCTCAAATTAAAATGAGGATAAATTCTAATGATGATCATCCTGAAGCCCTAAACAGCTTGACCATGATTTCTAACACAAATATTAAGAAAGTAAAAGTGAGGGGTGGCTGGGTGGCTCAGTTGGGTAAGTGACCAATTCTTGATGTCATGTCATGTCATCATCTCAGGGTTGTGAGATGGAGCCCCTGCATCGGCTCTACACTCACCATGGGAGTCTGCTTGAGGTTTTCTCTCTCCCTTTCCCCATCTCTCACATGCTCTTCCTCTCATTCTAAAATAACTAGATAGATGATAGATAGATAGATAGATAGATAGATAGATAGATAGATAGATAGATAGATGATAGATAGATAAGATAAGATAATAGATAGACAGATAGATAGATAAAACCTTTAGAAAAAGTGAAAATCGAAGAAACCATTCCTTCATGGTCCAGCTATATTTACAGAAGCAGGTAAATTGTTAATAGGGTAGAATTTCAGATTTCCTCCTTTCCCAGGATTTCTATAAATAAAGAGGAAGAATTTGGGCTTACAAAGAGCACTAGAGAAACTGACATATCAGTATACATTGGTCAATCGCATTAATATCACATACCTGCCTTATGGCTCACTACAAGAGATTTCCTGACATTGTAATTACAGACATCAATCAAAATGTTAAATTTAATTTTGGACTTCTTTTCTGTGCTGAAATACTGGCTGAAAATATGCAAATAAATATTGACTATTTTGAATAAATTAATTTAATTAAATATTATTGTAATAATTTTAATTAATTCTAATTCAATATTTGTTTATTTATTTACTTATTTTAAAGATTTTATTTACTTATTTGACACAGAGAGAGATCACAAGTAGGCAGAGAGGCAGGCAGAGAGAGGGGGGAAGCAGGCTCCCTGCTGAGCAGAGAGCCCGATGTGGGGTTCGATCCCAGGACCCTGAGATCATGACCTGAGCCGAAGGCAGAGGCTTTAACTCACTGAGCCACCCAGGCGCCCCTCTAATTCAATATTTAGTATTATAATAACTATTATCATGTCCTATTCAATAAAATGCAATTAGGATTTAGATAGATATTTACCACTCACACATCTTAAGCCAAGCATATGTACAAAGAATGCAGAAAACTGTCTCTAAATGATCTTGTGAAAAACATAATGAATGAGGGAAGTTCCCCTCCCAACAAACACACACACATTCCTCTGCAAAGAGGAAATAAAGAGCCAGTTGCCCTGTACTGTAAGTGCTATAGGAGAAACAGACACTCAAAGCTTAGAGTCTGCATGTAAAGATACCCGCTAATGAAAATGAGCACAATAGAACTGTAGCAAGGGAATTTCGGAAAGCAAAACGAGTACATAGATGTTTTGAGATGCTGAGATCAGAGCTGACATGGTGTTCTCAGATTTTTAAATAATGACAAGAAAATACTTCTTGTATTTTTCAACCTCTAAGAACAACGCAAAAAACTTCCATTTTCTTAGCAATGTATAGGTTCTCTCTCTTGGTCTCATGTTTGTTCGGACAAAGATCACCACTGACTAACTCACAAATCCAATAAACTTTTCTCCATCCTCATCTTATTTTACCTTTCTACTGAATTCAGCACTCTGAGTGTATATGTAAACACACATACCTACCTACCTACCTACATATATCCATTTTTAGTTTAGGGGGTTTTGTTTTTTAGTTGAAGCATTTTTTTTAATCATACTTGGTAAAAATGACTGAAAGTAACAATTAAAATCAATTCTATTAACATATATATAGATTTTTGGAAGAATCTAAAATAAGACTTATAAATTTAATTGTAAGGCTTCAGCATGTTTTATTTCTGTAATTTAAAAAAATTAAAAGGAACCAAACAAATTTCAAACCCTGGAAAAATGTGATAAACTCATTGTCTCCACTGAGGGCTGAGCTGGTTTATTACTCTATTTAGTTTGAGCTAACCCCCCATCTTTCATGATTGGATCAAACTTTCAAAGAGCCCTATATCACAGTCAGTAATGAAAAAAGAGAAAGCCACTAGATTTGATGTTACATACCCAGAAGTTCTTATTCACTCTATGGATCACTGACCAAAGGCCACAAAATTTCCAAATTGAAACCATGAATGAGAAGAAAAGTTAGCCGCTGACTGAGGCACCTTTGTCCTGATTCACAGAGGCCCATGCCTCTCTGGTTTGATGTGCCTCAGCAATGTTATTTTGGGTTAGTTACTAGGCAACTCTGTCTATGAGTCATGGGAGAGCACTCAGCAGCACCATCATCCATGTCATCTTTCAATAGACTTAACACAATAGCTGAACACTAGTCACCTTTTTTCCACAAAAGCCCATGTCAGAAATCAGGAAGCCGGGTTGTGTAGGATGGCTTTATATTATAAGATTCATAATTGGCTTTCATGTGACTTCAGAAATAAATATCATTTAGACAATTAGAGAACTAAATGGCTTCCTAAAATGGAGTCAACAATAAGCAGTATGAAGTAAAAATAAATAGAAATCCCTAAGGGGGGATGGTCCATACAACACCTTAGGAAGATTATTAGCCCTTTTAAGTCTCCAGGATACAGCTTGGGAAATCAGCTACTATCTTCTTTGCACTGAAATAGTCAACCTGATTCTTCCCTTCCTAATGTTTATAGGACAACATACTCTGTAATCTCAGTACAGACAAAAGCCTTCTGTTCCTTCTAAACAGATCCAATGATTCTTTTTGCTTAAAAATCTGTCCTGTCCTAAAATATAAAAGTGACTAGGGATTGTGGATTTGGGGCCTACGACGGAACAGGTGGGTAATGAAGAAAATGAAAGCAGAGTTTTTCACAAGCTGCCCAGCAGACACTGCCTGATCAATGTGCCATGAGAGACTTTCAACATTTCACTGCGCTCCTCTCTCTAGATCAGTTTTCTGTAGGTACCTACCACCATCAAACCACTCATGCTGAAAATAATGCTTCTCTCCTCTCCTTCCCTTCAGCAGGTCCCAGTTCCTGTGCACATGAGCTGGGCAGGTTGCATGGGGTCCTGGTCACAAAAGGGCCCCACACTTGGTCAAATGCTCTGATGTCACCATTTGAAATTCTTAATCATTTATAAACGATGTGCACTGCATTTTCATTTTTCCCTGGACCCCACAAATTATTTAGCTGGCCCTGCCTTTCATTCCTCTCTTGAAGTTCACTGCCAATCCTATCCATTCTAGCCGTGAAACTAACCTACAGACATATCAGCTCTTTATCCTACTTTCATGGGTCAGGCCTTCTGCATCTGATGGTCTTGATTCAGGAACCTGACGGTAACAAGGATTCTGGGGAAGTGTCTCCTTGAAAGTGAACAGTTAGGAGTAGGAGGTAGCAGAGAAGAACAGGGGAAAGAAAACGACAGGTGGTTGATTCAGCAATAGACGTTGTGAGGTAGGAAAGAAGACGGCAGTGAGATGGAAAGAGGCTTAGAAACCCTGGGTGCTTTCACTCTATTTCTTCTCTTCTTCCCTTAATCTCCTTCTGCATATTAATCTAGAGCTTGGATTTCTAGTTAGAATCCTACTCTCTGGATCTGCCAACAGATTTGACTGTAACTACTTTTTTAATCTGTGGCACTGTGGTTTACAATTAGTACTTACCTCTGGAATCTCTATACATCAAAACACTCCACTGTTCGGTCTATTCCAGTCCCTAAATTAGGTGGTCGATGGCAGATAGAGCCTCATCTCTTAGCACTTTCATATGCATGACTCATGTATGAAGTACATTGTTATCATTATCCAACCAGAACTATGTTGCGCCAACTACTCTCCTGACCTATCACTCCCTAAGTACACACCGTCCAAAGAGTTTATTTCTATATCGCTGTCCATCTTGGAAAGGCTGAACCTTGCATAGAGAACCCCTTTCCCCTTCTACGTTCATGTAGCTAGCTTGCATTATTTCTCCTTCAGAATCAGCCACGTTTGTTGGATGGTAAGAGGCAGGAAGGAAGAGAAAGAGAACGAAACAAGAGTTCTAGACTCCTAAGGAAAAGATTGGCATGCAAATCAGCAACAGAAGGCATTTGAAACAGAAACACTATAGCCATCAAAGACAGATCACCTACTTCTATACCATTCCCCCAAATCTTTTCCCCACCAGAAATTGCCAGCATTTCCCTAAATGAATGAGTGCCAGTCTGAATTGGGCCAACATTTCTCAGGAGAAAAGCCTGAATGCTCTCCTTTCATCCCCGTGAGAGAAAATTAACCAGAAGTCAGCAAGATCGGCCCCCCCCCGCCTTCTGTGTGCCTATTTGCTCCTGCATGTATAACAGAAGATCTCAGTTATTCCCTCAGTTATTCCAGTGGGAAAGCCACTGGAATCAACATATTGGCATTTGTGCTGGTTCGCTGATTCTAAAAGGTCAGGACGGGAGAACCACAATTCTCTCCAATTACCCAAAATAGCTGAACTCAGCAGACGCTGGAAGAGTCCCTCCACAGAGTCTTTTATAAGCATCCGGTTTCCATCCAGTCATCCCCATATGTACAAGAGACTAAAAGACGAAGTCATTCTCAAAAATAAAAAGTAGATCACACAGGAAAGATCTCTCACCTACCTCCTTCTCTCCAGGTGAAGTAGTTCCAACTAGAAAAGCTGTTCTAGAATTGGAAATTCAAATGTATAATTAAACCACCTCAAAATAAGATGTTACAAATTCACTCAACAAAAGGCAACGCATTGGCGTTTTTTAACTCTACTCAAATTAGAATATGAAAGAAAAGCCATTTTGTGTTATTTTTGTGTTTTAGTTCTTAGCTTAATATAATGAGAATGTTCCTAATATCCCTAGGACCAAGGTGGGGAAGAAACCGGGAATCACCCCTCTCTAATACCCATGTAGCCTTTGCTCTGAATTAAAAAATAAATGCTAATAAATTTGGCAAATTAGTATTTAATGCCAGTAATAACATTACTTGATTTCTATTATTTTGCTTTTACCTTTTGTTTTTATTAAATTTTCAAGTCTTTTTCCTATTTTTTTTCTTTTGAGTTTAAATTTCTGAGTCTCATTTCCTATTTATAATTTGCTCCCTTTGTGAAACTTTTTTTCAATTTATACACCAAGATGTTCTGTATAGGACTGGAGTGTACAACCAGAAGCCAATTGTATCTTTCAGGCATGAAATAATATGCTTATCACCACATACACACCTTGATCACATTATCTTTTGTTTTTATGATCACACTACCTTTGACAAAACAAAGTGCATTAAAATGCAATCATTTATGCTATATCATTAGTGACTTAATGTTAAAAATGCATTCCAAAGAAGTAGTTAGGAATACCTTACTCAAGTGCCAATGCTTTTGAAATTCCCTTGACATTGAACATGTACTAGTAATATTTGTAGAGAAAATGTGTGCACTATATGGAACAGCATCACTTACTCAGGATGATTGAAATAAACTCCCCTGTGTCATTCTGTTCTCAGCACCTAATGGTGTGTGCCTTGTACTACCTCCCATCTTATCCACGTAGGGGAGCGTAATATCTGTATTTTCTAAATTCTCTTCAAATGAATAACTTAGTTATAGCTTAAAATTTTTATAGAAACCCCGTACTCATATAATGTGTAACATTAGATTTAAAAACTGAGATGTAAATTTTCTATTTTTATTTTCTACTTTACAGAACGCCACGCAGAAAAATGACTTCTGTATCACTTCTTTACACAAATGTCCTTATTCCTAGTACTTACTCAAGCCCATCCACAGTGCCCAAAACCCCAAAGCCTATTAATTTTGCCTCCGTTTTTCTTAGAATGCTAAACTTAGCTCTAAAGTATAAAGAAATAAGATGATGATGCTAGTGGATATAAAATAATAATAACAACAGTAAAAATAACATAGCAACTAACATTTAAATAGCGTTTGCTATGTGTCAGGCATTTATATAAGCCTTTGACATACATTTAACTCACTTACTCCTATCAAGTTGGTACTACAGATTTTTGTAGAGTCAGCCGTTCAAATTCCGTTCTTTGTGAAACAGTTGAAAGCTCATGACAGCAGAGCCTCCGCTATTTCTTCCATGATCTCACTGCTTAAAGCAATGCCTGCAACAGAGGCTTCAAAGGGCTCTGCAGTTCTAAGAAGGCATCACTATCTGTGGCCTTAATAGTGCTATTTCCTACCGGCTCACAGCTAATTGCACTGGAGCTGCTCTCACACCCTACGTGGTACTCTCCAGGCAAATACTACTTCGAATGCATACGGTTACTTGGATTAGGACTACTGTCTCTGCCCCGTATCCGTGTCTCTGCATTGGCCTTGCTGGCTCCTTGAGAACATTAGCAGGGGTATCTTACATGAGGCTACATGAGCTGCTGGAATTCATATGTTGAATGTATCTAATTATATCTGCACGTATATTATTCTGGACACCATGTTTCATTACTTTTACCAAAAGTTAAGGATAATTAGAGTAATATGGTAAGGTGGGTATAATTCTCTTCCCCTCTTCTGCATTATACAACCTTAGCAGAAATCCAAAGCACTATAGCCTGTGCCCTACTATTTTCTAGGGCGTTAATACAAAAAAAGCTTTTATTGATTTCTCTTTATACTTCTCCCTCCTTTAAACAAATCATAAATATGAGTTCAGGCAAAACAGAGATGACAGTCATATCTGAGGAGCAAACCCTCATTCTTCTTCTGGAAGCTCCTCTTTTAGAATCAAAGATTTCTTTTTTTGGCCAACTTTGTAGACTTGTTCCCACTTCCCTTAGGATAAATTCTTTCTCATAAGACTCCCAGGTCCTTTAGAAAATATCATTCCAATGGACCGATCTCATTAGTTCAAAGTATATGACTAGCCATCTTCATGCAAGTAACTATAACTTAGGTCTCAGGTTATTTCACTGCATCAAGATAATCACTACTGATTATTGGCAAAATGGTTTTCTCAAAAGCAATACAATCTGTACCTAAGAATGAGGGGTTAGTTAATTCAACATTTAACAACCATCCATGGCCTAAACTATGGTGCTCACCAAGCATGCCTTCTGTTGATTGCTTCCTTGCTCTCTTGCATTTAAGCACAGACATTTAATTAATGCTGAACAAGGGCTATGAGTGGAAACCAGCACATAAGAGTAACACGCACCTCCCAGATGCCTTTTCTCTGCCATGACTGGGGAACCACGGTGCATGTATAAGATGGTAGAATTTCCATCAGTCTAGAATCTTGATTTGTACCATTTACTGATTTCTATGATGTGAATATCTTCAACCAATTTCAAACTATTAACCCGGAGTTACTTAATGAGGACTCAGGAAGATATTAACATAACTGGCTCTCAATCAGTTTAACCATATCTAATACAGCTCCAAAAAAAAGAAGGCATACCTATAATTTAGGGAAAGAAGCAGAAAACATTGTCCTGTGAGATAAACTAGTAAATAATATTCACCATAGGTTTGATTGAGCCTAGACATCTACATAGGTAATACCAAGGAAATGAGAATGTATGAAAGTGTACTGCATTGGAGAGTCAATTTATCATGGAGAGATTATTTCACAAATACATTAGAGAAATTGGGAAGTCTCCCACATCCTGTAAAGGTGGTCAGCATGAACTCAAATTCAATCAATATTTTAGTAAATGCACATTATTTGCCCGGAGTAATGCTAGTGGTTTTCACATATGTTATCCTATTTCACCACAAACCCTTTTATCTCTATTGTGCAGTTAAGAAAAACTGAAACTGTTGGACAATCAGCAAGAAATACAAACGAAATTTGAATACAAGCCTTCTGCCTCCAACCTCAACACGCTACATCTGGAATCACAGTGTCTCTATGGTCTCAAACAAAAACAACAACAGCAACAACAACAACAAAATGGTCACTAGAATGTAACTGAGGATACAAAGTTTTATTCTGCTCAAGCATACCATAACACACTTTGACAACTGGATTATCGCACCCAAAGAAGTCAGACACCAAAAAAAGTACAGAAAAGATTTGGAGATTTTCATTTCTCTCCCTAACTTCAGTACAACCAGTAAATATTTAAGAAGTTCCTACATGTTACTTTCTCCCTGTAAACAAGGGAGTTGATTCTGAAAAACCAATATTTGTTATTAATTATAAATGTCTCTAGCATAAAGAATGATTTTTTTTCCAGCTACTGTAGGGTTTTTTTCTCCCAAATTTTCATTTAAATCGTTAGTCAGCATACAGTTCAATATTAGTTTCAGATGTAGAATTTAGTGATTCATCACTTACATACAATACAGTGCCTCCTTAATGCCCATCACCCATTTAGCCCATCCCCCACATCACTCTCCTCCAATAACCCTAAGTTTATAGTTTGCAGCAACATCCCTTTTAAGATTTTATTCATTTATTTGTCAGAGAGAGAGAGAGAGAAAGCGTGCACACAAGCAGGGTGAGCAGCAAGCAGAGGGAGAAGCAAACCCCCCGCTGAGCAGGGAGACAGACACAGGGCTTGATCCCAGGACCTGCAGTCATGACCTGAGCCAAAGCCAGACATTTAACAGACTGAGTCACCCAGGCATCCCAGCAACATCCCTTTTATCAAATGTCCATTTGCTCTTTGTCCATGCTTTGCTCATAGGTTCGTAAAACAGAAGGGAGATTTCCTTAGCAAGCATCAAATATTGGTAATCTTGTAAAATGCATCTCCCATTATAGTCCAATAACTTGACACTCTATAAATCAGTCTCTATAGGATATTTTTACCTGTGTAAATCCTTCAGAAATTGATACCATCTAGAATACTTAGATTCTCTGATGCTGCAAATTTGGGAGCCAATTTCTAGAACCCTAATGACCCACCAAAGGTCTCTCTTCTTCAATACATCTTATTCTAGTTTAACCACATTTAACTATAAAGATGCTAAAAATTCATTTAAATTTATTTTCTATATTTAACTTAAACATAGCTAATCATTAAAAACTGAATTAAAGTTTCTGAAAGAATTGTAGATCTTATTCTCACATGCTATTAAGAGACATTTTTTAAAATGTCTACCAAGAGCATCATTTAACAATTTGCAGAAGTGCCCTGAATTAGTGTCATTTTCAAATGCAAACAGAGTAAATTTTCTTATTCCCAAAACTCTTTGCAACTTCAGCATACAAAATAGCAAAGTAGTCTCACCTATGGGTAAAAAGACAGGATGAGCAGTGGAAAGTTCATTAAGCCATTCTTTTTGAAGGTCTTCAGGGTTATCTTTACGTAAGGCTGCCTAAAGATGGTATGACTTGGCATAAGGTTGAAAACACATTTAACAAATGAGTATAAAAATCCTTCTTCTGACTCTTCAGAATTTATATCAGATGTTGTTTCTCTGGATTCTCTGTCCCAAATTTTTTTTCAGACTTTAAGCATGCCTATCTACAATGCCTTTCAAAAAGTTATTGTACTAGCTAAATATTTAATTTTGGGATAGTCCTTACCGTCTGTCTATACATATCCTTCTGGGACTTCTCAGACCAATAAACAATGAGTCTAGAACAAGACTGACATTCAGCCTCCTGGATTCTTAGCCAAATACATCTTAACATCTCCTTGTCTTGAACAGAAGAGAAACAGCTTTAACAGCTTTTAAATAGCTTAAATAGCTTTTAATAATGCCCAATGCCATGAGGACAGCAATCCTGCTATTGTCAGGTGGCCATAGAAGATTATGCATAAATGAGAATACAATATACTTTCCAAATGGAGGAGTCTTGAGATTATTGGAAATATTGGTGTTTACAATCAGCAGTTCTTTGTATTTAGACTTAGCTTTTCACCATTTGTTCTCTGAGCTTATGTAATTCATTCACTGAAGACTCAGTTTCCTGACATGGAAAATAAGAAGGCTGAACTGAAATTTCTTTCATATTTGAAATGCTAGCAGTTAAAGAATGATAAAGCAGGAACAGACAATATGTCTACAAGTAAA
>CM053603.1:100820212-100865904 GCA_028646535.1 Procyon lotor
AAATATATTTCTTATTACAAATCACAATATCATAAAAAGATTCTATTATTCTTGTAAACAGCTTAAGAAAAAAAGAGATCAGAAATGTTAGTGAAAACATGGAGAAATTCCAATACTTGTACACTGTTGGTAGGTATGTAAAATGATGCAGCTGCTATAAAAATAGAATTACCATATGATCCAGCAACCCCACTTTTGGATATATATCCAAAGGAGCTGAAATCAGGATCTCAAAGAGATATCTGCATGCTCATATTCACTGCAACTTTATTCACAACAGTCAAATCATGGAAACAGCCCAAGTATCCATCAACAGATGAATGAATAAAGAAAATGTAATATATATGTACAATGGAATATTACTTTTAAAAGAGAAGGAAAACCCGCTATATACAACAATATGGATGAATCTGCTAAGGACATTATGCTAAACGAAATAAGTAAGATACAGGAGAACACATACTGCATGATTCCAACTATATGAGGTATCTAAAATAGTCAAATTCATAAAAACAGAGAGTAGAATGGTGGTTACCAGGGTCTGAGAGAAGAGGGAAGCAGGGAGTTTGTTGCTGTTCAAAGGATATAAAGTTTCAAATAAACAAGATGAATAAATTCTAGAGATCTGTGGTTCAACACTGTGCCTACAGTTAACATTACTATATTGTATGCTTAAAAATTTATCAAGAAGGTAAATTTCATCTTGTGTTCTTACAACAGTTTCCAAAAAAAAGACATACAGAAACCAAAAAGTTTAGAAGGAAAAAACTGACTTAGCATAAGTCACACAGCTAATTAAATGACAATACTGAAGCACAAACTCAGGTCTCCTGTTGTCAAATTTTGTTGTCGTTTGCAATAAAAAACAAAACTAGCAAACAAACAACAACAAAAAAACTAAGCACCATTTATGTGAGTTGTTTTATTGTTTTTGTTGTTTTGTTTTTTTTCCCAAGTTCACAACAAAATAATTTGTAATAACTTCGTCTTAATCGATTCTCTCAGAACCAGATTTGGGGACGTGATTCAAGTCGTAGTTTCTTAGGGAGAAGATTACAGAAAACAGCAGTATCGAGTAGCAATACTGAGAAAGGGAAAAGCAGCGAGAAAATAAAAGTTGTGTTATTAAGCAAGTTACCACTGCAGAAAACTGGAGTGGATTCTTTGGGGGGTCCAGGAAAGAGTAAGAAATATACACCTGAGAGTTACTCCACCAACTAGTAAAGAAGCTTGAATATTTATCTACTAAAGGCTCCTGATGAGGAGAGATTAGATTGAGAATGTTTGTTACTTGGCATTTCCTGCCAGCCTTGCAAACAGGACAAGCTCCGTGGTTGCAAATCAAAATTGGGCCTGATATACACATCTTTTGGTGCAAAGGACATATGGGCAGGAATCTGCTACAAACTCCCAACTAAAATGTATCATTCCTTGTGAGTGGAATCCAGATCTTGCTCTTTATTTCTACCACTTAGCATGGGGCAAAGATTAAATAAATATGTTATATAATTCATTGGATTAGAAAACCCAAGCATTCTGAGTTTATCACTGATTCGGCAGACAGTCTTATTTTACAAAAAATAGTTTTGTTTTTATTCTGTCACCAAACGCAAAGATTTTCCTTATGACATCGATTCCCAAATGCTGTTTTACAACCAGTGCTGGTCTAGAAGTAAGTTTTTACCAATCTGTGGTAAAATAAGAAAAAAATTAATAATTTCATAATTTTGTGAAATGTATAAAAGTGGATTAAAGAATATAATCAGAAATTAACTCTGTTCAGTATTTTTGGCATTAAGATATCCTTTTTCTTATGAAATTACACTGAGAGTAAATGATAGTCTTTCAATGTCTATATGTTCTTTTTTATTCTCCCTTTAGGACCCTGGGCAAATTTTTTTGAAGTATGATTGTACATTGTGTAAATCAATTTTTAATTAAAATCACATTACTTTATAATATAAAAAAATCTAGAAACCACTGATATATAGGCTATTCCTTAATAAGATTTTGTGAACTCATATTATTACCCTATGAGTTATTTTCCAAACCCAAAATAGCTTTAAAATCACTGATGTGATCTCATAAGGTAAATATGGTTAGTAGCATCTTTAAAATTTGTTTACTCATAAAGAAACAAAAAAGAAACAAAAAAGTTTACTCATAAAGAAACAAAAAAAGTTTAGCTATTTTAAGATTATATATAGGTAAAAATTAATGCTGCATTTATTTTGTGATTATTGTTACTTCTACAGTCTATAAATAAAGTGTTTCATTTTAAACATGATACATATGGATTATTGAGAAGTTGATTTACAAAGTAAAATATACACTCCTTGGAGGAAAATAATCCTAGTCACACAGACTTCTTTAAAACCCTGGTGTAGGGACACCTGGGTGGCTCAGTCAGTTAAGCATCAGACTCTTTATTTCAGCTCTGGTCTTGACATCAGAGCTGTGAGTTCAACCCCATGCTGAGCTCCATGCTGAGCATGGAGCCTACTTAAAAAACAAAAAACAAAAACCCCTGGATGTGTACAAGATTAAAATGGTTGTATTATAAGAAGACAGTCAACAACCATGAATATGTTTCTGAGATCACATCCTCCTTGACTCTAAAGCAGTAACTCTTTATAGCCAAAAATGTAGTTTTGTACACTTTAGTGATCTTATTGTATGTAAAGTTGGATTCCTATCTAGTTCCTTTTTATGAATGGAATGTTGAGTATGATGCAAATAATTTGGTTGAAAGATTTGGGAAAATGATTAACAACAATCCATGATATTTGCGAATTGGGCAGGGTTCTCTCTAAGTAACTGATGGAGTCAGGGCCACCTGGAAACATAGGTAGATCATACTGTGAGACTAGCTAAACACATGGAAGCAAAAACAGGTTAAAATGAGCACATTTACACAAACTTTGAAGGACTAAAAGTCATGGCAGAGCAATTTATAGCTTGGGAATAGGTCTCAAAACTCTCTTCCAACTTTGTGTTTTTAAAGGGACATTCTCAAAACCTCCTTTCAATTCATGGGTATTATTCTTGATTCAGTATTCAGCATATATCCAAGGTTTTCTTGCCTTTCAGCAGCTCTGTTTTGGAACTTACTGGATATACCTTTATTCAATTTCTTCTATGTCTCTGTAAGTTAACTCACCCATGAAGCTATGAGCGGAGACTCTTTATCAGGCAGAGTGTTAAGAGCGTATCATCATGTGGCATCACCTGTTTATATTTCTCAGATATATGGCATTCCTTTTTCCTCACAGCTAGAATTTCCTATGCACCCAGTGGAGTAAGTTGGAGGCTAAGAAAAAGGTCACTAAGCCTTGTCTCTAAGCCACTTCCACATAATAATGTAAGCTTGTAAATCCCGGTATGGCCCTATTTGTGTGTGGGGGTGTAGAGATCACTATTACTATTAATGCCATACTAATTGGCAAAGTCATCTAAAAAGTTTCATTGTCTTCCTAATATATAACTTAGCACCAAAGATTAAGAATTTAGAGCCCATTTAGTTTTGAAATAATGGATTTTTAAACTCACAAAAGGTACTTGAATAAATAGATATTTCTTATGAATATTCTAATAAGAAATTATGCTAATAGCAATTGCTAAAGCTAAAAATGGTTGAGAAGGAGACTAATTACTTATAATATGCCATGAGCAACATGGGACAAAAATAGATGATTCTTCAATCTTTAATGCTCAAATATTTTATTGATATATTCTTGATGAGAAAGGAAATAAAGATTAACCTACAGAGTTTAGAAAAATATTTCAAGAAGTAAAAAATTTTTCAGTCTGTGCATAAATGCTATTGTTTCTATTTAAGGAGTTTTATACAACCTATGAGATGCTTTTATGAAAAATAATGACTTGGTTTTAAGCAACTAACATTAAGAAGAAATAGAGGACTTATTCCACCAGATACCAAGACTTATTATAAAGCTGAAGTAATATGTATGGTATTGTTGCAAAGATAGATAAACCAAACAAACAAACAAAAAGGGTTCGAGAAATAGATTCACACTTGTATGGATTCTTGATGACAAAGACAATTGAAAAAGCAATGGCAAAAAATGACCTTTTCAAAATATGGTATTTGGTCAATTGTATATTCACATGTAAAAAAAAAAAACAAAATTGACCCTTCTTTCAAACATGCTCAAAGATTAATTCCCTATAGACTGTCATTCTAAATGTAATATATAAACATTAAATCTATCAGGAGTTATCATAAAAGAATATTCTCCCCATGAACTTGGAGTAGGTAATAATCTCTTTCCTCATTATCACTAGCTACATTAGACAAGATTACCAACTGGATTACATTGCCAGAACTTCTGTTTGTCTAAACACACCATTAGGAAAGAGAAAATTCAAAACACAGAATGACAGAAAACATTAACGATACATATAAACAACAAAGGGCTTGTATATAATATATATATTAGAAAATATATGTAAGTCAGTAAGGCAAATAATCCAATAAAATGAATAAAAGATTTAAACAAGCATTTCACAAAAGAAGATATTCGAATGGTCAGTCATAAAAAATGTGACTAACATCACTACCCATCAGAGATATGCAAATTAAAATCACAGCTAAATACCATTACGTGTATACCAAAATGGCTGAAATTTAAAACAGCAATAACACCTAAGTGTTGGAATAGTTAAAACCAGAACTGTGATACAATGCTTGTGAATGGAGGAGGAAGAACATGAATTCCTGAAACCACTATATAGAATTTTTTGGTAATATTGTGTAAAATTTAACAAAAACAAATTCTAGGGACCAAAGATTCGAATTCAAATTAAGTATCCCAAATTGTGTGTGTGTGTGTGTGTGTGTGTGTGTGTGTGCGTGCGCACATGTGTAGCCAAAGTTACCAAAAAAAAAAAAAAAATTCACATCATTATTTGTAATAGTCAAAAACCAGAAATAACCCAAATATACTTCAATTGAAAAATAAATTATAGCAATTTCATGCAATGAAATACAACAAAACAGTAAAAACACATGAAGTGCTATATGGAATGACATGGATTCAGTAAACAATAAAGTTAATTTTTTTTTCTTAGCTCAAGACTTTGAAATTTGCCTCCAGCAAAAATACAGCAATAGGAATGGTATTTACCCTTCCACCTGGAGCAAAAAAAACAAAAACAAAAATGATTAAATAAGTGAAACATTTTTCAAAGCTTCAGTAAGGGACAATTATCTCTGAAAGACAGAAAACAAATGAGGTGGGCCCTGCCATTGCCACGGACTTACTGACTAAAATAGGCTTCCAAGAACAGGAGATACAGCAGATGCCCTGAGTTGAAGAGACAAAGCTGAGAGTATGGGGGAAGTAAGATGGCTAGAATTTGTATCCAGAATACCAGAGAGGAGAGAACATAGCAAAAGAGAATCACAGAGATCTGCAGAGTAGCTCCCTCTAGAGTACGTGACAGAATATGGACTGGTGCAAGTTCATAAAGAAACTATCTAAGACCAGGAAAGGAACTACCTCTAAAGATTAGAGTTCACAGTGTCTGGAGGTCACAAAGGTCCAGGGATAGTACTTGATCCAATCCAGTCAGAATGGAAAAATCTCATAATTCATTAAGTATTACAGAATATTCAAAAAGGTCTTGCCTCAGTAGTGGGGAATAATTATCCTTACAGCAAATACTATTTTGATACTATTTAACACATCTGAAAAGTAAAATCCAAAAGGAACAAATCATTTCCAAGTAACTTAACAATCCCAGAACAAATCTCAAGAAAATGTATAAAACTATAATAACAGTAGTAAACCAAGTAAAATGTAAAAAGTCTGGCATTCAATCAAACTAGCCATACAAAGGAGCAGTAGTGCAAGTCATTATGGGAAGAAGAATTAATCAGCTGAAACCAGAACTGTATCAGGTGTCACAGTCAGCAGACAAGGACATTAGAATAGTCATTGTATTCTATATATTCAAACAGGTAAGCACAGACATGGAAAACTAAGAATAGACCCAAACTGAACTTCAATATATATGAAAGCTACAATGTCTGAGATGAAAAATACACTGGCCAGGACAGGATTAAAAAAAGATTGACGGGAGAATAAAGTATTAGTGAACTTGAGGATAGAACAACAGAAACTATCCAAAATGAAACACAGAGAGAAATTAATGATAAAAGAAAGAGGGGAATAAGGTGGGGAGATGGACAAAATGGGTGAAGGAAAGTGGGAAATACAGGCTTCCAGTTAAGGAATGGGTAAGTCACAGGGGATAAAAGGCACAGCGTAAGGAATACAGTCCATAGTACTGTAAAAGCATTGTATTGAGACAGTGGTAGCTATAGTTGTAGTAAGAGTAGAATAATGTATAAATTTGTCAAATCACCATGTTGTACACCTGAAACTAATGTAACATTGTGTGTCAACTATACTCAATGAAAAAAAAGAAAGAAGGAGTGTCTGGGTGGCTTAGTCAGTTAAAAGTGTCTGCCTTCAGGACAGGTCATGATTCCAGGGTCCTGGGATCAAGTCCCTCACTGGGCTCCCTGCTCAGTGGGGAGTCTGCTTCTCCCTCTCCCTCCTGCTCTGCCTACTTGCCCCCTCTCTCTCTCTCTGTCAAATAAATAAATAAAATCTTAAAAAAAAAAAGAAAGGAATGAAGGAAGAAAGGGAGGGAAAGAGAGAGGGAGGAACAAAGGAAAAAATCCTTATAAAAAAACGTATAACTCAGAGTAGCCAAAGGAGGCAGTTACAGAAAAACATACATATAGAAATAACCACCAATATTTCTCCAAATTTGATAAAAATTATAAATCCACAGAGGCAAGAAGCTCAATAGTCTCTTGAACAAGAAATATGCAGAAAACTGCAATAAACTATATCACACTGAAATTGTTCAAAACTATGAATAAAGAGAATATCCTAAAAACAGTCATAAAAATAAGACATGTATATATACAGAGGAACAAAGATAAGGACGACAACATATTTCTTGTCAAAAATAATGCAAGCAAAAAGATAGTGGAGCAACATCTTCAAAATACCTAGAGGAAAAAAATGTTCAACTTAGCATTATATAACAAAAATATTTTCTCAGAAAAGGGCAAAATAAAGACATTCAGACCAACAAAATCTGAGAGAATTAATCATGAGCAGACATATATTACAAGAAACATCAAAGAAAGAACTTCCAGCAGAAGGAAAACGAAATAAGAGGGAAATATGGATCTACACAAAGGAATCATAAAAAATGGAAATTCTAAGCAAAGACATGGGTAAATGTGTGGGTTTCTTTTCCTCATTAAGATATAAAATATAAGTTTTTTCCTACTGTTTAAAACTCTTTAAAAGACCACTGATACCCCAGAGAACCGAAAGAATATATCCACACAAAACTTCCACAAAGGCATTCCTATAATAATTAAAAAGTAGAAGCCCAGATTTCCATCAACTGATGAATAAACAAAATGTAGTAGTTCCATACAATGGACTATTTTACAGCCATAAAAAAGGGATAAAGAACTGATTCATACTACAACATGGATAAATCTCGAAAATATTATGCTAAGCAGAAGAAGATAAATGCAAAAAAGGTCACATATCATATGATCTGGCATATCTAGAATAGGCAAATCCATAGAGACCATCAATAGGGCTTATCAAGGGCCAGGTTTTGGAAGAATAATAAATGATTGCTAATGGATACAGGGTTTCTTTCTGAGGTTCTGAATTAGATAATGTTAATGTTTGCACACTTGGTGACTATTGTAAAAGCCACTAAATTGCACACTTTAGAAGGGTGAATTTTATGGTCCGTAAATTGCAGTGGGTTAATAGTGGTTCCCCAAAACAGTATTCAAGTCCCAACCCCTAGTAGTACCTGTGAATATGACTTTATTTAGAAATAGGGTCTTTGCAGATGTAATTCAGTTAAGGATCTCAAGACAAGATCACCCTGGATCTAGGGTGGGCCATAAATCCAATGACGAGTGTCTTTACATGAAAAAGGAGAGGGGGATCAGAGACCCTGATACACACAGGGGAGAAGTCCATGTGAAGATGCAGGCAGACACTGGAGTTATGCTACCACAAGCCAAGGAATGCCAATGAATGTCAGCAGCCACTAGAAGCTAGAAGAGAAGCATGAAATACATTCTCCCTAAGAACTTTACAGAAAGAAACAATGCTGTTGACAAATTATTCTAAATTTCTGGCTTCCAGAACTATGAGAGAATACACTTCTATTGTTTTAAGCAGCCAGCTTGTAATAAAATGTTATAGCAGTCCTAGAAAACTAAAGCATAAACTATGTATCAAATTAAAATACTATGTTTGGAAAAAAGATGGTTTATATTAAAACAATATAGTACATTTGGATAGCATATATGAAAGTAAATGTATGAAAACAATAGTACAGAGTTCTATAGGACACGCAAAGGAGTGTGCTATTGCAAGGTTCTTTTTATGGGCTTGGATAGAGCTCCCCAAAGTTTCATGTCCTTCCTAGAACCTCAGAATATGACCTTATTTGGAAATAAGTCTTTTACAGATTGAATTAATTAATATAAAATGAGATTATACTGAGGTATGGTAAGTCCTTAATCTAGTCCAGTAAGATGGCTGTCCTTCTAAGAAGGAAAGAAGAGACACAGAGATAGGCACATTGGGAAAATGTCATGTGACAACAGAGGTGGAAACTGGAATGATACAGGATAAGCATGTAACATCAAGGATTGCCAACCACAAGCAGAAGCTAAGCAGAGGCAAGGAAGTTTCTAACCAGAGCACCAGGGGAACATGGCCCTACTAACACCTTGGTTTGGACTTCTGGCCTCCAGAACTGTTACAAAAGAAATTTCCATTGTTCTAAGTCACACGGTTTGTGGTATTCTATTACAACAGCCCTAGGAAACTAAATACAGTTTACACAAGATGTGAAATTCTGTACAACTCAAGGTAGATGTCACAAGTTGAAGATGCATTTTATAAATCCTAAAGAAACCACTGGAAAAAGTACTTGACAAAATCCAATACCTCTTTTTGTTAAAAACCCTCATAAAACTAGGAATACAATGAAACTTCTTCAATCTAATAAAGGGCATCCATGATAAACATACTGCTAACATCACACTTAATGGTAAAAGACTGAAAACATTCCCCCAACGAGCAGAATGGGAACAAGATAGAAATACCTATCACCACTTCTAATCAACATCATACGAGGGGATCCGGTCAGCAAAATAAGGTACAAAATAGAAATAAGAGATCTTATTTATATAATTAAGGGAGAATTAAATGTCTTTACTCACACACATGATGTGTGTGGAAAAATGGATTAAAACTGCCCCAAAAAGCTACTCAAACTAATAAGTGAGTTAGGAGTATTTCTTTAGCATGGTTCATGGAGCTTACCAGTTCCAGATATAGGACTAATATACAAAAATCATCTGTGTTTCTATATAACAATAATAATAATGAACAACTGAAATTGAGGTTAAAAGATAAAATAGTATCATTTAAAATAGCACCAAAAACATGAAATATTTAGGGACAAATTGAACAAAATATGTTAAAGATCTATACACTGAAAACTATAAAATACTGCTGAGAGAAAAAAATGTAAGAAATTTAAAATGAAAGTAAAATGTAGAGAAATACACCTGCTTGCGGGGTATAGCCTCATATTTTTTTAAAGATTTATTTATTTGACAGAGAGATCACAAGTAGGCAGAGAAGCAGGCAGAGAAGCAGGCTTCCTGCTGAGCAGAGAGCCTGATGCGGGGCTCGATCCCAGGATCCTGAGATCATGACCCACGTCACAGGCAGAGGCTTTAACCCATTGAGCCACCCAGGCGCCCTGGTATATCCTAATATTAGTTTCAATGTTAATACCACTAATATACTCAATATTAAACACGGTTCCTCCTAAATGGACTATAAATTATAATTCTAATCAAAGAAGTACTGTACTTGCATCAAGATAGGTATGTTGATACACAATGAACAAGCCTTCTTAGAGCCTCTAAAAGTGGGATGCCTGGGTGGCTCAGTTGGCTGAGTGTCTGCCCTCAGATTATGATCCTGGGGTCCTGGGATCAAGCCCCACCCTGGGCTCCTTGCTCAGCGGGAAGCCTGCTTCTCCAACTCTGCCTGCCACTCCCCCCTGCTTGTGCTCTATCAAATAAATAAAATCTAAAAGAAAAAATATATGTATTATATGTATATATTATATATATAATTATATATATATAATTTACGTATGATTTATATATGTATAAATTATATATAATTCTGTATATATAGAGAGAATTCCTAAAAGTTAGGAAGAAGAGCTTTGGTGGAGTCCCATTTAGGAAAGTTCCTGGGGAAACCTGGTGTTCACAGGGGAGAAAGTGCTCTGGAGAATGAGTAGTTTTTATAGGGTTATATACTTTTCACATAGTGCAAAAGTTCCAAAGAGTATAGATTAGCATATAGTCAGGAATCATGAATATTCTCATAAAGGAATGCAAGGAGTCGGAGCACTGATGGATATCTCAAGGACGAGATGGTTTTCCTTTAGGCTACTCATTCACAAAACAGATATACAATGCATGTGTGGTGGGCTATAAATCAGGCTTTTGGTTTAAACAAAGTTTATATATAGT
Source organism: Procyon lotor (assembly GCA_028646535.1). Classification (NCBI taxonomy): domain Eukaryota; kingdom Metazoa; phylum Chordata; class Mammalia; order Carnivora; family Procyonidae; genus Procyon; species Procyon lotor. The sequence goes on from CM053603.1 coordinate 100,830,864, forward strand.
CATGTTGACTTAGAAAGAAAGCTAAAATGGCTTACCAAGTATATCATGCTTTTGAAGAGCTTTTCTCTCACCACGTGTTTGGTGTCCAACAAGTCAAGGTAACAAAATGAGAGTGTCTAGAAGTAGAACCACGCATATATGGACAACAAATTTCTGACAAAAAGAAATTCAGTTCAGTGGAAAGAACATTTTTTTCGACAAAAGGTGCTAGAATAATTGATATGCATATGCAAAACAACTTAACTTTGATCCCTACTTTACATCATATATAAAAATTAACTCAAAATTGACCTAAATAATAAAATAAATCCTAAATAAAAAATAAATCATAAAGCTTCTAAAAGAAAATATAAGACAAAATTTTTGTGACTTTGAGTTGGACACTGTAAGCGCAATCCATAAAGGAAAATAATCAATAAATAGTGCTACACCATTTTTAAGAGACTGAAATGACAAAACACAGTGAGGAAACAAACATTTTAAAAGCATATATCTTAAAAAAAATGACTGGTTTCTAGAGCCTATAAAGAAGTTTAAAGTATATAAAGAACTTTAAGACATCAATCTTAAGACAAGACAACCCATTTTTTTAAGACAAAAAAATTTGAATGGATACTTCACCAAAGAAGATATACTTAAGACCAATAAGCATATGGAAAGATTCTAAAAATCATGTCATTATGGAAATGCAAATTAGAACCATAATGAGATTTCATCACCTACATAGTAGGTGATGAATTACATATATCTATAATGTTAGAATGACTAACATTACAAACACTGGCAAGCATAGGAAACAACTGAAACTACTCATGGGACTGAACATACATGGACATAATTGTTTTGGAAAATGATTTGGCAGTTTCTTAAAAAGTCAAACATATACTACTTCGTGACCCATCTTTTCTCTCTTAACATATCTCTTTATCCAAGAGAAATGAAATCTTACTTCTATACAAAAATGTCTACATGAATGTCCATATAAACTTTATTAGTAAAAACATAAAACTGGAAACAACTCAAATGTCCACAAACAAGTGAATGAATAAACTGTGGTGTATCCTTACCATGAAATCCTCCTCAGTGAAAAAAAAAATGAACTATTAATACATACTACAATATAGAAGACTCTCAAATAATTACACAGTTTATAAAGGCAAAAAAGAGTATACATAGTCTCTTATTCCATTTACATGATCTTCTAGAAATGCAAACTACTCTTTAGTGAGTGAAAGTAGATCAGTAGTTATCTAGTCCAGGAGAGAAGAGCAAGGAATGACAAAGATGCATGAGGATACTTTCGGTGGTCAGTATGTTTACTATCCTTGTTGCGGTGATGTTTTCATGGGTGTACACGTAAGTCAAAACATATTGAATTGTGTAACCTAAACATGTATCATTTGGTGTCAATTCTGCCTTGATTTTAAAAAGCCTTTCTGCCTCTCTGGGTTAGGTCTACGTAATATCTGCCTATATAACCTCCAGGGTTGGTTTGTTTGCTAGGATCACATCTTCTGACTCTGGTGCAGTTGCAGAAGATGACGTTCTTATTTACTTGTAGTTGCATTCGTCTTCAATCAGGAATGAGTAGCTTCTTCTCCAAACAGAGCTATTGCTCAAATTATGCTCCTATCAATGTATGTAACTTAAATATCTGGATTGGGAATGTTATTATTGAGCCCGTCAGTCTCTATTTTCAACATTCATACATGCTATCTACTCTTGCCTCTCAGTGGGAATAAATTATTATAAATTACTATTTATAAATATATTATTATAAGTTATAAATTATTCCCACTGAGAGGCAGTCCAGATAACAGAATAGACATCACATCTGGCAGCCAAGACTCCCCATTTCCTCGACATCATTAATTAGGTGACCATGGACAGTTCCTCAACCTCTCTGAGCCTTGGTCACCTACTAGAAATATCAAGACATGAATCTGTCAGAACTATTGCTAAAGCAGATGATTCATTAGGAACACTTCCAGTTCAAACAGCCATGCCACTATGTTACCAAAATTTGAAACCAGACTTTTAATAAGTCAAAGTCACACAAACAATGATTTGGAGAATGACATACAATAGCCATCATAATTATGTAAACATCCATAGGAAATACTTTCTAATTAGAAAAATCTCTTTCTTTGAAAGCCTACAGTTTCTACTAATGTCTGTTTTTAGGCATCTTTCCATAAAATTATATGAAGAAAATATGCATTTTTAAAATACTGATTTAGAAATTCTCCTTGGTAATATTTCTAAAAATTATCATTCACCATTCTAACCAGAAAATACACACACACACACACACACACTTGCCTACATGCACACATGTCCACTAGTGGACATTCAGAAATTTTATAGCATTTGGGGCAGTAAAGGACTTTAGAGATCATGCTGTTTTAGGCTTATTTTAAAGCAGAAAAGACTAAATTCCAGACAGGTTAAACGACAAATCAGAGACATTCTGGTGTGCAGAAAAATTTGGTGTGATGTTCTAATCTACAAAGACTTCAAAGAGCAATGAGAAAACCATTATTTGTCATGAGGAAATGTTCTGATAAAGATGTTCAATTCTTACTGCCTCTAAAATAAAAAATTGTCTTACAGGAATTATCAGAATAGACTTTTTCCCTTTGCCATATTTTTCCATTCAAGAGAGATTCACACTTGGAATACATGATTTGGTGTTGTATCTGACCAAACATAGGTGTTTTTCTAAACTCACCTTTACCTTTACACTTCTGTCATTGTGAATAGCGTAAGTACCACCCTTTGTTATCTATGAGAACAGAAAGCACCCATATCGATCCTTTAGAGGCACATAATCTTTTAAACTAATATTCTACCTTTTTGTACAATACTATTTCATATGTTTCCTGGAAGCTGTTAGTAATTACAGTATTTTATTCTGTCACGTTGGGAAAAGCATTTAGTACAAACACTAACTGTGTTAGAGTGCAGTAAAATACCAAGATTGATAACTTGTTTAATTTTTCCAAGAATATACTTGTATTTGTGATTAATGACTCTAACCTGACTAGTATTTAATGCCTTGGTGGGATGAACAGAGATGAAGTAATTATGTAATAACCATTCATTGTTCTGTTGTTTTCAAGAAATAGAAAAATCAAGTTTCTTGAATCACTGCTTCTCATAAATTTAAGTCAGCCAAAAAAAAGTGTAGTACAAATCCAGCAAATAATGCAAGATCAATTTTTTAATATAAATGTTACTTATTTCTTAATTCCTTAGAAATATTTGTGTCTATCAAATGTTGGGTAATCTAAGATACAGTCTTTTCATTATTCTGTGCAAATGTAAGTACTACAAAGATCTTAATATATGACTTTCTGAGGGCCCCTGAGTGGCTCAATTGGTTAAGTGTCCAACTCTTGGTTTTGGCTCAGATCTCAATCTCAGGGTGAGTTAAAGCCCTGCATTGGGCTCTATGCTGGGTGCGGAGCCTACATATATATATATATAGATAGATGTGTATATATATGTAGATGTGTATATACATCTATACATAGATAGATCTATATATAGATTATAATCTGATCTATATATAGATCTATCTATCTATATAGATAGATAGAGAGAGACAGAGAGAGAGAGAGACATATCAGAAAGTCATCTTTCTGATACCTATCTGTTTCTTTCTGCCCTAACTCAGTAAGAGGAAAGAAAGCCTCTGATATTATAAGGAGGGGAAATAGTCTCTTCCTGGTCTTCTCTTGAGTGCCTTGAAGATCATCTGCTCCATCAGGCCTGATGTAATTTGATTTGTTTATGATTCACTTTGAAGTCTGCAGTGAAACAATGGGCATCAACAACTCTGTGGCATTAGAAGGCAAACATCCCACATGACAACTATAATCTAAGCCTATAGAAAGCCTAGATTTCACAATCAAATCGAACTTAAAGACAATGAACATAATAATGTGTACTGACATTTTCAGAAAGAATAAATGTATTTTACACTGGTATAGTTTTATCAGTGTACAAAAGGGATTTCCTGAGGCCAGCTGGATAGTTGTTCTTAATCTATTATTCTTTTCTGACAATAGTCTATCCCACTCTGAAGTAATATAAAAGCCAAACTTTTATAATTTTTCTCTTCCTTTATTTTTCAGTATTTATATGCCAAACTAAAACAGACTTCTCTAAGTTTTTTTTTTTTTTAGTTCTTCTATCTATTCAGAGATGAATTGTGCACAAGTTCACAGTTTTTATTTATTTATTTATTTATTTATTTTTAAGTTCACAGTTTTTAAAATGCATATGCTCTTACTTCTAAGATCTAGCATTCCCTCTCAGGCTGGGTTTCCTCAGGCTCTATCACATCTTTGCTTTTGTTGTTTTATACTTATGAGGTCTTTGGTAAATGTATTCATCTCTTTCCTACTCTCACATCATTTGCAAACAAACCAGTATTAGTTTCCTTGGAATCTGTAAATGCCTAGATCCCTATTGAGGAATGAGAAAGAAAAAGGGGGCTTAGAGGGAAGAAGGAGTGACCCCACTCAGATATGCTGATTTGGAAAGAAAAAAAAAAAAAACTGACATTTGGAGGAAGATGGGAACCTTTCAGGGATAAAAGAAAAAAAAAAAACCCTACTTTGCATCTCAAGTACTGGGATCATGAGTTAGTTATAGCCCACAAGAGTTCCCACTAAAAGACCTCTATCCACCTCGACAAAGATACATATTCTTACCCTGAGTGGAAATAACTCCTCTTAGAAAATCATAGATTCTGTGGAAGAAATCATATAGGAATGCTAGAGCAAAAGGGTAGGGGTGAAATTAAAAACAAACTATTTATAAATTAGTAATATCACTCAACTCTTAGCCAAGACTAGAGTATATAACAGTTCTTTAATGGAATAGAACCTCACTAGGTGCCGTTTCTAGCGTGTTTTATTTAAAATTTTCAAGGTATATATTTGTCTTTGATAAAATGTGTATCACGGGACTGTAGGGTCAGGCATGCTCAAATAATTCTTTTGTGTCTTGTACTCTCCAAATCCTTGATATATGGCCATTGGTAGATATCAGGCCTGAATGCCTATCATCTAAAAATGTTAGATTCTGGCACTCAGAGCAGGAAACCCCAAACTAAGAAGTAAAGGAAAATAATATTTAAAGGTGTTTTTTATTTCAAGAATTATACAAATTGGAAACTTAAAAGTTATTCATGCAAAGGTTCTAATCAGCTCTGCTATATCCTGCCTCAATTACTCAGAAGGTCACTGAGTTGTAGAAAGATAGAACAAAAAATCACCAGCAGTAATGAACCGATGACAATTTCAAGCAAGTGTTTTTTCGAACTATGGTCTATGAAACACTTGTATAAGAATCTGCAACTGCTTTATTTCTTCTGAACAAAAAATGAAGAGTCCTAGGCCTCATTCCCAGAGATCTGAAGTTGTTCAAGAATATGTTATTCTCATTAGATGTTTTCCATACTTTAAAACTTAAGGCTCTGTGCCCACCTAGTTCAAAGATCTCCCTATGAAAATATAGTCACCATCTTCTATTTAAGACTGCACAACATCGGTGACATTTCTTTTAAAAAAACTATCTACATCAATCTTCCAACTCTATGCCCACCCCCAGCTCTAGTAATCTAACCCCACCCCTAGTAATCTGTTTTTCTTCTCCCCCAGTAGTTTCCTATCAAATCTTTTTAAACTAAAAGCTAAGGTCCACAAGAGGAGAGACACGCCTGGTTTAGTCACCTATATCCCTGGTACCCAGTAGTGTAAGTACTCAACTTTAGTTCTTGACTGAAGAAATGAATATATTAACAAAAAAAAAAACAAAAAAACAAAAGGATCCACTGAGCCTAACTAAAATGACACTGTCATTTTATTGCCTTTTATAATGGTGTTAAACTAGACCTGTGTGTGCACACACCTGCATCCAATTATAAATGATGTCTTCACTTTGTGGATGAGGAAATTGAAATACAAAAGCCTTGTGTGATTAATTCTACTTCATTCTGTGAAGACGGCGGCCTTCTAGGTACCCTTTCCATTGAGGATCTAGTATGCAATCAACTCCCTCACCATTCAAAACCTCTGGAAGAAGGATGGCCATTGCGCTCCCTTTCCCTGATTCAGAAACAGAAGAAAGTTTGCTAACTTAGGAAGAAGAGAAACAGAATCAGCAAAGAAAGAAAGAAGGAACACACATTTCACATGGGGATCAAACGGTACTCATTCCCAAACACTTGCATAGCTCCTCACTGATTCATGGAACCATTCCCCAGAGTTCCAGCACTGCTGTGAAATCCTATTACACTTTTAAAATTTCTGCCGCACCAATATGACAATGATACACTTTCTGCCATGTAGTGTTTTTTAACATATGGTGTTCTCCATAAATAAACTGTAAGCTGCTTCAGGGGTGAAACAGTGTATTTTACTCATCTGGGATGTTCTTTTCCTACCTCCCTGAGGTTAAAACAATGTTCAGTTAGTAGTTGGCTTTCAAGAAATATTTATTGAACAAAAGAATTAAAAAGTGGACTACACTGGGCTGAGCCAGGCAAAAAGAAACAGAGCAGATTGTCCAGAAAGAGTCATTAAAAATGAGAAAGAGCTATATTTCCTTGCTGTTAAATTATCCAACTAAATCAGACTAATTATAGACAGAAAAGACCGTATCTACTCAAAACTATATTTTACTTTCTATTTAAATTTTTCCACATTAATGCTGTGTAAATAAAAGCTCTGCTTCTTGAATGCAACAAATTTACGAGGACAACACATAAAATGTCATATTCATAGGTCTTGGTAATAATAATAATAAATTATCTCCACATTTCTATAATTCACACTGGCATGATTTCCCTAGAATTTCTTTAGCATTCCCTGGGAGTTAATGTATTTTACTATAAGACATTGGACTTTAATTTTTTGTAGTCATGAGCGCTCATAAGGATCCACTGAAAATTGCAGATTTCTGTAATTTTGTACAAGTGGTTTTTAATTCTGTAAAATTACAAATTTCTGTAATTTCTTGTAATACACACAAGTTCTTATACAATCTGTGGACATTTTCCGATCTCTTTAATGTATGAGTTAAGACTCCCACTCTGCCTTAGGAAAACTGTACATTCATAAGTGACAAATAAGGGTGGTTCACCATGTTCTTTTGGAGGCCAAACGAGCCCCTGTTTAGAAGTTTCTCTTTTCCCTGGTACCCTGTTCCTACCTGGACAGACTACTTTATCAGACTGCATGGCTGCCCACTCAACATTGACCAGATCCTCATTCATTATATTTATAAGTATGTTTTGGTTCCCACTCACCAAAATTCTCTTTTCCTTCCATTATTGCCCATGATCCCACATGACCCAGGTGCATGACATTTTTATTCACTACGACAAATTATTTGCCTTCAAAATTTCAATCTCTTAGTAACTTTCACTTTTTTTAAAACTAAGATTGTGTGCCAGTGACTGGTGAATGGACATATGCCAACTACCAAGATTCCCTGGGTGCAAAGTTCTAATATATTCATGTAGCACAGCCAGAATAGGAATTCACCTAAATTCTACTTCACCTAAAAACAATTGTCCCCTTGACCAAGGATAAGGGGATACACATTGAATAGCATGGGCATGAGAGGATATTGGCCCAACCACTGCAGAAATTATTAAAGAGGGAAGAAGATATCAACAACAGTTTCTCTTTAGTCCAGAACTTTTTTGTTTTCAAAATGGCAGGGTTTTCTTTAAGTGACATCAAGAACAATATTCATGTCTTTAAATCACTGGCTTTTACCCTGCCAGCAAAATGAATCATCAAAGAAACTTAATTGCTGCACCATCAATGTCTTATCCCATCTGTTTTATTGAACTTATTTTACTATTGGAAAGCTCCTATTAAAAGAAAAAAGCTCATATTAAAATATAACAATGAATTCCTGGTGTTAAAATATTGCTGCCTTGCTATTTGCTATCCAGTAGTCTGTGATTACTTGAATATAAATTTGCTTATTTTTCCCAAAACTCTGCCTCTCGGACTAAAGTAAAATGACATATTGAGCTTCAAAATATTATATTTTAATTTTCTTCTATGTCCATTTATGTGACAAATAAACATGGGAACATTCATAAAGAGGAAAGAATCTTAAACCTCTTATACAGTGAAGAATAACAGGAACTGGTTCCACACAAGAAAGTTGGCATCCATCTATCTTTTCATGCAACCTGCACAGAAAACTGAGTATCTTTTTTTGCTTTGGCACACTTAAGTTCTAGGTTGATTTAGTAATAAACTGGAAAAGGGCATTTAGTACATCTATGCAGCACTCTAGCTTCTTCACCTGCATGGTAGAATGTTCTAGTCTTGCTACGCAACATGTGGTCTGTAAATCAGGATATTACTTGAGAGCTTGTTAGACCCCAAGCCTTCCTGAGAACTTTCAAATCAAATTCAAATCAGAATACACCTTATAACAAGATCCCCGGGGGACTGGTATATATATTCAAGTGTGACAAACATAGATCAAGATGGTTTCACCAAGGCCAAAAGAAAATCATACCGGAAAGAGAAAAAAAAAAAAAAAGGAAAAAAGGCAACTCTTCTGTATAAGTCCTCTACTCATTTCTCAGAAGTAATTAGAGACTCAGGTTGTTTATTTAGGGGACAGCACAGGTGACCGCTTGTAAGTTCAGCTCAGAAATCAAAGACATGATTTTACCAACAAAATTTTTATATAAAAATGGTAAACAACAACAAAAAAAGGCTAGACTGAATAAAGTCTTTTGAAAATTTGCCCATTTGTTTTCTGTGACAGGAAGAGATGAAAATAGATTGACTTCTCCAGAAAAATAATAGGGAAAATATGCCTAAGAGCATGCTATTGAAAATAAGATATAGAAGCAATGAAGTAGAGCATCGACAGGTAACAAGAAAACAAGCCCAGTACAGGAAGGGTGTTTATTGTAATGCCTAGGTATATGTAGCATTGTCATGAATCTCAAAATTGATTTTTCCTTCTTCTGAGGCAACAGTGACTTGAATAAAACAAAGTAAAAAAGAAGAAAACACCCATAGTCTAAAGTTAGACTAAGATGCAGAAGCAGCACCACTTGGCAACTGTATTGCAAGCATAACAATATTAGGACAATGTCATTTGAAAGGAGAAATATTTCCCCTCTACTTGCTGACTCTCTGAATTGTCTATAAGGGTATAAAAGATGTTAGTAATAATGGAGCAGATGCATCTGAATTGGTCAGAGAAAATTTCCCATCACATATAGCCCAGAAAATTACAGCTATATTTTTGTAAAATGTTTCACATTGGAAAATCCAGTTGAATGCTGTGGTTTGCTTAGTAATTTTTCAATACAAGTGCTTTTTTCTTGATTCTTTGGCTATGCCCAGCCTGTGGGTTTTTGAAAGAAATTATATTTCCAAAAGAAACCAAAGAGAGAGGGAAAAAAATGCATCCTTGGCACAGCAAAGAAAAAGCAGATGCTTTCTATAGGCAGTACTGATTTTCTCCACCAACAAATAGGTCCGTGGTAGATGGACACAAAATACCTTGTCCTGGGACTGCATGGCAGGCTTATGCTTCCCTTGACTAAGCTGAGGACTTTGGCATATCATTTTCTATTTTTCCACACCATCGACAATTTCAGCAAATCAAAAGTCCCAGAGAAAGTTCTAATAAAAGAAAACAGGGCAGATGGGGGGAGGAAGATACTTCTCTGTTACATTCAGGTCAGGCTTTTGCCAAGTAGAGATGTAAGCAACTCAAAAATAGCAATGAAAATGTTTAAACTACACAAAGGTGTTTGGGAAATATGGACTGCGGATGTCTAACAAGTCTCTAAAATCCCCAGGGCAACTTTATAAAAAAAAAAATCAATTCTTCATTTTTTTAATATGTTCAGTAACTTTTCAGAAGTGTTAAGAACCAGCGGCACAGGCCATCTGCATGTGGAGAAAATTCTAAGGATGCGTATGAATTCTGTCTATAGAACGAGCACCAGGGTTTGATGAGTTCATTCTGCAGGGCGTTTGAAGAGGACATAGTGAGGGACACATGCGTCAGCCTCTTTGAAGAGTAAATTTGGAACAACTTTAGCAAATCATGGTATAGACCCCGGAAACCAATTATTGAAAATATATAAACATGAAACAACAATGCTTCCTTGTAAGCAGCAAATCTTCATTAAGTCTTTTGGCATTGATTACATTCACATGATTCATTTTGAACTCTTCTTAGTAATGTGAATTTAATGCATAATTTCTGTGTAATGACTTTTTTTAATTACCATATAATCACGGTGAAAAAAAAGTGTCTTCCATTTGGTCCATTTTATGAGACTAAGCAAATAAATCTATAAAATAATTTATTCTGCTAGTTGCTTGGAAACCTTATTGTTGATATGACAACGCTGGCATAATAAATCAGATCACTGCTTTTTTTCATTTGCATGTAGAAGTCCTATATTTTCAAAAGAAAAGAAGTCCCCTTTCTTTTTGCTATGCTACAGTGACATCTACAGAAAGGAATGAAGAAAAATGGAAAGGAAAGAGCTTTCTTGCTTGCTTTTTTTAACAAAATACTTTAACATAAAGTACACTTACACTCCCAACTTTAAAAAATAAGCTTAATATTTCCAACTTGGAATCTTTTATAAGTACTCTAAAAATCTCAGAGGGCCTAATTTACAGAAGCTTATAACTTGTGCCTCCTGAAAATCTAGCTAATAGCAATTTTTCAAGCAAAGTTAGTCATGATAATTCCAAAAAGAAGTAATTATTTCCTTCATGAAGATCAGTAATACTTGAATTTTTAGAAGATCAGCATTTGTAGTCAAGAATAATCACTTAATCTTTGCAGCTTCTTTTTAAAATGCTTCATCACACATTTTGCAATCTATTACTACAAATTACTATAGATTTTTTAAAAAGTCCTATCCATTTTAAAGTAATGTGAGCAAATAAGACTTTGTGCTTAAAGGGACGGGGGGAAGGAAGAACAATAGGAGTACCAATTTCTATATCAAATAAACTATAAATGAGACTTTCTTTTATTGCTAATTCACCAAATATCTATCTCCTCCGACTACAATGACTGATCTGAGAGGAAAATGATCTTAATTCCTATGTTCTCATGTCCATAAGTTATTCCACCTGCACCTCATTAAAAAGAATAGGAATAGAAATAATCCTCCTTTTCTGTCAGGATCACTACCACAACAGAGATGTTCAAGAGCAAAATGTCACTTTGAGTAGAAACCATTGAAACAGCTCCCTTTCTTACAATATATCCCACAATGACAGATCTCAATGTGACTTCTAAGAGGTAGTGAAGTTATGCAAAGCAGTATAGAAAAGACTTTTGTATGTGGAAAGGAATTTTTCAAAGGGTCTGTGTCATCAATACTTTCTCATTGACTGTATTTCCTTTACAAATCAAATCAAGGGGAAAGGAGGATGATGACGATGACCCTGTTGTTGTCATCATCACATTGTTATGTATGGGAGAGAATATAACCGCATGCGATGTTCTTGATTTACAGGGTAGTGAGAGGAGGCTGGCAAGTGTGGGGGAAGTCAGCTGAGAGAGGAAAGAATTTCAGTTCAAGTCAACAAACTAAATTAATTCAACTGACACTTAACAAAACACCTGCTATGTACCAGGCTCTATGTTCGCTGGCAAAGGTATAAAGGAAAGTAGAAATGAGTTGTTTAAAAACATGGAAATGATTCCCCGGAATCGTGATATCCTATAGGACTCTGTGCAGACCTGTATGCATATGGATAGATTAGATAGCTAGAGAGACATTTTTTCCTCCACCAAGAAAGCATTATTTTTGTGTTTCGTATTTTGTGTTTGGCTTTGCAGAAACAGATTTAATTCTTAGAAACAGGTATGATTCATATTGTCTTATTACTTTAAATGCACAGAATTGGTATTTATTAGGGAGAATACGGTCTCACCGAAAGCAACATTCTTGCTTTTCTGCCCCTGGCACCACACATTTCAAAAGCACATGATTAAAAATGTCAGAAGCTCTTTTCTTTTGAAGAAAATCCCTTAATCCTGCCTTCATCTAAGAGGCAATGTCCTCATTCCAGTAAACCCTCCGGAATACTCTGCACAATATAGAAAGAAGTCCCCCGTTCACGTGGCCTCTCCACTCATCTTTAGCACTGGTCATAATAAAGATCTCAATGCAATCCCAAAGAAAACGCTAATGAAAATATCAGATGAAGTCAGAATGATGGAATACTGATGAATGTTGAAGTCAGGGAGGGGTCCATTACATTATGGAATACACAAAAATATATCAAAAGTTTTTTAAAGGAACATTAATGTCACAAAACTCACTGAGATTCTAACTTTTATTAATCGATCTATTTCACTTTCACTACAAAATTTAAAACCTGTTCACTATGAATTTACACCATTTCTTTCTCACAGATCACTATATATAAATCCAATCTGAGAGTCTATATTGGGTTTATACCTATGAGAGAGGAGCTGGTAAATCATGAAATAGTAAATAAGGAATTACCTACGTTCTTGAGCCTCTCTTCTTTTAAAGATTTTATTTATTCATTTGTCAGAGAGAGGGGGAGAGAAAGAGCACAAGCAAGGGGAGGGACAGGCAGAGTGTGAAGCAGGCTCCCTGCTGAGCAAGGAGCCTGATGCAGGACTTGATCCCAAAACCCCGGGATCATGACCTGAGCGGAAGGCAGATGCTTAACTAACTGAGCCACCCAGGCATCCCAAAGTTCCCTTTTTTTTTTCAATGGCTATCTGACATAACCCACAAAACGGACCCTAGCACATGGCTGAGATTCTTGGAGCCTGAGCTTAGCACAGGTATGTAGCAGGTTAAGACCTCGGATAACCCCAGGAAACAAACAAAATAAAAAATTTAAAAACCTTCTGAAACCTAGCCGTGCCTGACTTTTCCAAACATTGACTGTATTTAGACCCCTATTTCCTTATTTCTTCACTTCTCTCTCTTCTGGTACCCCAGTTGATCAGTTATTCTGACTCTTGAAACTTTAATTCCATTTCTGATTTATGGATTGACTGTATTCTTGCCTCATGTTTGGATTTTTTCTACCCTTGAGAGGCTCCTGGGGGCCCCCTTTCTGAATTGCCTTCTCTTGCATTTCTCTGGAGTGAGGCCCTGTTTTCTGGGCTCTACTCCAACACTGGCTCAGGCCACAGTGGTAGGGCTCTGACAAGCAGTATTCTCTCTGCTGGGGGTTGCATAAATCAACAATGAACACTGGGTGATCCGAGTTGTCCTCTCATCTCTGCCCCTGTACATTGTTGGCTTATCTGGCAAAGTCAACAAATCCTTCTGACTATGAGACCTACAGCTGTGATCCCAAAAATCCATTTTACTGATATTTCATAGATATTCAAGGCCTAAGAGAAGAGTTTAGAAAAAAATCACAAAAGCAATTCCAACTTACCACAATAGACATTGCACAGAAAACCACTGCTGATGTCCTAAAGAGTTCCCACTTGGTTTGTGGGATAGTTATGGCCTCTGATTTCACTTAGTTATTCTTCAGTTTAAGGACTGAAAAACCCAAGTACTATGTGATGGGTGTGCAGTTATACAAAACACTAGTATATTAAGGTTTTCAGACACCATAATTAATTTGGATTCTGGAATTCATTCATACAGTTCTTCAACAAGTATGTATTCAGTGCCAATTATCTGTTGGGCCCTATGTGCTAGGCATCTCTGGATAACAAGGTGAGCAAGACAGACAGGGCCCCTGCCTTAATGGAGCTTTCTGCCTCACACAGGAGAGTGGAAATAGATGGTGATAAAAGGATCAGCTGGTATATACTTTAAAAAAAGAGAATTACTATGAAGGGAAGTTATAAGGAGCCATAAGCTCAAGCTAAGGCGATCCTATGAGGTCCTATGAAAAGACTTTCTAGGGAACATGACATTTTTGCTGAGATCTGAAAGGTGAGCAGGATTTAATGAGGTAGGGAGAACAATGGTGAGTAGGAGAGAGATTTTCCTGGCAGGGGAGATTAGCATGTAGAAAAGCACCAAAGGAGCAATATGCCTTTGAGGGACTTAAAGACCACAGTGGCTAGAACATTGAAGACAAAGAGAATGTTCCATGAAGGATACAAATGCCCAGCAGAATGGCTGTAAAAATGACAGAATGTTCAAAGCCATGTTGGTTGACTGTAATTGGCGACAATGTATATATAGTTAATTTTTTTTGAGATCTCTCTGGTTCTAACATTTAGCTGTATACCAGGTTGAATTTTGTCAACTCATTTGTCTATGAGCAAAATAATTCTCTTTTGTTCATTTGGTTATTGGTTTTCAAAATCACCTTGAACTGACCGAAGTACTATTTACTACGATAGTAGTCTACAAGTTCTCTAGTTAGCAGTACTCAGCACCATTCGTTTATCCCCCACAGGTACCTTGCTTTATTGGCAAGACTTAAGAACATTTTAGTCATGAAAGTAAAATCGGTCATCGTACAGGCACATAAAGTGATACTCATATTAGCTAATAATAATCAATTTCTTACTTTTTGTCAGAAATTATAAGTACTTCATCTGAGTGAACTTCCCACAGCCAGAAATGGAACCTACGTTTTCTGATGGTCAATCCAATGGCCTTACTACTACTCCATGCAACTCTCTCCACCATTAACCGTGGTGAGATACATATAGTATCTCATAGAGAAGGAACAACTCCCAGACATAGGAATTGGTTTGGAACCCACTTATGTAAAGGCCTTATATAAAGCAGAGGGTCATAGGTACAAACTTATTGATGAGGAAGACTTCCCAGGGCAGCACACTAAGCTATTATGTGCTATGGTTAGGACCACCAGAAAGAGAAATTCTAGAAGAAGAAATGCATCCTCTGAAAAATAAAACTGAATTTCACCATGGCTCTCAGGATCCCAGGAGACTTCTCGAGAAATATATTCCTTCTTAAAAGGAAGGAAAATTAATTATTTAGGACTAATTACTTAGTAAATTTAAGCATCAATGCATGCTTCAGACTAGGCTGACCAAAAGAGCTTACATGCATACAAGTCAAGGTAAAAGATTACTCCACATAACTGTTTTTTCTCCAAAGAGATCCAGTCACTGGTTACCACTGGTGACATCTTTGCTTTGTGATATAAAGCAAGGGATGGTAAGGAAATCAATGCCATTTGGTCTCCGTTACAAAGGGACACCACATTCCATTTGCCTTAAGAACAGAGTGGGGTGTATTTATTCAAGCAACAAACCACGTCTTCTAATGAGGGAAGGTATTTTATATGTATTACACAGTTGGTATCTGAATTGTCATGTGTGCTTTAGATACAATCAGCAATACAGTTCCCATAAAACAGAATGCCAAACATGAAGCATTTCCTGTTTTCACTACATGACACAGTCTGTAGAGAATATGAAAATGGGCTGTAATCGTGTCATTACACCTACACGAAGCATTTGGAGAGAGAGGTTTTTTCCTAAAGCAGTCAGTGTGCCCCAACACTGCCTATAGATTTTAGCTGATGAGCAAACAATTTGGCTTCCTCTTCTGGGCTAGCTACATCTACTGAAAAATAGAATTATTTTTAAAGAGGTTCTTCCCAAATCATATATTTATCAAATCACTTGTATAATTATTGTTCTATGTTCCCACTTGCATTGTATTCAAACATACCATTTATACATAGTTCTATTCAGTTATTCATTTATTTTTCAACTAATATTTGAGTGACATTGAGTAGGCAGTGGAGACACAGCTATCACCGAGCTTAGAATCTAGAGGAGGATTAAAGATATTAATTAAATTAAGTATTCATGCCAACAGATTTCAGTTCACAACCATGGCAAGTATTTCCAAGTGCTGAGAGATTTTGAGAAAGGAGATTTGACTTTCTCAAGGAGGCCAGAAGACTTTAACCTGTATTATGCGAGAGCTGAAAATGAAATGTTTCCAGTGGAAGAAAGGAGGCCAAGGGAAATTATGAAAGACTGAGAAATCCAGGTGGGTGGAAAGAGAAGTGAAGGAGGCAGGAAGAGCCCAGTCAGAGATGAAATGGAGAAGAAGGCAGGATCATTCAGGGCTTTGTAAATCATGATAGTGGGGTTCATTTTATCCCATGGGAAGCAGGGGAATGACACAGATTTGCATTTTCAAAATTCAACTTATCTGCGTAAATTGAATGTAGGCCAGAGTACATACAAGGAGTATAACTGTGGCTTCAATCAGAATGGTTCTTACCATGACAGGAGAATGGGAATCAACAAAATTTGTGTTTTGGGTTATTTAGGAATTGCTGTATCATGTTATATAAATGAATATATTGGGATATCTCAGAAGTTCTTGAAATATTCCTGAGCCACCACCAGCTTCTCATTCCCATATCAGCTTGCTTTGGAACTCTCAGCCCACACAGGACAAAAATTATCTCCCATCTTTTTTTCCCCTCAGAGAACTTTTGGTTAGAATTATGTAATTCAAATGCAGGTGCTATCACTATTTTGTCCGACCCGGGATTTCAGTGTCAGTACTCCACTAGGCCTGGAATGCATGTGATTCAAATTTCCAATGCCATCACCGATATTTTTTCTAATTCTTTTGCTAGACATTACAGCATTTCCAGTGCAGGTATGAGAAAGATCAGAGCAGCTGGATTTTAATGTCACGTTTTGATGAATTTTTTTTACACTGGAATATTATCTTTACCCTCTATGTGATATGCAAAATTTTCTTAAAGTTGTATTGTTGAAAATAATAGGTTTCTTTCTCTTTTTTTTCCTTGCTAGGAAATACATTTCTTAATGATTAATATCACATAATATTAAAATGTTAAGCTTAAAATGTTAAGCACCTTGTTATTTTTTTCTACCTATGTTAACATGTGCTAAATACCTTCATGAAGGCAAATTATAATAGTACAAACTTAGTACCCCTTCCCAAAATTGTAAATGTTATCTAAGGAACTCAGAAAAAAGTCATCTCGTTTCTACGAGTTACAATTGCCGTTATGTTCAAATTATCGTCATGTGGACTCACAATCTTGCTCACATATGTATATTTTTTTAATTTAAATTTGAATTTTTTTACCATAGAACAAGACTACGTCTTGCCAGGATATTTCAAAAGTATACCCTCCTCAACAATGTTTTATAATTCATTTACTTAGGAAACCATGGCTCAGACGCAGCATCTGGTTTTCAGTGAGTTTTGGCTTTTTCCCCATTTTTCCATCTGGATTGACTGAGGTACAAGTCAATCAAGTGTGGAGTCAAAGGTCTCACAGCAAGATAAAGTCTGGTCTGGCAATAAAGTCCAAGATTTCCCCTTATAAGCAGTGTACCACTAATCAATGATTTTATATATAGATCCCTCTTTATATATACAGATCTATAACAACAAATAGATATTAACTATTTCTATTTTTAAAGCATGGATTATTACAGCCCTGCCACTGTTAAAACTGCACATTTGACTAAAGATTGCAGTCATAATAGCCATCATTTTAGAGCATCTGTCATATCACACATCCAAGTTAGCAGTTTTAGTATTCTGCAGCATGACTTTCTTTGGTAAGCATACACCCTGTTTGCTTACCAATGAAGACCTTGTTGTCAAATCTACCACAAAAAAAATTAATAAATAAATAAATAAAATACCAGCAAATGTTTCCTCCGTAAGAAAGAGAGTATAATGTTTTGAGGAGGAGGGCTGAAGTTTAAGACCCAGTTCTGGCTCTGTGATCTGAGCAGAATCTTTAACCCCTCCAGGTTTGTTCAACATCTAGATAATGGGTGAAAATAAAACTACGCTATTCAAAGTAGTGTTATGAGGGAATACAATTTAAATGATGTTTTTTTATTAGGCACAAGAATACTTTAAATTTCATATGCAGACAATGGCAATTGTTACAATGAATTAGCATTACAATTTTGCTGAAAATACAAGATATAAAAGATCATTGGCTAGGGATTGTATCAAGTTCCTCCTTGAGTGACTACATATTAAGTTCAGATTGGTACCAGAATATACCATGAAAAATTCGTGCTTGTGGGGTTTTCCCGTGAAGGAGAGAGCATTTTATACCAGATGACCTATGGGCTCTCTCAACATTTCCTAACCTTCTGGCAGTTAGGTAGGTCTTTGTGACTATTTCTGGAAAAGAGCTCTAAGTAGACACGACCTTTGTCATTTCCAAGTGGAAACATTTAGGTCCTAGAACACAACATTCAGTAATCTCTTCCCTTGTTGTATTAGTTATCTAGTGCTGCATAACCAATTGCCCCTAAATTTTACAGCATTAAACAACACACATTTCTCTATCTCCCAGTCTCTGTGGGTCAGGAATCCCCCTGAAGCTAAGTCTTCTGCCTCAGGGTTTTTCACAAGGCTGCAATAAAGATGTCAAATGGAAGTAGGATCTCCTCTTAGAGCTCAACTGGTGAGAGATTGGCTGCTAAATTCCACTTAAGTGGTTATTGGCAAGGCTCACTCCTTGAGTATAATTGAAATGAGGCTTCAGATCCTTGCTGGTCACTGGCTGCAGGCCACCCTCAGGCCCCCTTTGTCACCGTGGATCTCTCCACAAGGCAGCTTGCTTCATCAAAGGCACTAAGAGAGGAAGTCTTCTAGCAAGACAGAAGCCATAACATTTTCTAATCCATTAATAAGAGTGGCATGCCTCCCACATTGTTACAGTTGTCTACGGGTGGGAGGCAAGTTAATCAAGGGGAGCGGATTACACAATGAATGCCATGAGTATCAGGAAACAGGTATCCTCGTAGGCCATCCTAGGAGCTGCCTGCTACACCTACCGAAGGATGAGCCAGCCGAAGTCCATGTGCTCCTGCAATGCTGGGAGCAGAGCCTCCACTCACCAGCGCTGCCTATGTACCACTGGGATTTCAGGGGATTTTGATAACCTGACAATGATAACATGTGCTTAATTTGCTTCTTACAGCAAGAATCCTTAAATTAGGCAAGACATTTCCCGAATAGAGCTAAAAGAATAGACTATTAGAGTTAAGGTAATTTTTTTTCAAGATAATAAAGCAAGCTATATCAAAACTTAATTCACAACCAGGGCATTTGACCTCTGGTGTTCCTTTTCCTTACATCCCTTACATTTTTCTGTAATACCGTGTCCCTTAGAGCTCATCCCACCCCCCCATACTGTCACTCTGGTTATCCTAAATATTAAAAATAAATAAATGAACGTAAATAACAATTTTGTTACCCTTCTCTCTTCTTTTGGCTCTGACTGCCTAAAAAATGAAGTTCAAACTCACAGAACTGCACAAAGTAATTATTTTGTAATTCTGTTTGCTTGCCCAATTTCTTGATCTATCTTCTAGAGGGTCCCAAAAAGTTCTTTGCTTACACCTCTATTTTAGCACTCAGCACTCTGAGGTGAAATTTTTTTTTTTTTGTATCTGTCCCTCTTCCAGATGGTGAACCCCTTAGGAATAGCAGCCCTATTATTCTCATAGTAAAACATGTGATCAATTTGGAAAACACTGTTTATCTAATCGATACAATATAGAGACTATTACAACTTAGGTATTTTGCAAATTCCATGTCAAGTTCAAACAACAGTATATACCTTTTACTAAATTTGAAAATAGCAACACAGATTATTAGGTCAATCCACGTAGAAAATAATTCTAAAAAAAAAAAGAGAGAGAGAGAGAGAGAGAGAGAGAGAGTGTGTGTGTGTCCAGGGTCTCATTAGTAGCTTATTTCCCAATGTAGGTATTTGAGCTAGTAACATGTACCAGATCTAAACACCATCAACTTCCTCATTTGCCTGCCAGGGATATATTTTTTACACCTTCTCTAAATCCACAAATTGGAATAACAGAATACTGCTGCCTAATTTTCTTTACAACACCAGATTTTAAAAATTTTATCTCTATTATTCAGATAGACTTATTCTCCCCTTCATCTTGCTTAGAAAACATAGTATTTGAATCAAAACCTTATTCGTCTCAAATGTTATCAGCTTGGCAGGAATCCTGTCATATGTTTAAGCCAAGTTAACACATACAAAAATATTTTCTATCCAAGCATGCATTTTTACTCATGCATCCCCATTGTGGCCAGGCACAGAGGGCTAAATGGGTGAAATTGACATTCTGTGGCACTTGACTCAGGTTATTATCCACTCTCTCACAGAGAAGGTAAAACAGCTTTGTAGGGCTAATCTGCTGTTAGTCTGTTTTCAAGCAGAATCAGAGCTTTAAGAATGGAAATGGCTGCCAATTGATAGATAAAGAATCTATCCTGCTCTTGAAACATACAGGCAAGGAGATTCCTTTGTGTACTTCAATAGTCTTTAAGAGAAAAGTGCACTATTTACATAACTGAAACCAAGGCCCATGACTTCCTCTTAATTAGCGAGGATGTAATATTATGTTCACAATCTCTATATAACATTCTTTCATAAATGATAATATAAAAACAGTAATGAAAGTAACTAGCAATAACAAATATTTAATGGTGATTATTTGCAGGCACTACACAAAGAACTTTACAGGTGTTATCTCATTCAGTCTCCAAAATATATGCTTAAAAGGAAATGTCATTGGAGGAATTCAGACAGAGAATTTAGACCATTTGCCCAAGGTCAAAAACACAGCATTTATATGGAATTATGATTCAATCATGAATTTCTAATTCCAAGTCCTTAGTACTAAGTTGCTCAGTAATACTTTCTTTTGAACAAAATATACATTCAAATTTCATGACATTTCCAAAAATATTAGAGCCAGACTAATTTTGTGAACTCAGAACAGATCACGTTAGAGCTCTCCCTGCTTTCACCCTCGCAAAGCGATAGCTATTGTCAATTCAGCAGCCAAAATGATCCTTTTAAATATAACTCAGATCATGTCACCCCTCTGCTCACATTTCCAATATCTTCTCCTTCAGCCAATTAAAAAAAGTGCCTACCATGTCTTACAAAACTCTACCCAGTCTGCTCCCACCTTCTACCACTGTCCCTGATCTCATCATCTACCTACCACCCCTCTTCCTTCCCTCTACAGACCTGTGCTTGTCTGACACTTCTCCTCTTGAACATACTTCCCCTCCTTGGGGCCTCTCAACCTGCTCCTCCCTTGGACTGAAATGTTCTTATTAACTTGTGATTATGTGACCTGATCTTCTAACTCCTTGAGGCTTTGGCTGAAATATCCTTCTCAGTAAGATTTTCTCTGACCTCCTGTTTAAGAGGACAACCCTCGTCTGACTCTTGGCATTTATGGCACCCACTATACAATCATCTGACATAGATTTTACTAAATGTGTCTCTCTCCACAGAAATTAAGAATCTTGGGGCACCTGGGTGGTTCAGTGGGTTAAAGCCTCTGCATTTGGCTCAGGTCATGATCTCAGGGTCCTGGGATCAAGCCCCGCATCAGGCTCTCTGCTCAACAGGGAGCCTGCTTCCCCTTCTCTCTCTGCTTGCCTCTCTACCTACTTGTGATCTATCAAATAAATAAATAAAAATCTTTAAAAAAAAAAAAAAGAAATTAAGAATCTCGAGAGAAGGGACTATTTTTTTGTCTATTTTGTTTAGTGCTGAGTCCCTAGTACCCAGAATAGTGGCTGGTACATAGAAGGTGCCAAATGAACACCTGTAGAGTAAACAGAAGAGAACAAATGAGTGAATGGCATTCATAAGCCCATAATGCACATTATAATACAATTCTTGGCTATAGTCTATCAGCAAACTGAGAAAAATATGTACTTGAACTATAAATTGGAAATATGATCTACAAACCTATGTAAAAATGAATAAAAAAAGAAAGATCTCTCAAAGCCACAGTTTTAATTTTTAAATGGACAAATTAAGAGTTTAGAGAAGAATAGAGATGTAAGATAAACCACCCAGATACCTCGAGTATGAAGTGCTCCAAATAGAGCAACTAATAAAGTTACCAACACAAAATGTCATATGCAGAAAAATCAAGATTACAGTGTCATGACTTCATTGTTCCTGTCAATTGAGAAGTGTAGGAAATGAAGCAAAATTTAACCAGTGACACCAGTGAACGAAGTGACAAGAAGACAAGGGAATAATAGCTCCACAGTAATGATTCATGCACGCTTCAATTCATGCTTGCTCTTTACCAATTTCACATTAAAACCTGATAAAGATAAGAGTGAAATACAGCCACACAAGACCTTTGTGAGCTTTTAATATGAGCATCAGAGAGATCAGGAGTCAGAAAGAAGAGTGATCTTTAAATAATTTTTGAACATTCATTCCTCACACTGCTCGAAATGGAAAAGAAGGCAAACCAAAAAAAGTGATCATGGGCTAGGAAAACACTTTTGAAGTAGCATCATATTCCCAAACACCCATCGACCTGCTTTTTAACTACCTCTCCTTGCCACTCGAATCAGCCAAACTTCGTGAACTTGGCTATCTCACCAGATGGAGTGTTCTCAAGTTCCTCTCTACTACGATCTTCTCCAAGTTGAAAAGGCAAAAAAAATTCCAAAAACTCGGCAGAGGGAACCATTCTTTTTATTTTGGCAGTGATGTGCAGCTCCTTGGCAAGCAGCACTGTTAGTTAACGTAGTTAGCACTCTGGAATTGTCTATGACTTTTGTCATGTGTTTAAGCTGATTAGCCCCCTGGGTGACTTTGGCTTTCAAGGCAGCATTTCTTTGACAGCTTGCTGAGGGTCACAGATGTCTGGACAGCCGATAAAGTTCTTAACCCTTATTTCTCATTTGGTTTCTGCTCAACTATTTTAATAGCGCCTGTGGACTTATAAACAGAAGGCAATGGTTTAAAATGTTTTAAGATGTTCACTTACAGGCTAACAACTATCGGCTATGGCAAATTTGCAACAGTAGAGGCATCGTAAAATGTGACTCTTCTTTCACACTTGAACTTCTTTCACATGCTGAACTCCATAGGTTCTACCTCTGCAATCTCAAATTGGCTCCAGCCTTTTTATCCTCATTACTACTACCCTTTCTCCAGCCCTATTACTTATGCTTGAGAACAGAACCAGCTTACCTCATTCTTCATGATGTCTGTTCATCTTCAGCTTTGTATTCTATTATTTCCTTAGAAATGATCAATGCTCCTTCCATTCTGGAATACTTTGTACTACCTGGTTATGCCCACTGCATTCCAGGCTTCATGGTTTTTTTCATGACTAATTCACCCCATATATTTTTATATAATCTATTGTTCAAATCAATGCTTCAGACACAGCTATTCATTGTGATATATCTGATACATCCTTGTAATCTTACCAACATACCAAGTCCTAGTTGTTTTTCAAACACCTTAAAATACTTCATATATATCTTATGTATTTTTATTATATTTATATATTATACATATTATATATTTTTTTCTCCATCAAATTAACTCTACACACTACTAACAAAATTCATCTTCCTGAAGGACAAATTGTGACTGGCTATAAAATAAAATTCTAACCCATATTCACCATAGGTTGTAATCACTGTAATTAATCCCTTATTTCCATAATACTTGTGGTAGCTCTGTTTCCTACTTGAACGATGACAGATATAAATCCAAAGTTTAACAGCACAAATTATTTTTGACACAATTATTCCTCTTTTATTAGAAAAAAATCCATTTTCAAACACAAAGAAAATGGATAGCATTGTTCGTTTGACGGGAATGGCAAAAATTAGAAAACATTGGAATATCTAGCAATTAATGAAGTGGTTAAATTTTTATGAAACATTCTTATGTCATGGATTATGAGGCAGCAATTAAAAATGTCTATACCTTGGGACGTCTGGGTGGCTCATTCGGTTAAACATCTACGTTTATCTCAAGGCTCAGGTCCTGGAATCGGGTCCTGTGTTGGGCTCCTTGCTCAGTGGGGAGCCTGCTTTTTTCTCTGCCTACTTTGCCTGCTCTCCCTGCTTCTGTGCTTGCTCTCCCACAAATAAATAAAATCTTTAAAAAAAAAAAAAAAAAAAGTCTAGATCTTGCCAGTTCCAGTCACCAACATAGAAAATTTGTCAATATATATTGGAAGTGAAAAACAGCAAGTGGTAAAAAAAAATGCATACTACGTTATGTAACACGTAATAAAGATAAATGCTTTGAAAAAAGTCTGGATTTTGCCTCTTACTTCTTAAGAAGGATGTGTGTCTGAGTAATGAGAATGAAACGGACTTTTCTTTTTCACTCAGCTTACCCTTGTATTGTTTGAATTACTGAAGAGAGAATGTTTTCAAATACTATGCACTTGTTTAAAACAATATATAAAATGACAAAATCTGGCCTCACAATAGATTGTTTAATGGAGACCTGATGTGTTACTATTTATGTTGGTTTATTTTTCACTTCACAACCACATCAGAGAAAACAGTTTATTGGAGTTGGCTAGGATGCTAACGTAATTGTATAGAACATAGGCAAAAACAGAAAGATATTCTCAAGCAGCATTGGTCAAATCCTATCTAGGGTAGAATCTTTAATTTCAGGTACCATATTTCACGAGGGAAATTCATAATCAGTATAAATCTGGAGTAATCAATGCAATGGCTAATCTAAGAGATGCCCAGATAGCTAGTAAGACCTTATTTCTGAGTATGTCTGTAAGGGTCTTTCTGGAAGAGATCAGCATTTGAATTGGCAGACTAAGTAAAGATGATCCCCCTCACCAAGGCCAGCTAGACTTCAGCTAATCCGTTGAGCTTCTGAATAGAACAAAAAGGCAGAGGAAGGGCAAATTAGTTCTCTGCTTGAGTGAGGACATCTATCTTCTACCTGCGGACATCAGCACTCCTACTTCTCAGGTCTTCAGACTCAGAAAAGGATTTACACCACTGGCTCTCCCGATTCTCAGGACTGAATTTGGACTGGGACTACAACAGCTTTCCTGGAGCTTCACCTTGCAGAGAGCAGATGGTGGGACTTCTCAGCCTCCATAATTGTGTGAGCCAATCCTCATAACAAATATCTTTCTGTACATCTCTCCCTATATATCTTACTGGTTCTGTTTCTCCCCAGAACACTGACTAATACAGTCAGGAGTTAGAATCCATGTGATATTAAAAACTTTAAACTTGGAGAATATTTACACTGCACAGAAGAAGGCTGTATCATTTAGGAAGATGGTACCTGGAAAGCTGGAAAGCACCATAAACAAACTTCTCATACAACAGGTATGCATTGCAGGCACTTTCAAGATGAGTCACTTCATCTCTGATTATGTCACAATTCCCTTTCATTGTTGCAAAATGACCCCAAGAATCATGTGTTTGCACAGAAATATTAAAGATCAGGGAGAAGAGAGGGAGGGGTCATTTTTCCTGGATCACTGACTAAGTATCAATGAGCAGAACATCTCCCTCTCTTCAGTCAGCCACCTGGAGAGAAGACACGTGGTGATACTGTATGAACTAAAACCCTCTAGAACCTATTCAATTCCAAGATTCTAGACTCTCCAGATATCTCCACAAATTTACTAATCCACAAGAGAGAAGCAACCATCCACCACTGTTGGAGAAACATAATAACTTTATTTTTAAAGAACCCAAATCCCAAGCTTGAAGTAGGTTATCTAGCTAGTTAAAAAATAGAGGCTCTATGCAGTTATGGGATAAAAATATATCTAAATACTAAAGCACTTGTAATAGCAGTGATGTCATACTCAAGGTGGAGAAAAAAATAATTTTTTACACTTACAAATGTCATTTGGAAACCAAAAAATTACAAAGTTCTTCCCACATAAATGTTTGGATAAACCAATCTAAATGTACTATTATTATATCCTAAGAAACAAAGGACATCCTCATGGAAACATTGTTTAATTGTTAGAGATTCTCACCTTTATAATACAGTACCATATTTCCTGATTCTGTTATTTCTCCATGTACTCAGCCAATTCTTTTCTGTCACCATTATCTACTAGGCTTCTTCACTATGTGGAAGTCATCATTATTTCTGATTCACATCCCCTGAGAAGATGGATTTAGGAGCTAGATAGTGATTATACCATAGTAATTTATAAAGGTCTTTTTAGAACAGGTCCATTTTACATGTGCTAATGACCAGCCCACTGAGTTTTACATTATCCACTAATACTAAACCTGCAGAGATACTTCACAGGGTTTCAGCCTTAATAAGGATGAAAAGGCAGATGGAGGGACCTATTTATAAAACCTCAACATCTAGTTTATTTACTAAGCAGTAAGTACTAGCCATCACATTGATTCACTCCCCTTCACTTTACTAAACTCCCAAGGCCATTTAATAGGTTCTTCGGTATTTACTTATTAATTTTAAATCCAAGCAGTAAAATTATGCTGCACTATCACCACCTCTTAAATCTAAAACACTTTTTTATATCTTTTTATCTTCTCTATTGACATTTGCCTCATCCATCAGCTGCAAATTGTCATTCAATTTCACATACATTCTCTATGAAGTTTGACCAGCTTTTTGCTAAAAAAAAAAAAAAAAAAAGAAGACTCATCTTTCCCTCAGACGTCAACAATAATCAACAGCTAGCCAATGACTTAAATAGAGTTTCTGAATGATATATGGTGGAGAATATGTAAAGATGAAAACCATTCCTTTGATATCTAATTTAAGGCCTGCTAACGAAGTGTGATTCATATCATAATTTTAATTATATTTTTAAGAAGTAAATGAATTTTATTCAGTTCCACAGACTTTTCCAGAAGTCTGTATCATTGAATGCATCTTTGGTCTTAGGTTTTCATTATTAAGTCAAGATTGGGTTCGGGGCATGCAATAGATTCTGACACCAGCTACCCAGTATGAGGCCACATTTCACAGGTCAGAGGCACAATCCTCCGTAAGACTGCCCTTATTCCAGACACCGGCTGAAGGTATCAAAGTCCCTAGGCCAGCTTCACTTCTGATGGGCTGCCTAAAAATTCAGGGTTCTCATTATTCCCTCAGATTTGATAATTCACTGGAAAGACTCACAGAACTGAACAAAGCACGATACTTACCATTACAGTTTTGTTATTGCAAAAATATAGAAATCAGAACAAGCCAAAAAGAAAGATGCATAGTGTGAGGTCTGGGAGGGCTGTCAAAATGAAGCTTTCATGGTCCCCAGAGTTGCACTGCCCACCTAGCACACTGATGTATGATAATATGCAGATTGCTGCCAACGAAGAAAGCTCACCTGACCCTCAGGGCCCAGGGTTTTTATTGAGGTTTTACTATGTAGACATAATCAACTGAATCACTGGCCACTTGGCAAAATTCAATCTCCAGTCCCCTATCCCTCCCCAGAGGTCAGGCTGATAGCACACGACTCAAAGCCTCAACTCTCTAAACACATTTGGTCTTTCTTACATGGCCGGCTCTTATCATCTTATTACCAAGAAATATCTAGGGGTTCAATGTGAGTCACCTCATTAGCATAAACTACGAGGTGTAGTCCAAGAAGCACACCATGAATAACAAAGACACCCCAACACTTGGGAAATTCCAAGAATTTAGAAATTCCAAGAATCTACCCCTCAGGAACTGGGAACACAGTCCAGCAAAATTCTTTATTCCAAGGGTTTACAGGTTACTTCCCAGAAACAGGGACCAAGGCTAACCAAATTCTTTATCACAAAGAATAAGAAAGAGAGAAAGAGAGAGAGAGAGAGAGATTTTTATTATGCACATAATTCTCTATGTCATATGAAATTCAAAATTTCTTAGGTCCATAGAGAAAACTCAGCATAGTACACTGAGAACAATGAAATAGACTTGATGTTCAACATTGATCACTTTTTTCCCTTATAGCCCCTCTCTTTCAACAGCCAATGTCTCAGTGAGGAGAAGGAATGTTAGAGTAAGGGAGGCTGTGTCCAACATGTATCTATTAGTTGAAAAACCAGCAGCACAGAAGATTAGCCCACCACATATCAACCTACAAACATTTCCTTCTATTGACTTGTCAAACCTGGCACTTTTTAGGATTTATGTTTTGCTATTTCATGAAGGTTTTTCTTATTGTGAAAATAAACTATGTTTTTATCCCTGTTGTAAAATAGACTTCTTTCTTTTTTTTTTTTTTAGTTTTGGTTTTCATTTAATGTATTTTTAATTTATGTAAATATCTGAAGCATCCCTATTCTGAACAGAACAGCCCCTTTCTCCTGACAGAAGAGACCCAAAGAAACACCATCAAAATAACTAGGAAGAAATAATACTCCAAATAAAGTATATAACTTTCTAAAATATACATATCTCACCATTTTTTTTCAGAAATATGATTGAGCTATGATTTTGCATGCCATCTTGTTCCCTAAAAGTACACACTACATTTTGGAGAATGCCAAGAACCAGATATTGAAAACCCTGGAGATGAGCTTGTTTAGCCAGAAGCTCTTGATAGCTGAGCTGGGTGAACCAGCAAGTATTTCTACAATTTCAGGGATAAAGACAAAGCCAACAAATAATTTATGTGTTTTTTCAGTGGAATATCCATATTTTGAAATCAACCAAAGAACTTGGAGGTTTATACAACTCCATTATTAAACCACCTATAAAAAGGATTAAGAGTGAAATTAAGTATGTTAAACTAACTTCTATTGAAATGTAATCACTTAATTAAGGGAGGTAATTAAAACATCTGCATGCTTTTTTCCCTAAAAACTGAAATTCAAGTCTTGAAAGAGTCAGCAAAACGAAGACTCTCGTCTGAGTGACTGAGACACACACCACAGCACACCACCCCTTCCACACGCCCATACCTCTATCAAGCAAATGGAAATGCATTAATATGCTTCCTTAAGGTGCCATATTATATTTATCATGAGGGACCCATCAGTTATTAGAACTTACAATGTCATTTGAAAGATGTATAAGGTAATTTTGTTACTGAGTTCTTTGAATAAAGTCAATTCTAAATGTCATATGTTTGGGTGAAATATCAAGTCAGAATAATCCTCCAACCTTTCCTTTGATGGTGATTACTCTCATTACCTACCACCAACAGATCTATAATCTAGTATATTTTTAATTCATAATGTTTTGCTTCATAGACACTATTTCACTTTTTTGTTTTTTCATCTTAAAAATCCAAAAGTATAATGAATGTTATGATGATCTGTAAATTCAAATACACACAATACTATAGTTATATAAAAATCACAAAAATCAGCTAAATATGGCCAATATTACTAAAATTATAGAACCAAATATCTTCCAGGAGGAAAAAACTCATCATTCACAAAGTACAGTGGGTAAAGTGATTTTGCCTTTCAAAGCAGACACGTTTCATTCAGCATATGAAATTTAAGTTGGCGATTCTTATCTGAGTTAGGAGAATTTTAATTTGTATTCAAAAATGAATTGCACTTGCAAATAAGGTTGTATACTGAAGTCTTGTACATCATAACCATCTTTTAAATTGTCAGAAATGCACTTCTTGAGAATTACCCAAAGTAATGTGCAACAATTACCTTTATATTGGGCTTTGATCAATTGTACAGCATATTTTCTCAAAATTATCAGTCATAAAGAAAAGCCTTCAGCAAAGAGAGAGCCTAAAAATAGTTTATTGCATTCACATTTACTCAACTCATTTATGTGTTTCATTCCTCTATATTCAGATGGTTTCTTTGACCTCATTTCCTATATTGTCTCTACAACAATATACCTGAACAATTCTTGATATTTTACTTAATTTTTTGCAACGCAAAGCTTTCAATACTGAACATGGATAGGTAATTATCTAAAAGATATCTTTGCATTTATTTGCCAAAAGTCATTTTTCAGAAGTGCTTTGTTGTTGCAAATGATAGCCTGTTAGAATACTATTTCCTCTTAATTAAAGAGCAGCCTAATTCCTGTGAGACTTTATGATAAGCAGAAGTAAAATAAGACTAGATCTCAAACCTCTCAGCCAAACTGGTAGAAAAATACTCAAAACTATGAAAGATTAAAAAATGTGCCCAGGGATGAAGGTATCAGTTTTGTGGAGCTAAAATTTTATACAATTGGTGGGAGGGTAGGGCAAGAGGCAGGGGAAGCTCTAAAAACATACATTACAAATACAAAATTAGGCCAACGAGGAAGTCAGTGAGGGACCCTAGAGCTTAGTCTTCATTAGCCTCGTGGCAACTTCATTCTGACTATTCACTAAAAACATATCTCTATACTTATTTTTAAACTGGTAAAAATCGCTAAGTCTACATTAAATCTTCTATCACATTTCAACAGAGTGAAAATTAAGAATTAAAATCAATTCCAATATGGAAAATAGGCCAAGTGCTGCCAGAGGTAAATATTATGCTGATAAATAAAGTTTTATTATGAAAAAAAATTGCTAAGCATTGAGATAAAACCTGATAGTTATAAAATTCTAGTCATCACGTCCCCCTTTGCCATCCTTATGTTAGAGACCAAACAGCAATTTTTTGTTTTGTTGCTGTTTCTGTTTTGTTTTAAATCTAGCCCAAAAAATTAAGATCCACTGGCTCTTCCAAGTGTCAATAAATCTATGATCATAGAAATGTGAAATCTGAGGTTACACAAACCTTCAAGCTGAGAGAAAAACAAGGACTTTTTTGGAACTAAAAGTTAAATTATA
The DNA here is from genome assembly GCA_028646535.1 of Procyon lotor. Lineage (NCBI taxonomy): Eukaryota > Metazoa > Chordata > Mammalia > Carnivora > Procyonidae > Procyon > Procyon lotor. Next base: position 100,861,473 of record CM053603.1, read on the forward strand.
ATTTTGCCTCTGTTACCTGAGGATATAATTTAATCTTCCTTAGAATGAGTTTGCTTATCTGTAGAAAGTAGAACCATAACCCCTACCTGAAAGTGATGTTGTAGCAATGAGAGTTGATATATGCGAAATTTTTAACATGTAGGAGATTAAGTAAATAGTAGTTTGTAATGCTAAACTGTCAGCAGTAGCATCTTTGAACACTGTCTATAGGGAATTTTACTTCAAAATATATTTATGCACAACTGACCAAAGCAACTGAAACTGCTACATATGACTCACTCTTCCCCTCAGTGTCCCAGTGCAATGGATAAAGCATTTGTGGCTACGATTTTGTTCATGATTCCAAGCTGCCAGTTTGACTGGACAGGTTAATCCAAAAATCATATTCAAGAGAAAGCTGGAATTCTGCTCAAACATTTTACCATATCCTAGAAGAAACTAGAGAGACTTGTGATTTCTGCTTAAAATGTAGAAAGCTGGAAAGGACATTGGTTCCATGGTTACAACAAAAACCACCACAAATGCCAGACAATCAACAAATTCAAAACTTTCTTGAACCCATCAGAGACATAAGGTCTCCGAGCAAACAACTGACCTGAAATGTAAGGAGAAAAGCTGCTTCCAAGAAGGAAAAGGACATGAGCACTTGCATGCCCCAGGGAGAATCTGCTTGTTGCCAAAGAAGACAGGACAAATTCAGGTAAAAATTTTAATCCATTTCTAAAGGCCAAGTGTGGGCAGGAATGAGAATATAGAATCCCTGGGAGCCACAGACACAAGCTGCATTCACACATCCTCATGGAGTCTTCAAAAACCTCACATGAGCTACACACACACACATACACACACACACACACACACACACACGATTTGATAAGGACATGAGTTCTGAGAAACCTCCATTCCCTGAACAAGTGTTAGAGAGATAAACAGCTATGGAAAAGCAGAAATTCTTGCCCACACTCTTCTCATCTACCCCTCCCACAACAAAAAGACTTATTTGGGCTTAATGCACCAAAAGCCTGCAGCTGAGGGAAGGGAACGGAAAAATAACCCTCTCTTCCTGGAGTTGTGTGCTTGGACCATACTATTAGATTATCTCAGCAGGGTTGTTGTTATTTTTTGTTTTTGTTTTTTTTTTTTTGTATGTTTGTCTTTGTAGAAATTGACAGGATGATCTTAAGTTTTTATAAAAAGAAGCAGAACAGTTTGAAGTGCACAGTAACTGATTTCTAGGCCTACAGCAGCAGTCAAGATAGTTCTGTGCTGGAGAAAGGATAGACCTGTGGACCCATGGAACTAGATGGACAGTTCAGAAACTGAAATAGCTAGCTAATAACATACTATAACATATATAGCTAATCCTGGCACAATGTGGGACAGGGAGGGCATTAGGGGTGACTACATGTAACTTTTGACTCCTCCAAAACTACAAATAGCCTACTGTTGACCCAGGACCCTTACCAATAACATAAACCGTCTATTGGCGCATATCTTGTATGTTATATGTATTATAGGTTGGATTCTTACAATAAAGCTAGAGAAAAATGTTAAGATAATCATAAGAAAAAATACATTTACAATGCTATAAAAAATCCTCATTTAGGCAGGGTGCCTGGGGATCACCAAGATCTGTCTCTTGTTTCAACAGTGTTGGATGATATTACTCAGCCATCAGAAAGGATGAAATCTTACCAATTACATCGACATGCATGGAACTAGAGGGTATAATGATAAGTGAAATAAATCAGTCAGAGAAGACAACTGTCCTATGGCTTCGTTCATGTGAGGAATATAAGAAACAGCGCTGAGGATCATAGGGGAAAGGAGGGAAAAACGGAATGGGAAGAAATCACAGAGGGAGAGAAACCATTAGAGACTCTTAACTATGGAAAACAGGGTTGCTGAAGGGGAGGTGAGTGGGGGGATGGGGTAACTTGGTGATGGACATTAAGGAAGGCACGTGATGTAATGAGCACTGGGTGTTATATGCAACTGATGAATTACTAAAGATGTTCTATATGTTGGCTGATCGAATTAAAAAAAAAAAAACAACGCAGTGCTAGATAGAGGAATGTCCCTTCTTCAACCACTTTTCCAGTTGCAAACTTAGAAACTATTATCTCAGTCAACCTCAGACTCCAGGACCAATCAACACTGTTTTTGTTTTGTTTTGTAGCTTAGTTCCTTATTACCAAACAACCATGCGCTCCCAGATTCCTCAGGGTTATTCATTTCAGCTGGAGGCTGCCCTAAACCACTTGATAAACATATCCACAGGCATCTACACTTACCTTTCTCTGGTCTGCTTCTATTTCTACCACGACGATATGGCTCTGGAGGGCATGGGACACTTCTGTGAGTTAGCTGAGGAGAAGCGCCAAGTCGCCCAGCATTTCTCAAAGATGCAAAACCAGCACCGGAGCAGCACCCTTTTCCAAAGCGTGCAGAGGCCAGCCAAGGATAAGTGGCGTAAAATCCTGAACACCACGAAAGCTGCCATAGTGCTGGGTAAAAACCTCAAGCAGACACTTTGGGATCTGCACGCCCTAGACTCTGCCCACACAGACTCTGTAACTTCCTAGAGAACCACACTTCCTTGATGAAGAGGTGAAACTCATCAAGAAGATAGTTGCCACCTGACTAATTCTTCAGGCTGGCTCCCACGGTGGACTGGGCAAGTATGACTCATTCTCAAGCATGACTAGGAGCCTCCAGAACCCAACGACCTTTGATGGGTCCCTCTGGCATTCCCCTAGTGTCACTGCTTCTGCCTAAACCCCTCCCTGCAGCTACTAGGCTGCTTTTTAACCATCCTAGAGTCCTCTTACAAGCTGTGGACCAGCTGGAAATAATAAAGCTTTCTGTAGGGCTGGGGGTGTGGGGTGGGGGATGAGATCCACCTATAATGGGACTCGAGCAGTTCAAACCTATATCGTTCAAAGGTCAACTGTATGTTCAATTGATTTTTAATGAATATGCAAGGAAATTCACTGGATAAAGGATAGTCTTTTCAGCAAATGGTGCTGGAAAAGTTGAGTATCCATAAGGAAAGCAATAAAGAAACCTCACTCTTACATCTTGACTTATAAAATTATAAAAATTAAATATAAATTGATCATAGAAATGATCCATTGAAGAACAGATAGACTGGACTTCATCAAAACTTAAAACATCAGCTTTTCAAAAGACAAGATTAAACAATAAAAAGACAAGCCATAGGGGCACCTGAGTGGCTCAGTCGGTTGAGCACCAACTCTTAATTTCAGTTGGGGTAGTGATCTGGGGTGATGGGATTGAGATAACCCCCACCTGCTCCATGCTCACTATGGAGGATTCTCCTTCTCCCTCCTCCTCTATCCCTCTCCCCACTCATGGGCTCTCTCTCTAAATAATTTTTTTTTTTAATTTTGAAAAAGGTGAGCCATTAAATAGCGAAAGTATTTGCAAATGATTGATAAAGGACTTGTATCCAAATTATATTAAGAACACTCAAAAGTAAATAATCATAGAATAACAAGAAATGGGTAAAAGATTTGAAAAGGAATTTCACCAAAGATATAAGGATGTGAAATAAGCACTTTAAGTACTTAATATCATTAGTAAATAGGGAAGTACAAATTAAAAACAAAATGAAATACCGCTATATTTGCATTGTAATGATTTATTTACATTGTAGTGATTTACTTACATTGTAATGATTTACATTGCATTAATCTAAATTAAATGAATACAAAATGCTACTCAGGATGTAGAGCCACTAGAACTCTCATATTTCTGGTAGGAATGCAAAAATAGTAGATCACTTTGGAAAACATTTCGGTAGTTTCTTATTAAAAAAAAACATACCATATGACCAAGTAATCTTTCTCCTTGGTATTTATTTACTCAAGTGAAATGAAAACATGTTTTCACACAAAACTTCATAAATAATGGGGTAGGCAGGCAGAACAGTCAGAAGAGTACCAGTCACATTCAAACAGCCTGGTCCTCTTAATTCCCAGGGCCCCAAGATCCCTCTGTCCATCCAGAGATACCCAGAGATACCCTGGGGAAAGCTCTTCCACCTCCAGAAGCAGCACGAGCAGGAGCCCCTGGCAACAGGTAAATCAAGAAACCATAAACAACCTGGCAAAGGCTCTACAGATGACACTGCCTTTGGAAACACAGCCCACAGTAGACCAGGACCTGCATGGTAAACTTACCAGGGCAACTGCTTGCTAAAATAAAAGATTTAAATAGGACCCAGAACCATTGTCAATATACTGGCTGTCCTGCTATAATATAGTTTTGCAAAACATTACCATTAGGGAAAACAAAAGATCTCTCCGTATAATTTCATACATGTGCATGTGAATTTAATATTATCTCAAAATGTCAATTAAAATACAAAAAAGAAAAAGAAAACTTAAATGTTTATGTGCTTACATAA
>CM053603.1:100866404-100911973 GCA_028646535.1 Procyon lotor
GAGGATGGAAAGTTTTCTATATTTTGCTCTGTATCTGGATTATGGTTGTGGTTTCATGACTGCATGCTTTTTACAAAATTTTCAGAACTGTACAATAAAAGGGCAAATTCTGCTGTATGTAAATTTTACCTTGATTAAAGAAAATGAAAAAAGGAAGACATATTAGTTTGATCCCTGAATATTCTAGACTGATTGTGATTATAAGAAGTGAGTCCATTACATAGCTCATAAAAGCATTAAAACTGCAATTAAAGCATCTTTTAAAATCACCCACGACCTGCCATCCCAAGATGTCACATTCTTCTATTTTTTATGCACAGTCTATGTGTACATTTTAAATAGAAACATATTCATAACCATTTTTCATTTGTACACTATTTCATCTAATTAAAGTATAATTGACTTAACCTTTCCTCATTAATGGACATCCGGACTACGTTATAATGTTTTAGTATGATAAGCAAAACTCCATTCAACATCTTGATACACATAATCATTTTTTCTTCTGATTGCTTTCCCTTGGAGTAAATTTCAATGCATGAAATGACAGCAAAGAACATGTAATTTTTCTTCACCAGTTTGACCATTTTTCCAAAAAGGTTTTGCTTATTTTTCCACCTCCATAACAGAAATTAGAACAATTTTATAATCTCTCATATTCACCAATATATATATTAAATATGTAATATTTTCAACTTAATATGTATGAAATGGGGTATTTTGCTTTAATTTCTGTTTTTCTTTCTTATTACTGATTACATAATCTTAAAGTTTTGCTTAAAGTTTCAAATCCATTTGCGGTATAGTCTATCCATGTCCTTTGTATATATTTTTCTTATGTATGAACATAGCAGTCTTGCATGGATAAGTAGTATTTTCCTATATGTTCTCTTCCAGATTTACGACAAATTATACTAGGAATCTCTACTAAATAAAATGAAGCTAAGGACCATGTGTTGCACAGTGGTCAAATGCTCAAAAAACATTTGATGGAAGGAGAGGAAGGAAGGAAGGGAGAAAAACTTATTCCCCAGGTGAAGAGCAATTATAAGCAAGGAGTAATCATCTTAACAGGGAGATCTGGGAGAAGTCTCTCTGTCTTTTCCTTTTTTTTTTTTTTAATTTTTTTCCCCCAAAAAGGTTTATTTTTTCAGTGTTACAAGATTTATCGTTCATGCACTACACCCAGTGCTCCATGCAATACGTGCCCTCCTCAATACCCAATACTCAATACTCTGTCTTTTTCTTATAGGAATTCAGAAGCTTGCCATGTTTTTCCCTTTTAAAAACTTTACCCATTCAACTTTAAAATATACTTTTCTATCTAAGGTGAGGATGAAGTATCATCTGTAACTGGAATACTATGTATCTATCAGGAAGATGTGACAACTCTCAATGCATTCAGTTTTGAAGGTTTTGATTGTTTATTTTGCAGAAAGGAAAAAGTGATGGAGTAGGGGAGGTTTTGCTGCTATAGACCCAAACTGCTCAGTTTTGTTTTGATTTGTTTTTTAACTTCCCTTCTCCTGTCATTTTATTATATATGACACCAATCTTATTCAAATGAAGTATTTTTGTTTGTCAGGTGAAATGGCAAATGTAACAAGTACATTTCTGGCAGAATACTGGGAATAATGACAAATCTATCTTTGACAAAGAGTAGCAGCATCACAGATTGGTGGTTCCATATGAAAACTGTACTACAGAAAGTCATCTCACCCCACCCCCAGCAGAATAGCTCATGAGATATTGGTGGTCCATCTGGAGTGTTCAGAGCCAGTTCTGCTAATGCAGGAGAGTGTGTACATCAGAGCAAAGCTAGGGTCATCCTGGCAAGTGGGCAATGATAACTGGTGATGAACCCTGGCCTTTTAGAGAGGCCAGAATCAAATCATATCGCTCTTTTCACTATGAATGACAGAGCTCTGTATTCATTGTTACACTACATCTCCATACTACATCTGCAATACCTTAATAAAATGAAAGCAAACATTATTTGCAACATTAGCCATAAGTCATACAAAATTTGGCAGCTCCAATTTACATTTGAATAATAAATTGAAATGAGCCCAACAAATACCAAATTTGCAGCAGAATAATAGTGGAAAATATATACTTAAGGTTATTACTATCCACGTGGCAAAGGATACAAATGAATGTTGGAGTTGAGCATAAAACTGTCCAGTATTTTATTCATCGATATTTATGAAAATGTACAATTGGTTTATGATACCCATTTCCTGCACTAAATTACACAGCAGGAACTTATCAGAGAAACCAATTAATATTGACAATATATCCACTGTTATGATGAAGGCTAGAATGGCTCAAAATAGCAAATAGCACTCTTCAATCCCAGGGATTTCCAGAATGACATACTCTCTAAACTTTACCTCAAAGATAAAGGAGAAAACAATTTGGGATTACAGGAAAACAACCAAGATTGAGAGAAAAGTCTGAGACTCTGTGGGACCAATGGTACTACCATAAAAGTAGTTATTTAGAGGGAAAGCATGGGGGAAGAGACTAAGGGATTTTTTGATATAAGAAAGTAGAAGATATTGGGAAAGATTTAGTTTAGTTGTTCATTCACAGATTCGTTTATCAAAACATTCACTGAATATCTACCACTTCTGAGCCCTCTGGTAAGATCTTGAGATAAAAAGGTAAATGTTACAAAAGATCACTTTTAAGGGGTGCCTGGATGACTCAATTGGTTAAGTGTCTGATTCTTGATCTCAGCTCAAGTCTTGATCTCAGGGTCATGAGTTCAAGCCCTGCATTGGGCTCCATGCCAGGAATGGAGTCTGCTTAAAACAAGCAAGCAAGCAAACAAACAAACAAAAAACCCACAACAACTTACAAGTCAGTGGAGAAGACAACATTTAGAGAGATGGTGTAAAATATGAAAGTCCTATACTAGAATTATGTACAAGGAAAACATTTATAAGTCTTTAAGAGGGGAACTAAACTCTTCCTGTTAGCTGCCCTACACCTACACTAAACCATAAAGGATGAATAAATGTTATAAATGTGATCAGTTTGTTATCAGCATAAGAACAAATCCACCGTGTAATTATAAATATTCTTTATTTTGACACTGAAATTCAGTCACACGTCTAATATTTGTTGACAAAAATTATTAAGAACACAAACATTTCCTTTTCCTTTTACTGGCTCTGAAGACCTTAGCTTTGATTGACCTTTCAACAACACCATAGATTTATTCATTTACTGCCCAGCTGTTTGGATTAGAAGACCTGAAGGAACAAGTCTGATTCTTGACCCTGGACCAGGTTAGAGCCGTCAGATAAACAAGGCCCTAGTGGGAAAGGCAAAGCATGTTGCTTCTCACATTCAGGAATGTAAGGTCAGGGCTGCTGATTTTTGGTAAAAGTCTCCAAAGAAGTGTGTTGGGAACGTTTTGAAATTATAAACACCAAAATAAGAATTTTCTGGACTAGGGCTATCGATGATTTTCACATTTTATTCTCTCAGCCTTACAAAGATGATTGGAACATTTCTGGGGTTGAGAGATGTATTAAAGAAATGGTAGTAAACTTGGAAAATTACTGCAATTTGAGTAATCCTAAGATATTTGAGAATGCCTCTTTTTTAGTTATGTTTGGTATAGGATATCATGTGATATGCAAGTGTCATGTTGTGACTCCAATTAAATTGCCAAAAATTCTGGCAGGACAAAGTCCCTGTTCCCTATAGCTCAGATTCCATAATTCTAGAAGACTGAGTTTTAGAAGAGAAAACAGATCCCCATATTCCAAACACAGCATAGCCACTTGAGAAAATTTCTCTCTCCACGTTAGCACCTAGACTGTCTTCCTTATGCTCACCCTAGTTAATATGAAAATATGTGCCTTTCAAACTAAAGTATGTCAATGAGGAGTGTGTCCTGCTCTTCAAAGGTTCCAAAAATAAAACATTTTAAAAGACAGAAATCACCCATTACTTCATCACAACTTCAAAGTAAACTAAAAAGTGAATTCCAAACACACACACACACACACACACACACACACACACACACACTGAATCCGCCCTGAATTCTTCATCTCAGAGTAACAACTATAAATAGGTGCATATAATTCCAGAATTTTGCCCATTTTATACAGGTATGGACTTTTTAAAAAAGAGACTTTATAAAGCATAGGTCTAAATAGGTCCAGATAGACCTACCTTACTTTCTGGTTGTGTATTTTATTTTGAAATCCTTTATTGATAAACATGTGGTTTTTCGTCTATTTTTTTAATCACAAACAAAGGTATAATAAAAATTCTTGCTCACATATATTGCTATTTCATGTACAAAATTCTGGAGATCACATGCACAATGTCAAGGTAGTACAGAGAAAAGATCATAGTCTTTGGAACCATAAAACAGTTTCAATTATGGTTATATCATTTGCAAGTTTAACAATTTTGGCCAAGTAGAACCATAGTTTCATCATCAGTAAATTGGTGGTAATAATCATCCCTTTCTAGGACTGTGAAGATGGAATGAGATAAAATATATAAAATTTATTTTTAAAACTGAAACTAATGTACATGCTTTTATTGTAGAGGTTATATGCAACTGCGAGATTATCAACTTGGTTGGTTGTTACCATTTCTCTGAAGCTGGGCCATTAACTGAAATTTACACCAAGAATGGTTGGGGTGGGTCCACAGAATGAGGGAAACAGGGTGGAAAGGAGGATGCCAGGAAACTGAACAGCCTTTGAAGTGAACTTTATAGCATCTTGTGCAAAAAAGTCTACTGGGGGTTCCTAAATTAGTTGTAGAAATTAGAGTCTGTGCTTCTCTTCATGAATGCTTGGCTCAGTCTGAAAGCACAGTAGACAATGGGAGGAACCAGAGGCCTCCAGTACTGTCCTGGAAGCAGCAGTTGCCAAAGTGGATATAGTGGCTCCATTCTGACAAACCCTGAAGGAGCAGGAGCATTGCAGAGCCTATAAACCTTTTCCTATCTCGACTAAATTATTAAAGAAGAAACCTATCCTAGAGGTCTAGGACTGTCTCTCCTAAAAGTCAGAATTAGGAAAATCTCATACAGGTTTGGTCACATTCGTTCTACAAAGAATCAAGAGAAAATAATCTACCTTTGCTGAAAAAGAATCAAGAGAACTGGTCTACCTTTGCTGACTCTACACACATACTAGTTTAGGCAGTGTGTGTGCTTCATTGCAGATGAGACAGAAAATTCAAAAATTGGGACACTTCATGGGCTCTGCCACTCTAGAAGGAACCTTTCCCTCTTCATCATCACACTCAACTTTTTTTTTTTTTCCATTTCAGGAATATTAGGAAAAGATCTTGTGATCTTGTTGTGAAGTCCCAATTTTCTCCCCAAGAAAGAAGGAACAATTTTCTCTTTGGTAAAACTGGCTCATGGAGTGCAGAGCTATCAAAGCCCCGTCCATATGCACCTGCTCATGGGTTCCAGCCTTCCCACAGCCCAGATATATTGCTCACTCTTCTATACTATAAGTAGCCTGTGCAGGGGTGGGAAGGACACTTGAGTTCTCTGGCTTCTCTGCCTATGACTGGGTAAATGATTCAAGTCATGGAAAAGGAAGAAGGATCCAATTTGATCTCAAGTCCATGGTTGCTTTTCCAAACTATTTGGCAGAATAAAAGTGGTGTTTGGAGTGTCTTGGACTCCTGTGTGTATTTTTCAACTGGTTCAGAATTTGTAAGTGAGTGAGAAATATGTGAAACAGAACAAATTCAAAGGATGTGGCAAAGAGCAGCCAGAGAATTGACAATAACCAAAAACTTGCTTAGGCTAAAGCAGAAAAAAGTGACTTCATCGTCAGATTTGACTGGGTTCCACTCTAGCCTCTAGCCCTCATTTCCTTCAGGTGGACATTTTTTTACTCTCCCAACTGCTGGCATGGGCTCTGCAGGGCCACCAGAACTTATCCTTACCTTGGGTTGGAAGGATTTAAGAGAACCTGAGCCTAACCCTTAGGATTAGAGGCAGTTTCACCAGGGAGCTGAAGGTCAAGCTGCAGGCCCTTCCCTTGCACAAGTACTTCCCAAGGCCCAATGCATTCTCTTTCCAAAACACTGAGAGGAAGCAATGACCCTGACCCAGCACCAGAAGTATTAGATACTCCTGCCTTTCTGGGGATTACCCTTTAAGGTCTTGGGTAACATGAAGGGTCAGCCAGCTTTGAGCACTGATCTTTAATCAGTCCCAGCAACAAGCTACCATTGCCCATCTCTTGGAGCAACAGAACTCTATCTTGGACTGTAAGGGGGAAAAAGTGAATTAGATGCTACTTGCTTTATGGTAACCTCCTCCCTAAAGAATGGCTCAAGATGGGGAGGTGGTGGTGCCAAGAGACTTACCAGTGATAACGAAGACATGATTAAACTGGACCAGCTATAGCATCAGAGATCCTTCCAAGAAGACTGAAGGCCTGGAATTCTCTGAGGGCTTGCCCTGCACAGGAAACCTGAAAGCACCAACTACAGAAGTGACAGATTTGGGATTACCAATAATGAGCCATGAAAATGATAATAAACACATTTTGATCAACCAAGCTATCATAAATTTCCTTTCTATTTGCAATATTGAAAACAATATTCATCATCAATGTCATATGAAGAGACAATCACAGAGTATGCCAAGTAGTGTAAAAAATAATGAGCATTGTGGATAGAATTTTCAAATCACTATGTCGTATACTTGAAACTAACAACTAATATAACATTCAGGCCAACTACACCTCAATAATAAGTTATATATAATAGACATACAATAACATACAATAAATTGAGATGTACCAAACAGTTAATAAATAAGTTCGTATTTCAATTTCGTGGATTTGACAGTCATGTTATTTGTCAACTTTTCAAAATTTATAGTGTGCTTTCTCTTTTTCATTCTCATAATTTTTCATTTTCCAATCAAATTCTAAATTCACAAATTTGCATTGTTAAGGAAGTCTCCAAAAATTGAATAAACTTTTGACCCTCATAAAATCTGCATCTATCTTTGCTCAGAATTAATTATAACGTTAACCTCTGATACCAGATGATTCATGGTTGTTAATCTACTCTTATTATTTATTTCCCTACATCATCATTAAAAACTGACAACTTTCTTTGGATATGAACCTGTAACCCTTGGCATACAACTGTCTCTGGATAGCATGTTAGGTAAATGTAAATGCCAACCATTTGAAGTACCCATTATTTTTATGTTAACCATTCTTATATTGCCATAGCATGTGCTTCAGCTGCTAGGCATTGGCCAGTCCAACTGGACTTGTTTTTAGCTCTTGCTGAGCTTGTCACCTGGTATTCATCTTAGGAATAAATCTAACTTCAGGTCTTGTTCTCTGCACTTTTGTTCAGACACAAATATCAGGACTTTCTTTTCAGGCATGAAAGTGTTTTGGTTCTCTACTGGTGTGTCATAAAGGTGCTCAGTGATTAGTAGTTTAAAACAATAACAATTTTATCTTTAACATTTCTGTGGGTTTACTGTGCTCAGCCGGGGATTGCTTCTGTGCCATGAAATGTGAGTTGGGCTATAGTCATCTGAGGGCTTGGTTAGGCTGGACCATCTGAGATGGCTCATCGCATGGCTGGCAGTTGATGCTGGAGCCCAGTACAAACGAGTAGCCCACATGGCCTATCAACCAAGCCACCCACATGGGCTCTCCATGGGTTCTGGGTTCTCACTGTTGTCCAGAGTGTAAGAAATGTTTCAAGAGTGTCATTTCAGGATAAAGAAAGCAGAAACTTCAAGTCCTCATAAATTCTAGGCCTATAACTGGCACAGCATCAATTCTGCCATATTCTATTAATTAAAGCACTCGCAGGCCAGCTCGCAAGGGAAAATCAAGTCAATCTTTCAGTGGAAAGAGTGACAAAGGATTTGTAGCCATTTTTAACCTATCATGCAAGGATATATAGCAGTTAGATCCCAAAAATATATCATTAAAGCCCCAGATAGTAGTTGCTATGTAAAGTTAAAGACTTTTAGGCAGATATTTTTCCTCCTTTGTACTTTTGTCTTTGAATCCTGCCTGAAATTGTGTAATCATAGGATGAATTAAATCAGAGTAGACTTCTTTGTGCTACAGAACAATCTGATGACTCTTTATCCTTTTAGATCTATTTCTCCCAAAACAGTATTATTTTCCTAAAGAGAAAAGAAAACTGTTAAGAATAAAGTTGATCAGTATCATTGAATGTAAATTCATTATTAACTCTTAGATTAATCATTCAAATTGACTTGATCCCTGTCAAGAAGAGATTGATGTTGGTCATTCTGCTTTTGAATAACTATGAACTGAGGTTCCCCTTCCTACCTAGAAGAAAATAATATGAAGAATCCCAAAACCCTGATATTCTTCATGTTTTCTTGGAAACATATGCCAGACTTACTCTTTCCCAAATAATATTTTACATAGAAATTCAAGACGTGTGGCTCTGTCAAAAGTATACATTTAATCAGCATCAGTTCTAATCAGACTGAAATTTGATAAAATAAATTTTCTTCCTGGCAGATGTAGTAATTCTTATACTGCAGAGTCACACCATCTGTTGTAACAACATCATTTTGGGGATTTCTTAGAGAACATATTTACAAAATCACCAGATATGCTGTTAAAATTGATGCCGCAATGGTAGCCTTTAAATGCATCAAATTTAATGTTTATCATTGCCTAAAGAAAGCCCTAAGCCATCGCTATATGCCAAAAAGTCTAAAGCAGTGGGTCCCAGTATAAACTAATCAAGAGCTGTCACTGGAGCGTGTATACCATCTGGCATCACATACCCCGAGTCGTAACTTTACACCGAAGTTCAGGAGTTCCACTCTCTCTAGATTAACTAATTTTGGGATTTCATAGTGTATGTAATCAGTAAAAACTGATTCATGCACACGGAAACAGTTATGGTATGTCTGATATCAGTGAAGCCATTCCCAAATATTATCTCATCCCAATAGTTGTGAAAGTTACTATGGTTGCTCTACATTCTTCTGTTTGATACTGGATCACATAGTGATGTCACTAAAATTGTCGCGATGAGTGTTGCCTTGCCGTAGGCAGTTTCTTCAGCCATTGCAAATACCTCTTTTATCTGTGGTATGACCAAGAGAATAGCTCATAAGAGCAAATGGAAAAATTGTTTGCTGAAGTTCTAGATAAGAATCTGGGAACTAATACAGTGACTCAATTCTATTTCAAGATTCAGATATTACAGTGATGGTGGAACCCATGAATGCAATTTTTGGAGCAAGGAGAAAATTTAAAATAAGTCTAAGCATTTTGTAAAAACTCTTTTTACTGTGTAAATAGTTCAACATACCATATCAGTTTACTAGTATTAGAGACACTACCCAGATAAGATTTCACCATGGCTGTATTCAAAATCACCTGCAAAGTTTTTAATAAAATAAGTGCTTGGGATTTATATCCCTTATGTTTCTGATTAAAGCAGGAGACTCAAAAGTAAATATATAACTTAAGTGGACCCTTAGCTATAGCCCAAGTTTATCAACAATTGATAATAACTAAGGTGGCTATGTCATGATAGTAAAACAATTCTCATTCATTAAATAATAATTCAATTTTAATATCACCTATGTGCTGATACTGTTGACAGTAGAAGCTCTTAGGGTATTAAGATTCCAGTTTATGCTATAATATTTTATTTTATTTTATTTTATTTTATTTTATTATTTTATTTTATTTTCTGAGAAAGAGAGAGAGAGAGAGCATGCCTGAGTGTGGGAGTGGATAGGGAGGGAGGGAGAGGTAGAGAGAGAATCCCAAGCAGAGTCCATGCCCAGAGGGGAGCCTGGCCCAGGTCTAGATCTCACAATCCTGATATCATGACCTGAGCAGAAATCAAAAGTCAGATGTGCTTAATAGACAGAGCCACCCAGGCACCCCTGGAATAGTTTAATCAACAGCTTATTTGAAGGTAAACTTACTTCAAACTTATTTAAAACTTAAAGAAGTTGTGCTTGGGTACAAACATTTTATTTTTTAATAGGAAATTGTACCTTTTGTATCACTTTCTGAGGCTAACAAATCAATACTATTGGATTCACACAGTGAGAAAAATCTCTGGCAAAATAGCTCCAGAATAAGAATGGCCAACCCAAACCTTCCTAAGTTTCCACAGTTTCTATTGCTACTCTGTTCCTTTGAAGACAATCACAGCAAAGCTGTTTCATTGGCTATTGACATTACAAGAAAATGCCAAAACATCAAGCAGGTATTGACTTATATATAGTATAAGATCAAAACCAGCTGTCATACTGTTTGTCTGACATACAGCTGTCACACACAGTGTGCTATTTTTTACTGTGATGCTTTCCTTGTGGGGCAAAGCATTCAGCTAAAGATTGCCTGATGGCACTAGTTGTACACCACTCAAGAAAAATGATATCTACAGTATATAAAAATACAAAAATGGACAGGAGTGCTCCTTGTTAAGGAGTTAAGAATGTCCACAGTCAGAGCCACAATTCAGACATTCAAATCAGTATAGAATGCAAAGCTTTTTGTGATTTATTTTCCAGTATTTTTTGTTACTGTTGAAGCATAATTAATCTACAGGAACCTATTAGTTTCAGATGTACATCTTAGCGATTCAGTATTTTTATATTTGACAAAATGATTCCCACGATAAGCCTAACTACCATAATTATGTCACAACCTATACACTGCCAGAGTTTCCTGCCCCATGTTTATGATCACATACTCCTCCTCATAATTGGAAGAACAGTCTCTAATGTTGGATCCTGACTCTTCTATCATCTGGCTATTTCTAGATTATTATGTGGCAAATTTCTTGGAAGTTCTACTTCATCACTTTCAACCTATTAAATTATGTAGTTAGCTGCATAGAACCCTAGATTGACAGGTATCTCTGAGAGTACATGTAAATTCCAAAGAATTTTGTGCTATTGACAAGCTGTCAAAATGAATCATATTCCCCCAAGAAAGATTATTTTATTTTAAAATTAAGTTGTTGGGGTGCACAGGTAGCTCATTTGGTTAAGCATCTGACCCCTGGTTTTGGCTCAGGATCAGGAGTTTAAGTCCCATGTCGGGCTCCAAGCTCAGCACCGAATCTGCTTGTCCCTCTCCCTCTGCTCCTCCCCCCCTCCTTGCTTTCTCTCTCTCATAAATAAATAAAATCTTTGGGGAAAATTAAGTTGTTATTAAAGATAATGGTCATCAAATCATGCTGTACTATGAGCATTATATTCTAATATTATTTGCATGAAAATCATAGAAAATAATATTGACATGTAAGTACTACTATAAGTGTCCCGATATGTGATATAACAAGTTACATAGTTCCTGCCTCTAATAGAAAATAGAAGGTAAAAAGCCTTGGTTATTTGCCTATATTAATTTTGGAGGAACTTATCAAAGAAAAACTTTTTATGCTATTATTTTCTTAGACACAGGTTAAATAAGGGAGTCAAGAAATATCAGTAGAATTTTTATATTCTTTAGTAAAAATTACCATTTTCAGATTTCTCTCAGCCTTACCTATGAAATCATTAATTTTTTAATGTATGTATAGGCAAATATATTATAATTAATTTTATTTTCTTGGTCATGGACCATTATTTCACTATCACCATCAATACTCATTTACCTAAAGCAGCCTAAGAAGACAAGGCACATTGTTGAATTAAATAATAAGAATTATCATTTCTCCATCTTTCAATATGTCATTCTTTGACCAATTATCCTAATCAGTACTGCTGAGTTACTAATCCAATGATACCTCAATATTTTCCTCAATTATCTTTACTCTGACTGACCTTAGAAGATATGTATAAACATGTATGTACACATGCACATGCATACATACACAAACACATAATCTAGATGTTTCTGTCTCTACTTCCTATCATAATCATTTTTGCCAAAAAAGTTAATCTTTTCTGGTTCTCTGGGACTGTTGGATCTGGACAAGGTAAATGTCAGTATCTATGGTACAAGTCTTGTAGCATGATCTATAAGAACCATATAAGTACCATGTACTTATAGGCTATTTTAGAAAAATCTTGTTAATCTACCATGAAGGAATTATTCCCAGGATTCACTGCTGAATAAAAACAGGGCCAGTTGAAGGATTTCTTCTAGAAGATTGACACTGATTTTTCTATAATATTATTTGAGAATTAACCAAGACCCAAGAGGGAAGGAAAACATAGTAGCCCTTTTCCAGGCATCTAAGTTACTTGAAGATACTGATAATGTATCTAGCATGACAAAAATGAATTTTCAGAATCATCCCTGTGCTTTCCCTTTTGGTTTGCTCAGTTTTTTTTACATGCTCCAATGAATGTAAGTAGAGTTGGTAGAAGTCTTTATTAATCCTAAAGAGACCTCTTGTTCTTTGTCTATATTATTGTTACAGACACCTGAATATCCTAATATGATAATGTAATACTTTAATTTATAATATTCTTGAAACACCTAGTGGGGATGAAGACAAGAAAATCAACAGCAATTTTACCCACTAGATTTGAAGCTGGAAAAAAAGAGATTTGAAGGTGATTTCTCTTTTAAAGGTCAATTAAAAAATTGTTCACATAGATCCTAGACCTATGAGGAATGTTAAGAAAATGAAAGTCATAAAATAGCAGAGTTTATGTTTTAGGAATTAGAAGATTAAATGAAAAGAGTCTTGTCTAAATGGTCCCATTTAAAATTACATCAGGTTTCTAGCCAAATCATAGAAATAAAAATACTTATCAGATCTGAATGGAAACACAAAGCTTTAACAAC
This sequence comes from Procyon lotor, assembly GCA_028646535.1. Classification (NCBI taxonomy): domain Eukaryota; kingdom Metazoa; phylum Chordata; class Mammalia; order Carnivora; family Procyonidae; genus Procyon; species Procyon lotor. The sequence continues at coordinate 100,879,208 of CM053603.1, forward strand.
CACTGGGCAAAAGTACTACTGGATTTTGAGTTAGGTATTTTGAACAATTCATTAAAACTACAGCTGCTGCAATTATTAATGACAAAATGTACCTTCAAAAGAGCTCTACACCTATCAGGCTGCCAGGGGTTATCGCTGTCACACAGGATTCAGAGTTTGGGCAAGTCTTTAACTTGGTTAAAAAAATGAAAGTAAAGATCATTTAGTAGGAGTGCATGCAGATTCAATCTTTCTGGAAAGCAATTTAATGGAATTTATTTCAAAACATAAAGCTTTTTAAATGTGTGTTCACTCTGTTTTTGTTTGGGTTTTCCCAAATGAAGAGAGAGAAAGAAAAAAAAATACTGAGATGAAGTTTTAGACACAGTTTGTTTGGTATGTGATTTCAAGAGGCACACAAGAGAATGAGGAAGTGAGACCGGGAAGAAAAGGGAAACCAACAAAGGGGGTGTTGATGAGCAGGTTACCTCTGTGGGCAACTGGGGCCCAAACTCATTGAGGCCCATCTGAGAGACTGTGGAATGTACCTCATGAAGTTGGCAGATCTACCCCGCCATCTCATTCTTTGTGGATTGAAGGTCACTCCAAGGACATGAACTCTCTGGTTCATCTGGTTCATCTGGCCCTATGATGCCAATAGGCTAGTTACCACATCAAGAGACAACTATCAGGCCATCAAGAGGCAGGATATCATCACACTGTATGGGAATTTTGAGCAGATGGCCTCCTGGGTAGGCAAAGAAGACATGAGCAGGGCACTGATGCTGTCTGCTATGTCCTTTGACCCAGGAAATCACATGCAGAAATCTGTTCTTCTGTTATGTCTCTCACAATGAGTAGATGAATGCTAGTAGAATTTCTAAATGGTTTTGTTATGTTTACATGCACATTATGTAAGAAGCCAGTAAATTTTTGTTTAATGGTAGATTCTATCAAAAAGCCATTTCTTCCGGGGGTACCTGGGTGGCTCGGTGGGTTAAAGCCTCTGCCTTCAGCTCAGGTCATGATCTCACGGTCCTGGGATCGAGCCCCGCATCGGGCTCTCTGCTCGGTGGGGAGCCTGCTTCCCCCTCTCTCTACCTGCCTCTCTGCCTACTTGTGATCTCTCTCTGTCAAATAAATAAATAAAATCTTTAAAAAAAAAAAAAGCCATTTCTTCCTATAATCAATTCAAATTTCTATTGAAATTGTGGTCTATTAAATAATCTGTTTTATAAACATACAGCTATAATCACAACACATCCTGCTATCATGTGATGCCTGATAATATGATCAAATGAATATTCCTAGGAAACTGAAAAGAATATCCACAAGGTTGCCAAATTTGGGAAATAAAAACTAAAGGACAGGCATATTTGGGTGACCTGGTCTGTTGAATGGCCAACTCTTGGTTTCAGCTTGGATCATGTTCTCAGGGTTGTGGGATCGAGCCTCATAAAAGCTCCATGCTCGGCACGCGGTCTGCTTCGGATTCTCTATCCCTAGCCCTCTCTCAAATAAAAAAAATAATAAAATCTTAAAAAACAAAACCAAAAAACTACAGAACACTCAGTGTATTCGTTTCCCGGGCTACTATACCAAAGTGGCACGAAGTAGGTGCCTTAAAACAAAAATTTATTCTCTCACAGTTCTGAAGACTGAAAGTTTGAAATTAAGGTGTCTCTCTCTGCAGGCTCTCGGGAAGGATCCTTCCTTGATTCTTCTAGCTTCTACTGGTTGCTGGCAATCTTTGGTGTTCCTTAGCTTGTAGATGCATCATCATTCCAATCTCTGCCTCCACCTTACGATCTTCTCCCCTCTGTATTTCTGTGTCTGTGTTCTCCTTATAAGGACATCAGTAATTGGATTTAAGGCCCACCGTCATACAAGATGACCTCATCTTAACTTGATTACATCTGCAAAGAGCCTATTTCCAAATAAAGTCACATTCACAGGTTCCAGATGGCATAACATTTGAAGAGACAATTCAACCCAGTATACCCAGTTACATTTGAATTCAGATAAACAATGAAAATTGCCCCCAAATATTGAATGGGCATATTTATACTGAAAAAAAAATTTTTTTACTTAAATTTAAATTTAAGTAAAATTTACTTAAAAATTTACTTAAAAGTAAATTTACTTAAATTTACTTAAATTTAAATTTCAATTTGATGTTTTGCATTTTTATCTGGAAAACTTACTCCTAGAGAATATTCAGACTTTTCAGCATTACCTCATTTCTACATGACTTTTGAACAGACTGTTTCTAAAACTGGAGCTTGAAATTAAGAAAAAGTAGCAAAGATTCTTAGGTTTCCCTGAGGCCTAAAGTCTAATACATTTTCTCTAAATAATTACAGAAGTATATGGATTAGTGTTCTTTGTTTTTTGCCCCATTTTCTCTTGGAATCAGAAGTCTAGATGAATTCCACTTTTTAAGTATTTATTAAGTTATTCACAATATATAAGAATATGTGTGGGGCTCCTGGGTGGCTCAGTTGGTTAAGCACCAGCCTTTGGCTCGGGTCATGATCCTTAGGTCCTGGGATTGAGTCCCACATCAGGCTCCTTGCTAAGCGGGGAGTCTGCTTCTCCTTCTGCCTGCTGCTCCCCTGCTTGTTCTGTCTTTCTCTCTGACAAATAAATAAATAAAATATTTTTTAAAAAATGTGTGAATAATGAGTATGGGCACACAGTCAGACAGTAGAAAGAGAACATGCACCTCCTGCCCCCTGAAAACTTACAAGTTAATTCTAGTGAGGAGAAAGTCATCTCCCAAATTGCAGCAAGACAAACTATGTGCTACCAAAGGAGTATAAGCAAAGTGGAAGGAACCCCAATTGATTGCTATCCCACCCACTCTAGAAAGTTCGGGTCAGATTTCATGGAGAGGTAACTTTGGAATCAAACCTTAGGAGAGCAAAAGGGCATAAATGTGAAGTTGGATGGGAGAGAATATCCTATGTAGGCAGAGACCAAACATAGGAATCTGTTTAAGGGTAAATGAGTTATTTAATTCAGTGGTTTCTAAAGTTTATTGTCTGTCAGGGTCTCCAGTATTCTGAATTCCTACAGTTTTATTCCAAAGCATACTGATTCAGGAGGTTCATTAAAAAAAAAAAAAATGTTCATTTAAAAAAAAAAAATCCAGGATGGTTCATTTTAAAAAAAAATCCCTGGGAATTGCAAAGTATAATAAAGACCCAAAGGGGCAATATCTCAAATGCAACCCAAGTTTATATTTGGTTCACATTATAGTCCAGGGTCAATGTGGTAAGTTAGGGTCAGGTTTGGTAGGAGTAGATTAAGAGAAGAAATCTATTTTGTATTTCTATAACACAAGTTATTTTTAGATCTACTCAGTGACCTGAGAATCTTATAACCAAGAAGATTTTTCACTAATACAAGTCCCTTCTTTCCTTCTTTTCACAAATATTAAAAAAAAAATCCCTATTACTCATTCCCCATTAAACACTTAAAAAGTCAGAGAATAATTCCCATTCCAAACTAATTTGTAAATGCCCCATTACTGACGGTTTCTAATTAGTAACAAAATGAAGAAGACTGAATGTTCTCAGTTCTAAAACATGAACAAAACTGTGCTAATTGGTTATTTATTTTAGCTTACTGATATAAACGAGTCAGGAGCAGATGAGGTAAATTACACCAAAATAGAGGAACTGGCTAAGTTTTCATGTAGACTACCAAAAAAAAAGTATCTAAAAATAAGTGTAAATAGCTAAAAATAATGGTGTGAGTCAAACTCCAGGAAATGCAGACTGTTGCTTGTTGTGTCTCTGCATTTCAAATAATGTTTGGGAAGAAAAAAACTTAGTCCTCAAAAAAGACAAAATATGCAACTCTACACATAGGAATGTGAACTTTCAGAGCAATGTTCCCTGACAACATGGAAAATGTTGAAGGTCTGTAACCAGAAAATTTCTTGTTCTCTTGATTTTAGGAAGGTCTCATAACATTTTCACACCATGCATCATCTTGTAAGCAGAGCACCAAGAATGTATTAGCTGTTTGAAAAGGTCAATGTACTTCTCCTCTACACACCAGGTAATGATAACTAGTATCTGTCATTTATGAAGCACAGGGGCCTGCCCTGTTGCCTTTGGTCCCTAATAGTTGTGATGGATGGAGAGGAATGGGGGCTACTGTTAACGTTACCTCTACCATACAGGTAACAAGTCTGAGGTTTAAGAATGTCACTGGAGGTATCTAATGTCAAAAGACTTCTTAGTGAGAGAAGCGTGGCTTGAATCTGATTTGCAATCCTGATTAACAGTCCGTTGGTCTTCCTATAACTCTATGAAATTCCAAATTATCTCAGGGAAAGCTTATCCTCATGGAAATAATGTGCCAAGCAGAGAATGGGCAATCATTGTATTTGCTTCAGTTCGTGAGAACTGTTATTGGGTTTTCTTATTTGTCAGAAGTCGTATTGGCTCTGGGTTAAGTAGCTGAGAAGCAGTTATAGAAGATATGCAACCTTTATTAGGATTCGATATCGCTGTGGTTTTGTTTTAAAATAACTTAGTAAGCTGAACTAATCAATATGATCAAGTAATGGTCTATGAAATTCTATTCTAAAGCAAAGCTGTTAGATTAAAGAATCCAAAGATAAAATCTGAAACTAGTAAGCCCCTACTAGTAATCCCCTTTATTGTTTTAATGAAATTCAAGCCAAATCACAACAAACATCCAGAAATAAAGGGTTTAAAAAGGAAAATACGAAAATTGATTCTGCAGTGTTTCATTTCAAATCAAGTCTTAATAGCTATGTTTTAAGATCATGAAAATGCAGGGTCATAGGACAGGCTTTTAACCATGATAGCAATAACAAGGTACCGCTGCCATCAAGTAACAGTGTTTGCAGTGAGAAGTGTGGTTGCATATTTTACCATTCTTACTTGAAATAAACTGTCTGTGTTAACATACTCCAGATAATCAACCCAGTAGCTTCCTATTCAGACCATCTTAAGGGACCCATGGCTTCATTAATTCTCACCTTTGAAAGTGCTTTAGCAAACAGGAGCAAAAGCTGAATTTCTAACAATAAGGAACAGTTAATTAAATTATGATGCTTCCTTCTATTGGCATATTATCTCATGAAGAATTTTTATTGACAAGGGAAAATGCTCATAATCTAATTAATATTAACCGTGGGGAAAAAAATGATACCAATTGAATTAGTTTGCTAAGGCTGCCATAGCAAAACACTACAGACTGGGTGGCTTAAATAACAGAAATTAGTTTTGTCACAGTTCTGGAGGCTAGAAGTCAAGATCCACATGTCAGAAGGTTTGGCTTCTTTAAGGCCTTTTTTCCAGGGCTGCAGATGACTATCTTCTTGCTGCATCTTCACATGGCTTTTCCTCTGTGCATGCTCACACCTGGCATCTCTTTCTCTGGCTACAAGGACAGCACTCATATTGCATTAGGACCCCATTCTAACAGCCTCGTTTTAACTTAATCACATCTTTAAAGACTTTTTCTCCAAATAAGGTCACATTCTGAGGAGCTAGGGACTTCACCATATCAATTTTGAGGAGACACAATTTAGTCCATAACACCTGTTATGTATAGAAAGATTTTTCTCTGGCTATATGTCTGTGTATTTTATGACAAAAACTAAAAGGAAAAATGGCAAAAAAGTAACATAAAAAATTGAGTAGGGCGAGGTTAATTTTATTTTCATTTTTATAGTCTTCTGAATTGTAAAACAACGCAAGTTTATTTAAAGAGGAATAAATCATGGGGCGCCTGGGTGGCTCAGTCGTTAAGCGTCTGCCTTCAGCTACGGTCATGATCCCAGAGTCCTGGAATCGAGCCCCACATCGGGCTCCCTGCTCGGCAGGAAGCCTGCTTCTCCCGCTACCATTCCCTCTGCTTGTGTTCCCTCTCTCGCTGTGTTTCTCTCTGTCAAATAAAGAAAATCTTTAAAAATAATAAAAATAAAAAAATAAAGAGGAATAAATCAATTTACTATTTGAATCAATTATAAATGAATCATTAAAAATGACAGGACATTTGATTAAAGAAATGTTGTAATGGTAAACCAAAGGACTTCTACACTAACCTATCTATATCAATGACTATCTTTCTTTTTTCTTTCATTTCCTTTTTTGAAAACTATAAACTATTCAACAAAAGTCTTAGGCAGAAGCTCAAGATATTCTATTGGCAAAAGCAGAACTACTCTAGTTGATGCAAGATCATTTTCTTTGTGAACTATAAAGAAGTCTGTTGCCCACAGTAAATTTTTAAGTACTTTAAGGGCATAGACTAAATCTTATTCATCTTTGAAATTTTAGTCCCTAGACTTGTGCCTTCCACTGAATCCATACTCAATAAATATGTCAAACGACAAGACACTCAAGTATCTCATAGTTATTCTTTAAATAAGAAGACAACAGAAAGTATACGAGATTTGAGTCAAAGCAATTTTGTTCAAGCACTTGTTCTGCTGAATATCACATGGGTAACTCTCAGCAATCCACACGAGTTCTCTGTGCTTTGGTTTCCTTATGTGTTGGTAATGGAGAAAAATCAATTTTCTTAGCTGTTCTAGGTCCAGTGAGAGAATTTCCTTTGTTTAGAAAAAGTCTGTGATGGGGCGCCTGGGTGGCTCAGTGGGTTAAAGCCTCTGCCTTCCGCTCAGGTCATGATGTCAGGATCCTGGGATCGAGCCCCGCATTGGGCTCTCTGCTCAGCAGGGAACCTGCTTCCCACTCTCTCTCTGCCTGCCTCTCTGCCTACTTGTGATCTCTCTCTATCAAATAAATAAATAAAATGTTTAAAACAAAAAGAAAAGAAAAAGTGTGTGATAAAACACTTGGGATAAAAGATAAGATCCTGAGAACAGGAGCTGAGACAGGAAAAAAAAAGCTTAGTTTTTTTGCACAAGAAAATGAGATAAATTTGGTTCTTTAGTTCTTATTATCGAAGGGGCACTGAAAAGAGAAAAAGTCAAAGAAGAAATAGAAGGGGAGTGAGAAAGATGACAGCAAGATGGTGAGAGTATGGGGGAAATGTGAGATATCACAAGCATTAGAAATCCCTGTGACAAACAGGAGAAAGCTTTAATATCCAATTTTAAGTGGTTTGCTCTATAAAGTGTAATTCTATTACACTGTAGAGGTTTCTATTGTTGATGATAAACAGTAGGGGATATGGAGGGAGAAGGGATAACTCAAGAGCAAGGGCAAGTCAGTCCATCTCTGGAGTAGAGTGAAAGAACTAAGCACCCATGAGAATATAACCCATGAAAAATCTGCAAAAAAACTAAGAAGGGTTTTGGACTTCCATGACCCTAGATCAATTTTATAAAATCTTAAGTGGTTCTGAGATCTTAAGTGATGTGTAGGTCATATGTTAAATGGGATCATTAGGTACTACTGTTGACTTCATAGATTTACTCTATCAGTTGAATGAGATAGTAACAGCTAGTATTTACACAGGACTTACTATATGTTAAGCACTTTTGGAAGCACTCTAGATATTTTTATTCTTTTGCCCCTCACGATGTCATAAGGTTCCTATTACATGTTTTGTCAGCATTTCATAGGACAGGAGAAACAACTTGCCCTCATTCACATAAGTAATTGGTAGAGTCAGAATTCAAAATCTATAATAAATACACTATTAGAGACCAGAGTAATATAATAATTTATGGAAATTAAACTATATTATAAGCAATATAAGCTGCCTATCTCACATTTAGACAGATTGGGCAGTCCCAGTTGGGAAGAAAAAGAGTGGGAGAAGTATATAGGAATTGTTCCACCCCCCCTTAGTAATGACCTCACAGGTGTAACATCAAATAGGTTTTCCTTTTTGAAAAGAATGAGAGGATGGCCTCTCAGCTTGAAACATCCTTCTGCTTATGCTATGGAGATGGTGCTTCACATCAGAATTTGGCCACAGGGAGCGACTGGAATTGAAATCCATTATTCAAACCATATGCCCATTGGGCTATAACTACCAAAGGGGACACATTTGTGAATCTCACACAAAGGTTCTTATAGTCAAAGGAGGGTCCTGCTTCTTCTCTCTCTTGACCTAACCAGCATCTATTCATCATTAGAGAGTCCTTCTCTACCCCTAAGCTCTCTCTACTTACCCCTCAGGCTTCTTACCCCATGGCCATAACTGACATTCTAGTTTTCACCTCTATCATATGCTATCTCTGCCTTCCCCATTGTGTGGAAGTCCCTTGAAGCCAAGACCTTTTTGGTTCCCAAGTCCAAAATTCCCAGCATACTGCTAGGAATATAGTAAATCCTCAAGAAAAAAACTTATTTCAATAAGGGAATAAAGAACCCAATAGATTTTTCTTGTGAATGACATGTTAAGAAAATAAGTTATACAACCTGGAAGCGATTTTGTATGAAAATTCTGAACTGAAATTTAGTTTTAGTCCAGACTCTAACTAGCTTGATAACTTTGGGCAAGCCATTTAACATTTGTGGTCCTCAGGTTTCCCCTATAAAATCATTAGTTTGGGTTAAACTGATCTTTCAGGTCAATTCTAGCTCTTAACCTTCAATTAACACTGTTTCTCTTCTGTAATAAGTTTGATTAATGAACAGACAAACCTTATAACCCATTGGTCTACTTGGAAATTCAGGCAAAATGTCTGTCTTAAAATCATTATTTTTTGTTTTTCTTGGTCCAAGTACAAATATTTACAATCCTTGGGCATTAATAGCTTCTTTTCTATTATATTCTTACTACATGTGTTCTTATTCCTGTGATGCAACTTATATGTCCTTATTATTAATGGCTACACATACAAACTATGTGACATTAAAAAAGAATGACTTCTCTATGATGGCTAATTATTCCAACATTTCTGAAATACTAAAAAAAAAAAAAATAGCAATAGATGAGAGTAAAATGGCTGGAGATTTTAATGCCTTAAGCACTTTAACCTTATTCAACAGCTCAGGTTGATCTGCTTGGCAGACATGCCAACAGGAGGGAACGAAGTGGGTGGGAAACAAGATATTAACAGGCTCAAATGTATGGCAATTAATAGTCCATTATCTTCACATCAAGGCTAGATTGGTTTCTCAATAAGCCTCTGAATTAACCAGCCATCACATTCCAATGCAAATCAATTAAATATATCTTACTGTATTACTTTCAGATTTCTCATAAGTAAATTGGTCTATATTTGCTTAATTCCATGTATTTTTGATAAATCAGCATACTTAAAGGTCTTATTGTACAGATATGATATACATCATTCTGAATGAAACCAAACGACAGAAGAAAACAGTATGAGTTTTGGTTTAGCCTAATTTCATAGTTAATAATAGTAAAAGTTAAAAATCACTGTTGATGGAGGTAGTATGTAATTTGAATCCTTGCAAAAAGATATTTGGGAAATATGGCATTAATTAAATACATAATCATATAAAGTGTTCCTTTTAAAGCCTATCCCTTGTTATAACATTCTATCCTCCACCAGAGATATGATATCCTCCACGAAACTTACATCCTCTTTTCCTTCCCCAAAAAGTCTTCAGCAAAATGGTAACATTCAAGATATGTCTGATGCTCCCCGCTGTGGGAAGCATTGTGGTTCTTCTGCCCTTACAACTGAGCACATAGAACTGAAGCAACCACATGTGCTTACATAGAACAGACACAAAGAGAAAGAGGAGACAAAGCAGTACACCCCAGAAAACTCAAGAAACTATGGACTCTCACAGAGAGCAGAGATTGGGATTTAGATGAAGTTAAAGCAGATCTCAGAGGACCAGAGGGTCTCAGCTGAACGATGAGTTTCATAATGTGATTATTGCTGCTGCCATCACTCCTCTTGGCCTCTGCATTGCTAGTACCACCCTCACTTCATTTTTTTAAATGCCTGCTATATATTAAACATGCTGCAAAACACTATGCAATTACTGTCTCTTATCTTCACCATCTTCACAAATGATAGGAATAACTGTCCCTATATTACATATGAGATAAAAAAGAAGAGAGAATAAGATGGCTCCAACATACTCCCTGCCTCCAGCTCTAATAAAGATGTTGAAACCCCTTGCTGATGGGTTCTCACTTGTTTTGTAACTGCTGAGTAACACAGAAACTAAGCCGACTATGTAATTAATAAATGGAGATTAATCTAGCTTGGACCATAACACACCACTGGTCATCAAGACTGATTTGACTATTGCAGGGGCTCAAAATCTCTTTCTGCACCATGCATCTTCCTATTCAAACAATAGCCTTAGATAAGATCACTTTCATCAAGACATCAGGCACTCTTTTCAGTTTGGTAACCCACGTGAACAGAACCCTCTGTGTCACCATGGCATCTCATCACTGGGATCATCTTCCAAGAATTGAGGATCCAGAAAACACATAGGGGATTTGGACACCAGAGTTTTTGGGGTGTTTTGTTATAAAGACCAAATGGTAGTGTTGCATGAGTTTAGGGGAACAGAGTCTTAGTTACCTACAGGATACCTTTCAATTTAAAAAGATATCCAGGTTGATGCGGATACCTCACAAGGGCATATGACTTGTCAAGCAGAGTTGATGCGGATACCTCACAAGGGCATATGACTTGTCAAGCAGAGTGAAAGGTAGATTTTATTCCATATCCCCTTGATGTGGCATAAACTGCACAACCATCCATAACAACCCTGCCAGTGAACTTGGTGAAAAACCCACTGGAGGGGCCAAGAATTGCTAAATAATAATCATAATCATCACCATAAAAATTGGAGCCAGATTTTCAAAGGCTTCCTGAGTTTTCAATATGAGATGCCCTTCTGCAACAGCAGTTATGACCAAGCCCAGATCTGGATATATATGTCATTAGAGATTTGCAATCTTCACATATATATATATTTTTTTTTACAAGCTAGTAAAATGCCATCATAGCATTCTTCTGAACTCTTGTGAATAATCAAGTGATGACATAATGTGTAACCCAAAATTAGTAGGCAAAGGGTAATCTGTGAAGTCATAACAAAGTTCATCTCCTGAGACCCATGTGACCCAAGGAAAGCTGAACCATTGTTACACCTTACTGGTGAAGACTGTCAGGCAGACCTAACATTCACCACCCATAATCTCTTGCCAAATTATTAGAAAATGGGTTGAGAACAATAGATCTAATCTTGCATTATATGTCATCTATTTCCTTTCTCTCTCTCTCTTTTTCTCTGTCTCTCGCGCACACACACACACACACACACACACACACACATACATACATACACACATGTACCAGACTCTAGGATCTTTGAGGAAAACAAAGTGGCTTTATCTTTGATTATCTGTTCCAGCATAGTGCTTCAGACATCTTAGGCATTCAGAACATTGTAGGTAAATGAACAAATGAATAATAAATTAATAAGAGCCATGGTGTAATTTAAACAACAACAACAAAAACAACAACAAAATAGAGGCAATAGGATTAGCTTAGCCTATCCACTCCACATTCCATAGAAAGAATCCCCTTACTTATATTATAGTTCTTCTTGTTTATTGGCAATTAACTCATAAAAACAGTTAATCCCAGGAACAATCCCTCTGGAAGTTACTCTGAGCAGAAGTATCTGAGAAAGTCAGATAAAAGATGGGTTTTGTCTGAGAACTGGGAAACCATGCTGCCAGGGTTTAGAAATGGTTGTCTAGATAGATAATTGCAACCATTCTTGGATCTAACCAAAGTCCATAATGTCTTAAATACACAGAGTAGCCCAACTCTTTTTTAGTAGGGATCTGGTAAAGCCCCTAGTGCCTTTCCCCTAGACTAGCACAGACATACAGACTTGAAACCAGTCTTCCCATAACGATCTTGCTCCACAATAATAACATTCTCCACAGAGAAGCAAGAATGAACTTTCTGAACCGTATATTCAGGCATGTCATTTGAATTCTTAAAACTCCTCAATGGTCAACTGTTGCACTTAAAATGCAAATATTAGCCTATCTTTTTGGTCTCATTTTCAACCAATATCCTCTACTTTCCATTATTTTCAGGTGACACAAATGTTCTGTATGTTTCTAGAAAACTCCAAGTTCACTCTTGTTCATGTATGTTGTTCTGAGTAGAAGCTTCTTCTCCTCTTCATCTCAATATCTTATTCACATGGCCTGCCTTTTTTTTTTACCCTTTAGATCTCAACTCAGATATCATCTCTTCATAAAGGACTTTCTTGACTACCTAAAGTAGCTGCTCAGTCATTTATCTTTCTTTAACCAAAGAAATATGAATGGAAGTGGCATGCATCACTTCTGATGAGAAGTTTAAAGAGGGAGTATATGATTATTACATTCTCTTTCCTTATGCCACAGTAAGTGATAATGTTCCAGATGGGAGATATTTTATCAGACCACATATTTGAATGACAGTGATGTGGAACAAAGCCTCAGTGAACCAGCCATGGTTATATGGTGTGACTTGTATTAACCTACCAATTTTAGTGGAATGTTTGCTACTGAAGCATTACAGTCTGTCCTCACTAATACAATCTCAGAACCCTGCTTATTTCTTTTCTATCTCTAAGCACAATTTATAGTTACTTATGTTCTCTACAGTTGGACCACCCTACTAGAATGTGAGTTTCATGAGAGTTAAAATCCATTACATGCCTACACAAGGTCAAATATATTGTAGGTGCTAAATAAGCATTTGATGAATATAGGAGGGGATCCAGGTCCTATACACCATATACACTGCTCACTGGAAGGGAAGCTTACAGATATCCACTGATGAATCTGGGAGTGGTACTTTTTGTTCATTGTGCAAACTCTAGCTCTACAGAGAATACTTCAGGAAGGACAAAGTTACACTTTGTGTAATTTCCTCTAACTCTCCCCAAAGTAGTAGCCAGCTAATTCTTCTGGTAGGGTGACTCCTGCACACATTCTGGCATTCCTTCCTATACTTCTTTGGGAAGTAGTTTGTTATGCAGATATCTCAGCACTGAGTCCACCTGGCCTTAGTCCAATCTATTCTCTAACAATCCTGAACCTTTTTTATATGTGGACTCTAAAAATTCTGAAGCAAGCCATGGATTCTTTCCACAGTGCAAAATCATGCAAGTTTACAATTTCATAGGATTCAAAAATTCCCTGGAGTTTCTTTAGAGACCTATTCCCCCATATTCTAGAGACCTCAGGCTAAAAAATGGACTTCAACCTAATTCTCTGACCAAGCCTCCACGTATCCCATTGTTTCTGAGCCCTGCTTTGACAATCTTGACTCTTGATCTCTTGCTGGGGTCCTGCCTTGATCTTACTCTCGTTTTCTTTTCTAAATACCAGGCAGGGGCTCAGCTAACTGCTACTCCCCTCTATTTTCAGTATATCCTCTGTAAAGCTTGCCTGTCGCTGATGGTGGCCCTTCCCTCAGCTACAGTGCTTGTGCCATCAAGGAAATATGTCTTCTATCTAGGTCCTACTCTCCTGCTTTCTAGTTTCACCCCCAAAACATCTTCACACACTCGAAAAGTAGGAAAAAATACTCTGACATGGCGTATTTCTTAAATTGTTCTTACAACTATGAATGACTGAAAACAGGTTGTAGAGTCACTTCACACATTAAGAGGTTTCCTCAAACTCTTTTCAGCAGAGCTGGGTCTACAGATTTAAAGTGCTTCTTAAACTGATAAAATAAAAGTGCACCAACGGAACAATAATGACTCAGCTTCTGAGTCAAGCTGAGTTTTTCCAAAACAAAGTGCTCTGCAGTCTATCTTATAGATTTGTGCATTATGCTGCACTAAGCATGTACACAGTACTATTCCACTCAATTAAGATAGTCATAAGGAGGACTCATTTCTCATTATAGAGCACTTAGAATTAGAACAGTACTATTTAAACATTTTAGATGAGAAGTCTTTGGTGGAGAAAAATCTTACACAAAAGGGATGTTGCTGCAACTAGGGTACAGGTCACTACAATCCTGCCCCCTGATGCCCTCCCCTCACAGGGATTTTCTTGAAACCACCAATGCTCCATGTAGCAGAGTTTAAAGCACGTTGACATAAAAATATCTCTCTCTAAACTGCATATGACAAAGCAGGAGAAAAATACCTCAACAAACAGTGCAGATAATGCTTCCCGTCTTCCACTAAATCAAAAGAAGACAGCTCATGACCCTGTCACTCATTTTGCTAGAGGTCCATGGTGATGACACTTTTTCTAGGAATTTGAGAAAGCAAATAAGTGCATTACTGTTGTGCTGAATAACATAACTCCTACCATGTATGGCTGACCTCAGCTTATCCCCATGTATTAGCGGGAATCCCCCTTGCTCTTTTTCCATCCCGTCATCATCACTTAATATATAACTTGAAAAATAGCCTTATTGCTTCCTGTCCCTTTGGGACAAAAAAGCAAGTCTTTAGAGCTCAGAAAAATATACTTTTTCCTAATGTAAAGCCTTAAGATAACTTTAGCATGTGGTAATTCAGAATTTTCCATCTTCAGGCTATAAATTGCCTGAATAGAGAACTGAATAATAACTAATGAACTTATTAATGAGAAACCTCAAAAGACAATTGTTTCTCTCTATATGTGGGCTATTTCTGCCACATAAGTTTTACTAGGAATACTTTTCATCTCCCACCCAACTATCCCGCTTGAGATGACAAATTCTAACTCATTCTCAACATCCAAATTAAATATCACTTCTGTGTAGTCTTCCTTAATGCAAATCTCACAGAGGTGAGGTCAATCTGCACTCATTAGTTCAATTACTTATGTGTCTATCCTCCCTATCAGACAGTAAATTCCTTTAGGCAGGATTCATACTTTATTCATTTATGCCCCAAAGCCTACTTCAGGGCCTAGCACATAATGGATTGTCAAAAATGTTTATTAGGCTGATAATACTGACTGTTGATATAAATGAGGTACCTCACAGAATTGTTTTGTGGGCAGGCATACTTAGAAAATACTGTGATCCAAGGGGTACCTAACTCTACAGCCAAGGACATAAAGGACACACACTAAATTTAGCCTCCCCACCACCACTCCCTGTTTACTAACAAACTACAGCTGTGGAAGAAAAATGAGCCCTCTAATTCTAAGACTATAACTTTATCACACATGTCTAGATTTCACCTTTGATATCTTATTCAACCAAGATTGATTGAATGTCTACTAAGTTCAATATAGAAGATATTTTTTAAAACTTTTTTTTTCAGGAAAACACATTTTTAAGAATTAAATTATGACTGTGGTGCCGGGGCGTTTCGGTCAGTTGAGTGTTTGCCTTCGGCTCAGGTCAAGACCCTGGAGTTCTCAGATCAAGCCCCAGAATCTGGCATCTAGACTCCCTGCTCAGCTGGGAGTCTGCTTCTGCCTCCCTTCGTCCCAACCCCGTGCAGTCTCTCTCTCTCAAATAAATACATGAAATCTTAAAAAACAATTAAATTATGACTTACTTATAAAAAGCTATATCCAGCTATTTACTAAGGAAACCTCAGATCCAATTCTAGCACCTAAAGTTAAAATTTGTTCCATAAATCAATAGTAAACTTTTTAAAATTTCACTGGAAGTAAAGAAGTAGAGAGGAAGTACTGTACATGTTGGTAAATTTAGACTCTGGAATTGGAAGCCTATATTTGTAATCCGGCACACTTACTTACTAGACTAGTAACCTTAGGCACATTATCTAACCATTTTGTGCCTTTGTTTCTTCATATGTAAAACGGGGACTAATACTAGGACTTACAACATGGGGTTACTGTGAGGTTATGAAAAATGCTTACAATGCTTGAAAGATGCTCAATATACGTTAGGAAGTTACTATAGACAGTTTTTTTTTATAAACGGCCTACCTCACACCTTGAGAAAACAAAATAAAACAGTTTTTCACTCAATCAATACATGTGAATGAATTATGATACTCACTAATGTTCTCTGTTGCCAGGCACATGCTGGTAACATAGGAATGGGATAGCCTATGCTTTCAGGAAGCTTATATTCTAATGGAGGATACTAGTAAGAAAAGATGAATAAATGCTTTCTGTAGTATCAATGAGGAAGAAATTAATGTACAAGAAGATAGACTGAAGAGGTATATGGTTCCTTCAGGTACAGTGGCCAATGAAACTGCCCTGAGAGATATTTGAGGTGAGACTGAACCTCTAGAAGAGAGACCATGCAAGGATCTAGGAGGAGAGTATTTTAAAAGGGAGAGTACTAGGAGTGCCTGGGTGGCTCACAAAAGGGATGTTGCTGGATTAAAGCAACATGCTGGGTTGGTTAAAGCCTCTGCCTTGAGCTCAGGTCATGATCTCAGGGTCCTGGGACCAAGCCCTGCATCAGGCTCTCTGTTCAGCGGGGAGCCTGCTTCCACCCCCCACCCCCCACCTGTCTCTCTACCTACTTGTGGTCTCCCTCTCTCTCTGTCAAATAAAGAAATAAAATAAAAAAAATAAAAAAAAAAAAGAAGATTCCTAAAGCTAGAAGTTTCTTGAGTTCAAACAACAACAAGCAGGCCAGCACCCGGACAAGGGTAAGTTCAAGGAAAAGCCACAGGTTATGAGGCCCTAGAGATAAGTAGGAGCCTAATCACAAAGCCCTTGATGGCCACTGGGAAACGTTGGCTTTGGTTTTCTAACTGCAATGCAAGGCCAGTGGGGAAATGAATTTGCACTATGGAGGCATGTGATCTGATCTTCCTTTTTAAAAGGTAATTCTGGGGGCACCTGGGTGGCTCAGTGGGTTAAAGCCTCTGCCTTCGGCTCAGGTCATGATCTCAGGGTCCTGGGATTGAGCCCCACCTCGGGCTCTCTGCTCAGCAAGAAGCCTCCTTCTCCCTCTCTCTCTTTCTGCCTGCCTCTCTGCCTACTTGTGATCTCTCACTCTGTCAAATAAATGAATAAAATCTTTTAAAAAATAAATAAATAAAATATAATTCTGGCTGTTTTGTGAAGTAGAGATGTTGGGTGAGAGTGGTGAACTGGGTAAGGTGGGAGTGGTGGAGGCAACTAAGAGAGGCAATGTTCAGGGTATATTTTAAGATAGAGCTAACAGCACTTACTGCAGAATGGGTATGAGCCTGTGAATTAAGGGAAGTTTCAAAGGTGACTCCCAGTGTCCTTGGCCCAAGCAGTTAGGTGAACAGTACTGCCATTTACAAAATAGGGAAAACCAAAGAAACCAGTTTGCAAAGAAAAATCCACAATTCTGTTTTGGCCATGTTAGTGTCCTAATTTGGAGTTAATGGTGATTTTTAAGGTGAAATTATGTTTTTCAGGTCAGATAGTGTAACTGTCCCTCAGAACAATGCACTGCTTAAAATATATAACCTGTAAGAAATTATCCTAGTTACTAAGCATGCTTAGATATAGCCTTAAGAAAAACATGTACTGGTGATAGGCCTCTGGGGGAAAGGATGATATACATCCTTGAAGCCGAGCAGCTGGGGATGCCCAGCTCACTCAGGGCAAAACGCCTCCTGCTTCATTTTTCCATTCTCTCTCCTTCCCCAGAGAGCATCAGCAGTTAGTTAGACAACCCTTTTGTTTGGCCTTGCTCACTATACGTCATGTACTACGTGATCAGACATATTTTGTCTTTCTTCTTACATATCTACAAGATTCATGGTCAATGTGTAATCTACTCCGGCTTCTTTGTTGATTGTTACCTACTTGCTAATAAATATGAGACTAAGGAGCGGTTCAGGGCGACAGTCTTTTCTACCATCGTCCCCTGCTCCCTTTCTCTTGCAGCTGACTTGTTTGTGCCTCATTCTTCTCCCATGAGCCATCAGGAGGTGCCAAGATAGGATCACTTAGAGAGAGTGTAGATATGTAAGAGTTCAGAATATTTTGCCTTGAACACATTGACATTTCAGAAGCTGGGAAAAGAAGGAATTCAAACAATACTATGAAGTCACAGTAAGACAAAAAGGAAATCATGAGTGTGAGGTATCCCCAAACATGTGAACAACAGTTTCAAGGATGATGGAAGAGTCAACCACATCAGATGAAGCTGAGAGGCAATGATGAGCTCTGAGAAATATGGAGGACACTATTGACAAGAACATTATGATCAAATGGTGAGATCAAGAGCCTAACTTCATGGGTCAAAGAGGACACAGGAAATGAAAGTGGTGTAATTTAATATGTATTAAATTAATATGTATGTATGTATGTATGTATTTTATTAAATTCCTCTTTTGAGGAATTTACTATAGATGGAGCAAAAATTATTGTGAGGGGAATGACTAAAGAGGATACAGGTTCAGATAAATCTATTTTTCAATGGGAGATATAACAGCATGCTGTCCCTTCTCTAAGAGGAACTTTTTGGATTGAGCAAAGAATGGGAATTCTCTCTCCTTTATAAACAAATCTTCCACCAAATTTGTTTTGGGTATTCCAAAGTTTATTCATTCCAAGAAATTAGATGCTTAACTTTAATTTGAACTTTGTATTTTTATGGGAACTTTATGGGATTCCATAAAGAAAATGCAAAAACACTTTTCTTCTTCTGAGGTAGCATTTATGCTGACTACTGTTGTAGAATCAAGTAGAATAATTTCTCTAAATCTAATCTTAAAAACTGAAGCATTTCTATTTCTATATTTTAGAATAGGAAATACCACAAAATGAAAATTTGCCCATTTTGTATGACTGTAGTCTATCATTTTTGTTTATAGAAAGAGAAAATAAAATTTCATCTATTCAAAGAAGTGTCAGTAAATCAGATACTTTAATTCATGAAAAGATAATATTTTTTAGAAATATGGAAAATTAAATTGAGACTATTTTTGACCAGCTTTATGTCAAAATTATCGTTTATATAACAGTGCTGTGAACTGTGTTTCACTAATCCAACCAAATGTGTTTTTAATGATGTTATAATAAACCTAAAATCTGGAGAGGAGAGTGATCTTGTCAAAGTATAATTGTTTCAAACTTGGAAAATAAGCCATTTACCCCCAGGGCAAGGTTTATTCGCAGATAAATGGCTTGTTTTCACCTTGGCATTTATCTGATAGCAGGAGGAGACATATCCTTGGTAAAAGTTCTATTATCATTATCTCTTATTTTAATCACAAGCATCTGGTTGAGGTTTAGTTCCTCCTCCATAAAGAAGAAAATGGGGCCATTTCAAGAATCAATAAAGGGGAATCTGTGAGAAAGGAAAAGCTCCCGTCAAAATCATCTGGCCCTAGATGCCAGATAAGCCAAGGGAAGCACCTGCCACATTTGTAATACTGCTTTTGAAAGTCTGCTGAGACCTCCAGAGAACACTCTGCCCCAAGGGGAATTTGGTGTGAAATTTCACTTCATAGTTGTCAAGTAGATCAGTCCTGGAAATGAAAAAGTGTCTGTGATGAGGACATTAGAGAACAAAATTAGAATGAGGCTCCAGGTTAGTCATTTCCAACACTGGCCTTTTGAGAATAGAGTAATAGTGACACTTGAGTTACAGGTGAGAGGATGGCCTTGAGGAGGTCCAGTAAGAGCACCTACACTTCAGGTTGGTGTTATTTGAAACTAAAGGTACACCAGCATGGTTCCCATACAGTTAGGGTGATCCTGAGGTAGCATCAGCCCTTAATACCCTTTCCTTTTCTGTCCCCTTCCTCAGACCTACCCCCAAATTCACAACTCTGTCCTACAAACCTCTCTTTAACACTCAGTTCTTCCCCTGAGAGTTTTTCTGAGAAGTCCATGCCATAGGAGGCCCACTTCACTTTTGAAATCACAGCCTGCTGAAATGCAGAGGCCATTTTAAAACAAACTGTCCTTTCTTCTCTCCACTCTCTCTCACCATGGCCTAGCAACACTTGTTTGCCTCTGACCCAGAGGCAACTCGTTTGCCTGTGAACCCTCCTTAGGCAACCATGTTGCCTGTCTTGAAAATATAAACTGAACCAATCCAGAGTCTCTCTCTGGATTTGGAATTGAAAAACCAATTCAAGGGACTGACATAGTGATGTGAGGAGAGCAGAGAAAGAGAAGTCATGAGGCAGAGGCCTGAATGAACCATAACAAGTTACATCCTTGGGCATAAGCACGAAGTATGAGTGAGCATAAGAAGCCAGTCAGTAGTGAACATAGAACTAATATGCCCCCCAAAAGCAGAAAACCATGAGTGGTCAAGACCATCCAGAGAAAGAATTATCTCAGGTACAGGAACTATAAAATCCTGTGATGCCAACTTTCCACAGTTCCTGTTCTTGGATTTTCATACCATTTCACTTCTCACTAAAACAAACCCTCTTTACTTTCAGTATTTTGATTGGGTTTCCATACTTGAAGAAAAAGATATCTAACTAGAAGTCAGTTAGCAATGTAGATGTCTGCCTAAAGTTGGATAATTTTTTAAGAGTTTTCAATGAATTGAGGAGGAGAAACTATCTTTCTTCATGGTTCTTTGGAGTCTGGTCTTACAGCAAAGATATGTAAATCCAGTAAAACATTCTAACAATATATCACATTTTGTGACAATATAAATCCCAGAAAACCAGCCTGATAGGGGCCTAGAGAGCTAGGACTCTAGGCCACAGATCTCTAGCTTTTTTTTTTTTAAGATTTTATTTATTTATTTGACAGAGAGAGAGATAGCGAGAACAAAGCAGAGGCAGAGAGAGAGAGAAGCAGGTTTCCCGCCAAGCAGGGAGCCCAATATGGGGCTTGATCCCAGGACCCTGGGATCATGACCTAAGCCGAAGGCAGACACCCAACAACTGAGCCACCCAGGTACCCCCCCTTTTTTTTAAGATTTCTAGCTTTTGTGCAAAAATTCTTTCTTCAATTTTACAAAGAATCCCTTTATATAAAAAAATACCCAAGCAGAGATGCTTTTATTGAACAACTCAGTCCTCCTTCATACTCCTCCCTGAAATCAAGAAATTCTATGGGTCTTCAGAACTTGGTTTAAAAGCATTTAATCTCTCATTTGATATGTGAACTACAAAGAATTAAAGCACTGCCAAATGAGCACATAACCATGAGACTTTATCTCCGAGATCATCTGTAATCCATGGCTCTCCTATACTAATATTCAATATTCCTAATAGAAGAAACTATTTTATATTTGTTCTCTGTGTATTCTTAGGAAAATTTCCATCATAGGTTTCAAAATACCTTAATACTGGAACATTCATTTGAGACAAATATTTCATATCACAGTATTTTTAACAGAGTGCATTGAAAGTCCTTGCCAAAGCAGATTGGATTTGGGCATCAGCCCAAAGACTGAACTTTAAAGAGATGTGGAATGTGTTTTAAAAAGTCCTAAGGTGAAAACCTGAAGCTGAATAATGATGAAGTCTCTGTTTGTCTAATGAAAGCATGTCTTTCAGACTAAAATAGAGGTATGGTTTATATATGAAATT
This sequence comes from Procyon lotor, assembly GCA_028646535.1. Taxonomy (NCBI): domain Eukaryota; kingdom Metazoa; phylum Chordata; class Mammalia; order Carnivora; family Procyonidae; genus Procyon; species Procyon lotor. Next base: position 100,900,540 of record CM053603.1, read on the forward strand.
GAGTGATCTAAGTATAGGAGTGTCTCTTAAATTTAACTTATTTAAATCTCAAAAGGTTGGTTTCTGCCACTTATTTCAAACCACATTAACTGCAAAATGCCTATATTCTAAGAGCAAGTTGCGGCAGATCATTAATGAAGGTAACATTAGAGGCTGTGACAGACATGACAGGTGCCTTCAGTATCCACTCTCTCCGATCTTTCCCAGTGACACAACCCCACTTTTGTTCTGAGCAGCAATATGCCCACTTCAGTGACTACATTTCCGATTTCCCTTGCTTTGAGATGTGACTAAGTTCCAGCCAATAACACATAAGCAGAAGTATCATGTGAGATATCCAAGAACACTGGTTAAAGGAAGTTACCTCAGTTAGGAGGTGTCTACTTTGCTCTCTCCATCGTCCCCCTTCTTGACACCTCAAACTCAGATTCTGGTGGCTGGAGATCTATCCCCACCTTGAATGACAACATCACCTTGAGGAGAGAAACAACATAGTAAGATGTAGTTGCTGCACCAACTCCACACTGCCTACTCCCAGACTCAACTTTCAAGAGAATCTTCTATGTTAGTCCACCGTTATTTGGTGTTTCCTGTGACATAAAATTAAACCAAATCCTGACTGGTTCAATGGTCTAACTTACACAATATTCTTTCCAGGGCTGTGGTGTGGTGTAGGTCAGAGAAGAAAGTAAATGTGGGGTGATTACTTTTGAAAAATCAAATGTGCATCTGTTCATCGGCTGCCCGCACTTGCAGCTTTCATTTTTTTAAGTGCAGAAGCTGTTTACAAATTCTACCACCGCTTGAATAAACAACAAAATGTCATACTATGAAAAGAAGACAATTACCTAAAAAATGTGAAATACAAAATTTACCCTAAAACATCTCTTTCATACTTAACTTATGTTGAATATATAAGATTTAATTGTAAAATATGGATGAAGTACATTTCCCCTCTTGGAAGTCTTCCTAAGCACTTGTATCTAGAATAATGTATATTTGTTTTCTGGATAGAAAGCAATACACATAGTGCTTCCTTCTGGCAGAAATAAGAGCATAGAGATGCTTAGAACTGTTTCCATAACTGTTATTGCATATTACATGTAGTTGAAAAAAAGAAACACAAGCTAACCCCATCAATAAATTAATTCTTTTCATCTTAAACATAACTGTCACCTCATGGAGAACATTAAAAATATCCTCTCCTTTTCCTTAACTATGGAAGACATTTGCATTAAAAAGGGAGGATTTTATTTCCTTAGAGTTCATCTATGCCTGCTGGTTATTCCCCAGCTAAAGTCATAATCCTGTTTGCAACATCATAATCATTTACCCAGCAAACAATCAGGGTGTCACTAACAAAGAAGTATGACTTTAGGTGGGGGATAAACTACAGGCACAGATGAACTCTGAGCAAATAAAGATTGTTTTCATGAAATTGTGGCTAGTAATAAATAACAAGCGATGAAAATTATGATGAAACAAAATATCCCATAAAAACAGATTTGGGGAGGTATAAATAGTATGTTTTCAAAATTTCTCCTCTCTGAAAGTATGACGCACAAAGTCTTTATAAAAGTACCAGTGCAATCTTAATATTTAAAAATTCTGAATTTACACATGATAGAAGAAAGCTAAACATAGGAAATAATGTTTCAAAAATAATTTTAATAAATTTAGATATTTAGCTTTCAACGTAAACAACTTTATATATCATTCAGTCTGTCTAACTCACTGAAAAGTGTTCTCCACTTTAGATACTGAGTGACTTTTATCCTTTAATAACTTGATCCTGAATTCACTAATTGATCCATCCATTGATTTGTTTGTATATTCAATGACTACAGCATAAACTGTTGAAAAGTGATGATGATAAGCATGGCAGAGAGCTTTTCAATTCCCAAAGTGTTTCCACATTCACTGCTGTATTGGGTTCCCACAACATTCCTCTGAGCTAAGTAAAGTTGGTGCCTTTTTTTTTTTCCATTTCATGATAAAGAAACACATTCAAATAAGTTATCGGCCAGCTATTAAATAGTGTAACCTGATATCCTGTGTTTCTCTCATTTTATATATCTTACTGTCTCCCCTTGGGAAAATTAGGGACTGAGATGGCTTATCATTGTATCCTGTACACTTCATTCATTCATTCATTCATTCATTCATTCATCCATCCATTCCTGATGACCAGCAGTGTGAGCTAGGCATATGCTAGGGGCTAAGTGTATAGTGGTGGACAAAAAGGATATAATCCATATTCAGTTGAAACTTATAGTCTGACATCCATTCAAAAATCACACCAATAAATTAATAGGCCATGAGGTACTATGAAGGGAAAAGCAGGATGCCTTTAGAAAGAAAAAGGAAAAAGGAACATAGGAAATTAATTCAGACAGAAATGGAGAGAAAGTTTCATTCAGAAGGTACATTTTTGAGACCTTAGAGATGAGAAATATCCTGTAGCCAAAACCAAGATGAGGTAAGCATTGCTCAAGATTTTCCAACCAATGAATCATAGGGACATAGAGAACTGGTTTTTTTCTGAATCAAGGCATTATTTAAAATATCTGAGGCCCAATTACAGAAGAGATGGAGCCATTTTATAACATTCTTTTGTTCAAGAAAGGTTTTCTGTGCACTTCACATATAAGGCACAGCATTTAGTGGCCCATGCTGTGTGACACACTCAGAGTGCACTGGATGTGAATGACTTCAATAAATATCAAACGACATATTCAGGCTATCAGATATAATTTAATGTCAATTTGCTTCCATATGTGTATGTCCAGAGCTGTAAAATTATAGAATTTCACATGACTATTACACCATTAAGCACGTCTGAGTATAAACTACTAAATCCCAACATGCATATAAAACCATGTGATCATTTGTCCAGTGGCTGCTAGAGGCACACTGTGGTAACTATAGCACTGGGAACGTGGTTTTCCAGAACATTCTTCTGGAATGTCTGTAACTCTCTCAATTCCACAGTCAGAACTAGGTGCATGCCTTTAACAGTGATTTTAAGCTTGCTTCAAAATGAGAGAACACATTGAAACTGCTCCAGGCAAAGGCTCTAATCTTATTTAGTTTTTATTTCCTCATTAGACTAATGGCAAAGGAACTAAGGAACTTTTCTAAATGTGTGGTTATGGGAAGCAAATAAAGGCAGAAGGGGGTCTGCTCTGCCACAGGGGACCCTCATGCTTAATTTCAATGTCATATTGGAAATCAAATGGCAGAGTCAGTGGTATATGCCTCATATGCCATATATGCCTGGTATATGCCAGGTCCTGGCCAGAAATGCACTAATGACAACTGATTCTCAGGTAAATATTTTATTTAAAAATTCTTATAAAATCTCTTTCTTCATAAAAGACCCAAGCTATGCCTGGATACACAGAAGGAATAGTAGTGGTCCTTCTTCCTTAATGAGAATAGGACACCTCCTTCCACTTGGAGAAAAACACTGGAGTTATATAAATTGCCACAAGGGAGAAATTTTCTTCTTTGTCAGAAGGAAAAAGGAAGATATTGTCTTACAGCAAAGGAGGGTAGAGAGAGTCAAAAAACTTTAAATCTGAGAAGACATGCTAAAAACAAAAATAATGTATTTTCTTTCTATTTTAAGAGGATGAAAAGGCAATCCCCATTTTAACTATAAATACTAAAATTCAGAAAGCTATCAGCCTCAGGACTAGATGCCAGAAGGGCCTTTGACATAAATGATGAGGATTTGAGGGTGACTCACTGTTATCTCTCTGAGATGGTGACTGAGGAAGTGCTAAGAGGACAGTGAAAACTTCGGAGGAGTCACCCTTTTAACTTAAGATATTTGTTTCTTTCCAGAAATTTTATTTTGATAGTATGATTGGATTTCCTTATTGCTTATTTATCATATATATGTTACTCACTTTTAATGAAGGGCATTTTTAGACCTATTAAAAATTTTTCATTTATGTTACTTTTAATGAAGGGCATTTTTAGATACAAGGGAATTTCTAGACCTACAGACCTATCTATTTTTAGAAATAGAAATAGGTGTATTCATCATTTTTTTATCCCGACAAAAGGTGACCTGGGTGAATACCAGTACAATGTATTGATCCCATGGAAAAAATATCAAAGTTAATTACACTAAACAATCAGATTCTGGGTTATTACCCAGAATCATAGGGAAGAAAAAAGAATGATCCTTGGATGATGGCATAGCCAACCTGCAGGTATGTTTTCTTGATTCAATAAACTCCTTAAGAGGAAACTGTCCTAAAATGTCACAAAGTGACAACCGTAAAGCTATCCTTGGGCATGTTTTTTTCTGCTCTTTTGTGAAACCCTTGAATTATAAGATCATGTAAAGAACTGAACACCCACCAAACCTAAATCTCCTACTACTGGAGACCAGCAGATTACCTCTACATGTGCTCATTTCTTTCACTGTCACAACAATCCAGCAACTGTATTTGTATTAATCAGTATTCTCCAGGGAAACAGAACCATTGTGACAGCTAGCAAATCCAAATCTATAGGGCAGGTCAGAAGGCTGGAGATCCAGGGAAGAGTAGATGCTACAATCTGTGCCCTATATCCCTCCTTTTTGGAGGACCTGGGTCTTTTTTCTCTTAAGACTTTAAAACTCATCAGATGAGACCCACACATACCATTTAGGGTGATCAGCTTTACTCAAAGTCTATTGATTTAAATTTTAATCTCATCGAAAAAATACCTTCATAGAAACATCTAGAATACAGTTTCACCAAATATCTGGGTACTGTAGCCTAGCCAAGTTGACATAAAGTTAACCATTACATGACTTTCCTAAAGTAAGATGTTTGAGGGGGGTTTCTGTGTTTTCTAGTTTATGTCATATTGGAATGACAAGTGTTACATCTACTTTATTTTGGATCCTCTTTTTCTCTTTTCAAACAGCAATGTTTGAAGTTACCAGAACTTTTCTACGTGTCAAAAACCCTAACAGAATCAAAACAAAACAAAACAAAACAGTAGTTACCAAAGTAAAATAGGGATTCTAGGCTCAATTAATGCTTCTGCCAAGTATGAGATGGCCATTGAATATAACTCTAATAAGGACATCATTATTGAAATATAATTAAATATAATTAAAAATAATTCAACAATATTACTTTAAATACAATCATGTTTTAACCTATAATAGGTTCTAGACACACAATTTTAAATGTTATTTTACAAATTCACCCAATTTTCTTAATATGATCTGCAATATAGATAGCATTTGACATATAATAAATCATTTGGAAGAAAAAGCCCTTAAACTTATAATTTCACTAACTTTTATTCATTTGCAAACTTTGAAATATCAGAAACATTAATAATCAAAATCTCCAGCACCTGAACAGGTAATCACTTGGTCACTTTTTTCAGCTGTTTGCTTTACTTTGGGTACAAAATGGAAAAAGTAATGAACAAATGATCATTATCACGAGGCACTCTATGACCATGGTAGCATGATGACACGTTGCTTGTCAAGAAAATCCTCTTCCTCCTCATCTGTACTGCTTTCAGAAAGTGTCAGCAAAGACTGAATTTCAGTATCTCTTTCAGAAGAGCTGGAAATACATTAAAAGATCAATATACAATATACAGAACCAGGTTTCAACTCTTCATTTATCTTCTGATCAATACTACATGCATTGAAGTCATTGGAGGCAGGCAGATGTGAGGACGCTGTCTCAAACCTTGGACATAATTTTCAATGTGCCCAATATACCAAACCTCCTTTTAATGAGAAATTCTCATCATTCTCCCTCTCTCTCAAGAAATAAAGCCACAGTGGAACCAAAGGGAGAAGATTTTATGGTCTTGACTGTGTCTTTCATTGATGATTCAGAAGGCACTTCAGAAACTCGCAGAGCCTCAGGATCATCATTAAGAACATTTATCATTACATTGGCTGTTTAATAGAATCCCAATGAATAGACTGCCAGATAAATCACCTCTTTTGTGTACAGCAAATTAGAAGTATGTGGACAGCTAGTCAAGATATGCCAAAATCAAAATTAATGGCAGCAATTATTAAGTTATTTTATTTTGTTACATTTTATTGTGGAAAGGAACTGGTAGAAACTCTAGTATATAGGTGTCAGGTTTAGGAAAGGAGGTAGTGTGGGGGAACAGAAAGGAATTTGCACAATTCAGATTTTGTCCAACTTATCTAGAATTTCAGCCATGTATGCCACTAAATAATATAAATATTTCATCCTGCAATGGATAATTTTTTAGATCCTTTTTTATGCCCAACAGAGTCTAAACTCTGATCTGTGGACCAGGGCAAATCTGACTGAGATAAAAATTTCCACGGTGTAAGAAGAGAAAATAAGGACAAGGTAACGACTTTTTCATGACATTTTTAATGTTGGAAGAACTTTGCTTTATTCTGTTTATTCCCCTTATATTTTTAGTATGAAATGTCCTTTCTTTTATAAAATGATGCCGAGAGTATGTGGTAAGTTTAGTTATTTTGTTTTAAAAGAGCTTTTTAGGGAAAAAAATACCAGCTTTATATTGATTCCTCTTTTTAAAAATATAAGTGGTGTTAGAAATGCAAAAGTCCAAGGACCACAGCTAAATGATTTTCTCCTTTAGAAAGACAGAGTAATGGACTTTTGATTCCCTTTCACTGCAATATTAGACTTCAAACCAATCAAAGGAATTTACAATTCAAGGGACTTTTATTTTACATTTATCTTAATCCTTCTGGAAAAATCCCTCCTTCTTTTTCAAGAAATTCCAGCATGTCAATAATAGACCAACACGATAAACTACTTTTTGAAGCGTTTATTAATATAACCTGTATTCTTCACAGACTGATCATCCCTAAATGTTTTTCATGTGCAGAAAGAATGAAATGATACAATTTAAAATATGCTATCATTAACAACCTTGACTTAATTTTAAGATAGAATCTTCTCAATACTCTAATCTATTTCTTATTCACATTGAGTAAGATCCTATTAATGCAAAGTACCGAAATTTATTAAGTTAACTAATGCAAGTAAAGTAACTGTTTTTAACATAAGAAGAATGGCTGAAGGATTATAAAATTCCAAATATCTTTTAATTTTGCTGACACACACTGTGCAGCAGAGAATTATTTCTTCACATTAAAGTAACCACTTCATAAGACTTTTACTAAATCCTGATAATATGTCAACAAAGGACCTAAACATTTTATAGAGAATGGCCATATAAAGTACACACATGAGGACAACCTTTCTTTATACCATAGAGATAACTATTCAGGGCTTGTCAAAAATTTCACTATGCACTATCTTTACAAGTGGGCTGCAGGCTTAACCTACCTCCATTCCTCAACTGCAGAGAGGCCTCTTGCACTTGAGGTCTTACGGAAATCTAGGGTAGTCTGACTTATGTTCAGCGAATGGTTGTTGAAGGCTGGTAACTCTTCTGAGGTTAGGCTGTAAAGCTTTTCTGAAGGATCTGAAACATTTTATTTCATGCACTGTCAACACATAAATTCAAGACACCAACGCACAGCATATGATACTGAAAGTTTACCCAGCGTAAACTATAGGCAGTACAAAAAAGGTCAGTACAGATTTTTAACCACCTCAATTTTCTAGTACTTGTGGGGTGGGTAGAATATGAGGTTTGATCTGACCTTCTAAATTAGGGCACAGGTACCAAGTCACTTCAATTATATAGATTTTGTTTTTAGCAAATTCCCCAATTTTTCTCAGCTTTATGGAAATATAATGGACATGTAACATTGTGTGAGCTTAAGATGTACGGTATGTTGATTGGAACACATTTTTTGCAAAATGATTACCACTATAGTGTTAGCTAACACCTCCATCATGCCATATAATTAGCTTTATTTGTTTGCGGTGAGAACATTTAAGATCTACTTTCTTAGCAACCTTCAAGTACATAATATTATTAACTATAATCACCATGCTGTACATTACACCCCTAGAAGTTACTCATCTTCTAATGGGAAGTTTATATTCTTTGGCCTATATTTCCCCATTTCCCCAACCCCCTAGTCCATGGTAACCACTATTCTAGTCTCAGTCTCTATGAGTTTGGCTTTTTTAGATTCCACACATAAGTGATATTATATGCTACTTATCTTTCTCTGTGTGACTTATTTCACCTAACCATATTGATTTTTAAATATATATTATACTTAAAGTGTCAATTGTCCTGAAAATTTACAATATCATAAAGAATATCATGGGATCCTCTTTAAAGCTAGAATATTAGACAACTCCTCTATTTGCCTGAATGTTAACCACTTTATTGTTTATTTTTGTCTTCTAAGAAAAGTTTTGGGACGCCTGGGTGGCTCAGTCAGTTAAGCTTATGCCTTCAGCTCAGGTCATGATCTCAGGGCCCTGGGATTGAGTCCCATGTCAGGCTCCTTGCTCAGCGGGGAGCCTGCTTCTCCCTCTGCCTGCTCTGCCTGCTGCTCCTCCTGCTTGTGCTTGCTCTCTGACAAGTGAATAAATAAAATCTTTAAAAAAAAAAAAGAAAGAAATGAAAAGTTTTATCCCAAACAGTCTGAGGCAAAGATTAGTTTTGACAAAGCTACCCTTTCTTTTTCTGCTTCCTTACTTTGAGTAGATAGTAACTATTTGTATGTGAAAGGGGAAAGCCTTAAATCTTCTCCTTTTACATGAAGCAGCCCTATGATTTAGCTTAGGTAAAGACAAGCAGTGCAAGTTAAATAAGCAAATGGACAAGCAAACATATTTTATATAAACTACAAAAAATCCAAGTACAGAAATAAATATGATTACTATATTAGAAAGACCATAATGCCTTCTTTTCATCTTTGATAAAGTTGTAAGGGCCAATCTAGCTTATACCTAAGATTATGCTAGGATGACTTTTAAAACTATTAAAAGTACTGGATCTTATTCTTCCTTTCCTACTCCTATGAAAGTGTCAAGCAAATAACCTCCTGATCAGAAGAACCACACACCAAACTATGCCTATTATGCATTTAACTGAGAGAATTACTTTTTTATTATTATTATTTCTTGGTAGATAGCACTTATTAGAAAATTTTGAGCAAGCACAGATTCCCCTCCCGGAAGAAATTTCAGATTATTCCGGCTGCAAGATAGACCTCAATATATTTACAACTGAAAGTGTCCTTAAAATTGTTTAGGCCAGTGACTTTCAAATTGATACTTGGTGAAGTTCAGTAGGCTTGGGGATGACACTCCTGCTCCCACCACCTCAAAGCAATCAAGACAGCTTTCACTGGGTCTCATTTAAATTTGGGGCTCTGTAAAAGACTAATTTTGAGAAAAACAAAAGATTCCTCAGCTAGAATTTTTGTCGCATCCCCAGCTTTTGGAGATTAGAAATTGCGGGTCCCCAAGGGATTGGTAACTTGGAAGTCACACAACCAGAGTAGAAGAACCGGAAGTAGCTGTAAGCTTTTCTAGCTCACCAATATCGTCAGTCACTATGTTACAGAATCTAATTCTTTAGCCAAGGCTTTTATTTTCTCTCCTCTTTTTCCACAAGGCATAAAAGACAGTTATGCAAGACACCTTTACTTGCCCCAATGATAGGGAGTGTTACTGGTGAGAAAGCAATCAATTCAGGATTTGGAATTGGTAACACGATAGTACTGAAACCTCATTGGGACTCTTAGATCTAAAGAACACCACCAGGAGAGGTATTTAACCTCTGTTAGGTATTTGAGTCCCAAATGAATGAGCACAGAGCTAATTCAGATGGTGCAAACAGAATAGGCCTATTTTTGTATACTTGTACATTCTCAAAATTATATTTCCGAATACCTTTTGAAGTTAATAGGGACAAAGATGACATCTTCATTTTCAAAGCACAGGAAAATAAAACTGTTTATGAAAAACGTTATTGTGGGTTAGTGTTAAACCTAAAAGATCAATTGTACAAAAACCTGTTTTTCTAATATAAGACCAGGGAAGACTGGATTGACATTTATATTGGAAATTCAGCTGTTATAAATTTACTTTATACCTGTCAAGAGAGTGGACTTTTGAGGAATGGATTGAAATTAAACCTTCTCTATCCCTGGAGTAATAGTGTATGTTCTCTGATCATTGAAGAATCTCTTAAATGCAATAATAAAGAACGGCAAAGGGGGAAAATTGACTAAATTGGAAGTTTTAAGGTGTATTTCTAAAACTCAAGTCATTTAAAACATATACATAAAGCTTTATTCTACAGGGAAATGAACATTTTAGATGCATAAAAGAAATGAAGGAAAGAAGAATGGTCGAAACAAAGAGACGGGTTAAAACTTCAAAAAATGGACACAAAGCAGATAGGCTACTTTCCTATAAGGAACTCAAGCCATCACCACCAAAAACATCTAAATAACTACCTAGCAGAGGTATGAATGACACCCCAATGTTTAGGAGGGTGTGACATCCAAACACTTGCCCTGTAGCCTGTGAGCCCCACACCTAACCCTTCAGACTTTTGTTTCCCCTCCATCTCTTCCCTTCTGCCATTGTGTCTTGCCTTGTTTATCCCTCCACACCTTCTTCCCTTTCCTTTCACTCTGCCCAAAACCCTCTGCTTCAGGGGTCACAATATTGATTAGAAGCAAGGATTTCACACTAAGTGGCACTGTGGTAAGACAAAGGACTGTGGGGCAGACTTGCCTGGGTCTGTGCCTGGGCTCTTCAGAGCACCCAGGGAAGACCCTGGGCAGTTACTATATCACCTAGAGCCTCTGTTACTACATCCACAAAGGGGAGATCAAAAATCGTACCTGCTTCATTTACCTTACAGGTCAAATGGAGCAACATTACATATAAAAACAAGTAGTGATTATTATTACTCATTGAATGGCTTCATATTCTATCAGAATTTTTAAAAATACGTGACTTTTACTTATATGTGGCACTCAATATTTTTTCTGAAATTGAAAGATGACCTAAAGCAAAAAGATTGCCATTCTAGTCCACCTAAAACCTGTCTTTGCAAGGGTTACTTACTTAATTTGCTAACTATAAATCCTGATTAGCCCTCTTAGAGTTTTAATATCTTACCTCATGGTCAACTGATGAACTGAGGCCCCAGTTACTATCCGCCTTAGTATTTCATTTCACCAACAATAGAGCTACATCTGCTAGTATCAGATAGATTTTTATTCTTTCTTGTTTGAGAAAAAGCACTTTTTCTCTTTAATTACTTGGCTCAGCTAACTACCTGTGTACTTGTACAAACGTAGGATTGCCATGGGAATTTAAATCAGAATTAACCACAAGTCAGAGTGAATTTGAACAAATGAATCATTTTTAACTAAAGAAAACGTGAATGCTTTAATATGCATTATTATTGATGCTTTCTCATAATGCATATCTTGATAGCTCCCAAATTTCTTCAAGCTGTAACAATATTCAAAAGTTGACAAAGTGACTTG
>CM053603.1:100912073-100973320 GCA_028646535.1 Procyon lotor
ACTATTACTATCCATCTTTCATACACAGAAACTGATGCAAAATCAGATTAAGAAAGTAACTTGCCTAAGGTCATGAAGCTAGTAGAGTGGTATCAAATTTCAAAACCCGGCTTCTGGTCTCTTGGCTTGCAACTACCCTGTTTTGCTTCCCTCTATCTCAGCAGAAAATTCTGTCTGCAACCTGAACACACATCCCCTACTCCATCCTGCCTACCTGCCCTGCCTGCCTGCCTCTGAAAAGGCTCTAATGTCAGTCACAGCAATATGAATGAAAGGGGAAAAACACTTCACTTAATATAGTTATTTTCTGTCTTTTCTTCTCCCAGTTCCTTGGCACAATTGTTTTCCACAGAACTTAGAAGAAGGAGATGTACCCTAGAGCTAACAGAAAACAAGTCAGGTTTGCTGCTCTCAAAAATTTGGCTTTCACAGGGATGTGAACACATTTACATTTGTATAAGAGTCAAATTGTGTAGCTGTGCTTCTGTGGAACCAAACCTCATGCAGAGTTTTTCCAGGCTGTGCCATGAGTAGTGAAATGTGGGTGGAATTTTTCTGCCCATTGATGCTAAACGGAATACAAAAGTCTTGTACGGAAACAGTGAGTTTTCTGGAATAGTGGCTGATTATACCACAGCATCTGTCACCTCACTGACTGTTGGGTTGATTCAGCTGATGGGCCACCCCTCTTCCTTCCTCAGCTTCAGGTAAATGTCTCCAAGGCTGTGCACTCATCCGGAGCCAATCTTACCAAAGAAAGAGAGCTGTTTGTGGGTCAAGTGTGTGTAAGTGATTTTATTCTGCTCCTGGACCATCAGAAAAGCCCTGGTAGTTCATAGGCTACACAGTGTGTGCTTGCTTTCGTATACAAAAAATTATGTATTCTAGTGAAAATATTGGTGTCGGCATATGAGAAAATGAGTGGCCCAGGGAAAAAGTGAAGTATGTAAGAACAAAAGTGACAAAGGAAATAGGAAAGCTAAGTGGTTAGAAACAACCACAAGAGACTACTGCTTGTTAAGTGCTATGTTTCATTTGTAAATAGAATTTACCAATTTATCAAAATAAGAAACTCTTCATTTTCTGATTAAAAACTGTATGATTATCCTTTTGAGATCTGGTTCAGACCTGTCAGGCTTCATTTTAGAATTGATCTTTAATGTGAGAATTACCTCCAAGGAGATTTGCATTTGATTTTTAGTATTTTTAGAATAAGGCAAATGGACAATGGGTACAGATGGATCATAGACTCTCATCCCCCATCCCATTATGAAATGAATAGAAAAAGCAGAAAAAAATTAAAATAAAATCAAATCACAAAAGGAGTCAAACAAAGAAAGGGATGCAAGTCCACATAATAAACTAGGACAAGGGGCAACCAAAGAAATAAACAGAAGATTCATTGAGGTACAGTTGGGTGCTACCACTGTCCACCCATTTTCTTCCCCACCCAATATGCACACCAAAACAGTAACAGGAAAAGGAGAGTCATCTAAAGCATAAGTCTCACCAATACCACACCAATTTGGAGAAAAGTAGATGAATGGGAAGTAAGAAGAAATTATTTGAAATATTTTTAAAGCCCCTAAGTACTTACTGTAAGATCTTGGCAGAAGCAAGCAAATTATAAGACCCTATGGTGTCCCCATAGGGACAGAACATACTGGAAACCAGGTGCAATGAAGTTTAATGTAATTAAGAAGGAGACTAGAGAACCCAGGTCCTCCGACAAAGGAGGATAAGCTCTCCACTGCTTCATCTATCCTCCCATGCTTCTGAGTGGCAAGACATGAAAACAATGCAATAACCGACCCACAAATAGTAGCTCCAAAGATAAGACTGACACATCTCAGGTGGACAGCACTTTAGGGAAAATATCATCTCTCTATATCAGAAAAGACAGAGCATATGAGCAAAGTTGCTCACAGTAAATATGAACAAGGAAGATACAAAGAATAGACAGCAACTATCTATGCAGACAAACAAACTAGAATCTAAGAATTCATAGCATGCAAAGAAAGATTAAATAAAAGATCAAACTGGTAGAAAACGGATCAAGATCAGAAAATTCCTCACGAGTCCTTTGGCTACAAAAGAAGTAATGAAAATGACATTTTGAAAAAGTGTTACACTGTGAGGAGCTAGTCCAACATGGTGGTATAGAAGACATTGAACTCACTCCTCCCACAGATACACTGAATCTGCACCTGCATACAGAGCAATTCCTCCTGCAGAAGAACTCAAGGCTGAATGAACGGCTCTTGCACAATAAATGAGAGAGGGACCACATAGGGAAGGGTAGGGGATGGGGACCCGGTAATGAAGGGAACCCCGTCCCCAGTTTCCAACCTGAAGTGGAGAGGCATTTATCACTGAGGGGCCCCTTTAGTTTCACTTCAATGTTTCTTTTGTGAAACAGGGTAAATACATAATTACTTAAAGATTTGTAGAGGATAAATATATTTTTATAAAACTGTTACTGTCTTTCCTTCAATCTATTCATCCTTTTAACTATGTATTTTTATATGTATATTCAGGATTTAAACAGATGCTTAAATTGATGCTTATCAAATAATATGGTTGTTTTGGGAGGAGTAAGATTTTGTGGGGATTTGGGCTTCCTTTTTAGTATTTTTTTGTATTTCTTTCAACCTCATAAACCAAGGTTATGGTTTGCTAGACTGCAACTACTGAGGTTTAGGAAAGAGAATGTACAAGTATAATTTCTCCTTAAACTGGTCTGCCAACCAGCATTGACATCAACTGGGTATTTGTCAGATGTGCAGAAGAATCCTGGGCCCCACCCCAGAATCGGCACTACAGCAAGATCCCCACGGCATCTGGATACACACTGAAATTTGACAAGACTGTTTTAAAAGATCTAACAGCTCAGTTCTTAAACAAGGGTGTTGGGTGGTGGCCTTCATAAAGCTACAGAGATTAGCCACTCATTGGGTTTGTAGAAAGGAGAAAACAATTATTTTGTTGTCCACATGAAGTTCCTTATACTATATTTTAACTGTGTATTACGTAGGCGAAGGGGACCATTTCTGGTGTGGGCATCCATACGTTTTATAACAGTCTCAGGGTGACATCAGGGGACATCCAAGGAAACAAATACAAAAGTTGGTGGTTAAAAATAAGGGAGAGGGGAAGCTTTGTTTTCTTGGAGCATGATAGGAAGAATCAAGCAGCAAGCAGTTAATGTCCATAGTGAAAAAAATAACTTTACCTGCAAGATTTCTCAGCACATTTAATTCTTTTTCCAAACTGTCTAAGGTTTGCTGATCAGCAGTGCCATCTAAGAAAGTCTCAGTGTGGTCAGTAATATCAATATGTTCAATTTCTGAAATTTCAGAAGCGGCTCTAGATAATGGTCGAGCAGCTGCACTTCTTGATCGAGGATGGGAGGAGATAAGGCAGCTGGAGTTTTTTTTAACAGAGTTGGAAAGGGATAAGTTTGCTGTTGAAGGTCTCCGTGATATTTGGCCTAAAATGAAAAATAAAAAAATTTTATATCCACTTTTTAAAAAATTCTGAATGAATGCTTAAAGATATAAAATATCAGCCCCTTAAATCTAGAGCAGTTAAGGTCATGCAATAGAGTTTAAGAGAAAGTGTACTTTAAGTTATCATGCATTCTGGTTTACCACAATGTTTTAATCCCAAGTTACTTTCCCTATGTCATAAAGAACATTTCTGGGTTATTTTCCCCTTTCTTTTCTACATTCAGAGAACGAAAAGCTAATTTTAATATTAACTAAAGCAAGAAATCTGTGAACCAAGTTAATTCCAGAACAATTCATTATCTATTTTTTTTCCAATGCCCAATCTTATAACCTATTCTCAAAAATTCCCAAACTGTGTTATTTTTTAAATTCTACAATGATACCACACTGTGCCTTGTACAAGAAAAAACCCATAGAATAGACATGGTACCACTTCCTAGTGAATTTTATTTGATGGTGGGTAACATTCTTCTATTAAGACAGATACGGAGACAAAATACTAGTATGTAAAATATTCTGGAAAAACACAGGCTTTAAAGAAATTGAAATCATATTTCTAATTTTCCTAAATATGAGTTCACTTTCTGCTGCTTTAGAGGGCACTTTAGTGGAAAAGTTCCAGAAATGCAGATCTAACACAGGTTATTACTTTGTTCCACTAAAGCAGTCACAGCTTTGTTTTGACCTCTTTCAAAGGTTTAGTTGATTTCTTCAACATGTGTGTTTCTTTCATAGCAGAAAAAAAAAATCTCTTCAAATCTTACACTAACACAAAACAACTATCTCTCTATCTCTATCTACATATATCCATCTATCTACTGATAGATAGATACACATATATCTTTTGGTACTGCTCACAAGATTCTTTAATGAAGGCCAAGGGAATATTCAAAGTACAAATTTAGAAATTCATAGTGTAGGTATATTTTTATATGTACTAAATCACTGTTCTGATTTAGATTAATATGTTTATATTAAATATAAATAATTTGGGGCACCTGGGTGACACAGTGGTTAAAGCCTCTGCCTTTGGCTAAGGTCATGATCTCAGGATCCTGGGATCGAGCCCCACATTGGGCTCTCTGCTCAGCAGGGAGCCTGCTTCCCCCTCTCTCTCTCTGCCTGCCTCTCTGCCTACTTGTGATCTCTCTCTCTGTGTCAAATAAATAAATAAAATCTTTAAATATATATATGTGTATATATATATATAAATAATTTATAAGATAACTTTGTATTCCTTAACAAAAATTGGCTTTGTGTAAAATATTGATTATTTAAAGAAGCGCTATTGTCAATATCATGAAAATCATAATTTGAACATATGTCATTATAAAATTATGCCTACTCAATTCGAAGGAAAATGTAAGATTCAGAAGAGTAACTACAGGTAGTTGTCATGTATTAAACATTTAATAAGTACTGAGTTTGTCTTTTTTTTAAACTTAAAAATCTACTTTGAACGTAGCTAGTTCCCTAAGAAGCATCCTAATGCTGTATGTAATTATTTAAGCAATTAAAACTGACTAAGGTAAGTCCCAAAGGGCACCAATTTTAATGAACGTTTCAGAAATCAATTTTGAAAATATTTTTGTTGGAATGAAATTATGAATAAATTAAAATAAGATTCTGACCTTTTTGTCTATGTGCACAGAGACAATTATGAAGAAAAATTATTGACAAAAATGTATCTATGTTTGAGGACATACAAATGTAAATATACTTATGGATTACTTTAATGGCTAGAATTTGGAAATAATTTCCCCTTTTACCTGTAATACACAAGAGTATATCATATACAAAATACACAAATACATAAAAATATGTGATACACAAAAAAGCAACTTTACCATTCCTACATAATAAAGCAGTAGTAAGAACAGCCATCGTGGAAGCATGTGAGCATAACAAAAATTCAACTATATGAATTGAAACTTCTCCATCTACAGAGAAAATGATACCCTTCTATTTGTATTGTGCTCTGTCCCAGTCAAGTAAAATTCAGAGGAATACAGAACTCTGATTAAAATGAAGCAAGTGGAAGACATTTTGAGGAAGAACTGGACTTCTGCCAACACTGGCAAATATGAGTTGAGAAAAAATTTAGCATAATATAGATGTCCTTCAGAAGATTCAGAAGAGCACAAACACTTGCCGAACTCTTTTGACAACATCTGGTTACCACAGTATTAGAGGTTAATTGATCCCAGCTGAGAAAAAAAGTACACTGGGGGTGGGGTAGACTTATGCTTAGCATGCAGCAAACAGACCATCTTTTTTATGGAAAATATGTTTAAAGGGCAATTTAAAGTCCCCCAAACACAGAAAGAGACAGAGGAAGCTTCAATCTGGTCCTTGAGTTTATTTATTTTGTTTATCTAGGTATCGTTCTCTCTACAAGCTTATTAATGTAGAAGCTTATTGATGCTACCACTGGGGTTAAAATTTGAAGCACCATTAAGACTGACACTAATGGGGGCTCCTCGGTGGCTCAGTGGGTTAAAGCCTCTGCCTTAGGCTCAGGTCATGATCTCAGGGTCAAGGGATCGAGCCCCACTTCGGGCTCTCTGCTCAGCAGGGAGCCTGCTTCCCCATCTCTCTCTGCCTGCCTGTTTACCTACTTGTGATCTCTCTGTCAAATAAATAAACAAAATCTTAAAAAAATATATTTATTCAAAAAAAAGAAGACTGACACTAATGAAAAATGCCATGATTGAAGGAAGCACTCCATAATTTTTTTTTAAAAGTCCAGCTTGTAGATTATAAACATAAGAAGTTCCTTTTGGAGTAACTTGTGTCATTGCTGGCAATGTAATCTTACAAAATTATAGATTACCACTGACCACAATTATACTCTAAAAATAACTAAAAAAAAACTGCCCTTGGTATTAGCTAAAGAAAATATGGCCTATGACTACTGAGACTATGTCAGATATTGGTAAGATAAAAGAGAAGGGAGCTTTGTACTGTATTAATGGGCATAAGAATGCTGACAAGAATATGAAAGTATAAATCACTCACTGAATGGTATTTAGTACAGTAATTGTTATTGCCAATCTAAATAAAAACATTAGAAATGGATGAAACATCAATAAAGCAACATGCTTTTTGTGCAGTGTTTCGATAACAAATAAGATCTGATCAAAGGAGTCACTATTTTATATCTGAATAAAGGTTGCAAAACATCATTGCCTTTTGACATTCTTGTTCTACTGTGTAAATTACTAGGCATTTATGCATAAAACATAAAAATGTATTTTCTAAGAGTTCTTAACACATATATGGACATTTTATTTAGCAGTATGGGTTAGCAGAAAGAGGGCTAAAGTGGGAAGCACTTGCCTAGTCTCACTGAATTAGAAATCACCCTGTGACCTGAGACATG
Source organism: Procyon lotor (assembly GCA_028646535.1). Taxonomy (NCBI): domain Eukaryota; kingdom Metazoa; phylum Chordata; class Mammalia; order Carnivora; family Procyonidae; genus Procyon; species Procyon lotor. Next base: position 100,918,965 of record CM053603.1, read on the forward strand.
CAAATTCATATTTCAACCTGCAAAAGTTAGGAGTAACTTAGGAGTTGGACAGAATATCTTAAATGCCCTCCAACTCTGAGAGCCTATGAATTAATACCCAATCCAGTTAAACTGTAAGATCATTTGTCAAATCCTAAAATTGCCAGGCACTGTGTCAGGATTAGGGTACTCAAAAGTGAGTAAGACATTGCCTCTACCCTCCAGCTGTACTCCAAATTAACACACAGTCTTGCTCTCCTGCTTCACTCCTTCAGACACATTTGCTAAGTGCCGATGATATGCCAGGCTGTGTTCTGTCACTGAGAATGCAACAAAGAAAAGGACAGGCCAGGTCCTTGCTTCCTTTTCAACCAAGCTTAGGATGAGCAGAAAATAAACAAGTAAAATAATTTCATCTAGTAATAGTTTCTAGGAGAAGGACAAAAGAAGGTAAATGTGATGGGGGGGAGGGTCTCAAGAGGCTAGCATGAGGCAGGATGGTTTCGGAAGGCCTCTCTAAGGAGGCAGCATCTGGGCTGAGATGGAAAATTGGGAAAGAATCGATCATATGAAAAAGGGTGTGAAGAAAGAGAAGGAGGCTACTGACCATTCCAGGTTAGATGGAAGAGCAAATTCTAAAGCTAAAGAGCAAGACAGAGTGGCCTACGTGAGAACAAAAAGAAGGCAGCCAGTGTGGCTGCGCTGTGGGAGAGAACGCTGTGGCAGGGTTGGGCAAGGCCAACTCCATACTGCTGTGTAACGTCTGGTAAGAAATGCTGGCTTTTTTGTTTGGTTTTGTTTCTGTCTTCTACAAGAAGCTGTAAAATGCTTTTAAGCAGGAGATTGACAAGATGCAATTTATGCTTTAAGTTTACAGAAAATATGATTAGCTCCCTATAAACTATAAACAATTCTATGACTATAAACAATTCACTCACTGACTATAAACAGCAGAATTTGATGGAAATTACTTATTGAAACTTGTTTTCAAGAAAGGCAAAAAGTGAAATTTGAGAGACAAATGAAAGATAATGGACAACTGGCTTGGGCTCATCTTGGGCAATAAAGGTCGAAGTGGTCAGATTTGGGATCAGTATTAGATCTGAAATCAACAGGGTCTAGGGATGAATAGGCTGTAGATGGTAAGAGAGAGACAAAATGGCTCCTGATTTGGAGACTTAACGATGTTTATATGGTTTTGCAGACAGAGATAGGAAGATAGGGTGGGTGAGCCAGAGGTTTTGATAGGGGTTGGGGAGGATCAATGCGCTTGCTGCTAAACACAGCGGTATTTCATAGCTATTGTGTTTCTACATTCACAGACTTAAAAATCTTACAGAAGAATTCCTTTATACGGTAGCATCAGTTCAGAATATAAGATTTCGATAACTTGCGACTTAGCCAGAAAAATTTTATTTTTATTTCAGACTACTGCTTCTGTTCAGAAAGTCCTTTCCCTCTGCCCCTAACTAGTACATCTTATTAATTCTTTAAGACTCAGCTGAAATGTCACCTGGTCTCTAACACCTTAGTGATCTGTACCTCTTAACGGCAAAACAATCATTTTACCATCTCCATTCCTAAAAAGACTGCACATGTACCTACCTCTACTATCACTGATCACGTGTACTATTACTATCAATTACCTGTCAGTCTCCAAAAGTATGTTACTCACAGTCCCCTTATAAAATGTGTATTTTATATGGGGTAATTTATGTGCTTATGTATCTATTTAGCAGTTTTCACTAAGTATGATTTTTGGACTATCATCAGCATCATAACATGGAACTGTTGATAAAATAAGTGCGAATTCCTAGACCCCATTTCAGCATTAATAAATCAGAATATTAAGAGTGAGGTGGTGAAATCCACGCTACAACAGGTTCCCCAGGTGGTTATGCTCACACTAACATTCAAGAACTTCTGCCTTAGACTAAGCTCAGGGACAAGGGCTGATCTTGGATCACGAGTGTCTGGAAGTGCCTGGCTTATAGTAAGTGCTCCCACAAATGTTTCTTATAGTAAATCATTGATTTCAAATGATCACTCCAAACTGAGACTCAAAGGCTTTTGGCTACTTATCTATAAAGATCTGTCTTGGTAACAAATTTCTCACAGCACACATGTGAATTTGTTTTCAGCAATATGTGGTAACTTAAAACAGTTCCTTTGACCACCTCTGAAGGAAGCTACCAGAGTTTTGAAGCTGCTTGAGACTTTGATGTGAGAACAGGTACCTAATTATAGAGCCAAAAAACATTTATCATAAATGGATGGTTTTTCCACTAAAAAAAAAATCCCATTTTAAATCTGACAGATTCTCAACATAAATGCATATGAAAGGGCTTTAAGCTAGCCAAAAAGTTTGAATCATAGGATTTAAGGCAAGAGAGACATACAAATTTTGCATATTTGGACAAATCATATGTAATTAAATCTCTGGCTTGAAGATGGCCCTCAGATGAAGGCAAATAACCCCTTTTGTCAAGGGTTCCTTCTAAACCTGTGAGCTCCCGGAGATCAGGGAACATGACTTCTGCATCCTTTTTCCCTCAGAGCCCAGCATCAGGCCAACATACTCAACCCATGTCTGTTGAATTGCCTTAATTCATCAGTCATCTACAGCAACTTCACATGAAATTCAGCGTAAAGCAAATTTACTACAGCAGGTGTTCCTGGATAATAATAATGACCTAAAAAAACTACTGATTTTAATGATGTCAAAATTCTCTGCGTACATTCTCTAGGAAAATACTACAGTGAGATTCAACATGTCAAAGAGGTATCCCATAGACAACATTAAAACTATTTTGGTTAGAGAATGGAGTTAATGAACTTAAATCAAGATTCCAGAGCTAACACATTCTGCACAAGATGTAGAACAGAGGTGTCTCAACCACAGCTACAGAAAGCAATCTTAACCTAAACCATTCCTTTCACAAATGGCTATGTCTGATCATAATGTGAACCAAGTGGCTGATATGAAAAATCTAGAACAAATACACTCTTTCCCAAGAGCGTAATAAAACTGAGTATGTATTTTGTAAGGATTGTTTAAAATACATACCATAACCTGAGCTACATTTAAAAAATATTATTCACTAAATAATACATTGTAGCTAAAATAACTAAGACTTAACTCATGTTGTTGAGAAGAATATGACAAGTCTTGCTTTTTTGGTTTTGGAAGAAAAATGTAAGGCAGCCAGATAAAATGAGTAAGTTCACATTATGAAACTGCAAAAACTAATTTTCAGGTACCTAGTAAACTGCTCAGAGACAAACTAAAAAACACAGTGAGTCATCAGAATGGCACTGTGGCCTTCCAGCTGATCTTACCCATTTTTTGTTGTGTTCTACTCGTTGACGGGTTCTGGGCACTCTGCAGAACACCCAAGGCGACTGCATTATCAGCATACGCACTTATGCTACAGTCTGGGATCCACTCTCTGTCTCCTGAAATGGAAAAATGGTAAACTAATTTAAATCTTAAAAAGCAGAGAAATTCATGTTATTGCTTTATTTATCATCTTACTGGATAATACCTGGCTAAATAAGGAACATTGACAACAGTGAGGTATATATTATAAAAGACAGAAATCTCATAATTATGCAATAAAAACATTAGATTTGCATAGCATAATAAAAATAAACTCTAAATTGCAACGATATCTCACACACACACATTTGAATAAAAACAAATACTTTTTCAAGTATATAACAATATGACATAAAGTATAATAGTACATGAATAAACACATCTGACTACATGGGAAACCCAAGAATATAGGTGACACAAGGACCTAACTTTCAGAAGGAAATTCCAGCTATCTTTCAAAAATCCCACAGATCCTGAGATTTTGAGATTTGCTTTTAAGATGGTATTTAAGAATCATCACACAATACTTAGCACGTAATGAACTGATTCAAAGAATTTCTATTTCACAATTTAGTAAAGGCTACATTTCTAAATTCTAAAAATAATCTCTCGTCAGTCTCATTATACTTAAGTTCTCTCACATTCTGGGAGTAGCCTCAAATGTGGCAACTCACACAGGGTTAATAATTTCAGCTGGAGAAAAAGAAAATTACTTTATTCATTGAACAGAATTGCCCAGTATTTCCTAAAGTGAGAATGAGCTGTTTAAAAAAAAGTGTCAGAAAATTGTTAGGTTGGTCCATAGGCCATCTGATTTCATGTCTGAATTTACCTGCAATTGTAATCCTAGTACTGGAATAGCTGCATTCTAAGCTATGAGAAGGAAGTAAGTTGAGTCTTTCATTTTTATCAAAAACAAAGAATCTTTCAAGTCCTTGATATTGTTCAGTTATAGGCTTACTTCTGAGGGCTATTTCTTGTAACAACTAGGAAACAAAATATTCAACAAAATTAACTTTATCTCATCAACACAAAGCAGCACATTCATTCATTGAGCACCTACTATGTTCTTGGCACAGATTCTGCCCTCATCAGAATTATGTTCTCCTAGTGAAGACATAAACAATACAACATTTATATAGAGTGAGTTCTGAAAAATAAATAAACCACAATTATCGTTAACTATCTGAAAGTTGTCATCAGTCCAAGAAGGACAGAAGTTCACAAAAGAAAAAGTTCTTCTTTCTCTCTTCTTTTATTTTCTTCCCTTAGTGTCTCTGCACATGAGTTCCTCTGGAAAACAGACTCCCTTGAGCTGCGCTTTTGAATTCATATCTTTGTTGATACATAAACTAATTTCAAAGATGAAAGTAGAATACCAAGGAGAATAAATCTTGTCATGGACAAAATCCAAGTTAACAAAATACTCATCATGAAGCAAACATCTATGTAGTAAACTGAGGCAAGGGCAAGCTAAGTAATTTGAGAAGTTCATACAATTAGAAACTAGCAGACCCAGGTGTGACTGATGTGAAACCTAGGCTTATTTTCCCACCCCATGAATTCATTTTGTGATATGCTTTCATCCTAGGGAAGAATATTAATGGGATTAAAACATACATGAGTCTAGTAAGAAACAGATTAGAGATTCAGACATGAGAGCTCTAGATGGGCTTAAAAAATAATCAGAGTGCTTCCAGTATTTAACAGTTCCCTAATGGATCTAATTAATGCCCAAATGCAGTCTGTTTGAGGGTAGTAAACAACACAAAAAATTGTGATAACTCAATTCAAATTTATAAGTCATATAAATGGTAAAACGTTACAAAACAAAGCTAGTGACCGATAAAGCACCTCCTTCAAAGACAAATCCAAGTTGGCTCTACTCGTGGCATCTTCCCTGGTTGTCTCAGACACTGATTATCAATTTACAGCACACCTTCAGCTCTAGTGCAGCTCTTATTTGTATTAGACAACTCAAATCTGGAACATTTTTACGAAGCATCAGTTGAGAGATAAGAATAAAGAAAGTGGATTGGTGTGTTTCCCAAACTCACAAAGTTAACTACTGATGGTGTCAAAACCAGAACCAAGAGCCCCTGACTAGTCCATGTTCTTCCTAGCACCTGACCCTACCCCACTGCTGCTGCTCTACACCTTGATACTGAATTCCATGGTTTCCACCTTCATGAAGGACTTAGTTTCTGAAAACTGAAGTGCAAAATGAACTACTGTGCACTCAAGTGCAAGTCAAGTAATTCTACTGCTAAAAATTGGCCTTATTGCTCACTCTTAAATTTTCTACTGCAGCAACAGAGATTTTTAAGTAGTCTCTGCTCAAGGAATAGCTTCTATTAGAGCAGGAGGAGAATAAAAATAGTTCATGTCTAGTCCTCACAGATGAAAACAAAGTAGATTCTACCGCTATATATAAAGCACTGTTCTCTATGACATAATCATTTACTAACTTTTTTTTTTTACAATAGTAGTGTAAGTAATCAAAATATGGTTAGTAGCTTTGTAATGTTTCAATTCTAATTATGAAATACTTTTAAGTGTGTAGATATGTATTACACATAATATGACTCGATCACACAATTTAATATCAGTAAATTAAAATATTTGTTTCATGGGCGTGTGGGTGGCTCAGTCAGTTGAATGTCTGACTCTTGGTTTCGGCTCAGGTCATAATCTTGCAGTAGTGGGAATAAGCCCGGCGTCAGAGGCTTGTTCTCCACGCTGTTCTCCATGCCTTCTTCAGATTCTTTCTCTGCCTATCTCTACCCTCTCAAATATATATCAAGATTTTAAATCATTAAAAAAATATTTGCTTCAGATATCTCTACCAAAAACTTAGTCTTTATAGCTAATTGTATTATTGCATTGAAGTAGACAGACTTAATTCCAATGCATGTTTTCGACCATTACTACATCTGAATGTATCCATAAAAAGTTATCGTCTTAAATATTTCCAAAAATACTTATCTCTACGTGTCATTTTACATTTAAATTTTAATGTTATATTTTTGAGATGGATCCATATAAATAAAAATAGTCCTATGTCATTCATTTTAACTGCTAGATTGCTTTCCATTATACAAATTACCACAGATTACATATCTGTGAGCTTTGGTCAAATGCCTTTTATTAGTTTATAGCAGAGAATGTCTCCCCCTAGGGCACAGGTCAGGCAGGCTTGTACCCAGTTATAAAAGAACTGGGGTCCTTATGCTTAAGGATTCTTCTCTCGTAACACAGGACAATGCATGTGTAGGTTGTCACTTAGCCCTCTTAATGAGGCCATGTGGAAATTGGAAAATTAGAGTTCTGTTTGCAGAAATTTAGTCTGATTGCTTTCTTCCCTGGAGGAGAAGGAAGAAAAGCACAACTGCAATGAGGCTTTCTTTGTTTTTGAGATCTATTATCGGCTAAATTGTGAGAACATTTTCTAGAAGGGACTGGATTTCTTTTGGCAGACACATTAAGGTATCATTAGACATGGATTAAAATTAATGTGAATTTAAAAAAAAAATTAATGTGAATTTGTTGGCTTGGAGCTCCTGAGCAAGAAATGTGTATATAAACTGTAAATCTATGTTAAATGAAAGCCCAAGATTTCCATTTTTCAGGTAAGGTATTTTATTGATCTGCCTCTGCAGAAATCAGTTTCTCTTCATCTTGTTGCATCTGTATGTCTCCCATACAGATATGGGAGGAATACACTGGTATTCCTCCAGTGACTGAGAAGACTTCTAGGGATCAAAAGTTTTTGCAAAGGTCTCAGTTCCAATTTTGCATTTCAAAAAGGAAGAAGAACCATTACAAAGTGGGCCCCAAAATCCATTCCCCCATGCAGAAGGGGGAGGAGCTTAACAGTCACTCTTCTATGGTTTTGGTCCCACCTTCACTTTAGACAACATGGAGAGTCATTTCAAATTACTTTGAGGGGTTGTTAAAACATTTGACTTGCCTAATTTCCAAAAATTATATTAGGTAATCATGATTACCTAGGATTTTTAATATATAGAACAGAGATTCAAATATAGTTTCCAAACTTGGCATTAATGCAATGGTGAGCTACTTTACTTTTTCCTCTAAGATAAAATGAAAACTATACCCTTATTTCTTTATTAGCCATGTTTCTGAAGGAACTGTCTTTGAAACCTTATACTTACGTTTAGTCACAAAAACTGGTTCTGTCTACATATCTGCATTTATTTCATTTTAACAGTGACTACACAGTAAAAAACTAGAAAGGATTTATTATGCTAAATTATTCATAATAATAAATTGCATTTAGCTCTCTTACTATGGTGCATGAGGTGGGCCTTAAAGTGTTGTCACATAAAGCCGTTTGTTATAATGGCATTTACCATATTAGAATTTGCCCCGTGGGTGATTAACATTCTTTCCCATATGAGTCATTCTTCAACTATCTCATGATAATATAAGGTAGTTTCAATAGGTAGTAATGTTTAAGAAAATATGGTGTCAATATATTCTTTAAGAATATATGGTGTCAATATAAAATTTTCTTAGGACATTTCATATAAAATTTTTAATATAATAAACATAATAGAGATTTACCAGTGGTGACTCAGTAGTTTTAGAATCTTCAAAGTTTGGCCTCTCATGCAGATTGCTAAATTCCAAGGATTCTTTGATGTCTTGAGATAATTGCTCCTTAATGGAAGGTTTTTTTAAATCTATGCTTGGCAAAGAATCCTTGCTCTCAAGTGATATGCAGGAATCACCAGACTTTTGATTACTTTCCATATCTATCATTTTCTCCTTGAAATTTCTTTCAGAAAAGCTGCTTTCCCCTAATTTCTCAATGGCAGGAGAATAAACATCAGGATCCACAATGATGTCAAATTCTGCATTTGAAGTTCCTGCTGTTGAAAACAATTATTTACAAAAATTAAATAAATTAATTAAACCAAAACTTCTGTGATGTAAACCTTTATCAATAAGCACTATTTTATCAGCATTTCTTTACTAAGATCTCAGTGTTAAAATATGTTTACTCTGTTTATGTTTATAAATGATAATCATAATTTACTGATATATTCAAGACTTAATGGACCAAAGGAAGGAGACAAGATTTTATTTTGTAATGAAATCTCAAAATTGATGCACATTTTTATTTCAGCCTGTGGTTCAATTCCCACTTTCCTACAGCTTCTCCCACTGAAATTTTACAATGGCAATTTATGAAAAATAATGCAGAAAGAACCGTTATTTCCACATTTTGCTTCTTTTCCTTAGCATGCCTAGTGATGAGGTGAGGGCAAGGGGAAATCTGCAGATGAAAGAGTAGTACCAGTTAGGGACACAGAAAATGTTTAAGCTGGGACACCTGCCTCTGGAAAGCTACAAAATGAGCAAAATTATATTAGTCACCACCTCATTATGTCTGCTTTAAATAAATGAGTTGCTTTAGATCATTGGTTTTCAACCTGGGTGCACAATGGAATCATCTGAAAGTACTGTTTAAAATTGTCAGTATATGAGCCTGACCCCAAACCAATTAAATCAGACACTGGGAGTGGGATTCAAGCACTAGTTTTTCCACCTCCCTCCACAAAGTTCTCCAGGTAATTATGATGTGCAGCCAGGGTTGTGAAACACTGGTCTACATTTTAAGAAGAATAAAAATTCTTTAACAATTTTTGCACCATACTGCATTCATTTTAAATAAAAATGTGTTTATCATTATCCAGATTGAATATAACTTCATTTGATTATCCCTATGTTATTTCTAATATAAATATCTTATCTCTATAAATAGATGGTGTAAAATAGTAAAGGCTATGACTAAAATACTCACCAGTGATGTAAATTCTGCCTTGCTGCCCAAAGAACTTACTTGTTGCAATCAAATGTTTGTATAGCTTAGCAATTACCCATAGTATTTAGAACCTCCATTTCCAATTATCACCTCTTAAATCACAGAAATACTATGAGAAATACGGTAACTTGTATATCAGAGAAATACTTTTACAAGCAAAACCTTATAAAAACTATTCAATTTAAGGAAACTTCCATAATATTGCTGCATTTTCCACCTAAACTTCAATAGAAATTAGTTGATTTTTTGGTACAAAGAGATGCTATTCCCTATATGTAAATGTCTACAACTAACCTTTGCAATATTTTTGCAAGACTGCAAAATTCTATTAGTAGGATCCATTGCTGCCAAAGAGGTGACAAAGCCACCTTTCAAAGATCTTTAAAAATATGATGGAGAAAGTATAGGTATGATTTAATTTAGTCTATTCATTGGAAGTCCCATTAAGCTATAAAAATCAGATCTCTTGGTTCAACATTTGAAAATCAATTAATCAAATCTGTCACATCGAGAGGCTAAAGAAGAAAAATCACAAGATCATATCAATAGATGCAAACCAGAAACAAAAAGCGACTTCCTTAACTTGATAAAGACTATCTATAAAAAGCCCTAGAGCTAACATCATAGTTAATGATAAACTAGATGCTTAACCCTAAAATCAGGAAAAAGTCAAGGATGTTCCCTCTTCCAACTCCTTTCCAATACTGTACTATAAGTCCTAGCTAATGCAATAAAATAAGAAAAGGAAATAAGAACAGAGATTGGGAAGGAAGAAATAAATTTAATTTTGTTCACAGATGACATGATTGTTTATGTACAAAATGTGAAAGACCAAAAAACCAAAAACCAAAAAACCAAAGACCAAAAAACCGAAAACCAAAATACCCCTGGAACTAATAAGTGATTATTGCAAGGTTGCAGGATATAAGATCAAGATACAAAAATCAATCACTTTCCTATACAACAACATGAATAAATAGAATTTGAAATTAATAACACAATGCCATTAGTATTCAAAAAATGGAACACTTAAGAATGAACCTAACAAAATACATTAAAAATCCATAAGAAGAAAACTAAAATCTCTGATGAAAAAAAAATCAAATAACTAAATAAATGGAGAGAAAGTCCATGTTCACAGACAGGAAGACTAAATATTTTTTTTTTAATTTTTTTTTTAATATTTTATTTATTTATTTATTTATTTATTTATTTATTTGACACAGAGAGAGATCACAAGTAGGCAGGGAGGCAGGCAGAGAGAGAGAGAGGGAAGCAGGCTCCCTGCTGAGCTGAGAGCCCGATGCGGGGCTCGATCCCAGGACCCTGAGATCATGACCTGAGCCGAAGGCAGAGGCTTTAACCCACTGAGCCACCCAGGCTCCCCTAATTTTTTATTTATTTATTTGACAGAGAGAGAGATCACAAGTAGGCAGACAGGCAGGCAGAGAGAGAGGGGGAAGTACGCTCCCCGCTGAGCAGAGAGCCCAATGTGGGGCTTGATCCCAGGACCTGAGATCATGACCCGAGCTGAAGGCAGAGGCTTTAACCCACTGAGCCACCCAGGTGCCCCACAATATTTTTTTTTTATAATTTTTTTTAAGATTTTTTATTTATTTGACAGAGAGAGAGAGAGATCACAAGTAGGCAGAGAGGCAGGCAGGGAGAGAGGGGAAAGCTGGCTCCCTGCTGAGCAGAGAGCCCAATGCGGGGCTAGATCCCAGGACCCTGAGATCATGACCTGAGCCGAAGGCAGAGAGGTTTTAACCCACTGAGCCACCCAGGTGCCCCAGGAAGACTCAATATTGCCAAAATGTCACTTCTTCCCAATTTAATCTATAGATTCAATGCAATCCTAATTAAAATCCCAGCAAGCTATTTTGTGGATATTGATAAACTGATTCTAAAGTTTATATAGAGAGGCAAAAGACTCAGAAAAACCAACACAATATGGAAGAAGTACAACGTCACAGGGCTGATACTACACAACTTCAAGAATTACTAAAAAATTATAGTAACCAAGACAATATAGTATTAGTAAAAGTATAGAAAAATAGACCAATGGAACATAACAGAAAATCTATAGATAGTCCCACATAAATATAGTCAATTGATCTTTGCCAAACAGCAAAGGCAAAATGATGGAGAAAAGACACTCTTTACAACAAGTGGTGCTAGAGCTGGAAATGCACATGCCTCCAAAATAATCTGAACACAGACCTTCCACCCTTCACAAAAATTAACTCAAAAAATGATTGGCTTAAATGTGAAATGCAAAACTATAAACACTTAGAACGTAAAAATTTAGATGATCTTGGGTATGGTGATGACATTTTAAGACATACACCAAGAGCAGGATCCATGAAAGAAATAATTGATAAGTTGAGCCTCATTAAAATTAAAAATCTGTTCTGTAAAAGACACTGTCAAGAGAATGAGAAGACAAGCCATAGACTTAGGAAAATATCTGCAAAACACATATCTGATAAAGTACTGTTATCCAAAATATTAAAAAAATCTAAAATCTCAACAGTAAGAAAATGGAGAGCTTAATTTAAAAATAGGCCAAACACCTTAATAGACACTTCATCAAAGAAGATATATATATGGGAAATAAGCATATGAAAGGATGTTCAACATCATATGCTATTAGGGAACTGCAAGTTAAAACAACAATGAAATCCACTCCACAATTTTCGGAATGTCAAAAGTCCAAAACACTGCCAATACCAAATGCTGGCAATGATGTGGAGAACAGAAAGTCTCATTCATTACTGTGGGAATGCAAAATGGTACAGCTACTTGGAAGACAGTTTGGTGATTTTTTACAAAACTAAACATATTATTACTATGTGATCTAATGATTGCAATCCTTGGTATTTACCCAAGTGAGATGAAAATTTATGTTCAAATATATATGGGTATTTATAGTAGCTTTATTCATAATTGCCAAAACTCAGAATCAACCAAGTTGTCCTTCAATAAGTGAATGTATAAATTGTGATACATCCAGATAGTGAAATATTATTCAGTACTAAAAAAAAAAAAAAAAAAGAGCTATCAAGCCATGAAAAGACACGGAGGCGCATTTAAGTGCATATTACTAGGTGAAAAAAACCAATATGAAAAGATTAAATACTGTATCATTCCAGTTACATGACATTCTGGAAAAGGCTAAACTATAAAGTAAAAAGATCAGTGGTTGCCAGGAGTTAGGAGGCAGGGATATAACATAAAAGGGCAGGGCACTGAGTATTTTTAGGACATCATAATGATTTTTTATGATACTATAATGGTGGCTATATGTCATTATAAATTTGTCCAAACCCACAGAATGTACAATACCAAGACTAAACCCTAATGTGAACTATGGACTTTGGGTGATAACAGTGTGTCAATGTATGTTTGTTGATTGTAACAAATGTACTACTCTCATTTGGGATGTTGATGGTAGCAGAAGCTATGAGTTTGTGAAGGCAGAATGTATAAGGGAACAATCTGTATTTCCTGACCAATTTTGCTGTGAACCTAAAACTCATCTAAAAAATCAAGTCTATTTACATAAATCAAATATCTTTAAAGTAACACTTAATGGGCATTTATATTCAGCATTTTCTCAAAGGCAACTGGAACACCATGCTCCAGGTAGGTAAGAAAATATCTTTTTGGATCCCTGTAAAGTCCTAAATTCCCATGTGGATATAGTTCATAGTTGGTCATAATAATTTAGAGGCTTATTAGTTGAAGATGTCAAGACCAGCAGGATTATCACAAATCATGGTTTTCTACCATCTATTACCCAATCAGAAAGCAATCATCAGTTTTATAACTAGTTATTTTAAATAATGCTCTCAACTATCTCTCAAATCTTTCATATAAGATGTATTTATTAGTTTTTCTGAAAATCCTAAATAGAATAAAATTATATTTGAAAGGCAGATTAGAAACAATCTAGTTCCTATGTTTTAGTTTAAGAAAATGCTATCTAAGAAAGCAAGTGACATGTTCAAGGTCACACAATGATTTAAGACAGAAATGAAAATGAAATTTGACTCCCAGACTAACATAATTTATTGTGACTGCCTTTAAATGGTGCTCTCACCATCTGGAAATTGAAACCAGACATTTGCACAGAGCATTTTAATCTATAAATTCTAAAGAACCTACTAGCAATAACAATGTAGATATATAAACACAATAACTGGTTTGGTTTGGTTTTATCAATTATTTGAAACTTTACATAAAATTTGAATATTTGGGGAGAAGATTTAATGCAAGGGAGGGCAACAAAGTGTCAATTAGATTTTCTTCACTAAAAGTTCACCCATGTAACCTTTTAAATACTAGCTCAGTCCACAGTAACTTTTAGATAAGAGACCAGCTAAACAACATAATACAGAAAGCTCTCACACACTGCACTACCTACTGGTTTTATTAACTTGCCAACATTTATTGTTAGTATTACTAATCTATAAGAAAAAAGTTACCTTTTGAGTTATTTTTACAGGAAGAAGAGCTGTTGTTCAGATGAAGATGTAAGAGGTCCATTTTTCCCGTGGTGAAAATATGACGTTGACGGATGTCAGTTTCATATAGAAAAGTATTCTGATAATCATGAAATGTACAACTTTCATGTTTCAGGAAAGCAAAAGAGAAGAGTTGAAAGAAATGATATGGAAAAGAAAATAAAAAGGCCCATCTTCTTAAAACAAATACAGTAAAACCTTCAAGAAATAGGGTTATTCATGTTAATATTTTTTTAACCTTACTGTGGACACATTCTAAACCATGAGTAACTAAATAGTATTATGTATTTTAAAGAAAGAAACAACTAGGTTGATCTGATTTAATTCAACAATGTCAACTGAAAACTTCTTTTAAAAAATATTCTGAAATAGGGGCACCTTGGGTGGCTCAGTGGGTTAAAGCTTCTCCCTTCGGCTCAGGTCATGATCTCAGGGTCCTGGGATCGAGCCCCACATCGGGCTCTCTGCTCAGCAGGGAGCCTGCTTCCCCCTCTCTCTCTGCCTGCCTCTCTGCCTGCTTGTGATCTCTCTCTCTGTCAAATAAATCAAAATCTTAAAAAAAAAATATTCTGAAATAAGTTTGGTTCTTTATATTCTTTCTCCTAAAAGTGGAGAGTTACCTTTTAAGCTCATTGAAATCCAGTAAAATCAAGGTTTTATTACTTAAATAAACTTTTTATTGATGAATGAACTATCAGAGTCAAAAAGCCATATGTGCTATTCATTTTCAATTTTTAATGATGGTTACTATATACTTGCATATGTATAATTCAAACATTATCTATGAATTGAATAATATATTTAATAATATCCAATATTTATGCAAGCTTTACATAGTACCACCATAAAAACTGGATTATACTCCTGTGTCATATATGATTCTTCATGGTTCTTCTTAGAAAGGAAGAAACTTGGGGTGCCTGGGTGGCTCAGTTGGTTAAGCATCTGCCTTCCACTCAGGTCATGACCCCAGAGTCCTGTTATGATGAAGTCCCGCATCGAGCTTGGTCCTAGGATTGAGTCCCTCATCAGGCTCCTTGCTCAGTGGGGAGCCTGCTTCTCCCTCTGCTTGCTCTGCCTGCCACTCCCTCTGTTTGTGCTCTCCTTTTCTCTGACAAATAAATAAAATCTTTAAAGAAAAAAAAAAAAAAAGGAAGGCAGTTAGAAACTCTACAGGCACCTTCAAACCCAAAAGGCAAAACCAGTGCCAACCCACGATCAGTAACTTTCTCTGCTTTCTGTAGTACCCTACATGGAGTTCAAAGCAGGACTTGCAATAAAATATATAAAACAATCAAATTAAGAGAGCAGAAATGTCATTCATTTCCTTAGGGATACAGTAGTCCATACAAATTGCTTATCTACTGACCAAAAGGTTATCTCTTGCCAAAAGCATTGGCTGCTAGATATCTGGGCCTATGTGTCCAAACATGGGCCTTTTCAGGTTCAGGGGCATCCCTTAAACCCACTGCTATTCCAAAATGTTGATAGGCCTAAATTGATCTGAACATGTAAGCAAAAAATTGGTATAGCAGTTACTTAATAGGAATTTCACTCTGCTCTTTTCCCAATTTAATACTTTGTAGTCAAAACACATGAAACCCTGACTAAAGTTTTAACAGCAAAGGAGACCCAGAGTCCTTTTATTATTACTAATAGATACAGCTAAATATTATTTTTCACTTGGAAATGACAAAATTCTAAAAAAAAAAAGTTATAAAATGAACTATTACACTTCACTTATTTATCATATAGTAAAATCTACCTAGTAACTAATTTATAGTTTGGGAGCTCTTTTTGTCTCTCAAACTAATCATTAATATATCTGTTTTCATTTAAGGTTCATAGCAAACTACAAGAAAAATTCAAAGAGTATCTTTGGAGAAAAGAAGAAAGCTCATATGACATATGTCATCCTTGATAAGTCATTTCAAATAATAATGCTAAAGTCAGAAGTATCTATTAAGTAATCCAGATATTAGGTAAGAATATAAATATATCATTACAGCTACTTCCTAGTTATTGAATGTTGGCAAATATTAGCAATATTATACACAAATAAAATTTAAACATGGCTTTAGTAAAATATAGTCTAACCTTTAAGTCACATGTTTTTTACAACATGAATTTCTCATTTATTTATTTATTTATTTGTTTGTTTATTTATTTATTTATTTTTAAAGATTTTATTTATTTGACAGAGAGAAACACAGCGAGAGAGGGAACAGAAGCCGAGGGAATGGTAGTGGGAGAAGCAAGCTTCCTGCTGAGCAGGGAGCCCGATGCGGGGCTCGATCCCAGGACCCTGGGATCATGACCTGAGCCGAAGGCAGACGCCTAACCACTGAACCACCCAGGCGCCCCGTGAATTTCTCATTTAAAGAGATAGTTGATTTTGGGAGTAGGTTTTTAATGAGCATCAAAAGTGAATTAGCAAGATCTTACCTTTGTTGACTGTCTGCATCTGCTAACTCAACTTTGTAGGGCACTACGTCTCCTGGTTCTTCAAATTCCTCTTCATAAGTCTTATTAAATTCATATAGTATAATATTAGCATATTCAATAAATGCATTATACATTAACCAGCTAAGTATGTAGTAGAGAATTTTCTTCCACAAATAATGTCATTAGCTTTCTGGCTATGTGCCATAGAACATTAGTTCTAGAAGAACTAAACAAATTCAGCAACTATTTGTTGAGGGCATTTGCTGTGTCAGACATTTTATCACTACTATCACACCTAGAAATAACACTAACAGCTGTTTTATAATGTAACTACTAAGTACCAAGTAGGCTAGTGACTGAAGTGTTTTTAGTTCTCTGGACAGCATGTTATAAGCTTACTCTGCATCAACAAAATAATGACAAGCACACACACACCTATGTAAGCACATGTGCTTATTTATTCTATATCTTAAGTTTATCCAGAGGAGGATTAAAATGTTTCTAGGCATACATGCACAAAGAGCAGAAGCTATTAACCTAAAGAAGAAAGTCATATTTAAAAAGATTCTTCTTCCCTTCTAGTCTTTTTCTGTGACAACCACAGGGAGAGAAATATTGAGGACAAGTAGTACATTCAGCTACCGGATAGCTAGAAAGTCAGAAATGTGCTCAGTTTGTCAAAACTTAGACCTTCAGCATAAGCTCTACCCAATTGGCTCAAGCTCCAGTTGATTCTACTTTGTGTCTTCTAGAGGTTTGTATCCAAGTTATTATACTAAATCCCTTAAATCTTAGTATTATTTTTCCTTTAAATAGAAAATAATATTAGATGACATTCAAGAAACTACATGTATACAGATTATATTAAATAGATACCATATTAGGAGACCAATTTTGTTCAAAAAGACTGATAACATAAAGACCTAAATAAAACAAACACTAAACTAAATTTCTTTAAGTTAAAAGTAGTACATTTCCCACACTACATGCTTCCAAAACCAGCACAATATCAGTACAGCTCCCAAATGTACTGCCTACATTAAAAATAATACTGTTTTACTCCTTTCAACATATTTAATTCAAACTGTTATAAATTTCCTTCCAAACAATGTTGAATTATAAAAAAAAGTCTTGTTGAAACTAATATATAGCTGCAATTATATGTTATGAATTTCTTGTTTGTTAGGTAATAGAGTAGTCATTATGCACTTACATCATCGAGTTCAACTATTTTTACAGATGGCTCAGGTCTCTCTATGGTTAGTTCTTCCGCTGGCAGAAAAGGCGCTGGGTGTTGTACTTTGGTCTCCTCAACTAGGGTATAAGATTAGGAAATAATATCTTAAAGAAAATACTTCACCTGATAATTCCCTATCTTCAAACAGTTGACTATGTTACACAGTCAACAATAAAAAAATAATGTTCTCTTATGCATCTACACCAATATGTAATTGTTATCAATTTCCCCAGCTCAAGTTAAAATACACATTTTCTTAACATTCAATGTTTAAATAAATAAAATGATATAATTTAAGGTAAAGTAAATCTATGGAATGAGAAGAGAAGTGTGCTTGATTCTGATCTAGAGACAAAGAATGCATAGTCCAGTTGAAGATAATACAGTTAAAATAAAAAAAGCAGATGCTAATACTTAGTGTGTAAAATTTGAAATAACAAATTAGAAAATATCAAACAATTCTGAACTAACCATCACTATCTTCATCACTTTCATTCTGGGAATGCTGTGCCTCACTAGCAGTTTTACATTGAGGTATCAATGTATCTGGTAGCATGTTTCGAAGTTGCTCCTGTGGAGTTCTACAAAACAAGAAAGAAGCAATTATAAGACTAAAAATATATTATCTGAAATTTTCCCAGATGAGATCTTCATGTATTTCACAAACGAGTATACAAAATTAATGTTAAAACCAAAGCTATGTCACTAATTCACAGAAGTATGATTATATAACAGCCTTAATCTACTAAAATAATCTGTAAATTAAATTAACATCATACAATATTTTTCTTTTTTTTTTAATTGTATTTATTTTTTTGAGAGAGAGAGACCACGAGCAGGGGGAGGGGCACAGGGAGAGGGAGAAGCAGACTTCCCGCTGAGCAGGCAGATGGATGTGGTGTTAGACCAGGATCTGAGCCAAAGGCAGACACTTAACCAACTGAGCCACCCAGGCATCCCCACACAAGATTTTTCAATTGCATGTCCTACTATTTTTCGTTTAAGATGAAAATCTAAGTTATAATAGAAGTCTTGCAGAAGCGTTCTTGCAGAAGCCACATGGAGTCCATGAAACATACTACACTATTTAAAAAGCTAATTTATGGGGGACCCTGGGTGAATCTGCTGATTAAGTGGCCAATTCTTGTTTTCAGCTCAGGTCATGACCTCAGGGTCCTGGGATCGAGCCCTGCCTCAGGCTCCACGCTTAGTGAGAAATCTGCTTGAGGATTCTCTTTAACCCTTACCCTCTGCCCCTCCCCCAATAATGTTTTTTTTTTCCTCTCTCTCTCTCAAATAAATGTTTTTAAAAAAAAAACCACTGATTTATGAATGTGTGTTATATATATCACAGCCTAGGTACCATATGTTGATAGGTACTAAGGTAACCTAAAGTTATTCTTCTAAATTTTCACCAAGCCATTAGGATGATAAAATCTGCTCCCACAATGCAGATGTAGTATGTTCTGGCTGCTGCATTTATCACCTAATTAATGAGGTCTGATATAGCCCATCTCATAAAGAAGGCAACAAAACACAAGAATTCTCAGAGGTCAAGATTTTCCACCTGATTCCAGGGATATTCCCAAATTATTGGGAAGGTGGCACTTTTCAATCAAGAATTTAAGTAGCAAAAAAAAAAAAAAAGAAGAAGAAGAAGAATAGAAGTAGCTACAGCCCTTCCAGACCATCCCAGCTCATGGAGTCCTCATATAAAAGTCAGGGCCTTCTCAACAATAATTCTGCGTAGCACTAATACAAAGCTTAAAATGTACCAGGCTCTATTCTAACTAAGTTGTTAATTATTAAACATTAATATTTATTAATGTATTGGATATTAATATTTATGTATTAATAAAAATTAACAATGTATTAAATATTAATAGGTAATGTTAAATAGGCACCAGGATTATCTTAATTTTACAGATGAGAAAACTGAGGCACAAAGAAGTAAATCAAAGTGTTCAAAGACATACAGGTAGTAAATGCAGAAGAGGAATCTGAACCCAAGTCAATGTTCTTAAACACTACTTTATATAACCTTTCTCCTAATTTGCAAAGGCAATAAAATTTGATAATCTGGCAGTCTAATGGCTAAGTGCATTTTCCCAATATATGTAGTGTATCTATCAGAACACTCCCAAATATTTATATTATTTAAATATTTATATTATATTATTCAGCTTTGTGTCTTAACAAATTTGATGGGCATGACATCTTACATCTATAATTTAATTAAGTGATGGAAAATATTAAAGAGTAAATATCGAAACAAACTGGCACCTAGCCACCAGAAACCTCTTCCCAGTTTGACAGAGATATATTGTACAAAAAACTCAATCACAAATGCACATGAATGTATGATTATCCAGGGCACCTTCGGAAGTAAAAATTTACCTTATTTAATGAGCAAAGCCTTGAACCAAAGGCTTATAGAGTCTAGACAACAGAGTATTAGAAGTATTGATTCTTTATTTTAAACTCAATATTTTGCAGATGAAAAAATGTGGACCAAGATATTTTATGGGATTTGCCCATGAACAAACAACTAGTTAGTCAATGACCTAGGTCTGTACTCTGGATATTGGGGCCCTGACACCAATGCTTGCTTGAAAGATCATGCCACATAAATAAAGGGTAAACATCTTTTAAAATAAGACTACATCACCAGATTTTCCTCAAAATTTAAACAAATATTTATTGAAGACTGACTAAATGGCAGGTACACACTACGGAGTTTCACACCAAAAAGACTGTTATGGGCATTCCACTTTATAAGAGATACAGACAGCTTGGACAGCAGTTGTACAGGACTAACCAGAAGAGTGTATGAATGCACTTAAAGCCCCTGCCACATAAACCACAAGGGGATACAACTATACACCTAGGAAAATGACCACCACCAAACAAACAAGCAAACAAGCCTGAAATTACCAGGCACTGGTGAAAATGGAGAGCAACCAGAACTCACACATTGCGGGAAAGGATGCAAACTGTGCAGGTGCTTTGCAGAAACGGTCTGACTGTTCCTCACAAAGATAGACATGCACTTACCATATGAACTAACCGAGGAATTAAAATTTTATGGAATTAAAAACTTATATTCAAACAAAAGCTGATTTGCAAATGTTTCTAACAGATTTAGTCACAATTGCCATAAACTAGAAATCAGCAGGATGTTCTTTAACAGCTTAATGGATAAACTGTACATCAGGATGATGAAATTCTCCCCCATTTATGGGGGGGATTTTGATTCACTGAAGAACACGGATGACTATTAAATGCATTTTGCTAAGGAAAGGACACAAAAGGCTATATACTGTGTGCTCTCATTTACATGACATTCAGAAAAAGGCAAGTGCGTGTGGATGGAAACAGATTGATGGTTGCCATGTGCTGGGGAAGAGGGGTTGAGTACAAAGGGGAAGCAAAAGGGAATCTGGGGGCAATGGAACTGTGCTATTTATATATTTGGTACTCTAGTGAACACTTGACTCCAGGAATTTATAAAAGGGCCACAGAAGCATATACAAGTTTATGTTATTCAAATTTTAAAAAGTACTCATGGTTTGGTCATAATCAAGTGAATAGCAGAACTACTCTAAAGGAGGTGGGAAAGAAATGAGGGCCATGGTCTCAGCAACTCCAAAGAAAAAGATTTTAACTGTATACTGTGGGCAAAAAATAAAAAGCACTGCACATAAACAGTGTGTTTTTTCTAGTGTACTATACACACACACACACAGTAGTGTACTATATACACTATACTATGTGTATATTTATATACACACAAATACACACGAGATGATAAATGAGTAAATATATCATAGACAATGAAAGCCAGGATTCCCACTGTAGGTGAAAGAAACTACAAATAAGCAAAGGGAGGATCTGATGCTGGTTTGGAGTCAGAGGTATGAGTACACTCACGTTTACTTAACAGATATTCAGGTATATAGATAAATAAATAAATTTGGCTATATATTTCTAATAGGTAAGTATACATACACATATTTCCTAGATATTCTCTGAGAAGACCTAGGCTCTGTGGTACCTTCGTAGCCATGAGCATACCTATAATCCAGATCTTGGTTTCTGAATCCATTTTCAAAAAGAAAGAATCAAGATTATTCGGAAAAATTCTTTTTGGCCTAGGGCACAGAAATGATCTTGAGTGCCAGAAAAATAAAGAGATGTTACAAGCAAACCAACCAACAAACAAAAAAGGATGAGACCACATTGAAAGCAAAGAGGAAACTAAATCAGCTCTCAGTGGTCAAGACAAGAACCATTTGAGACACAAAATAAATAACAATATTATGGGATATTAATCCAAAAAATAAAACACATATCCAGGAGTCTACACAAATAAACAACTGAATAAATAAATGGAAGGGGGAAGGAATATTCTTCCTTGAAAGATTCTAATTAGTAAATATAGAAGAAGTGAAGGAAATAGAAAATTCCCAGCTATTCTGCTTCTGGCAAAATCCACTGATACACTAAAATTAGTAGGAAAAACAGGATTTTGTATCATTTCAAGGTATCTCCCCTAAAATCTTTATTAGTTACTATGATGTGAATGTGCCCCTTCTCAAAATTCACATGCTGAGATTCTAACATCAATGTGATGGCACTAAGAGGTGGGTTCTTTGGAAGGTGATTAAGTTATGAAGGTATAGCCCCCATGTGGGACTGATGCCCTTACAGAAGAGGTCCAAAAGAGCAACATGAGGACACAACAAAAAGATAGCCTATGAACCAGGAGGCAGGCCATCACTAGACTCTGAGTCTGCCAGTATCTTTTTTTTTTTTTAAGATCTTATTTTATTTATTTGTCAGAGAGAGAAAGAGAGCGAGCTCGTACTTGCACAAGCAGGGGGAGCACAGGCAGAAGGAGAAGCAAGCTCCCTCTGAGCAGGGAGCCCCACGTGGGACTTGATCCCAGGACTCTGGGATCATGACCTGAGCCCAAGGCCAATAGCTAACCATCAGCCACCCAGGCATCCCTGAGTCTGCCAGTATCTTGATCTTGGACTTTCAACCTCCAGAACTCTGAGAAATAACTGTTGTCTGCAAGGCATCTCAGTTTATGATATTCTGTTACAACATCCCAAATGGACAAAGACAGAAATTGGTACCAGAAGTGGGATGCTGCCAAAAATGTAGACACAGCCTTGGAACTCACTGATGGGTAGAGGCTGAAAGAGCCTCTTTAAAATTCATACTAGAAAAAAATTATACTGTTATGAAAGCACTTTAAAGACAATTCCAGTGAGGGCAAAAAAAAAGAGAAGAACTGAGAAAAAGCCTCAATCTTCCTACAGAATACCTAAAGTCATCCTGAGCAAAGTATCCATAGAAATATGGATGGTAAGTACCATTCTGCTGAGATATGAAATGGAAATAAGGAACACATTATTGGATACCAGAGGAAAGGCAATTTTCATTAATAAAGTGGCAAAGAACTTGGCTAAACTATGTCTTTGTCCTGGTGTTTTATTTAAGGTAGAACTTATGAGTGATGAAATCAGTTCTGTGGCTGGGGTGATTTCTAAACAAAGTGTTGAAGGAGAGGCTTAGTTTCTCTTGACTGCTCATAGTAAAATGTAAGAAGGAAGAGATGACTTAAAGACAGAATTATTAATCAAAAGATAAGCAAAACTGAAATATTTGGAATATTCTCAGAATATATATATATATATATATTCTATATATATATATATAGTTATTCTATTCTATATATATATTCTATATATATATATATAGTTATTCTATATATATATATATAGTTCTATATATATATATATATAGAAAAAGAGTGAGAGAACCTATTCAGGAGAGAACAAGAAGTAAACGGCCAAAGGGTCATCTGAAATGGAGATTAATCAGCACCATCTAAATAGAAGTTATGACTTTTATCAGAGACAATGGGAAAATGACCTCCAAAAGCAATTGAAAAATCATCAGGGCTATCCCTCCAATTGCAGGCACAGAAAGCTCCAGGCCACACAGCAGAGAGCACCTATTGGGACAATGCCTGGTGAAACTATGGGGGTAAGTAAGCCCCGATAACCCCAAGCTAGAAAAGCCACATAATTCCAGCCCAAGAGAGTCACAAGGTGTGACCCCACACAGAACCACCATAGGAATGGGACCACTCAAAGCCATGGGGGCAGAGACACCTGATGTCTTGGGAGTTCAGCCCCAGCACAGCATAGCTGTGAGGGCACTGTCTTAGTGTGTCTGGAAGGCAGGACCCTTGCTCTAGTGTGTCTAGAAGGTGGGACCTCCATCTCAGTGGGCCTTGGGGTGCAAAACATCAATGAGGAGGAGAATTCTCAAGACTTAAGCTTTTATAGAATTAGCCCTGTTGGATTTCAGGCTTGATTAGAACCTGCTACTCCTTTCTTATATCCTATTTCTCTCTTTTGGAATGGGAATATTTATCCCATGCCTGTCCCACCATTATATTTTAGAAGCACATAACATGCTTGATTTCATAAGTTCACAATTGGAGAGCAATTTGCCTCAGAATGAATCATACATTGAATCTTATCCATATCTGATTTAGGTGATATTTAGATGAGACTTTGGACCTTAGACTTGAGTTGATGCTAGAAGAAGTGAAACCTTGGGAGCTTTTAGGATGCAATGAATATATTTTGCATGTGAGAGACTGATGAACCTTGTAGGGAGCAGGGCAGAGCTATGTTCGAAATGGTTCATATGTTGCAATCCTAACCCCGAAGTGATAGTATTAGGATGTGGGCCTTTGGGAGGTGATGGGGTTATGAGGATAGAGCCCTCATGAATGGGATTAATGCCCTTGTAAAGGAGGCCTGAGAGAGCTCCCTTGCCCTTTCTGCCACAGGAGGATGCAGTGAGAAGAAGGCCTTCTGTGAATCAAGAAACTGGCTCTCTCCAGACAGTGAATCTGCTGGCATCTTTTTTTGGACTTCCCATCATTAAAAACTGAAACGTGAATATTTGTGTTCATAAGCTACCTGTTTCTCTGTGCAACAGCCCAAGACATTATTTACAAAGGGAAAAGAGTGAGTGTGCAGTGGAGAAACTCAGGAGCACCACATTAACCATGGGCTCAAGGTTACCATGCTGGTAATAAGATATACTGACAGTATGATCCTGTGATACTACATACTGAGAAGGACACATCCTCTCTGTGTTATAAAATGCACAACCTCAATCTAATTATGAGAAAAAACATCAGATAGATCCAAATTGAGTATATTCTATAAAACACCTGGCAAGTACTCTTGAAAAATGTCAGGGTCTGGAAAAACAAGGAAAGATTGAGGAAGTGTAATGGATAAGAAGCTATGATTAAGAAAGGGGGAAAAAAAAGGCAATGTGGGATCCTGGATTGAATTCTGAAGTGGAATAAGGATGACAATGGAAAAACTGGTGAAATCCAAATAAAGTCTGTAGTTTAATTAATAATATTGTATCAATGTTAATTTCTTGGCTTTGATGCATACATGCACTATGGTTATGTAAGATGTTGCCATTATGGAAAGCTGAAGGAATGATATGTGGGAAATCTTAATATAGTTTTACAACTCCTCAGTATTCCTTATTTCAAAATTAAAGAAAAAAATATTTACATATGTCACACGAAAAACAGTTAAATGGGCATGGAAGTAGATAGTAACCTGTCAAACAGAAGATTCAAGGAAGATATGAGGACTGACTTTCCAAAATCCAAAGGAATTCCATGGAGAGGAAGAATTCAAGAATTTGCTCTATGTTGGCTTAATTGGTAGAGTTGAGACCATGTTTAGAAACCAGTCAGACACAAATTACAGCTCACTGGGAGATATTACAGCAGGCAGAAAGTTCCAAAGATGGAATGTGCCATCTCAGAGGAGAGTTTTATACTCTTGAAGATGAAGCAAGGGCTTGATGACCATTCCTCAGGTACATTCTAGACAGGCCCTCCGACGCATTGCTCCTCAAAATGCAGTTCAGAGACCAGAATTACCCACACTAGTATCAGCTGGAAGCTGTTAGAAATTCAGAAATGCAGAATGTCAGGTCCCACCCAGACCTACTGAAGACGAATCTGTGTTTTACCAGTCTGCAGGTGATTCACAGGGACAACGAAGTGGGAGCAGTACTGCTATAGGGCAAAGTGAGCCTTTAAAGGTACCTCCCAACATGGATCTTATTTGATCACAAAAATGTGAATGATTCTAACATGTACTCAGTCATAATTCTGACCTAAGACTTAACAGTTTAACTTTTAAGCAATTGATAAAATGTCACATCTAATGACATAGTCTTTGAATAAAATAATTGAATGCTATTAGTAAAACTATAATATTAAAGGTCTAATTAACTTAAAAGCAGATTCTGAAAAATAGAGCCTCAAAAGTTTATGCTAATGTAAAAAAATGAGAGCAATACCTTTTCAAAATAATCTTTCATTTTTTGCATTACTTTAGCTATTATTCTTAAGTTCTATACCATATTTCCACCTTTTTCTCACATACACATTTGCATTTCTCCCAGAAAACTCTAAATTAATGGTGCATCACATAAATAAAATTTAAATTCTTATTAGAATAGTAGAAGCCTCACAGGGATTTAATATTGCTTTAAAATTATTTATGTAGATGTGAAGCACACATATAAAATTGCTACAAAAAAGCATGTCACACAAGCCAGGAACAAAAATAGCTTTTATATTTCTTATTAATAATGCAAAGCTTCAGAAAATACCTTCTGTGTTTTTTAAGCCATAACTTTTCCATATAGGATAGACTGTCTTCTTTAAATTCAATATTGAGTGGTTCTCTCCAAATTTTCAGATTAGTTTGTACTTCACATTCTTCTAATGAGTCTATAAAAATAAATATAATGTGCAAAATTAATGTCAACTAATCTATAAATTACATCTCTCAAGATACAAAACTCACCATTCTGAAGCAAATATGCTTTGATATTTATCTATGCAATCAATATTCTAGGCTTAATTAATGCAAAATGTTAAATATTAGTGATTTATTCAGTGACTGTATAGACAGTTTTCTTTAATAATCCCTTGAAATGAAAGAATCTTATGATTCATAAGGTTCTTAAAAGCAACCAATTCTTGTCAATGATAAATACGAACAGACTCATTATATATTCTATAAATGCACACACACATAAAGGTATGTATCATAGCCACTGACAATAATATTTACACATTATGGGAAACAGAAAATAAATAACTCAGAATGGCACCTGGAGGAGACAACTGTCTTCATGAATTTATATCTACATGGCAATTCACTTCCAGATGCTTAAGATGCTTCTGAAGTACTACTAAATTAAAACCACTATTCAGAGATATTTAAAACTGATGGAGATTTCTGGAAAAGAAAGCAGTGTAAATCGGGGATTACCAGTCTCTCCACCTTCCTGGATACTGTTCCTCTCTCCAAACTGACCATGAGAGAAGGAGAAAAATGGCTGAAGGAGAAGAAAGGGAAGTAGTAAGGAAGAGAAAAATTATTTTCGAAGACTGAAACTAGAGAAGAGTTCCAACTTCATACCACATAGTCTTTAATGAATAGTTTCCAGAATAGCCAAATGCCAGCGATAAAGAGAAACCAAAAGAATTCAAGTCACACTACCCCTACTCTTCCCCAAAAGTGGAGCTATGTTGAAGAAAGCAATTGGAGAAAGTTCTGAGAAACACCTCCAGAATGCACTAACCTCAAAGAACAGAAGTTAAACATGTGAGCAAAAGGAGATCCCTCCACTAGAGGTCCTCCTTTTCAGTGCAAAACAAAATATGTCTTGATAGGAAACCTGAAATTAAAAATGAGAACTCACTTTTTCCTCTGACTAGTCATAAAGAGGAAACACTCTGCTTGAGAGAAAACTCCCAGATCTGTCAGGTGATGAGGAGGAAGGAGGTAAAGCATCTGGCCTCCAACTACCAAGGGTATACCCCTGGGAAATAAAAATGGTGGGTGACCTGGGTTAATTTGCTTGTGAATATGTTAATAACTGGACCTTCTGGCAAACAGATTAATGATATTAATGGAAGCAGACTCTTACCTGTTTAAGGCATTTAACAGGATAGCCCTTGTTTAGAATTACTTATAGAAAGCAATTCTAGGACACATGGTTCTTTGAAACATGTCTCTCTGAAAAGTGCCATATAAGCTACATAACTTGGGTTTGGGTTTGCTCACTTCTTTTTCATGGGTCTCTGGCTACCTTTTGCAAGAGAATTTGTGTGAAATGTCCCAGTATTCATACTGATGGGAGAATAAGTGTTTTTCTCAAGAGACAGTGCCAAAGTCTTAAGGTAAACATATGTTTTGATGTGTTTGAGGTGGAGGAACAGCCAATCAGTGTAGCTGAAACAGAACAAGCCAGGAGGAGAATAACAGGAGGTGAGATCACAGAGATAACAGACTTAATATTACATTGAAACTTCTAGGCTGTTGTAAGTACGTGCCTTTCACACTGAAGGAGAGGAGCCTTTGGAGTTCACTTAAAATGAAATGAAGTTAGAAATCAATATAACAGAGGGGCACCTGGGTGGCTCAGTGGGTTAAGCATAGGCCTTCAGCTTAGGTCATGATTCCAGGATCCTGGCATTGAGCCCCATGCATCAGGCTCCCTGCTCAGTGGGGAGTCCGCTTCTCCCTCTCCGTCTCCCTTTGCCCCCCTACTCATGTTCTTTGTCAAATAAAAAATAAATAAAATATTTAAAAGAAAAAAAATCAATAACAAATAACTAGAAAACTTAAAAATTCAAAGCCATGTTACTAAGTTAAATGGCCAAGGAGCATAGAAAAAGATACTCAGTATCATTTGTAATGAGTTACACAAAGTAAATATGTCATTTCATCTCTATCAGAGCAGCAAAACTTTAAAATCTGACAAAACATTGATGATAGTGAGAGGCAACCAAACCGCTTATCTACTGCAGGTGGGAGTATGAACTGATATAAATACTTCAGTAAATAATTCAGTTTTATCTAGTATAGTCAAAGACATACGTAGCCCATGACCCATCTATTCCACTCCCAGGAAAAGACATCCTAGAAATGTGGGCACATGCGTACCAGGAGACCTATATAAAGATATTCATACCAGCACTGTTTATAATGGCAAAATAGGAATCAACCCCCAAACCCATCAACATTTAAAAAGATAAATGGTAATTTCATATAACAGAAGACTATTAAGCAGTAAAAATGAATAAAATATAACTGCACATCTTCCTGGATAAAGCCCAGTAATTAATTTTGAGTGAAATAGGTTGCAAAAGAATATATACACTAGCTTTCCACTTACGTAATGTTCAAATACATGCAAATTTAACAACATATTGTTTAGAGATACACAAATGCAGTAAACTACAAGGAAATTTTTTTAAAAATGAAAAAATACAGAATCAAGGTTAGTGACAATCTCTTAGAGAGGAAGAAAGGAGAGAACAGATGCTTACTGCTTTGTTTTTCTCCAGAATCTACACAAATTCTGTAAATGTTCTTTTCTATCTACTTAATACGTCAGGAAAAGAAAAATACTGACAAACATATACATATGGTAGACACACAGTCATATATATAATATTCTGGGGCAAAAATAATCAAATAGCATATCAATGGAAGTCCTCATCTTAATGATTTCTCTTCAGCAATCACTGACACAGTATTTCTACATTTAAAAATTTATTTTAAGGTAATTGTACAAGTACACAAAGAGTTAAGATGGTCATTATAGCTTATTTTTATCACAGTGAGCATTAGAAAAAAATATCCATCAATAAAATTCTGATTAAATCTTGGCATACAGAGTATTATGCAACAGTTACAAATGATGATATATAACTGTATTTATATGAAACATTGTCCATGACAGACGATGTCATGGACATTTGCTTTTTTGTAAGCAGAAAAGTTACAAATAGCATGTATAGTGTCACCCCATTTATGCTTATGGTGCGACTGTGTCTATTGAAAAATGTGCTAACATGTTAACATTGATTATCTCTAGATGGTTGAATTAGGTTATTCTCATTTTCTTTTTGGTTAACTTTTTGTTATAACAAAATCATTGTAAAATAATCATTATATTATTCTCATAATATAGTTATCACCACTATGAAAAGCAAAATTTTTCTTCTCTGATCTTATCTGATTTATCAAATCAGTCCCTTTATTGTTTTAAACCTTATGTCTTTCAAAATAGACAATCAAAAGGTATTTTTATAGAAGACTTTTCCCTTTCAGAGTAGAAAAGTAAAAGATACATCAAAATTTGAAAGTTCAAATAAAAAGCACATAAAATAACATAGTCAATGAGAATTATATTAAGATACATGCTACAAAGAGAGTGCATAAATAAAATCTTGGAAATATTAGTGAAACTGATGTAGCATGAGCGAGGGTAGGGAAAAAATACTTCAAAGAGAAAATTATTTAGTAAAAAATCCAGTTCTAGTTGGGAGATGGTATGTGATACCTTGATGTTAAGAATTACACTGTTATAAAAAATGAATAATCAGGAGAGTTCCAAAGCTGGAAAAAAAATGAAATAAAAATAATACATTGGATGCTGTCAATAAACATACATGGTTGAAATTTATTATCTCACATTTTATTTTCAGTGAAAAGCAACTGGAAGTGTCTATAAGATTCTGGGTAATAAAATTAATAAATCAAACAGTTTGAGAAGTATGATATTCCTCAAGAGATTCTGGGAAACGTAAAACAGAGACAGTGTGCGCCTCAGTTGTCCAATCTTCAATGTCTAGACTATGGGTGCAAAAATCATCAAGGAAAAATAAAAACAAAAGATATCCCTTTGAATAGGAAGGAGAAAAACGATAAATCAATTCTCCCCCTTAAGTTCATAGCGGTCCTTGAACTATATTTTTTCAAGACACATACAAAAGAGTTTACTTCTCTATCTCACAGATCCTCTTGTTTTATGTATAAATAACAATTCAATAAAGGAACAGTCATCCCGACTAAAACCTTCTGCCAGGAGTGGAGGAACTGAAATCATCCAATTCTGCATTCATTTGACAGTCTGAATTTACATAGGAAACAAACACAAATCTCCCCAGTGCCCAAATCAGGGTTCTATAAATATTAAACCACTTACCTCTTGTTGTAAAGTGAATGCTCCTTTGAGGAGTTATATTAAACTGTTATCCTAATGCTAACAGTTTTTAAACACTGCATTTATATTCACAGAGAATAGAGATAAAATAAATTCAGCTTCATTTTATAAGATTCATTTTATTAAAATAGCTGTACCTGCTTTTGCCTCAGGTGAGTTCTGTTTCTCGTTGTCATCTTGATGTCCAGTTCTCTGTTGATTTAAAGTTTCCTGAAAGGACTGGGCAGGAGTTTCTTCATCATATGACCCTTCACAGAGGAGCCTATCTTTTGGATTTGAACACTCTGCTCTTTTTGTGGTTGGAACTTCTACCTAAACCAATTAAAAGTGCATCTAAGTGTGTTTTATTAAATTTTCCATATCTTAAAATATAGGTAGCATTGGAGCGCCTGGGTGGCTCAGTGGGTTAAGTCTCTGCCTTCAGCTCAGGTCATGATCTCAGGGTCCTGGGATTGAGCCCCGCATCAGGCTCTCTGCTCAGCGGTGAGCCTGCTTCCCCCTCTCCCTCTGCCTGCCTCTCTCCCTACTTGTCAGTTCTTTCTGTCAAAAATAAATAAATAAATAAATCTTTAAAAAAAATATAGGTAGCATTAATTATTAGGCATTTTGAATCACACACTACTTTTTAACTTAAAAATAAAATGTTTTTAAGTTGTATTTATGTATATGCTTTACTGACTTCTTTAAAACCGTATGGGCAATTAGAAATGGTCTCTTTAAAAATTATTAAAACTAGAGCCTGCATGACTGAGGATTTACCATGATGTTATTCACCAGTGTTCCTCATGGGAAGTGGCAATAGCCGTGAATCTAATCCCCCTACTTCTCCAATGTGCTCCCTGCAAAGTTCCCACAGCAGAGAGATTTTTTTTTTAATATGTGAATCTGATCATGTCATTCCTATATTCAAAACCTTCCAATGACTCTATGAAACCCCCAGTTCCTAATAGGACCTACAAGGCTCTGCAGATCTTATACTTCCCTGCCTTTTCATTATACTTCTTTCAATTCTCCTCTTCATTCACTGAAGAATGTTAACATCCTTATAGTGCTGGGAGCCCATGAAGTGCATTCTCACTCGAGGGCTCTGCGCTAGCCATATCCAATACGTGGAGTGACCCTCCTCCATATTTTCACATAGCCATTCCATTCATTTCAGTTGGTCTGTGTTCAAATGTCACCTACTCAGAGAGAAGGTGATGACCCTACAAATATAGCCCTTTTACCCCCACCCTCCAATCCCTTACCTGCTATATTTTTCTCCGAATAACATCTCTGTGTGAATTTACTCTACTTGTTTGTTTATTGCCTGTCTCTCCTCATTAGAATGTAATGAGATAATGGATATTTTCTTTTTCCTCAGTGCCAAGAGCAGTGCCTGGCACAAAGTAGGTGCTCATTAAAAGTTAGTTCAATGAATGAACAAATTAATTAATGCATATGAAGCATCACATGCTTCTTGGCAAAAGATAAGTGGAAATGATGAATTCAGTACAAAATATATACCCACTGTGAACACATAGAAGAAAATAAAGGTAGGATTTGGCAGTTATCCACTGGATCGGAGAAAATGGCCAAATTAGGAAAATAAAGCAAAATAAAGCCCACACGAATGCTGAATTAACAATGTGGATTTAGCTACACTGATCAAATTGCTAAATCTCCATTGTGTATCTTGTAGATACAAAAGTAGAATCCTCTATGTTCACCCCTTGATTGCAAAATAAACAGGCAGACCGTTAGAGTATAATTGAGAAAAGAGCATTAAATATGTGTCCAAATTTTTGAATATAAACAAAAGGCGTTTGGGAACCTGAAGTCACTGTGCCAGCTGCTGGCCACAGAAACACAGGTTGAAAAGTCCACAATAGAAACAACTGCAAGAAACAGGTTATTTAACTCAGATAAGCAAGAAATCTATGGGCAAAAAGTGGCAGGGACAGGATTCCAGAGAGAGGGAACAGTACATATGCTAAAACATGGAGTTAAACAGCACAGTGGCATGGAGCCATTAGTAGTTTATATTGCAATGGTAAAAAGTAGGGTAAAAGAAAATATAATCTGTGCCCAATCATGAAGGATCCTACCCACATACAAAGGAAATTATACTTATACATAATGGAAACTCAAAGTCACTGAAGACTTCTACCACAGTAGTCTGGGAGAAAGAGAAATTAAAGAATAGTGAGTTTGAATGCAAAGAAATCAGTTAAAATATTACAGCTAATTGGTAATATCTATCAACATACAAATGCATGATATGTATATATGCATAAACATGTATATATACACACACACAAGGTATATTGCATATACATATGCAAAAAATATTTTTCAAAATTACTCTTTATATTCTAGTTTGTATGGGAAAAGACTGAAATAATGTAAATGCTGGTCAGTGGAAATTTTTACATTTAAATTTATTTATTTATTTATTTATTTATTTATTTATTTATTTATTTTAAGATTTTATTTATTTGACAGAGAGAAAGAGATCACAAGTAGGCAGAGAGGCAGGCAGAGGGAAAGAGGGAAGCAGGCCCCCACTGAGCAGAGAGCCTGATGTGGGGCTTGATCCCAGGACCCTGAGATCATGACCTGAGCCAAAGGCAGAGGTTTAACCCACTGAGCCACTGAGGTGCCCCATAAATTCTTAAATTTTAAAGTCATTTTGTATCTAGTAAATAGAGTGTTTTATAACCACTATATAGAATGAGAAGGCTATAGAGTGTACTTAGGTGAATATCAAAACTATTGTTAAGTATAAAAAGCATATTTGCAGAGCAGCATTGAACATATTTACCATTGTGTAAAGAAATACATACATACAAAACTGGAATTATTATTGACTTCTAGAAAGGGAGAGAATGAAATCCACATTCTGTGTTATGAACCTTTTGTACTTCAAGAAAAAGCTAACTTCCATATTTGGAAGACCAATAAGGAGAGAAGGGCCTGAATATTCAAGTGAGTTTTTAGAACTGCAGGAGACATGGTAACCAACTGGATGCGCAGAGGAAGAAGAGAAAGGACTACAGAAAATGTCGGTTCTTGGCTCATCTGAAAAGCAAGAAGATAGGCTGTCATCAACAGTGACATCTATAGGTTTTGGAGGAGAGGTAAGTTTGGTCTAAAAATACTGAGTTTTAAGGGCACCCGGGTGGCTCAGTTGGTGAGAGGCAAACTCTTAATTTTGGGTCAGGTCATGATCTCAGGGTCATAGAAACGAACTCCATGTTGGGCTCTGCACTGGGCATGGAGCCTGCTTAAGATTTTCTCTCTCCCTTTGTCTCTCCCCTCTCCACTCACACGCTCTCTCTAAAAAAGGAAGGAAGGAAGGATGGATGGAAGGAAGGAAAAGAAAAGAAGAGAAAGAAAAGAAATGCTGAGTTTGTGGGAGGTATTTATAGGTATCCAGTAAACAATATGAGTGTGGTGATGTGTATATACGCTGCACTAATGAAGAAGCACTGGAAGTGCTTAATAGAAAATGGTTTAAGGATGCAGTGATTCCAGCAGATCTCCAGAGCAGCTCCTTTCCAACCAATGTGTCAGAGATACAAGACATCTGCCTTTTATAGCTATGCTTTTAGAATACTTGGCTTCCTCACAGCGATGGCAGGATAGGAAAAGTCAGAGGACTGGACATTGGCTTTTAAATCTTTGAGCCCAGAACTCTCATATGCCACTTCCAACTCAAAACCTAACATGACTCTCCCCACTCTGAAGGGAATAGGAAATTTGAAAGAGTATATGGAATACAGTGGATAATATTCTTTATCCTTCTAAGCCACACGGTATCCCTGCAAAATGTGTTTAATATCCCCACTTTCTAAAAGGTGGAAGGTCTTTCTAGAAGGTCTTTCTAGAAGAAAGGATACATTTTAACAGACCCAGCCAGTGCTTCTGATGCTTATGTATTACAGGTGGATAGTCACTGCTCTTTGGCACTGAGTACAGGTGCTCACCTGAGGGTTGATCGCAGCGACGTCCAACCAGAATACTCACACCAGAGTGACTGAACAGTTGTTAAAACCACACCTGTGGACCCACCCAAAGAGAGGCTGAATTTGATCATGTGTGTTTCTTTAACAGTTTTCTGGTTGCTTCTGATGTGCATTCCTAGATGAAACCACTGAATTAATAGTTTCAAGTTAGGACAAGAAGTAGAGAGCATCTATATGTCATATACAGTCACTTATGGAGACAAGAGGCAACATTTATTGTAGGAATTAAAAGCAAAGGCAAAGGCTTAAGCTTCTAGTAGGGCTAGATACTAAGTTCCTCTCTGCTTTTGTCATCTGTAAATAGAGTAATAATAATACAAAACTTATATGGTTATTGTGATTATTGGAGAAGATAGTTAAAGGATGAAGCACAATGCCTAGTATTAGATGTTTAACAAATGTTAGCTGTTGATTTATCATTATTTTCAATGATAAGGTAAATTACATAAAATGGCAGGCTGGAAGGAGAAACCCTTAAAACCACAGCCTCTGTGTAGTGGCTAAAAGCAAATAATTTGGAGTCATAAAGTCTGGGTTCAAATCTAAGTTTCATTTATACCTCAGGCAATTTATAAAAACTAATTTTCTCATCTGGAAAATTAAGAGAGGACAGAGAGAGATAATACACGTAAAATATGTAGGACGGTGTCTGGCAGAGAGTCAATTTTCAACACATCACTATTATAATAACAAGGCCGTAACTCATTCAGGGATTCTTCACAATCACCCTTGACAGGTCTATTAGAAAGTGAAATCCATGTAAAAACACTGACTTTCCTGGACAATTCAAGCACAGTTTCTTTGCTGGAAAGAGGTCCTATAAGCATAAAGCATGTTTTCTTCTTTGTTCCATGAGCATGAGTTAGGAACTCAAGAGACTGAAGTTCAAGCTTGACTCTAAGTAACAAGTTGTGTGACTGGCCAAGTTTGTTACTATTTCTGAACTCCAGTGGAAAGGTGAGTGGCATCTAAAAGAATGAGGATTATTACATAGATCAAAATTCAAGGAAACTTGTTTCTTGCTAAAGAATCAATACAATATGTCCATTATAAAATATAGAAATGAGCTGATGAAAGCTTATCTAGAACATCATGGGATCAGAAGTCAATCTGAATAATGACCAGAATTTGGTGTAAATCCAATTTTGTTTTTTTTAAAGATTTTATTTATTTATTTGACAGAGAGAGAGAGATCACAAGCAGGCAGAGAGGCAGGCAGAGAGAGAAGGGAAAGCAGGCTCCCTGCTGAGCAGAGAGCCCGATGTGGGGCTCGATCCCAGGACCCTGAGATCATGACCTGAGCCGAAGGCAGAGGCTTAGCCACTGAGCCACCCAGGCGCCCCTGGTGTAAATCCGATTTTAAATAACTGTAAAATTGCCTGTCACCTAAAAAAACAAAAACAACAACAATAACAACAACAACAAAAAACCTCGGCAAGCTTTTGTACTTTTAGCCTTTCGGAAATCCTGACTAAAATAAAATTGTTATATTACACTGTGTTATTTTTTTTCATGTTTCTCCCAAATACTCATTCATTTCCTGAAATGGTACCAATGCCCAGAAAGCAACAAGGTCAAACAATCATTCATAAAAAAAACCAGTCTTCAGTGGAATCAAAGAAGTCTCCTTAAAGGATTTTTACAGTCAAGATATTTTTGAGTCAAAAAAAAATTCAAATATTAAACAACAGTGTGTTAGAATAATCTACAAAACTCTATAGCTCTAGTTAAGTCTATGAATGACAGTCTCCATGATCATGTATGACAGAAAATGTCTACTCTATTTTCCTTAGCTTACCCTAGAGTTGCTCCCCTGTGGAAGAAGAGATTTGGGTTTATTCTCACTTTTACTAATCTCTTTTGTAGAATCATTATCCCCTTTAGGCTCATCTGAATTAACTTCCTTGATAAATCGATGGGCAACATCCAATACATTGGATAATATTTGAGATTTTGCCTGTTAAAAAAGAAACAAAATAGGTCTAAAAAGACTAATATGTCAAAGTAACTTAGATACATTAAATCATATTTTTGTTATTCTATGATTACTGAAATCTAATACATCTTATTTAATATTTCAAAACACAAATTGATATTTATATCAACCAACATCATAGTGAAATCTGCCATCTATTGAGGAGCTAGTTTGGTCTCATAACCCAAGCATCTTAAAAACATATCATTTAATCTTCAAGTCAACTCTAAAGTATTACTATTTTTGTCTCTGTTTTAAGGATAAAGAAATGAAAGCTCTGATGGTTTAGTTTAAATAACTTAGGCCTGGTCACATGGTGAGTGGGTGGCAGAGCTGGGAAATGACCCCAGGTGTGTTTAATTCTAATGACTCATAGCCTTTTGACTGCATCAACCCCAAATAGATAGATGTGTTATTTTTATACGACACAGCTAAAGAACTAAATATAGCTAATCTAGTAGGAGCCTTAATAAGCAGTAATGAGTAGCCCTTGGTGATAAAACATCTTTGGAAAGTATTAGCTATTCAAAAGTGCACATCAGGAAGTGCCTCTACCTATAAGTTCCTAGTTAACTCCAAGTTTTCCTCATTTAATATCTTTGCTCCTGAGTTTCACTTACCAGAAAGGATTTCCCTCCTCTACCATCTTCTTTGCCTGGCAGACTCCTACTTCTCCCCCTAGATTCTCCCCAAATAACTCCCGCAGTTCTAGGAACCTTTCTTTGTCCTCCTCACTCTGGCTGTGTGAGGTACCCATCTTCTGTATCCTCTTCAGACCCTAAGTAGATCTCTAGTAACCCATACCATATTGACTGTACATCCTCTTTTGGTACCTATCTATTCCATCTTACCATTTAAGTTCATACCATATTGACTGTACATCCTCTTTTGGTACCTATCCCATCTTACCATTTAAGTTCAAAGAAGGAAAAAAAATCTTGTCTTCTTAAATCTTTCTACGGTTACGTACAGTGCCTGGCATATAACAAATGGTAAAAATAAGGGGGAGAGGGGGCTAGAAGAACTGCAGAATTAAAATAAATGACTGAGAAAAGGACTTTGAAAACTTCTCCCTGTGCCTTCAGAGTAGCTAAAAAGGAATAGGCAACTCTTGGAAAGGCCCTGTTCTCTGAGGGGTCTCCTATCAGCAACTACTCTGATCTGCCCTAGGACTCTGCAGGATTCTGGGTCCCATGAGCTTGAACCAAACAACCTACAGGGTGAAACTCTCTGAAAACCTGGTATTAGAAAGACAAGAAATAGGTCGTACTCCTTTAGCAAATGTCCACAAGACAGAGAATAACTTCAGCAGGAATTAGAAATAATTATTTTGTACTTTCTCATGGAAATATTCGTATTTTTAAATTTTCATCTAGTTACCTATTTAAATAGCTAAGATTAGGGGCATCTGGGTGACTCAGTGGGTCAAAGCCTCTGCCTTCAGCTCAGGTCATGATCTCAGGGTCCTGGGATCAAGCCCCATATCAGGCTCCCTGCTGAGCAGAGCAGCAGAGCTTCCCCCCACCCCCTGCCTGCCTCTCTGCCTACTTGTGATCTCTCTCTCTCTCTCTCCTGTCAAATAAATAAATAAAATCTTAAATAAATAAATAAATAAATAAATAAATAAATAAATAAATAAGAGTATACTGAATCTTTCCAGTTATGACCTTTTACAGATCTGTTAAGATTCACTACAATCTCATTCTGGAATAAACCAGTGAAGATCAAATTAATTAGTGTTATTTCATGCTGAATTAATAAATTATTTATGAAAAATGACTAATGTGATCTATGCACATTTATGTATACATATTATATGTACAGATATCAGTGATATCTACTCTAAATTTTCCCAGTGATCACCAAAAAGCCTATACAGACTTATATAATCCTTATTTTTAAAAGAAATTCAAGTCAATGGTAACGCTTTACCAAAACAAGTATTTTTTAAATTGAGTAACCCAATATAAGCCTGATTTTAAATTCCCTAGAGATCTATTGATTTTAAAGGTGATTAGAAGGTCTAGTTTTCATTTTACACATTCTTAAAAGCAGTAAAAACAACAGTATTAATTTTACATAAAATTTTCAAATACATGTCGATTTACATAACACAAAATAAAGATTATTCCTGTCCTAAAATGAATCCTGCTATTAATATTCCAGTTAATTGCTATAACATTTTTAGATAGCATATTAAGAGACTCTAAAATGGTACACACACACAAAAAATAATTTTATTTTTAAACTTACAGCTAAAATATAAGATAAACATCATGGATAATTAATAAAATGAATTTCTCTAACTGAATATCTTAAAGTTCTATTAATTTGGTATAAAAAATGCCAATAAATAGGAATTTTCTTTCCTAGAACATCT
This sequence comes from Procyon lotor, assembly GCA_028646535.1. Classification (NCBI taxonomy): domain Eukaryota; kingdom Metazoa; phylum Chordata; class Mammalia; order Carnivora; family Procyonidae; genus Procyon; species Procyon lotor. The sequence goes on from CM053603.1 coordinate 100,957,902, forward strand.
TATATTTAAATATTACTTTTCTTAAATTTTTTTAATTTAAAAAAATAAATATTACTTTTTTTACATTTTTATAATTTACTTTTTACATTTATATATATACAGAGTATATATACATTTTTCTTACTCTTAAAATAAGCATGCGAGGGAAGGGACAGATATTATCTCCATTACAAAGACAAGGAAACTCAAGCTTATAAAGCTTACGTCAAAGCCAAATGAATACAAAATGTTGCAGCTTGAGTTAGAACCAAGATCTTCCTTTTCTCAGCCTAATTCCTTTACCCTACTGAATTACACTAATACAGATAACCTGTTTCACTTTTGATTTCCTGAGACTTAAAATATATTAAATTTTATTTCCATAGATATGAACATTTTTCCTTCCTTTACAAAAAAATTATAATTATGTATATAATTGCTTATGCAGGGATTACATTGCTTAGTTTTTGTTTCTAACTTATTCTGCTTATTTTCATTTTTGACTAGACACTAGCAAACTGAAGGGAGAAACAGATTCTTTTACTTGTCTCATCTACTATCTACAATGTCGGGTTGGGGAGGCATGTGAACTTTGCAATAACAAAACTTCTGAAAAACAAAATTAAAAGTATCCTCTTAGCAGCAGAATTACAGAACACACTTAAAATATCTATCTCTTAATTAAGAGGTATAAAATTTAACAAAATTATTAAGATTTGAAATTTACCACACTAAATTTTACAATACTTATAAGTTCCTAGGTATGTGAAAAATATATCATTTATGCATTAATGATTTGCAACTTGTTCTCCAAATCCAATCTCCCATACTTATTCCAGAAAAGAATCTATAATCTGGGTGGAGTTTATGATAGTTTAACAGAATGTGAGAAGTAGTAATGAATTTAATTTCCACTGGCAAGGTGGTAAGAAACTACCCCTTTTCCTGTTCAGCAAGCCAGCTAGAGGAATGTACGGTGATCTTGAAGTAACACATCTAAGATGGTGGTCTACACATTAAAGCCCCCAAATCAAGAGGGAGAGAGATGTTTAAAATGAGACGTCTTAGGAACATCCATGTTGAATCTAGGTTAATAAAAATTAAGCTTTTACTGTTTTAAGCCACTGAGATTTGGGGATTCTACTCCAGCAAGCATTCCCCTAATATATAACCTCATATTTGGAACTACTCGTAACTGGTTTTTCTTTTCACCTAAGGGGGAAAAAAGATGTTTTAAATGTGTTTCCTATTAAAAACACACATAAACATATTACTTCTATGTCTTGCCAAAGTTTTCCTCTCTACTTGGAAAGGCTGGGCCTGAAATGATCATTTTAGGTGAAATGATAAAAATAATATATTTTTTATATTATAAAAATAAATTTATCATTTTAGGCCCAGATCAAGTGTTATCCAGTTCCAATGTATCTCAATGGCATTATAAAAAAATAGTTCAGAAGGGCAAATTATTTAATCTCTCTGAAACAAGTTTTCTTCTTCAACTAACTGCAGCAAAATTTACATATTTTCTAAGTGCCCTTATAACTCCTTGCTTACATCAGTACCAGAGCTTTGCTCCTCAGTGTGTAACCTATGTATCCGCAGCAGTTGCATCAACTGGAAACTTGCTAAAAATACAAAATCTCAGGTCCCTCTCAGAACCACCACAACAGGGGAGCCCGGGTGGCTCAGTGGGTTAGAGCCTCTGCCTTCAGCTCAGGTCATGATCTCAGGGTCCTGGGATCCAGCCCCACATCACGCTCTCTGCTCAGCAGGGAGCTTACCTTTGCCTACTTGTGATCTCTCTCTCTCTCTCTGTGTCAAATAAATAAATAAATAAAATCTTAAAAAAAAAAAAAAAAGAACCACTGCAACAGAATCTGTGCCTTACCATGGAATTTGAATATTCATTAAGGTTTAAGAATTATGTGTCATACCGTTCAGTTGTGGTACAACTGGTTGAACACATCTGTCTTCCCTTTCATAATTATGAATTCCTTGAGAGAGGGCACCATGTCTTACTCTAACTTATCTATGCTTTATACCACCTTCTTTTGCCTCTCCTCCCTACAGCCCTATCCTTCACACTTTGCAACTAGAACATTGCTTGACACTGGTTAAGTACTTGAGAAATGTTGGTTGAGTCAAATTTCACTGACTTACAGAGATAAAAATGATTAAAAATTCTATTTGAACATTCCTTCCCTATACCCAAACTATCTAAGTCAGCGTCAATACAGACAAAATCAATGGCATTGTTAACAATAGCATAAAGGGTGGAAAATCATTTAACTTTCTAAGCCTATAAAATGAAGACAATATCTACCAATCAGAGCTGTTGTGAAAAATATACATCCTGTATGAAAATCACCTACCGGAGTGATGACACAAAATAGTGCATCCAAATGACTCCTACCATTTTATCTAGATCACAATATGCTACTTCTCTATAAGTAAGAGAAATAGTTCAAATACCCCAAAAATAGAATTCATATTCAATTCAATAGACAGAGATAGGACATCTGACTATGGTATACCGAAGAGGTCAGCAAATAATTCTATCTCCATAAAACAAATGTTAGACTGGATAAATTTTTTAAAACTATTTCAGGGTTCTGAAACCAACCAAAAGCTAATAAAAAGTTGAGAAGTATTTGCTCATACTACTTCTACTAGAAAAACTACTATGATAAACTGAGCAAAAATCTATGGCTCTTTCTTATAGCTCCTTTCCCAACTTGGTCAATGTTAGTAGGGCAAGACTGAACAAGGTGTGTGCTTGATTCCTGGCAGAGGGCAGAATCTTAAAATTATAGTGGCATTATCAGTGAACTAGCAAATTTGATTATAAATGAATGGGGAAAGCCTACAGCTCTGGCAGCCTGAGGCTTTGGTCCCAATTAGGGTGAGCATTGAACTAGTCAAACATTTAATGGGATGATTCTGAAAATAAGAGAGTTATAGAGGGACTGCTTAAAAAATGGAAATCATAAAAAAAGAGCCAAATGAAAATTTTTGATTATGACCTAAATAGGTTATGAAATATTTTAAAAGGAAAAAAATTCAGTGTACTTAAAGAAAGTTAGAGATAAGTTATCTAATTTGAAGAGTAAAAGTTTAAAGAAAATGAAAACAGCCTTACAGACCCCGGGACCACATCAAGCATCCCACATACCTTTAGTGAGATATATATGAAAAAATGATGATCCTAAACTTAAAAATTATTACTGTAAAAATCCAAAAAGCTCAACAAGCCCCAAGAAAGATAAAAATACAGAGATCCATACCAAGACAACTCATAACCAAATTACTGAAAGTCAAAGATAAACAGAAAATCTTGAAATAAATGAGAAAAATTCCTCATCATACATAAGAGCACATAAATATGAGTAACAAGCTGATTTTGTATCTGAAAAAAATGGGAGACCAAAAGCCATAGAATAACACAAAGTGCTAAAAGGGGAAAACTGCCAAAAAATAATTCTATATTAGGAAAACTGTCCTTCAAAAAAGAAAGCAAACATAAAGATTACTCCCAAATAGACTAATTAAGAGAAAATTCATTACTAGCAGATCCACCCTAACAAGAAATGCTAAAGGTTGTAAAGATGAAAGGTATTAAATCCACCAGCAGGGGGCGCCTGGGTGGCTCAGTCTGTTAAGCATCTGCTTCCCCTTTGGTTCCTGATTCCAGGATTGAGCCTCCCCTGAAGCTCCCTGCCTGGCGGGTAGCCTTGCTTCTACCTCTCCCTCTGCCCGCCTTCCCCTCTGCTTGTGTTCTCTATCAAATAAATAAATAAAATCTTATAATAAATTAATTAAATAAGTAAATTCCACTAAAAGAAAGATCCCCAGAAACCCTCAACCTCACAACAGAATTTGAATTCTTTTCAAGCTCATATGGAACATTCTTTAAGATAGATCATATGTTCCACATAAAGTAAGTATTAATAAATTTGTAAGGATTGAAATCATAGAAAATATATTCTCTGACCTCAACAACAATAAAAAATTAGAAATCAGCAACAAATAATTTTGAGAAATCACAAAATATTTAGAAATTGCTTCTAAATAACCTTTGGATAAAAAAATAAATCACAAGGGATATTAGTAAGTAATCTTGAATTGATTAGAAAGGAAGCATAGCAAAGCAAAATATATAAGATATAGTTAAAGCAGTAGTTAGATTGAAATTGATAGTTTCAAACGGTTGTTTTGGAAAGGAGGAGGACCTAAAATCAATAACCTAATCTGACCCACACTCAAGAAAGTAGGGGGGTGGAATCAAAGAAAAAAAAGTCCAAAAGTAGGTTGGAATCGGAAAATAAAGACGAGAATCAGTGAAATATAAAAAAATATTTTTAAAAATCAATAAAACTAAAATTGGATTTTTTAAAAAGACTTGAAAATTTATAAACCTTTAGCTAATAAACTGCCCCAAGATGAGTAAAATACAAATTAAAATCAATAATGAAAGAAAGAATATCAATATAAACTTACAGATATTAGAGGGTTATAAAAGAATCTAAAAACTTATGCCAATAGATTAGACAACTTAAGATTGAATGGATAAATTCAATGAAAAACACAAATCACCAAAACTTACTCATAACTAATAGAAAATTAGAACAATAAGGTAAAGAAACTGAATAATTCAAAATCTTTCTGTGGAAAAAAGTCCCAGACTCAGACTGTTTCACTGGTAAAGTCTACCCAATATTTAAGGAAGAAATTATACCAATCTATACCAACCAAATACTTTTAGGAAAAAGAGAAAGAAATATTTCTAAATTCATTTTATGAAGCCAATACAACTCCATAACAAAGTAGACAAGCACATTCCAGAAAAATAAAACTACAGACTAATATCCCACATGAACTTATATGCAAAATTCCTTCACAAAATATTAGCAAATCTGTTCCAGCAATACATAAATTATGAGTGATGACCAAGTGAAATTATATCCAGTAATGCCTTCTTAACTGGACATCTAAAAATCAAGTATTGTAAAAAGGTATATTAATAGAAGACAAAACAACATGATCATTTCAATAAAAATAGGAAAAAAGAAGCAAGAAATACAAAGAGACTTCTTCATGGTAAAAGCACGTATGAAAAACCTATAACAAACATCACAACTATTGGTAAAAAAGACTAAATGTTTTGCCCTTAATCAGGAACAGAAAAAAAAAAGTAAAACCACCCAGATTAAAAAAGAAGTAAAACTATTTTTGATTTGTAAAGGATACAATCCTGCTCGTAGAAAATCCTAAGGTATCTAAAACAAACAAACAAAACAAAACAAAACAGAAAATCAGCTACTATAAGTGAATTTATCAGGCTCACAAGACTCAAGATCAATACTCAAAAACCAATAATACATACACACAAACACACACAAATACACATATACTAGCAATGAACAACCCAAAAATAAAATAAAATACTTACAAAACATTTAACAAAAAAAGTATATGAATTTAACACTAAAAAGTATAAAATATTGATGAAAGAAATTAAATAAGATCTAAATAAATAGAACAAAATCATGGTATAGACTGAAAGACTCAATACTGTTACGAAGGCAATTTTCCCCAAATCAATCTGTGTACTATCCAAAATCTTTATCAAAATCCCATCAGGATATTGCTTTGTAACAATTGACAAACTTAAACTATTATGTGTATGGAACAATGAGATGTTATCTCACACCCATTAGGATGGCTACCATCAAGAAAACAAAGGATAACAAGTGTTGGTGAGCAGGGGGAGAAATTAGAACCTTTGTGCACTATTTTTTTTTAAGACTTATTTATCTGAGAGAGAGAGAGCACAAGAGGGGTGAAGGGGAGAGGGAGAAGCAGACTCTCTGCTGAGCAGGGAGCCCTAAGCAGGACTCTGTCCTGGAACTCTGGGATTATGACCTGAGCCTAAGGCAGACACTTAACTGACTGAGCCACCTAGGTGCCCGACTCTTGTGTCCTATTAATGGGATTGTAAAATAGTTTGGCTGCAGTAAAAAAAAAAAAAAGAATTTCCTCAAAAAATTGAAAATGGACTTAATATGTTATCTACCAATTCCATTTCTACATACATATTCAAAATAATTGAAAGTGGGGTCCCAAGAAGTGCTCATAGAAGAACTATTCATAATAGCCAAGAGGTAGAAATAACCCAAGCATCCATCAGTGTATGAATACATAAACAAAATGATCATAAACATGATCCATAAAAGAATCAATTGATAAATTAAGGCTTTGTAAAAACAAACTTGATCTGCAGATGCCATATGTTCTATACCAAAATTCCATCAGGTTTTGCATTTGTTTGGGGTTCTTAAAGTAATTGACAATCTCATCCTAAAATTTACAGCCTTATTCTAAAATGTATATGGAAATGCAAAAAATCTAGAATCAATATTTTTTTAACTTTAATTTTAAAAGTCAAGCTATCTAGATTAGGAGAAAATATCTGAAAATCATATATCTAATAAGGACCTACATCCAGAATGTATAAAGAACGCTTAAACCTCACTAACACAAAGATAAATCATGCGATTTTAAAATGGCCCAAAAAATTGAATCAACCTTTCACCAAAGATATATAGATGGCTAATAAGTAAATGAAAAGATGTTCAACGTCATTAGTATTTAAAGAAATGCAATTAGAACTACAATGAGATATCATCACACATATAGAATAGTTATAATGTGAAACACATTTGACAATACTAAGTTTTGGCAAGGATATGGAGAAAAATGAAATCCTCATATATTGTTGGTGGGAAATGTAAAATGTTACTGATATTTCAGAAAACAGTTTGATATCTCCTTGAAAAGCTAACAAATACTTACCTTTGGAGTCAACAATTCCATTCTCAGATATTTACCTAAAAGCAATGAAAACAGTCGACACAAAGATCTGTACATAGATACTCATAACAGCACTATTCTGTGGTGATGCAGGGAGCTACTTATCTATTATTTTTCAGTCCAAATTCCTATTATGTTTTAGTTCAAATTTCAAAACACCAAAAGCCTAAATAATCTATATACTCAGTTGATGACGGGATAAACAAAATATGATATATCCACACAATGGAATATTATTTACCATTAATAAGGAATGAACTCCTACAATGATTATGCAGTAATGTGGAAGAATGTTATGGTAAGTGAAAGAAGTCAGACACAAAGGATCGCATCGGAATGATTCCATTTATAAGAAATTTCTAGAAAAGATAAATCTATACAAAAGAAGCAGACCAGTAGTTGCCTGGGGCAACTAGAAGTAGGAGCAAGGATTGATTGCAAAAATGTACCAGGAAGTTTGTTCTAAAACTCAACTGTGGTGAATGTTGCACAGGTTTGTAAATTTACCTTAAAAAAAATCAATGAATTGTACACTTACAATGTGAATTTCAGAGTGTATAAATTAAAACTCAATAAAAAGTGTTTGGACTAAAAAATAAATCAATAGACAAGTAGCTTCATAAATCACTGGGTCTAACTGCAGCGGAGACTTGTATTAAGGTGAATACTCAGCTTCTGGTAATGTCTCATTCTATGTTATTTCTCCGTGATTCACAGTAGTGCTCCTCTCCACCAGCCCCACCATGTGAGACACAATCACTCAACATATTTCTGTCCTCTGGGCCATGGCTTATTGGACAAGAAGTAAGCACCTAGTCTTCACTGAATTCATGAGAACTTAGATTGGGAATCAAGATGGCAACATATGTTATCTCTGTCACTGATGTTCTATAATCTAATTCATAATTTATTAATTAAAAGAAAAGAATAAAGTAGATACACAGGGAAAAAAATAAAGTTGAAATTAGAAAAAGTCTGACATGGCTCTCAATAGCTTTCCAATTTCCAGTCCTGGTTCTGAATATGACTCAGCTGCATCATCCTTACTCACAGACATCTGTGAGGCCTTTAGCAACAAGAAACAAGTCTTTGTCCCAAACCACTGCAAAGAGACCTAATTAATATAAGGATCAGTACTTCCTAACTGGGGCAAGGAAATTGCAAAGTGTGGGAAGGTGTTTCGGATTTTCACACTCATATAGAGTATTACTGATATCTAATGGGTGATAACTAGGTTTAATGAGTATTCTGAAATCTGAGGAATGGTGTGGCTCAAGAAAAAAGTTCCTGCCCAAAATACTCAAGAGCATCTTCATCCAGAAACACTTAACATAGACCTAGCCTTCAATTAGCAACATTTTTTAAAAAATTACAGAAACCCAGTAAAAATAAATCATAATGCCACCATATTAAAAAGTAACAAATAGACATTCCTCCCAATTAATGAGTGGCACTTCACAGGGGTAACCATTATTAATAGTTTGGTATAACCTCCCACACACAGTCTTTTGTTTCTGCTTAGATGGACACACCTAGATCTGCAAGACAAAACACAGTATGTTTCACTTAATAGCATGCCAACTATCATCTTAAGTAATAAGTAACCAATGAACAAGAATGTTGAGGTTGTTACAAAACACTTAAAATAGTTAACTATGCATATTAAGTATCAAACACTGTACCTTATCTATTAATAAGATATTATCAAAATTCAAAACTCAAATATAATTATGTTTCCATCTGCTAAATATGGACATTTACATATAACAGTACTAATAGGTAGCAACAGAAAAGGGGGGGGGACTGAAAATGAATAAAATTACTTGTGCAACTTTTCTACATGCTAAAAATGTTTAAAAATCAAAGCAAAACAGCCTTTAGGGCAGATTGTAAATCATATATCTCACTGTAGGATAGAAGCTTAAACTAAAGCCAAAGAATGTGATTTACTGCCAGCATTTCCAGATTCCCCCCATCCTTCACTACACTGTGTGATGGTAGGATTTCATCTGGTAACTGTTCTAAATTCTTACCTGAACTTTTTTCTCCCTAGAATGATATTATCTTTCAAATTACACTCTAGAAGAATTCATCACCCTGACAATGTATCATTAATCAAAAGTAAAGAGGGTTGATATTTTATAGCATTTTGGAGTGCATGGCACCTTGCAGAAGTTTAGGTCCAAGAGTAAAACTTTTAGTTTAGTTAGAAAAATGATATACTTTATGGTAGTGTCAGTGCTTCAAAACTCTAAGTATCATCATTATCCCAAACCCTGGCTATCCTGCAATAAATATTAATAATCATGTTGATATAGCCATGCCTCCTTAGGTGATCCATAAGTTTCAGCTCAAAGAAAATCACACATAATTTAAACCTATGTTATTTCCTAAATTCAGAAGAAAAAAAAAATGCTGAAACGTCTCTTTTCATGGTGTTAATTTCCATTGATTTTCCAGTTGCAAAATTTTAGAAGAGATTTATTGCAACCACAGGCTTTTATTAAAACTTTTATTAAAACTTTAAAAAAATTTTAAAAATAAAAATTAATAAACTTAAAACTATTAAAACTTTATTAAAAACTTTTATTAAAACTTATTTCATTTGTATTAGTAGGCAAATAGATACAGAGATACACACATATAAACATAAGAAAAGCTGTGCTAAGCAGAACTTAAGAACCGTTATGAATTCATAGGTTGCAGTGACCGTTGAATATAGGTAGAACTTGGATAGCTGTTAACTATAAAATTATTTCAGAAAGACCAAATTATACACTAAGGGGAATTTAAAAATTATATGTTATATGTTATATAATTATATATATATGATTTTTTTGGCCTGGCTTTTGAGAAAACATTTTCCTCCCATATTGTAAATATTTTCCCACATACAGCTTGTTCTGGTTTCTTTGGTGTGAATTACCTCATACGCAAATGGTAAATAGGGGAATGATGTCAATAGAACTGTGTAGTTATTACTAAGTTTCTCTTTTCCAACACATTACTGTTTTGAGACAATCGTGGCCAAGCTGTCTCACCATTAAAACTCAAACCGTAGCAATATAGGGAGACTTTAGGTAAAAAGCTGAAAATCTATATTAAAGCTTCCCTTTGTGCAGAACTATTTTAATGGCTTCAACAACCTTGCATTCAACTAAGTGAAGTTATCTGGAAAACATGTGAGTGCAGATAAAGAAGCTGATTTAAAACAATAGATTCAAAAAGGAAGCAACAATTTGATTCTGATTTTTCATTTTGATGAAATGATCTCTGTTAGAAGTTAATTCTACCCAGGATCTACATCACAGAAGAAAGCACAAATCCTCAAGGTATGTATGTTAATGGTATTGCAGGATTGTTAACTCATTTTTGTTAGGGATCTGGTTACAAAGTGCCAGAAGATTTGAGTGGCTTTCCCCTAACTCCAATTTTTCCTGAAGTTATTAGGAGGGCAATTTTCCAGACTGGGAAGTTTTTCAGAAATCACATATCATGTTATGGCAGAAACACATGTACATTAAATAACTATAATTTATAGTAAAATAAATTTTTTCATTAAAAATCATAAAAACATTTGCTTAAGATTTATTTATCCAGGGGCGCCTGGATGGCTCAGTAGGTTAAGCCTCTGCCTTCGGCTCAGGTCATGATCTCAGGGTCCTGGGATGGAGCCCCTTATCAGGCTCTCTGCTCAGCGGGGAGCCTGCTTCCCCATCTCTCTCTGCCTGCCTCTCCCTACCTGTGATCTATCTCTCTCTGTCAAATAAATAAATAAAATCTTAAACAAACAAACAAAAAAAAAGATTTATTTATCCAAAGAAACTTCCAAAGATTATTTTGCCAGTATATTTTCTCTTTATACATTGCATTGAACACATTCATGATGACAGTATAAGGATCTCACTAACTAAAGTCAACAATTAACAAATAAGATTAAGTCTGAGTTGGGAGATACATAGAAAAGGACTAGTAGCTACAACAAGCAGATAAACTTCTCAAATTATCATAGATCTAGGATAAGATGCAATAAGCACATTGGGGCACCTGGGTCACTCGGGGTTATATATATACATCTTCTATTTCTACAGAAAATTGTTATTTTCCTTGTCTGATGAATCCATCTTTACAGATTGTCTTAGTTCAAATTTGTTCCCTAAAAATAAGTTTTACCATAGAGTCAACTCTGCGTTCTCTATGAAAGTTGAAGAAGGAAATATCCATAAATGATTTGATCAAAGATTTCTCATCTAGTGTTAGGATTAAAAGAAAGAGAAAAAAAGGTAACTTTAGAGCAACTAAAAAGGCAAAGAAGCAAAGATGGGAATTTCCATATAGTAGAAACTGGGAAAAAAAAAAAAAACAATTTGGGTAAAAGTTCCCATATAAATACATGAAGAGACAGGAGAAAACTAAATATTTACAGGGTGAAAGAATGTTGCAACGAGGGAACTCACAACAGAATCATGTTTTAAATACAGTTCTGCTCATCATCTTTCTAAAAACAGATATGGTATTTCAATGAGGGATACAAAAATATCAATGGTATAAAAAAAACCTGCTTATTTGCAAGCTAGATAAAAATCAAATTCTGGAAGTGCAAAATTCATGTGGCTAAAATTTATTGCTTATTCTAGCATCATTTAAGTACAACTTTAAGTAGAACTTAAAGGACCCTTGGATTTACCTTTCCTCTAAAAGTTTAATGAAAACCACAGGTTTTATTAATCAAAAATTTATGTATTAGTATTCTCCCTTTACACATAAAGAGATAATAAAAATAAATGAGGACCTGGACACATAATCCTGATTATAAATGCAGTTTACTGAGAGAGCAATTCAAGACAGCCATGCAGGAAGATTGTTACCTCACCTCCCCCCATGGACACACCAAATCTACAGCTGCATATAGATCAATTCCCTCTAAAAAAGACCTGAAGACCTGGAAACTAGCTGAACAAATGATAAAAGGACCACATTAATACAGGTAGGAGAGACAGAGATGCAGTGTTGCCAAATTCCTCATCTCTGGCATGCTGACCCACAATTGGGAGGGATTTCACAACTATGGGGTTTTTTCCTGAGGAGTAAGGCATTCATACTCACATCAGGCATCTCAACCCTTGGGATCTACACAAGAAATATGACCCCCCCAAAAAATGTCTGGCTCCAAAAACCAATGGGGTTTACATCCAGGAGATCCAAAAGATTATGGGAACAGAAACTCCACTCTTAAAGGGCTTGCATGCAGACCCACTCTGAGACTGATATAAAAGCAACAGTTTGAAAAGCACCTAGACCATACGTGAAGATTCATTAGCTAATCTTCAAATATCTCCTAAAGACACAGGACTCTGGTAGGACTTCCTGTGGGAAAGGAAGTGATAGCACACACCATTCTTGTGCTCTACCTGTTTCTACCTTGTTGGTACTGGTGAGCTTGCTCTACCCCCTCACCCACAGCCCTACTGAAACCAGCAGGTTTTCTCCTCTCCTGCACTCTGCCCTGAAGCTGGCAGGCTTTCCCTGTCCCCCTACACTCCTGTGGTCTCTCTGCAACCTGCAGGCTGGTCCTGCCCATAAGCTTTCCCACCTACAGTTGTGGGCCTTGCCCTAGCCCCACGCTCCCTGTGGAAGCATGGTGAAGTGAAGTCAGTGAGCTTGCCCTAGTGCTAGGTTCTCATAGCTGAAGCCGTGGGTGGGTATGCACAGTCCACACAGGGGCTGCCCCTTGAACACCTGGCTCTGGTGGGTTGGATCTGTGCTACAGGGCTTCATAGGATTAAAACAATCAAAGAGAAAGTTCTTGGCAGGGTATCCACCCTCTGGCATGGCACAGAAAGCAGACTGCAACATGGTCTTTTTGTGAAAAAGGGCCTATTTACTTGTTCTGGAGCTTTAGACTGAAGGCTAGGCTCCAGTTTATCACACATATAGGAACTATGGAGGAGCTCTCAGGGAATGTAGCTGGGGGATGACAGCTTTGTACTCTCCCTGAACCTTGCTACAGCTCACTAGCATCTCCCAGAAAGAAGCTTGTATACTCATCTAAAGCCATGATTTTTACAACTGCCATGAAGGGGATAACTCTGAATTGCCTGGTCTGGAGGCCAGCAGGATTGCAATTGTAGTTTCAAAGGACTGTATATATTTGCATACTTAAAAGCTGCTGTTTGAGGGTATGGGTTCATATAGGCTTGAAAGTAGGTGCTGGCTGAGGCCTCTCCCTTTGAAACACTGGCAGGACTGGGAACAACCTCAACAACTGGGATTTATCAGGAACAAATCAGATTGCTTAGATAATCATGATGGTTCAAAAGAACCAAGAACTAAAGCAAGATTGAACAATAACGTTCCTCATCTACACAAGGTCACATAAGACCAGGAGAGGTAGCTGTTTCGCCTAATACACAGAAACAAACACAGAGAAAAAAGCAAGTCAAGGCAATAGAGGAATATGTTCCAAACAAAAAGAACAAGATAAAGCCACAGTAAAACACCAAATGGAACACAAATAAGTAATTTGCCTGATAAAGAGTTCAAAGTAATAGTCATAAAGATGCTCACTAAATTCAGAAGAATGGATGAACACAGTGAAAATTCAACAAAAATTACAAAAAAAAAAAAAAAAGAAAGTACCAAACAGAACTGAAGAATACAATAACTGAAATGAGAAATAAAATAGAAGGGTTCAATAGCAGACTAGATAAAGAAGAATTGATCAGAAATCTGAAAGAGCAGTGGAAATCTCCCAAACAGAGCAGCAACGACAATAAACTAGAAAAGTAAAGATAACTTACAGGACATATACAACAACATCAAGCAGAATAACATTCACATGATGGAGTCTCTGAAGGAGAAAAGAAAGAAAACAAAATGGGAGAAAACTTATTTGAAGAAAGAATATCTCAAAACTTCCCTAACCTGTGAAGGAAACAGACATCTAGGTCCAGGAAGTACAGAGAGTTTCAAAAAAGATAAATCAAAAAAACCTACACCAAACATACTATAATTAAAATGTCAAAAGTTAAAGATAGAGAATCTTAAAAACAACAAGAAAAAAAACAACCTGTTATGTACAAGGGAACCCCCAAAAGACTATAACTACATTTTGTCAGAAACTTTATAGGCCAGAAGATAGTGTCATGATATGTTCCAAGTGCTCGAAGGAAAAACTTCCAATCAAGAATACTCTAACTGGCAAGGCTATCATTCAGAATTGAAGGAGAGAGAAGACAAGCAAAATCCAAAGGAATCCATTACTACTAAACTGACCTTATGAGAAATGCTAAAGAGACTTCTTTAGGCTGAAAATAAAAGACACTAACTAAATAATAATAAGAAAACATATGAAAGCAAAAATCTCACAGGAGAAAGCAAATATATAATAAAATTATCAGACTAGCCACTTATAAAGTTAGCATAGAGGTTAAAAGACCAAAGTAATACAGTTAACTATAACTATAATAATTAGTTAGAGATATAGAAAATAAAAAGATGGGGGCGCCCGGGTGGCTCAGTGGGTTAAAGCCTCTGCCTTTGGCTCAGGTCATGATCTCAGGGTCTTGGGATGGAGCCCAGCACCAGGCTCTCTGCTCAGCAGGGAGCCTGCTTCCCCTTCTCTCTCTGCCTGCCTCTCTATCTACTTGTGATCTTTCTTCTCTTTGTCAAATAAATAAATAAAAATATTTTTAAAAAACTGTAATAAAATACAAAGAAAGGCATTATATAATAATAAAGAGGAAAATCCAAAAAGGTAAGATAATATTTGCAAATATTTATAAACCCAATAGAGGAGCACCTAAATATATAAAGTAGATATTAACAGACCTAAAGGAAGAAATTGACAGTGATAAAATAAGAGTAGGGGACTCTAATGCCCCACTTACACCAGTGGATAGGTCATGCAGATAGAAAATCAATAAGGCAACGTATGTCTTACATGAAACATTAGACTATATATACTAAATAGATATACACAGAACATTCCATCCAAGAGCAACAGAATAAACATTTTTCTCAAGTACACATGGAACTTTCTCTGGAATAGATCATATGTTAGGCTACAAAATAAGTCTCAATAAATTTAAGAAGACTGAAATCATAACAAGCATTTTTTCCCAACTAAGTGGTATGAAACTAGAAATCAATTACAAGAAAAAAAGCTGAAAAAATCACAAATATATCCTAAGAAGTAAGTTCACAGTGATGCAGGTATACCTCAAGAAAAACAAAAATTATCAAATAAACAACCTAACTTTTATACCCAAAGGAACTAGAAAAAGAACAAAAGAACCCCAAAATTAGTAGAATAGAGAAAATAGTTAAAGATCAGAACAGAAACAAATGAATAAAGAAAAAAAATTGAAAAGGTCAATGAAACTAAAAGCTGGTTCTTTAAAAGATAAACAAAATTGGCAAACCTTTGGCTAGACTCATCAAGGGAAAAAAAGGACTCAAAGAAATGAAATCAAAAATGAAAGAGAAGATACAAATATCCACAGATATATAAAGGATCATAAAAGAACACTATGAACAATTTACACTAACAAATTGGACAACCTAGA
>CM053603.1:100983277-101001051 GCA_028646535.1 Procyon lotor
AAAATAGAAATAGTCCCTTTCCTCACAGGATTTGAAATTTATCAGAAGATATAAAAGTGATAAGAACATAATTTTAAAAAACCCTTTGATAGAGTAAGTACAAAGTTATAATCATATAGAAGGGCAATAAATGCAAACTTGTAGCATAAGGAATATTTGTTAATAACATCATTCATATTTAAGAAATAGGAAAAAAACATGTCATGACTCAGTTGTTTATACATATTTTAGGTATTTTGTTTTTTCTTAAGTGTAATATTAACTAATATTTATAAATAGCAAATTTATACAAGATATTTACATTACTTAAACTTTAAAATCATGAGAATTCATGATAATTCTTTTTTAAGGGACTATTTATTCCTCATCCTTACATATCTATCTTGTGGCTGAGACTATGAAGAAGGAAGGGACCATGCTCACCGCTGCCCCTTCTGGGTTTTCTCTCTGAGTGCTGCCTGTCCAGGGAAGGATACACTGCAATCTAGATATCCATTAAGAAGCTTTACTGGGTAGACCCTGCCTTGGCAAAAGGAAATGTATACCAATTGGCAGTTGGGGTAAAAAAATGTTCAATTCCAGGAAGAATCGGGAAGCTGACTGTGGCAATCAGTAGTTCTAATTGTAGCAATAATAAAATGGATATTTTGATTTCTATGTTTTCACTCTAATATCTGTTTCTCACTTGGTTCAAAATCTGAAAAATGAAAAAGAGATATTATACATTGACCTCCAAAAATTGCAGCACACTCTAAAATTAGGCTAAAAACTCTGTAATTACGCTCTGAATTAGATATTGTCATGGGTCAATTTCCCAGGAAACAAATTCTGAGATTTACCTGCCTAACTTTTAGTGGGAAGTGCTCTTAAAAGAATAAGTATGATTGAAAAAAAGAGGCAAATTTAGGCAAAGAGGAAAACTGAATTTGTTGCAATTGCCAGTTAATACAATGGCCTATTAGCCATTCTCAACGAAGGCAAGTGTCTGCTGCTGGGAACTTGTACCCCCACCTAGACGGGAAATTGGACCAGAAAATGGCTGCTGCCTCAAGGAGTGGAGTGTAAGCTTGAAAGTGGCACTTCTCTTTGGGCAAGAGCAGTTCCCAAGGAAAGACCCAAATATGATCTACCTATAGGTAAATACTCCAGGTAGCTAAGGAAGTGAGTATCTCAATCCTGAAGAGGAGGATCTCCATGGCACACCATAGCATCTATAACATGTGTATGAGCAGCATTTAAAATGGGTCCATTAAGATCATCCTAGTAACAATGATATTGCCCAAATGATTAGCTTGATCTAAAAATACTGTATTATTCTTAACATTAATGGAACAATGACAGTGTGAACCTATAAGCTGATATTGGTCATTGTCAACTAAAAGAGAAAACTACCATAAAGTCAGTAAGCATAAATATTTATGATTATTTTCCTACAGAAAAATGATTATTTTCCTATAAGTATGTTCAAACAAACATATATCTCTATTAAATCTACATAGATATACCTTTCTTTGGAGATTAAAATAAGTAAAGAGGCTGCATATAAATGCTTTATACCAGAAAACATGGAAATTCTACCTCAATTATCTCTTCTCTCATTAATAACCACCCCCGTTCCCAAGATCTCTCCCTTCCAGCTAAGAAAAATCTCAATTCCAATTAAGAAAACACACATACCAGAATCTTTTAATGATTTACCTAATCCAACCTCCCTTTGTGCATGTCATATTTCATAATGGAATATCTTTTGTTTGCTTCCCCTCTACGTTCTATTATCTCTGATTAACCTTGCCTCTTGTGTTTGATCATATGTTGGTAAAAGGAAATAGAAATGCCTGATAGATTAAGACCTTATTTTTCATCAATGTGAGGCTTACCCACTGAAAAAAACTTTTGTTTCAATCCTTAAAGTGTTACAAATCATTCTAAATGTAGAAATACGATTTTCATCCTTAGTAATTCCCCTCATGTACTTATACTTTATTTTGCAGATAATTAACTATTTAACAGAGATTGGAGAGGTGAAAAAAAAAACTTGTGTTAGAATCACTGCCAAATATAAATCAATCATAAATCAAAAGAAAGACCCTTTGAAAGTATGGTGTCAGTCAACATGGAAATGGTAATAGTTTGCTTTCAATTTTTTCAAGGATTTATCTCTTAAGTAAAAGAATATATGCAGTACAAAATGGTCCCTGTTGACTGTGAACTATCTAAAGATTCATTGGGCTGTAGGATGAGGCTGAAACAGTTTAGAGCAATCAAATTTGGCTTTGCTTTAAAATAACCAGAAACGTCAGCATAAGTTAAAGAATATAAAAGTAGAGTAGCCATTAGCCTAGAATGCTTGCTTTTTATATAGTAACGCTTAAAAGTAAAATATCAAATATCGGCTCCAACTTCTCAAATTTGGCAAGAATTCAGCAGTCAACAAAAAAATCTCATGGCTTTGACAGTTGCCAAAATAGTGGAAAGGTAAAAATAGTATATGACTGATTAATGAGAGCTAAACAGAGAGAGACACCATTCACTGCTGACCAATGGTCCTTAGGCCAGGAAACAGCAGCAGCAAGAACCTTTACTGATAGGGAAAGACCAGGAAGAATGATGGAAACAAGGAGAAAAAAAACCAAGATGACTGCAAAAAAAAATTAAAGGGCTAAACAGAGAACAGAAATAGGAAGAAAAATAACAGATAGCTAGTGGGACAACTGATTCAAATCAAGAAGTGATGGCAGAGAATGAGTAAGACCATGATAAAGAAGAAAAATGAAATACTAATCAGAAGAGCAAATCTCTTAGGAGCAAGGTGTAGCTCCACCTACTAAATCAGTTACCAAGGCCTCTTATTAACTGTTGTAACAGCTAGCGGGCAAAACAATGAGCAGGAGTCACTAAAATATAGTGAGACTGTATTCACTGAAATCTTTACTAAGATGGGAGGGAGTATGTCATACATTTTAAAAGTTTCCTTCAAACAAAAACATCTTTTTTAATTTAAATTTTTGTTCAATGAATAAATGGTCAAATTTACCTAATTCATTTGGAAAAAATCTTCAAGGTATTTTACTACACAGCAATCTGGGTAAATGAAATGATGTCATATAAAAAGAGTAACAATATATGTTCAGCTCCCAACATGGGCAATCTCCCCATACTCTTCTCTAAGTTTAGGCTCCTAATTTGATTTCCCCAGTAGGCAATGAACTTCCCAGAACTATTCTCAAAATAGGATCAAGTAGCAACTTCTGCCTTCACAGACTGGAGGGCAACACAGAGGACTAACATGAATACAGAAAATACATAGTTCTCTATCTGTATTTAACTTTAAAATATATACATAAAGGAACCCCTGTATTTAAAGAGACCTCTCAAAGATTTGTTTTCATTGCTATGCTCTTTGATTCACACGTGTTATAAAATTTACTTCTGCTAACTTTTAGAGATGAATGTGTCTTCCACAACTTGAGATTCACTAGGAGCTTAAATACCATTTTACTATTTCGGGCTTACCAACCTTCCCTCCCCTGCAATCAAAGCTAGAAAATGTGATGCTGGTAGGATATAACAACAGTGTATGATACAAAGTATATATTCATAAGTATTAATTCTCTCTTCCCTATCAATTCCACACTTAGAATTACATGAGAATCCCATCTAGAAAGATGACATTCTTCTTTTTAAGATATAAAAGACATAGATTTTATTTTATTTTTTTAAGACATAGATTTTAATGACATAATGTTTATAAAGCATACACTATGTTGCATTGCTTTTAGTAAGCATGATTTGACCCCTATCATATCTGTCTCTGGATAACAATAAGCCATATCACAGCACAGTTTTTCTTTTGAAATTGGGTATGTGTGTGTGTGTGTGTGTGTGTGTGTGTGACGTGTATGAGAAGGAAAGAGAGAGAAAGGGAGAGAGACAAGAAGGAGAGGAAAAGAGATGGGGGCGGAGGGAGGGAGAGGAGAGAATCAGACCTCTGAACTATGTCTCATTCTTCTTTGTGTCTTCCAGACCAGCTAATATTACTAATATGAGCTTACGGGGGGTGGGGGGATTGGGGGACTAGGAATTCAGACTCTTTACCCTTAAAGCCGAGTGTCTTTAAATTCTACATTACTTCTATATTAACAATTACATTCAGTTTTATAGACATTAATTTTCACTTCTATAACTGTCCAGTTATACAAACCTTCCTGAGACGGGAGAGAAACAGGTGGTTATTTTTTTTTTCTTTTGTTTTCCCTCATGATTTCTGCTAGGAAGCTCTAAATATTGAGTAGTCACTCAAAAGTGACTTTGGTAAATACTGATGTGAATAAGGTCTATTTTATATTTTGTGGTTATTATGACTTTGGTCTTCAGCATCCTTGAGGGTTATCAATATTCATGTTGAGGTAACATGTAAAAATTGAAATCTACCAGTATCTTTCTAAATATTGATCTGATCATCTCCTTCCTTTTGCCTACAAGTTATTAAAATCTTTAACCTGTTACATAAGGTCCTTGGTTCTCACTTTTATCCTCAGGTCCTTAAGAGCAGGATCACCTCTTATTATCATCTATTATTCATCTGTGTAAGGTACTGCCTAGCACAGACCCTGCTTCCTAAAAGGTAGTCAGTAAATATTTGTTGAATAAATTGCTGCATAATGAATGAAGTCTATGACAAATCAGTGCACTGTGAAATGTAACCAGTATGATATGTCCTATCTATATTTAACCATATTTCTTGTTTAAGTATTAGAATTTTTAAACCATCTGACAGGGTTTGAGCTTGAGCATTTCACAGAACAATGACTATATGAGGAAAAATAAAAGCTTCTATTATGTAGGAGGAAAAGTAGAAACCTGAGAGATAAGCTTATTTAAATGATAATGGGTGAGGACAAATACAAGACTAATTAAAAAAAAACATGAAAAGAAAACAGTAGAGATTTCTATTTATAAACTATATAGAAATAATACTTAAAACAAACCATGTATTCATTTGAAACCACAATAGATAAAAATACTGTCTAATTTTTAAATGTCAAGTTCACAGATAAAATGCATGATCTAAAAACTCTAATCAAGCTCATGTCTCAGGAATTATATTAAAACACAGTTCAAATAGCAAAATTGAACCCAGATTAGCACTCAGTAAAATAATTTTAAGATATAAGTAAAAACTGTACATAATAGAATTTTAGAAATTAATATAAATCACCCTAGATTCTAGATAATTAAACATGTTTTAAATGTCTTTGGGTTGAAACATTTTATAAACACACTACAAGTAAAGCATTTTAAAAAGTCGTACCTGCAAAAGAGTTGTTCTATGGAGCTTCAGTGCCCCCTTCTGGTGAATTTTAGCAAAACAACCCAAACAATAATCTTCTCCACATTCAAGGCATACCTTAAAAGACATTAAAATATCACACAATCTTATAATAATATGACTTTAAGAAAAAATTTGCATAAAGAAGTCATCGTTCTCATCTTTATTTCTCCAATTGCATGCCTAGATGTCATCAGAATCGAGAAGGCCAAGGAAACTTGAACAATTTGACCCGAAAAACTAACTTGTAAATCTAATTACTGTCCTATCAAAATAAATATAACTGCTGCAAGTAACTTTTAGATATATGTGTTAGATGCATATATGTATCTACGAGTCCAAATAAATCATAAAAAACCAGCAACCTCAGACCAAACTTCTTGACCTGGTAAAAACTAAGCAGGCATTCTCTCTGGGTCAAAACCACTTCATTTTTATGAGTTCTTTAATTTTTCTCTATTGATTTACATGGCACAATGCATACTATTTGTCTCCAAAAATCCCCACACACTTCTTGGTATTAATTGGTAATATTGTTTGAGAAGTATGCTTAGAACATTCCTCAAAGGAAAGTAAATACAAGAAATAGAACTGGATGGAACCAACATGTCAGCAATTCTTATGACTGGTGAAATGATTATGGACAAGTTTGCATTTATCTTTCAAATCCTCTATAGTGTTGAAGTGTAATTTTTTAAATGTATGAATAAATTGATGGGATATACCTGTGCCTACGATGGTGCCGAGCAAGACTGAAAGTAAAAAGAAAAAAAAATGGAATTTTTACTGCAAATGAAAGTACTACATGCAGTGTACAGCCACCTCAACACCCTTTGCAACATGAGAAAAAGCATCCCAAATGGCTAAGACCTCTAATTTTCTTGAGTTTGGGCCAGGTTAAGAATGCCAGCAGAACAAATAAGAAAGCGCAGGGTCTGAGAGATGATGTCAGAAAGTCTATGTCACAGAGCCCACATTCCCTTTGATCCTTTTTCATTTCCTCTCCCTCCACTTCGCATGCCCACCACCATTCTTCAGCTCCTTCCCCTCTTCTCCTGTTAAGGGATCCTATGCAGAAAGCAGCTGGGTCTTTCTGGGGGAGAGGTTGACCAAGCTCTTCTACCCTAAATTAGGGAGTGGCTGACTGAAATGTGCAATGCAGTGACGCCTCCAGTGCATATGAATCACCTGGGATTCTGTTACAGGGAAAACTGATTCAGAAGTCCAAATTGGGACCTAGATCCTGCATTCTAACAAGATCTCAGGTAACATCCATGCAGCTGCTGGCGTGCAGACCACACACCAAGTAACAGGCACCAGAATGTACAGGATGTAAAAAAGTAAACATTTGTTAAAAAACCAACAGGAGTCCATTAATTTTTAAAAATTATATTACAAGTCTCCATATGGGGGTGGGGTATTGGGTGAGCCTGGTGGTGGGTATTGAGGAGGGCACGTACTGCATGGAGCACTGGGTGTGGTGCATGAACAATGAATCTTGGAACACTGAAAAAATAAAATTAAAAAAAAACAAGTCTCCGTATGATGACAGCTGCCTGAAATAATGTGACCAGGTGTATTAAATATAAGATGATCAGGACAGCACCGACAACAACCACCAAAGTGAAAAAGAGTTAAGACATTTTATAAAACTGACGAAACTGAAAAGGAAGGCTAGAATCACTTAACAATCACAATATCCACACATTTACCAAACACTAACTCACTGTTCTAACAGCTTCATATGTTTCATCACTGAATCCTCCCAACAACCCTAGAAGATTAACATGATCATTGTATCTCCATTGTGAAGAGGAAGTAACAAAGGAACATAATGATTGGGAACGTGCCCAGTCATACAGCTAATGGAGCCAGGATTTTAATCCCACAGTCTGGCTCAAAACTCAAGCTCTTGCCCCTAACCCAAATTACTAAAAATACACATTGACCATTAATCATAGCACTAATCATTTATAGAAAAGCCTTGATAAAATCTGCAATAAAATAAAACCCAATGTGACAAATGACTGCTTGGGAGGTATTTATCATAATCCAAATGTATCTTTTTCAAATGTGAGTATCTATACAGAACGGGATTTTTTATTTAAGTGAAAGAAAAATAAACACTGTCCCTAATAGCAGAACTAATCCTACCCTTTCAACTCATGTTTCAAGAACAATAGTCTCTTACAGAAATGATGATTAAGGGGCACCTGGGTGGCTCAGTGGGTTAAAGCCTCTGCCTTCTGCTAGGATCATGATCTCAGGGTCTTGGGATCGAGCCCCACATCGGGCTCTCTGCTCAGCAGGGAGCCTGCTTCCCTCTCTCTGCCTGCCTCTCTGACTACTTGTGATCTCTCTCTCTCTCTAATAAATAAATAAAATCTTTAAAAAAAAAAAGAAATGATTAAAACATTATCTAGATCCATAATTTTTAAGTGCACAACCAAATATAAACCTATAATTTCACATATATACACGGCAGTACATTGTACTGATGTATATTTCAAAATGTATTCTGCATAATTTTTATTTAATATATCTGCTAATATTTTAATAAATTTTTCAGACATTTTTAGTATATGTGCTGCCGAAGCGAGCACTTTTCAGACATTTTTGAACTGTCTTTACAATGTAATATAGAAGACTGAAAATCAGTTAGAACATCGAATTCTAAGCCAAGTATTTGTTAGCAACAGATTTTTAATGAAAGTAGCCAAACGAATGTTGTAGACTAGAAGATCAAAGCTGGAATTGCAGAGTAAGCTTATATATTTTGTTATACAAGCATATTTGGATTTAAATTGGGTTAAAATGACCGTCAACTGGAAAATCTTTTTAGGCAGTTTGTATAACTGGCAGAAACGACTAAAAATGTAGATAAGGACTCCATTCTACCACAGATGCTTCTTCAATGATGAAATACCCAAGTGCGGTTTTAGCAAATATCTTTTTAATTTGATCAAGCCTAGATCAGTTGTGCTAAGCTTTTAGAATCCCTTTGAGTTTAATTAAATTATCTATGTTTGCCAAATTAATATGTAATTTTTAACGATCCATTTCACTTTTGCCATGTACAAACAGCTTAAAGCTACTGGAATTTCTTTTTAAAAATAAGAAATCTGGAGGTTTGGGGTTTTACTTTTACCACCAATGTATGTGAATGCATCAGGAGATATGAAAATGTGCCAACAACAAAACACACAACTTACTGTCTCCTCTCAATGTGCCAGGCACAATGCTTACTACTTCATATGCATTAACCATTATTCTCAGTAACTCTGAGGTATAGACTATCTTATCTATATTATCCCATTGTAACAAATAAGAAAACAGAAATAGAGAGGAATTAGGCTATTTTCTAAAAATCACATACCTAATAAAAGGTAAAGTCAAGATTCAAACCATCAAAAATGCAAGCTCTTAACCTCTACCTTCCATATACATTTTACCCTGATGAAGGCCCACCCTGATGAAGGCCCTATCATAACATATAAAAAGGTTTAATCTTACTATACAACCAGCATTGCCATCTAGAATGATGGATGCTGAGAATACAAGATAACCTTAAGTTCACCATCACCATGGTCTATTTCATTAGAGGTGCCTAACTTGAATTATTAAATAACTTATTGTGGTGCCTGACAAATATCATGGGACATTACTTTCATTTCAAATCAAAGAACAAAATTTCTTAAAATCTTAGGAAAATTCTTTAAGACTGTGTAGAGTCTAAATCCTGGCTTCTATTTCTAACAGTTTTCCGGCAAATCAGCTTTTTAATCACTGCACACATCATCACTCTTGTCTGCTTTCCAGGCAAGGCATGTGTCATTTATCTTGTCTGGGATGCCCTCTTCTTGTTTTTCCTTCTCTTTGGAAAAACAGATCCTTTATTTCCAGGTCAAATTTGCCTACCTACGTATGGCCATGTTGTTCAAATTTGATGGCCTTCAAACAGTGCTCAACACAGAATAGAATTCACAAGAAATATTGAGAGCTCCTACATAAATATTTGTTCAGATCATGAACAGTGGACCTCAACAATTCAGTTCGGCCAGTAAGTCTCTTTTAGCTTTCCATACTTCCAACTCTAGGAATATTAACATTGTTTGTATTTTTTAAACATTTCTGGATAGGTATAATTTGTGAAGATTTCTTAAATTTTTGCCCATCATTACATCAAATAAGAAAACAGCATGATGTAATAGTAAGAGCACTGTCCCTTGGGTTTTATATTTAATATTGCTATTAGTTCTTTATCAGACTTACAGCATTCTAACTCTCTTAGACCAGCTAAAACTGCCATGAAATAAGGATAGTAACAGAGTCTCAAATTAGAAATGATGATGGCCAAATTCTCTGAAACCTATAATAAATATCATTATAGTAATCTACAAATATTAGTTATAATCATTAAATTATTTGGGGGAAAACTGTTTCTCAAGGGCATATAATATTTTAAATTACATCAGATATTGGAGTACTTTTAATACTAAATTAAAGGAAGATATATCTGAAGTCTTTATTACAGGAAAAAATGGATTTATTCGACAAATATTTGTTCAGTACCTACTAAATTCAGGCTTAATTCTAGGTGGTGGGCATACAACAGTGAATAAAACTAAATCCCAATTGTCAACTACCATTGACATAGGTACGTGGAAAATAAACACATAAATACATATTAAGGGGTAATAAATGCAATGTGGTTGCATGGAGAAGCTCCAAAAAACTCAGGGCTACTCAGCTCTTCCTCCTTTACAAAGGACTGTTGGGCAGGGAACATTTGAATTGACCATTATTCTGAGGAGACTGTGGGGGAGAAAATATGTTGGAGAGATACTAAAGGTTCAATTTTGAATATGGTAAGTTAGTGATTACTGTTAGACATCCAAGTAGAGGTGTTGAATAGGCACTCTGAGTTGGAAGAGTTCAGGGGAAGGAGATGAATAAGAAATGTAAATTTGGGAACCACCCATGTAGAGAGAGAGAAGGTCTTTAAAGCCAAGAGAGTAGAGAAAATCACCTACCAAGAGTAAATAGATGGACTAGAGAAGGGGGTTAAGGACTAAGCCCTGGGGCACTCCAACATTCAGAAGTCTAGAATACAGAAAACCAACAAAAGACTGAGAAGGGACACCTAGCAAAGTAAAATGAAACCAAGAGAGAATCATGTCCTAGAGGAAGCCAAGTGAAGAGTGACAAAAGAAAAGAGGAATAATGTATCAAATATTACTGATAGATTAAGATAAGAACTGAGTATCGACCACCATATTTAAGAATATAGATGTCACTGGTGACCTTGATAGCAGCAGTTGCTGGACATAGACTCAATTCTGAATAGAGAGGGTTCAAGAAAGAATGGGAATTTAGCAATTCCACTTTTGAGCTATACTCGAAAGAACTGAAAGTAGAAACCTGGACAGATATTTATACCCATGCTCATTGCAGCATTATTCACAACAGTCATAAAGTGGAAACAACCCAAGTGTCCACTGATGGGAGGAATGGATGAACAAAATGTAGAATATACATGCAATGGAATGTTATTTGGCCTGGAAAAGGAAGGAAAATCTGACACACGCTACCATATGGATGAACTCCAAAGACATTAAGTGAAACAAGCCAAACACAAAAGGACAACTATAGTAGCTTCCACTTACATGAGGCACCTAGAATAGTCAAATTCATAGAGACAGAAGTAGAATGAAAAAGGAGAAGGATGGTTGCGAGGGGCTGACAGGAGTGGGGAATGCAAATTATTGTTCAATTAGTACAAAGTTTCAGTTCTGTAAGATGGAAAGAGTTTTGTGGATGAATAGTGGTAATGGCATCACAACAACGTAAATGTACTTAACACCATTGAACTGTACTCTTAAAATGGCTAAAATGGTAACTTTTAAATTACAGGATATTTTGCCATAATTTTTTTTAAGTTCATGAAATCAGCAACAATGAGAAGTTAGAGAACTTGGAACCCATTTTTGGGCTCTTTTTTTTTTCTTTCAATTTCGCTTCATAACTTTTAAGGAAAAAAATAAACATCATTTGAGGAAAAAAACATAAGACTTGCACATAAATATCCAAGACAGCCTTAAACACAGTAGTAAAAAACTGGAAACAATCCAACTGTCATTCAATGTGTCAATGAATAAACAGATTGTGGTGTATTATACAATGGAGTACTACTCAGTAATTCAAATGAACAAACTACTAATAAATGTAGTAACATGGGTGAAGCTCTATGTGGAACAAAAGAAGCCTTACACAGAAAAATATATACTCTATCATTCTGTTTATATAAAGTTCAAGAACAGGCCCACTAAACATATGGTGCTAAAAATCAGAAGAGTAGTTGGCTTTGTAGTGGAAATTAGTTTGAACAGGCACAAGAGAACTCTCAGGGGTATCCTCTTTTATTGATGGGGGTGTAAACATTTGTCAAAAGGCACCTAATTGTACATTTAAGGTCTCTCTATTTCACAGTAAATACATTATACCTCAGTAAAAGAGAGAGAGAGAGAAAGAATAGGAAGAGAGAATATGATGAGAACAAGTGTAGACAACTCCTTAGTTTTACTAACAAGGGTGCAGAGGGAGATGCGGTGGTCATAGAACTTTTGGTGTAATTTTGGTTTGGTAAGTACTGCAGCATGTTTGTGCACTGATAGGCGTGATCCAAAAGAGAGAGGACAGGAGGTAGGTGATATCCTTAAACTGGAATGAGAGGGGGAGATGCAGTGCATTGAACGGGGCGGCATGCACACTTCACCTTTAGTAACTAAGTAAGCAGCAAAGGAAAAGTATCTGTCTCCCAAGCAGGTCGAGTTGGGAGAGATGAGGCCACGTGAAAGTTATGTTCTAGTATCTTTTTCAGTGCACGTACCAACAGAGCAGCTTTGTTCTCACACTGCCCACAAACCTTCCCTTTTATCTTGGATTTTTCACTTTCAGAAGGATTGGCCATCTTATAATTAAGTGGTGGTTTCACTGGATCTGGAAGAAAAAAAATGTCAGGCCAATCACATTAAAATACGATGTTCACTTTTCTGACTGATAAAGTAATGAACGTAAGCACATTGCCAAATTCTCAGAGTATTTAAATATTAATTGCCCTGTAAGAATGGTGTGCAGCCAAGTCTACTCTTCCCAGTAAATTGTGGAGACCATAGTCCCTCCTTGCAGCCCCTGTGACCTCAGGGCCCACATACGTGCCCACACCCATTATTAAAGAATGTCTATAACTATGCCCTTCATAGAATCCCTATGGCATTCTGTCCCATCTCCAGATCAAACTAAATGAAGCTCACAGAAAACTACCTTCTATAATAAATTTTACATATATTGCTAGAATTTGTTCTACCAAATTATCTTATCCATTCAAATTAAATGTACTTATCCTCTATAAAAAATTTATTTCTTTTGGAATTACTGCGAATTCAAAATTGATTTTTGGGTTTTGCTATTGTGAAATAATTTATTAAAATATAAAGCCATTTTCAACATTCTTTTAGATTCCTAGAGTGGAATTTCAATATATAATTTTATACTGCTCAATTATCTTCCTGATTAAAAGATTATATATATAAAGTTATAAAATAGTACTATCAAAGTCCTCATTTTTGAAAATGCTATTATTATATTCATATCTTAAGTGGACATTTGACATAAAATAAGGCTGCCCTCCCCCAGAAAGTAAATAAAATGAATTTGAATATCAAAGCCTCACATCAGAGTCATCACTTTGGGTTTTAGAATCTTTATACTGCACAAACCATTCTAGCACTTTAATTTTCTATGTAATCCAAACGAAAATGAAAACAACTTATATCTTTAGCATCTAATAACACAGTAGTAAATGGTTTACCTTGAAGTTGCTCCTTCAGTAATTTTAATTTCACTTTTCCAGCTGAAAACTGTATTAACGAAATGGATGTTATTTGTTAGGTATATATTATCTTATTCAGAGAAAGTTCAAGTTACTAACAAAAATGGTAGAGAGCCATAAAATTTCAGTGCATCTTGAACAAAACAAACATTTTGAGTGAATAATACAAAATTAATAGAAAATCATGATTAAAGCATATATAGAACTTTTAAAGAAGAGCAAGTACAAAAAAAAGAACTTCTGGAAATATCTAAACCACTTTTAAAAACATGCCATAAATTATGTTTTGAACAAAAATAATTATATATCCTCATGAAATTATTTTAGGAAAGCACTAGTATTCAAACACTGTAAAGGCTCAGTAAGTCTTTTCTATCTCTGATCTTTCTGAAACACACAAAGTCTAATATTTGTGTAGACTAAATCTAAACTGAATTCTGACCAAGCCACTCTGCTTACATAACTGTAAAAGCCAATATTATCTTATTTGTCTAATTTGGAGAACCACATGTTTAAGCATCATAGATTTAACCTTCAATATATCAGCTGTGATCCCTGACTCTCCAAAGCTATTGACAAAATATTGAGTAAATAAGCTTTGCTCTTAGGTGTTTCAAATAGTCACTTCAAATCCTTGGATCTTAAGATTTTAAGACATAAAACAGACTCACTAACTGTACATACTTGCCTTGGTCTTATTAAAACTAACATTCAAAGTACACAAACGAGCATGGAGAATGGTGCACATTTATACAGACCCTGTCAATTCATGCCTAGTTTTCAATTTGCAATTTGCATGCTCAATTGCCCAATTTGTACATGAGAATATGAGAACAACAGTTGCCTCTATGTCGACGGCTGTACCAACGGCAGTCATCTTTGAAAATTTAGGCATAATTATTTTCAGTGAATCTAGTGGTTCTGCTTCAAAAGGGCATTTTTTATTCACATTCTTTAAGTAGCTGCTCAGATGCTATGTACCAAACACAGCAGAAAAGAAAATGGGATTGAAATAATCAATTTTTATGTGAATCACACTTTTATTTTTAAACTGAAAATGCTATACAAGTTACAGATAATTTAATCTCATTTTTTCATAACAAAATTATCCAATATTATTACCTTAATGATACATCTGAATTGCAACATGATCAAAGTGGTTACAGGCTACCTGGGCAGGATGGCTATGCCAAAGCAAATTGACCATTATTAGGGAAATTTTACAATTTGTTTTTATTATTCTAAATATTTTTCAGCTCTATAAATATGGCCACATTTACTTCAAATGATTCAAACTGCATAAAAATATTTCAGTGAACAAACTGCTAGCTGCTATTTTTAGGCAGCTAGAATTTTCTCCTAAGTCTGATTTTCATCTGTTTGGAGAAGAGTTGAGGGTCAGGTAGGGCTGGACCAGGGATACACACATCACACACACCCATCCATATGTATATACACATATATACATGTATATATGTATATTTACATACATGTAGATCCAAAACATCAGGAATTTGATATCCTGAAGCCTATGCCTCATTAACCCACTTATGCCTCCACCAGAGGGTGCTGAAGGGGTGTGCTGGGGGCCAGGGAAGCTTAGTGGTTGTACCATACAGACATATCACCTGGGCCATCAGAGCCCGACTATGCTGTTGTCATCAGCTTCAATGGCATTGACAAATGCCTCCAAACTTCCACCAATGCCCTAATCTGCCATGCTGGGCCCATACTCCTCCCATGAGCCACCTTTTCAAATATTCTTATTCTTAATACAATTCGCTATATAACTTTTGCCATTTTCTACTGCTTGTCCTTATATCCTGGTTCCCTGCTAGTCCTTAGAACTCTTATTAAATAGTCATTTATCCTATGCCTTAAACCTTTCCTAAAAATACCTCTTGCAAGAGTCCCCGTTAATGGGACCCACCTTTCCTCAGACACAACCTTTTCCAAAGAATTCACCAGAGGCACTAGCTCCATTTCTACTCCCTTGCACTCACCAGGAGAGAAGAAAATTTTTCTCCCTGTTTGCTCCTCAGTGCTGTTTTCAGACTATTGCTCTGATCTCATCGTTCAGCAAAGATGACTCTGCTGAAGGTCCTCACCATCCACGGACTGCTTTCATCAATATCCAGGATCTTCTTCCACCTGAACTGTAGCAATCTGCTCAGTATTTCTCTCCATCACAGTTCTGAGTGATGATCGTGGAGACTTCAATGTCCATGTTCACCTGACACCTTGATGCTGAAAATCCTCCAACATGCTGACTCCTGTGAACATCTAAGTGCCTCTTCAGCCACCTGACCATTATGACCAAACCTTAAACCTAAGCAGCAATCTGAATGGCCACACCTTCAAAAGCCCAGACTCAGAGCTCCTCAGTGCTAACCAGGATCACCCTACCTCCTTCCTCTTAGACCTCTACCTCTAGCTACCAACCATTGTGATGAAATAATCCCAACTGGGTCCCCTACAAATCCATGCTCTTATGGCTCTCCAGAAGACTACTTATTCATTTTGTGCTAAACCTCAATCATGACTCCCACAGTGGCTACTTCAGACTTTCTCCATTCTGAAATTCACATCCATTCACATTCACCCCATTTTGCCTCCTTCTTGTGAGCAGATAGTCCTACCTTCAAATTTACTACAAATGTTGAGGTCTTCCCATTAATATCTTTCCACGGCTTCCTGCCTCACCTCCTGTCAAATGCAACCTCTAAAACTTTACCTTTACTGCCACCTGTGTTCTCTTCCATCTTTCTTATCAGATGCAGTGTGTCTTCCTTCCATTGCTCAAGGCCTTCTTAAGGAGCTATCATTTCAAAGATGTCCCCAGCAACTGGCACCTCTCTCATTTGCATCTTCTCTATTTCCTCCACTAGTGAGTCCCATCCCTCAGCTATAAACTGACTCACATGGTTCTGATTATAATAAACAATATACAGGGGCACCTGGGTGGCCCAGTGGGTTAAAGCCTCTGCCTTCAGCTCAGGTCATGATCTCAAGGTCCTGATATCGAGCCCCGCATCGGGCTCTCTGCTCGGCAGGGAGCCTGCTTCCCCCTCTCTCTCAGCCTGCCTCTCTGCCTACTTATAATCTATCTCTCTGTGTCAAATAAATAAATAGAATCTTTAAAAAATAAAAATAAAAAATAAGCAATATACAGTTGGCTCTTGAACAATATGGGGGTTGGGGCACCAATTTTTGACCCCCCAAAACTTAACTACTACTGTTGACTGGAAGTCTTACAGAGAATATAAACAGTTGATCAACACATATTTTGTATGTTATATGTTTATATATATGCTGTATTCTTACAATAAAGTAAGCTAGAGAAAAGAAAATGGTATTAAGAAAGTCATAAGGAAGAAAAAATATTTATAGTGCCGTACATGCATTTATTGAAAAAATCTGCATATTATGTGGACCTGAACAGTTCAAATCTGTGTTGTTCAAGGGTCAACTGTAATAAAGTCTTTCCTTGATCCTGTTAAATCCTTGAGATGTCACCCACCGTTCTTATGCTCACTGCAACATTAGCCTTTATTCACTGCCACTCACCTTTCTTCCTATAACCAACTGATATTTTTCCATCTAACATCAAATCAAATTCAATGTTTTTTAAAAATTCTAAATCTCCACAAACACTTTAATGCGATTCTCAGTCATTGTTACAATTGGTTTCACACATATAATCTTAACATTGCTTAAAACTCTGTGAAGTAGTTAGCAAATATTGTATATTTACAAATATGATAACAGTTGCTCAGAAACATTAAGTGACTTGCTCAAAATCACAGAGCTAATGAAATGAGTCAGGATTTCAGTCAATATGGATGAATACAGGGTTTCTTGACCTTGATACCATTGACACTTTAGGCCAAATAATCCTTTGGTGGCAAGGCTTCCAATAATCCTTAGGTCAAATAATCCTTTGGTGGCTACGACAATCCAATATGTCGTAGGATGCAGACCAGCACTCCTGGCCTGTAGCCACTAACATTCATTAGCTAAAAACCTGAAACCCTCTTGGTGGTGATAACTAAAAATGTCTCCAGATATTGCCAAATGTCTCCTGGGGGGCAAAACTAACCCCTGTTGAGAAACACTGGTCTAAAACAGTCAAAACACCCTCCTTTACTTTCATTTTCTATGAAATTACATTACTTTGATTCTACCATTCTTCCTCTTCTCAGGCTTCCTTTACTAGAGAGCTGGCAAATCACCTTAGAACCAGTTTGAAAGTCTGCATTCCAAATCTTGGCCCTGACATTTGTCCTTAAGCAAGGGAATGTCTTTGATGTAAAATTACTTCATCTGTAGAATTGGAAAAATAACAACTGCCTCTTAAGAGTGATATAAACACTTAATGAGATAAAATAGAAAAAGTAGCTAAACTGTAGACTGGTATAAAATAGATAGTGATTATCAATATTAAAGTTCTATTCTACCTCCATATTCCTTGAGCTTTATCCTTCACACCTGCCCTTTCTGAGCTTTATCCTTTATACCCTTCTCCTTTTTATAAGTTCTTAGGAAGTATATTTA
>CM053603.1:101001151-101033923 GCA_028646535.1 Procyon lotor
AAATTGTAATTGTCAATTACCTCAAAAGAGCTGGGAAAAGGAGAGGAAGGAAGAAAGGAAGGAAGGAAAGGAGAAGGGCAGGAGGAAAGGAGGAAAGAAAGAAGTTGGGAGGGGGGATTTCTAAATGCAATTTTTTTTCAGCTTCCTTCTTTATTCTACCTCATTGTCAATCAGCCTGATACCAGTTATACATCTGACTTCCTCCTTTCCTTTCTCACTGCTCTTTTGGTTCCATAGTTTTCTTCATATTTCTTCTGCTACATTCTAATTCAGACTCTTCTCATTTGACCTCTAGATTCTTTTACTAGTCTTCTAAATAGTCTCTCTGCCTATTTATACTTCGGAGGCCAGTGGCTTCCAAAGTAGCATGTATGCATGCCTGAGGGAGCTCAGGAAAAGACCAGAAAGTAGAAATGAAGTCTGTGTCACCCTTAAATAATGTCCACAATTTGTGGACATTACAACACAATATGATATATTACACATGTATATAAATAAATTCTATTTATAAATAAATAAGAAATTCACGTATAGAAAAGCCCATGATCAAAATACATTCTTTATTGATGTGAGACATGATGAAAATAGTTTCAATATCATTTATTCTATCCTCTATTTATAAACTCCTAATGCACTGGATATTTAAACAAGATCACTCATTATAAATCACCTTAATCTCGCTACCTCCCTGCTCAAAACCTATCAGGGAATTCCATTCCCACAGTGAAAGAGTCAAGACTCTGAACTCTAGTATTCCCTCCTGCCCTAGCTCACTTTCTAAGTCCACCTTCCAGAGCTCCCTAGACTCCATGCTTTCACATCTGACTCAATTACAAGGGTCACGAGGCCTGGCATTATGATTTATTCATCATTTTTTCCTTACAAAGACATCTAGAAGACTCACCTATTTGTAGAACTAGAGTATTTTTTCCCAAACACAGACGGTTCGTACACTAAATGGTTATGACAGAAATGATATACTGACTTTTCCTATTCTCATATGTACATCATCTTTTATATTAGATGAGGATCTCCTTTAGAACAAGGATAATACACTATGTGACAAAGGAGGCACTTAATAATTGTTATTGAATAAATAAGCCAATAATCACAGAGTCAGTATTTTTAATATATTATATTTCAATAACATCTGAAACATGAAACACTATATCTGAAAGATCATGAGAAAAGGGAAGTGGATTATAAGACATTTAATCCAAAAATTAAAGAAACATATCTCAGGGAGAGAATGACACTAAAGAATAAAAAGCTTTTTTGAAGCCAGAAAGGTTAGAAGCATCAAGTAAGATATTTATAGATGTCAACTGGCCCAAAGAAAGTTTAATGATAGGTATATAAAAGAGAAAAAGCTATATAAGTTAAAACTTACAAAGTCACGGATCTTGTACTAAACAATCCAGAAACAAAACAGCTTTCCTTACATAAAGTCACTCATCTTGTTTTAATCTTAAGTATAATGTAATGTTATATTTTATAATACACAGTAAAGCTAAAGCAATTCTACAACTGGGAAATCTGAAAGCATTTTTTCCTTGGGTATCTTCACACATGGAATCAATAGTATATGAATAATAATCATTATTCAAGCAAAACAAACACTATCAAACAAATGTGGTTATAGGAAAGCAGAAAAAAGTCTGTCCTTTGTTACATCAAATAACTTAGTTTTCACCTTAATATAAAACTACATAGTTATATTTCACATACTTGAAAGCAGAACTGACTGAACTGTATGGAAAAAAAATCAGTCTAGAAAAATTCTACTCAAGGTGAATTTTTAAAAATCATCTTGCAGATGAAAAACAAAATATATCTGAATAATGAAATCTACAAATTAACCCATAAAATTAATCAAAATCCAATAATATGCAGTTGTTAAAATAAGAATAGTAGGTTCTTAAGTATAGAAAGGAATACAAGATCTGAAAAATTAATCTCTTCACTGAGTAAATTCCCTGAGAGCCAAATGGTATTTTCCTACCTTAATAATATTTCCTTTATTTTGTGACATCATGTGTGATTGATTACTCAATTTTCCCACTTGTCCAGATTTCCAGTGATATCCACTTGACCTTCAATATATATAAAGAGAAGACAAAATGTAATTACTAAATACATTTCTCCTTTTAATGAAAACAAATATATTTTCCCTGTTTCAAGAAATGAAATTCAATCATTAACATGTAACAGACCACCACAAAATGAAAATGGAATATCAATAATGCCATGATATCCTCAGCAATTCCAAAATATAGCTCTACCATATTTGGAACTGTTGAGAAGAAATAAGAGTAAAATGTCCAAACACAGATGAAGAATTTCATTTTTTAGACATTTATGATGATTAAAGATAGCTTTACTGATTTATAGGAAACTTTACAGATTGTCGTGCAGTTTTAAAACCTGAGTGTCTACAAATGTAAAGAGGAAAAGGAAGGAAAATAATACCTAAAGTACTTGGCAGATCTACTAGTGATGAATTCCATGTATAAGACTACAAATCAGTTCCCACATTGAAATGTAACAGAGATGACAAAGAAGGCAAAGTGTTTAATTTCTAGTTTTCAAAGCACTTTTGAATCTCATAAAATTTTCTGAAGTCAACAGGACAGAAGTCCAATTCTCACTTAAAAAATAATGAGACAAAAACTTCCCCAGGGTCACACAGACAATAAAAAAAATAAAGTCAAGGTCAGAACGTTGGACTTCTATCTTCCTGACCAGTGAGTGGCTGGTTCTCATTCTGGCTGTGACATTCACTATCTATGTGACCTTAGAAGAACACTTACCTCACCTGAAAACTCAGTCAAGCTTTAGAACATTTTTAAAAACATCTAGAAAAGGTTCCTCAGCTAAGTAAACCCACTCTGGTGGCTGATTTTAGGAACTCTGATTCACAAATATTTCACGAACCACTGAGAAGTGCAAACTAAGTTCATTGGATCATTAAAAGAAGAGCAGCAAAATATATAATATACTTTATCACCTGGGATGATATATGACATTGAGATCCTTGATTAAATCAAAGCTGTTATTAGAAAAGGTGTGTGTATTTGTCATGAATATTTTTCAAAGAATCAGATTCTAAAGATAAATACTACTGGGGCTATAGTAAACATTTGAATTTTATTTAATGGTTCAGAAGGTATTGCATGGATATTTGATGATATCACTCGGATATTTGATAAAACCAAACAAAAGCAAATTTAATATACAAAAAGCCTGGAGATAGTACCAGTCAAAGCACATGAGACATGCACTGTTGTCCTCGTAGGAGAAAGTTATGTATTTTTGAAGCCTATCTGAAAGACAATATTTCCAATATCTACCAAAATGTAAACTGCACATACACTTTGACTTAAAATTTGACCCTTTGATATTCTTGCATATGTAAGCAAAAATATACGTAGAGGCATACTCACGGCAGCACTGATAACTACAAAATTGAGAAAATTTAATAAAGATCTGAAAAATACACAAAGAAATATTATGTGGCCTTTAAAAGACTGAGACCAATTGCATGCTGATGTGGCAAGAGTGCTAAGATGTATTAAGTAAAAGCAATAGGGTATGAATCATTTCATAGATAATTTCACTTATAAAAATGTAAAAGAGAAGTGAGATATATACAAACACACTCATACATATCTATCTATCTATCTATCTATCTATCTATCTATCTATCTATCTATCCACACATAGGCTTACACAAAGATATTTGTGGGGGAAAAACTTAATTATTAAAAGCAGAGCTACAAATGGGCTGAGACTCAGCCTACAGCTAAGAAGACATAATTTCCATTACATAACCATCAGTTCTGTTTGACTTTTACCATCTACACTTATTATTTTTATAATAAAGGAAAATGCCCAGTAAAATTAGTATAGATACAAAGCACAATATCAGAGAGTGCTCATTAATAAAATTTCAGCTAAAACACACTTGTCTAAAAATATTTTAAACATACTTGAGGGTTTGAATGGTTCTTATATATGAACATGTAAACTGCTGCCCCCGCAAAGTCTTTTCTTAAGTAAAAACGACCTTAAACCCAAACGCAATCTCCTATGGATAGCAGCTTTATGAGAGCAAAGGCCAGCTTCTGCACCACCGTGCTAAACATCCCAGACTTTAATGGTTCAGAAGAGTCGTGTAAAAAGAGAGATGAGAAAGTGTAAGACAAAATAAGGTTCAAAGGAAACAGAAGTAATGGTAATTTTGAAAAGCAACATGCCTTACATCATAAAAGACACGAATAGAAAAAGTAGGAGAAATTTAATACTATTTGTTCATCAGGAAAAGCTGGAAATTCTTCATTCAGGGCAGATCTTTCTTGGAATGTTATATTAATATATGAAATAATTCTTTACCCGAGTCAGCTCATTCCTCTTAAATTCCCTAAAAATGTCACCTACTCTCTTTCTTTCTTTTCTTTGCTCCGGGCTGATTGGAATTCCTGTAACTTCTTTTCCATCTGCTGATTCTCCAGTTCTAACTGGACCTTCTCCATCCTCAGTTCCTGAGCATTTCTGAGTTAAGGGTTAAACACAGAATGTTCACTTGTGGTAAACAAACAAACAAAAGGCAAAATAATTTTATATCATCTTTTGTTCTTAATTAAAATTATGAACAGTAAGTGATGAAGTATTCTAACTACTTCCTTTGTATTCTGTGAAATATGGTTTATACAGTTAACATGACCTTCCATCAACATTCTCCTTAACGTATGTATCTCTTCAAATCTCAAATTTTTGTTTTTCCTATTATAGTGTTAGAGGTTTCAAATCATAATTCACTTTCCATATGAACTTTGTCTTTACATATGCACAAATATCTATGCTATAGAAAGCATACCATATGCTGTGAAAAGAAAAAAAATGAAAAGAAAAAAGAAAAAAATATGTTCTACTTTTCATACTGTCTTTCCTCTAAAGAATTCAAGTGGTTTGAGGCATACTGTTTAAAATAACTTTTTTTTTTCTCCATAGAGAGAATACACATTTTTGCTGACCTGATCATCTTAGAAACCTTCAATAAATTTCTATCTCTATGTCGTACAAGTACAATACAAAAAAAAAGAGCAGAGCCTGTTTGGGGCCTATTAGGGAGAAGGCATCTATTGAGGGTCTCGGTATAGGAGCCATCAAAAGGACTGAATAGTAACTGGGCCAACAC
This sequence comes from Procyon lotor, assembly GCA_028646535.1. NCBI lineage: Eukaryota > Metazoa > Chordata > Mammalia > Carnivora > Procyonidae > Procyon > Procyon lotor. The sequence goes on from CM053603.1 coordinate 101,006,349, forward strand.
CACCTATTGTTTCCTCTGAAGGAAGGCAATAAAAAAAGAACTTTTTTGAGGAAAAAGAGGAGCCCTCTTCTAGATTCTTGTGCAAGAGATTTTGATAATAATATCTGAAGCTCATCAAACTTTTGACACAAGCCATCTTCATTTTATAGTTCTGGTCTCTTGTCAGTATTAATCACTGACTCCGTCTTCCATGGGTCTATACCAACCTAGTTCTCTAGCTTTTATTATCTATCATGAGTTTAAATCTCTTCCTTTATTACTACATTAGTGTTTGTCCAAATTTAAGTAGTGTGCATACCCAAGGATTAATGGCAAGGAGTTGAAAAACATAAATAATGGAGATCAGGAAAGGGAACTAATTTATAGAAGCAGTCACCAAAGAGCAAGGGGGCCAAAGATCCATGCTCAAGTAGACACTATCCAGAGAGATAAACGGAAAGTGAAAGGAGGCAAAGGCTGCCAGAGGGTTCAGAGAAGCTGGCAAAAATACGGAGGGGGAGGCACTATTCTCATTATATCGGCTCCATAAGGAGGATTTCAGCCCCCAGTACAAACAGGCACAGGATATGTGATAGAATGTGATAGGGGATGAGACCCAGCAGAGTTTCCAGTACACACAGGAACACAGACATTCCTGAAGGTAACTGAAATACAATAAAATGGTGCTGTCATTGGAGAAGTGCATGCAGGTACCTGAACACACAGAAAGGACACAGGGCACATACCCAGCTGATGGGCCTGCAAGAGCAGTTCTGGGAGAAAGAGAAGTCTAAGCTGAGCCCTAAGGGATGAAAGGACCTAGCCAGTCAAAGGGAAATGGTGAGAGCAGTGTTCCAGAAAGAAAGAAAACTGTGAGCACAAGTGGACGCGGGTGATGTGTGGGTCAAGGAACAAGAGGTTCCATGTGACCAGGCATCATGTGCAGGGTGGGAAAAGTAGCAAGAAATGGAACTGCTGAGGTGGAGAGTGGCCAGATCACGAAGAGCCATGTAGACCATGACAAGGATTTGTATTCTATAAGCAATGAGACTCACCAAAGGATTTTAAGAGAATTGATCAGACTTGCATTTTATTTAGAAAGATCGCTCTGATTGCAGAATGGGAAATTAAAGGTTGCAAGGCTGAAAGGCAAGGCGAAGTAGCCAGTTAGGAGACTATTTTGGTAATCCTAATAATAGAGAGATGATGCTGGTCTGACTGGATAGAGACAGTGGAGAGAAAAATGGGAGCATTTGAGAAATATAAGGAAATAAAATTAACTGGGCCCGGAGACTGACCTGAAGCAGGTGGCTCACCAGGGAAGGGACAAGGAAGGAATCTAAGATAATCCTAGGTTTCTTACTCAGGCAACCAGAAGGATAATGATGCCTACATCACTTTGGGGTGGGATGGGGACACATTTCAGGACTGATACCTGAGCTGATCTCCCTGCCGAAAGTCTCAGTGGCCCACTTTCACATGGTTTCCAGAAAAAGCGTTCAAGGACACAAATGTGACTGTGTTACTCACTTACTTAGAAAACATTTAATGTTTCTGAAGACACCACTGTGATAGAGGAAGGGATGAGAATGAAAAAAAAAAAAAAAATACTGGCTTACTGACCAAGTGGTCAAGTTGATGGGATGCTACGGGTATGAAACAAGACAAGGGTTCCTCCTGGAGACAGCCTCAGACACAGAGCCGGGGGGCAGGCAGGGCCACTGAGGAAAACTAGGGTTGATCCTGCAGAGACCAGGTCAACTCAACAAATCCAAGGGCCAGAAACAACCTGCTGAAATTAGTTAGAGGGTGAGAAAGAGGAAGACAAATGTTGGAGAGCACAAATACATCAGACAAGGTTAAGATAATCGTTAAGATAGTATCAAATGAAAATAGGAGAGGTGCCTGGGTGGTTCAGTGGGTTAAAGCTTCTGCCTTCGGCTCAGGTCATGGTCTCAGGGTCCTGGGGTCAAGCCCCACAACGGGCTTTCTGCTCAGCAGGGAGCCTGTTTCCCCCTCTCTCTCCGCCTGCCTCTCTGCCTACTTGTGATCTCTCTCTGTCAAATAAATAAATAAAGTAAAAAAAAAGAAAGAAAAGAAAGGGAAGGGAAGGGAAGGGAAGGGAAGGGAAGGGAGAAAGAAAGAAAGAAAGAAAGAAAGAAAGAAAAAGAGAGAGAGAGAGAGAGAGAGAGAGAGAGAGAGAGAGAAAGAAAGAAAGAAAGAAAGAAAGAAAGAAAGAAAGAAAGAAAGAAAGAAAGAAAGAAAGAAAGAAAGAAAGAAAGAAAATAGGAGGACAAGGGGAATAAGGAGGACAAATGGAACTCCAGGGCAATTACTCTAGAGTGAGTATTCCGTCCTGGCTTCTGTAGGTTCTTGATCATGGGTGGATCAGGGAAATCTGCAGGCCATGGAACAGTAAACCCCCCCTTACCTCCAAAATAAATTCCAAACTCCTTAGTGTGGAATACAGGTTAATTTATTATCTATACAACCCTGTCCTTCTCTCCAACTTTGTTCTATAAGTCTCTGTTCCATATATCACTAGATGTATCTGAAAGTTCCCAGACTATGTGGTCTTTGTGCCTTTGCACCAGTTTCCCCCAGTAACTACTCAACTAACTGCATCATTCAGAGGAAGCTTGGAGACCTCCTCCCCCCTGACTCAACAGTTTGGGCCATGTTTTCACATGCCCCTGTGCTTTCTCATCACACCATACTTCACACTATCTCGTAAATGTGATTTTATCTATTCACGTCCTCTACAAGCTACCTGAGAGCAAAGGTTGTGTCTTCTTACTTTACTATTCACCATTCTCCAGCACAGTGTGTAGAACGTATGCTTGGATAAATGGTTTATAGGTACATAAACACAGATTGGAAACATATGACCAAAATCAAATTTTGTATGCCCATTTTCTTTTTACACAAAAAAAGTAAAATTGGTAATAGTAGCAATTGGATAGCTCCCCTCCTACCAAAAAAATGGTAAAACTAATACAGTTTATCTTGAACAACAGGGGTTTGAACTGCATGGGTCCAGTTATACATAAATTTTTTTTATAAAATACAGTTCAATATTATTGTCTTTTCCTTACAATTTTCTTAATAACATTTTTTTCACTAGCTTAGTTCATTGAAAGAATACAGTATATAATACATGTAACACACCAAATATTTGTTATTTGACTGTTTATGTTATCCATAAGGTTTCTGGTCAACAGTAGACTATCAGTAGTTAAGTTTGGGGGATGTCAAAAGTTATACATGGATTTTTGACTGTGCTAGGGGGTCAGTGCCCCTAATCCGCATGTTGTTCAAAAGTCAACTCTGCTGAGAATCCCATATATTTGTGTAACATTTTCCAGTTTACACATGCTCTTACACACAGTATCTCAAAAGTGAAGGAAGAATTAGGAAGGCTCTGAACACAATGAATAACCACAGGACTACTGATCTGATCCAGGAACCTCAAAACTAAAATTAAAAGTCTACACTCTGTCCCTAATCCAACCCAGCTGGCCTCTATTGATACTTGAAAAGAAGGCCTTGCCAATTTCCAGTGACTCTAGATGACCTTAAAGGGAAACACTGTATTGACATTTCCAGTATTCCTGCCATATTATGAAATTCCCAGGACAGCCAGAATGGCTTGGTTCTAGTTGAATGCATCCACGAGGCAATCCAGGAGAGAAGGTGCCCCTCCTGAGAAAGGTGAATTTAACATACTGTCCCTTAGTAGGCAAAGTGCTGGGATAGTTAGTACCTTCTCTGTTTAAGATCTTTGGCCCAATAGTCTCCCTAAATTTCAGTGCCTTTCAAAAGTTTATTCAGGGTGATTCCTTTTAATTTTGAACAAGGGTCACAAACTATTCATAACTTTGTTTAATTGTTTTAATAGTCAACAAATCCAAATTTTATAACTTTTTAACTTTATAACATAACTTTTCATTTCAGTTTTGGGCATAAATAATTTTAGTCCTTATTTTAAAAACTATTGTGGATTATAAAATATGTCAAACCTATTCTCTTATAGATAAAAATACACCAATGTAAAGAATACGGAGATAATAACTCACAAATTTAAGTCTAAACTGCCTCATACAAAAAGAATATTTTAAGTTACAACATACAGAAACATTAGCAATTATTTCTATTTAAGTAATAAATACGCACTTACTTGTATTTCAGCTTTACAGAATTTCCAGGTTTTCCCCATGGAAGAACTACAAAATCTTTGGTGTTCATGATCACTGTCTTTTTTTTTTTCACTGTCTTAATATTAAATAAAAATCATTGTGATTTGCAAAAACTTCTGGAAAAATAACAGACAAAATAATTATGCCAGAGTAAGCAGGTCAATTACAAATTCAAAACTACATATAGTTCAGGCAAGTTTTAAAAACAGAAATCATTATGAGGGAAAAAGCTGAATTAAAGGTTAAACAACGAATATATATATCCTAAGTATAAATTTTATAAATATTTATATATTAACAAAGTTATAAATATAGCATATCTGATGGAACTAAAATTTTACCAATAATTATATAGCAAAAGACTATGGAAATAGTCAATTGAAAGTGAAGAATGCACTCATTAAGACAAACAGAGAACATACTCCAGCTCTTTCTAAGGTAAGCAGTATAAAAATATATATCAGTTTTTGTTTCCAAATATCCATGGCTAAATATAGGGAAAAGAAAAGAACTTTTGAGGGGCGCCTGGGTGGCTCAGTTGGTTAAGCGGCTGCCTTCGGCTCAAGTCATGATTCCAGGGTCCTGGGATCGAGCCCCGCATTGGGCTCCCTGCTCAGCGGAGAGCCTGCTTCTTTCTCTCCTTCTTCCTGCCACTCTGTTTACTTGTGCTCTCTATCTCTCTGTCAAATAAATAAATAAAATCCTTCTAAAAAATTTTAAAAAAAGAACTTTTGTGATACAATCCAAACTCAAAACCTTTTTTTGTACATATATGGTAATGTAAAATGAGAATTAAGGTATGTAATAATTGCCCAGAGGCATTCTAATATCCTCATTCATCAAAGAAAATTTTAATGATGCTCTTTGCCCAAGACCAGAAATTAGCATATTTAGAAATAATTTTTTAACAAGAAATGAAACAAAAAAGATTTTCTGCCCAACTCCAAGTTAACCAGAAAATTAAATTATTCAGAACACCCTATTTCCTGAATATCCCAATTATTCATGGTTCTATAATAATTTTTCTGTGATGCTAAATTACTGAGTCACATGCACAACTATTAGATTTTGATACCAATAAAAATTTCCAAATTCTGAATGTTCTTAAAGAAATATAAGAGGCATTACCGTAGAATCCATAGTCTTAAATGGCTAAACCATTTGATATTGTTAGTTTATATATGTGTTACTACATATTCACAACCTCCTCCACAATCCTATTAATATATACAAAGCCTCTGCTATATGCAAAGCACTGTGCTGAGAGGCATGAAGGAATCAAGGCCCAGGGAGATTTGTTTTCTGGCTCAAATGGCAAAGAGTCAAAAAGGACATATAAAACCTATATGTAATAAAAGCCATAAAACAAGGAAGAAATTATAAAGGCCATAAAACTAGATATAATAATATAAGAAGTGAGAGAAAGGAGAGAATTCAAGCTGGCTAGCATTTAAAGTGGAGTGCTGAGGAGAAGGGAGGGCTTAGATAAGAAGATATAGGGGGTGCCGGGGTGGCTTATTTGGTTAAGTCTCTGACTCTTGATTTCAGTTCAAGTCATGATCTCAGGTTGTGAGATGGAGCCCTGCCATGGGCTCTGTGCTGGACATGGAGCCTCCTTAAGATTCTCTCTCTCCCTCACCCTCTGCCTCTCCCCTCCCCCCTTCACAGAAGAAGAAGAAGAAGAAGAAGAAGAAGAAGAAGAAGAAGACGACGACAAAGAAGACGAAGAAGATAAAGAAGAAATGGACTGAATGAACACTCCACACTATGAGAAAGAATACCTTTTGAATGGGGACTAATGATTGGCTCCCCTTGGCTGATGTGTGGGTTACATGGAGGGGAAAACGTAGGCATACACTTGGAAATAAGGCTAAAGCCCAATAATGAGTGATTTTAAATGCATAGTTAAGGCATTTGGAATTCATTCTTTAGCTAATGAGAATCACTGAAAGTTTTAGACAAAAGAACAGAAAATAAATCTAGAAGCTTTGCTCAAAAACTTAAGGAGGGAAGGCATCAGGACAGGAGTAACCAAATAGAAGGCTATTGTAACATCAAAGTCTACATAATCAAGTAAGTAGTTCTTCAGTTTTGGGAACACACTCTCATAATTTCAATGATGCAACTACTGACCAAAATGTTTTTAGAATGCCTCTTTCGATGGGTGCCCAGGTGGCTCAGTTGGTTAAGCTGCCTTCAGCTCAGGTCACGATCCCAGGGTCCTAGAATGGAGCCCCCTGTTGGGCTCCCTGCTCAGTGGGGATCCTGCTTCTCCCTCTCTCTCTGCAGCTCTCCCTGCTTGTGCCCTCTCTCTCTCAAGTAAATAAATTAAATTTTTTTTGTTTTTGTTTTTTTTTAAAGATTTTGTTTATTGGACAGAGAGAAACACAGCGAGAGAGGGAACGCAAGCAGAGGGAATGGAAGCGGGAGAAGCAGGCTTCCTGCCGAGCAAGGAGCCCGATGCGGGGCTCGATCCCAGGACCCTGGGATCATGACCTGGGCCGAAGGCAGACACTCAACGACTGAGCCACCCAGGCGCCCCAAATAAATTAAATTTTTTAAAAAATGCTTCTTGTGAAACTATCTGAGGAGTCCATCAATCATATACCCAACAAACACACAGATCTACTTTGTTGTGCCTCATTTAAAACTGAAAATGATATTGTTCAGCAAGAGTGACTACTTTGTTCATTCAAATCTAGTTTCATGTTACTCTACCTCTAAAAAATCAAATCTAGTCTGAAAGGAAAGATTTTTACTACCTTGGAGAAAATTCTGAAGGAATTTATTCTCTGAAGATAATTCCAAAATGAATTATAAAATAATTTTATATTGTAAGCAGTGTAGTGGATGCATCAAAGAGTTAAGCGTATTTGTGCCTTCAAAAACAAACATTAGCTACTCCTTTGTGACTCTCTTGGGGGTACTGAACTCACAATGCTAAAAACATGGTGTCTTCCCTCAAAGAACTCAAAATGAAAGGGAAAGCCACACAATGACAATACTGTGGAACATTTCCGCGACATTTAACTCAGACTCCTTTCTCAAGCACCAAGTCCTATCTCCCAAAGCTAAAATCAGTGTCAAAGAAAACTAAATATACCACAGGAAAATGAAAATTTGGTTTGCTTTGGGGAGGATGCATCTTCTTCCCCTTCTTTGTATGTAAAACCTTTGTCTCACTTAAACCTACCTTGAAAAACAACAACAACAAAAACTCCAGGAATAATCCTACTCAAAAAGAGTCTATGTCTCTTTTTGATTATAATCTAGAAATCCAACAGCTGGACCCTAGTCTACTGTGGCTAAATTTTTCATGGAAAGTTCCACACTGTTATCATTACCCAAAAAATTAAGTCAAAAGCTATACGTGGATTTTTCACTGTGTGGGGAGTTGCTGTACCTAATCCCCTACATTGTTCACAGGTCAACTGCATACGTACATATGCATAAAACTGAACTAATACATGAAGACTGAAATGAATAAAAAAAAAGTCTGTAAATTTCATTAGGATGAGATGATTCAGATTTATAGCTCTGCTGATAATGTGATTTAACCAATAAATGGTCTTATTCGGGGGCATTTCACTTCACTGAATGCAATTAGTACGGCTTCTTCTCAGTTAAATGTTTTATCAAGTCACACACATAAGCCAATTTTCTTGTATGAAGAAAAAAGTTAGATTATAATTGTGAGTCATGCTGTTCTGCCTGTTTCCCTTCGTAAAACCAACAGAGAATTAGTCACCTTTCTTGGGACAGCAAGGATATAACAATGTCAGCAGGAAGAATAGCAAAGCACAAAACTTTTAGTTACCTAATGGAATCAGGGAACTACAGATAAACTCCCTATAATGCAAATTTTGTAGTTCCTCCTCTCCTTTGGTGACTCCATTTTTTTCTGATGATTAAATACCAAAAGTTTAATATTTATTTGGAAAATTTTCTCATTACCTGATTTATTAGACTGCATCATTTTTCCATCCCCAACCTTGTTCTTCCCCACACATGTACACATAATATGACCCAATGCAGTCCGTGATGGTTTGATTCTCCTACATAAGTTCCTGTTCTGGGAACGCAACCCAGTCATCAAGGCTGGTTACCACAGAATAGAAACAAGGAAATTATGATGATTTATAATCCTAGAAACTCAGCATTCATCAAGAGTTGCCCTAGTCTCCTAGAACTTGCCATGACATCATTGACAGAATGGGGGGTTTGGGAAACCACTGTTTTCAAGATGGGACAATTCTTTATGAAACAAGATGGGATCAGGAGGGAGACAAAACATAAGAGACTCAATCTCAGGAAACAAACTGAGGGTTGTTGGGGGGTTGGGGTAAGGGATGGGGTGGCTGGCTTATAGACATTTGGGAGTGTATGTGCTATGGTGAGTGAAGTGAATTGCATAAAACTGATGATTCATAGACCTGTACCCCTGAAGCAAATAATACATTATATGTTAATTTTTTTAAAAAAAGATTTATTTATTTGAGAGAGAGAGTGAGAAAGAAAGCACAAGTAGGGTGAGGGGAAGAGGAAAAATCAGACTTCCTGCTGAGCAGGAATCAGCAGGAAAATCAGACTTGCTGCTGAGCCTCAATGTGGGGCTCCATCCCAGGACCCCAGGATCATGACCTTTGCCAAATGCAGATACTTAACCAACTGAGCCACCCAGGTACCAAGAAGGGACAATATTTGTAACTGAAAACTTATCTGAGTTGGTTATTCTAAAGACCCAGATCATCTTAGACCTGAAAACTTAAAAGCCAACAAATAAGAATTTTTCCTTACTTTAACACATATTTTAAGGTCCAAAAGCAAGCTCTTTGGGGTGGATTAACATGTTTGCCATAGTACTTAGAAATCAGAGACTCAAGAAAGAAATGTTAAATAAAAATTAATTCTTAAAAAGTAGTTTTAAACTCTTAAAAGAATTATACTTTTAATATTTTCACTATCTGATACTATCCATATTCTAAATGTATATATTTATTTTTAAATCTTTTTTAAAAATATAAGGAAAAGACTGATAATACATGATCCCTAGCATAATATCTTGTGCTTGGGTGGCCCACTAAATAGACATATGCCATTTTCTCCTAGTGCAGGCCATGAAAGTAAACCAGGTATTGACTGCTGTGCTGAATCTTTCAGCCAACCAACATATCTGATAAATACAGCATCAGGGTACTAAATAGTAGCCATGTCACCCAGTTTTTACCTTGTATGCGCAGGTTCCCTTGAGGACAATTAAGTTTTCATTCAGATATCAAGGGGCGAGGTATCTTTTTAAAATATTTGCCAACTAAAAATGATAAGTAATATTAAAAGATACCAGGTTTAAGTTTAGAGAACCTTTGTTTGAGAGTGGTCTCTGAGCCTCAGTTTATCAGTATTAAGTGATGAGAATTCCACCCCCCCACACAACTTCCCACCCCCACCTAATTTGCAGAATATCAAAAAAAAGACTCAAATTTGTGGCCTGTAAATCCTCCTTAAGGATCTCCAGAGAGTTCAGGGTTCAGGGAAGGAGCAGCCTTAGAAGCTACCTTGAGAGCGGAATCAGGGAGCATCAAGGCTTTTCTTAAAACCACAGCTTCTCTGATTTCATCTACTGTACATAATGAGCCTCTGGGTCAGATTTACTATAAAGAAACTCCTCTATAAAAAAAAAAAAAAAAGAAAGAAAAAGAAACTCCTCTATAGCTTAAAAAATATTTTATAGGCACAACAGTAAACCAATATACAATCATTATGAATTCTGTATCAACTGAAAACTTCATATAATTACAAATAGCAATGAAAGCATTAAGTTTATAAATCACATCTTTCAGAAACCCAAGTCCTTTTATATTTATCTATCCCATCCAATCTCATAAAATCCACTACTCGCCTAAGTGATCACTTATAACTATCTTAGGAATGGGAAAATTAAGGCACCTGTCCAAGATTAGTGACAAAGCAAGAAATTATAATTTTATTCCCAGTCCTGTTAGCTCCTCTTAAGTCTTGAAATCTAAATATTGTTCTACATACTTAAAATGATTAATTCATATCATTTATATTCTTCCCCCTTTCATACTCTTAACTTGTCATAAAAAGAAATTTCGAGAAAGAACTATTTGGCATCAGATCATTTTCTAAATTTTACAGCAATATATTTAAACACCTTATAAACTTTTTAGGTGTCAAATTGCTTCCCATGTAATACAAGGTAACAAATTTTTTTTTCTATATTCTTCCCCATGCCCAGAAGAAAAAAAAGTATTTCTCAGTTTGGTGCCTTAAGAGCCTCAGTCATGCATTCCAATCTTCCTAAGCATTATACTTTATTTTCCACTTCTCTGCTCACCAAGTTTTATTCTATTCAGTGCCCAGTTGGAAGGCCACCTCCACCATGAAGATTTCTTCCATCAAAAGTGAACTTCTCCTGTAAGGACATCATGTGCAACACCGTCATTTGCTATTCTATGCTGCCCTGTGTTATTTCTTGCTGCTTTGCTTATATAGGTGTTGTTTCCCTAAGCATCCCAAATATGCCATTGATCTTTGAATCACCAGCAATTAGAAGAGGGCCTACCCATAAGGTACCGCCAGTAATAATATGCTAAGTTTTAATTATTTAGTTTTTTCCTATGGCTTTAAATTTATTGCACAACCTTATGAAAAACAAAATTAAACAAACACACCCCCTTTCCCACTTCGACAAATCCTTTCGTTCTTTTTTCTATGTATCCTACCAGACTTTGATGAACATTCAATAAATATAGGAACACCTCCTCTATGCCAAGTATCAGATTGAGCACTGAAGAGCAAGGTAGACCAAACAGGTACAACACAAATCCTCAATGAACTTACACTCTGGGGAAGAAAGTAGGAAAAAATTAAAAAGCAAATAAAATAATTGGGGGAAGTATTAAACGTTTTGAAATAAATAGACAAAAGACCCAAGGCACTTTCAAATACATTTGTAACACAACTGAAAATACTATGGGAAGTCAGGACAGGCCTCTAAGTAGCCTATAATATAAGGTGCCAGAGAGAGGTGGGGTGTTTTTGTTCTTGTTTCTCTTTTCATTTTCTATAAGCATACAGTTTGCATAGTTTTAATCTTGTGTAGCTTCAAATTTATATATCTTTTTCCCCGCTCAGGAGTCTTGCTATCTCTGAATTTAAAAAATCAGGCTATTAAAAAAATACATAACTGTACTTATATATGAGCACTTCTAATGCTGATTTGAGGGTAGAAGAAAAAAAACTCCCACAAGCTTCAGATTTCTTAGGAATCTGCCACCCCTCACCATGACCTTTACTTGGAAGGAGCAGACTTCCAGAATATGGGGTGCATGTGGCCCCAGGCAGAAAGCAGGCTCCAAAAGGGGAAGTGGTAATGTCAGGGCCCTAAATTTTTCATAAGGTACAAAGGACTTCAAAGGATAAAAGACAGTGGTGTTTGAAAAGGTCAGGTTGTCGAGGGGGTACAAGCCCCTGGTTTCCCTGTCTGGGGTTCACTCTCAGTTCATGACTCCCATTAGTATCAGCGGCTCGGTAGTTCTTTGTTTACAGAACAAAAGAGCTTCAATTCCTGAGGTCTTTGCCTCGTCTAGAAGTCCATGGGCCTGGCACAGCGTCCGGCACATGGCAGCGGCTCACCAAACACCGACCGGGCCAGAGCCCCAGCTCCACCCTCAACCCCGTCTACTTTCCCGCCATCCCGCCCTGCTCCCCGCACCACCGCAGACCTGGCGGCCGCACACTCCCGCCAACTCCGAAGCCCTCGCCGGGCACCACCGCCCTCTGCAGCCGGCCGACCCACCTGGAGACCCCCGCCGCCTGCGTCACCACCGCAGGCTCTGGCTACCCAGAACTTCCGCCTCGGTCTCCTTGGTTACCGCGTTACCCCCGTACCCATAGCAACCGGAATGCTAGGTCCCTGCCGCTCTCGACCAGCAGAGGGCACAAAGGAGCCGGCCGAGAGAGCGAAGAGGGGAGAGGAGCAGAAATGAGAAGAGAGGGAAGAAAGGAGGGGGAGCAGGAACGGGGCGGAAAAGAGATCTTCTCGGAAAGGAAAGGACTGGGAAACTCAGCAGGCTGCGAAGGCTTTCTGCTGGAGGGGATACTACCACATTCACAGCAATATTCTAGAAGTTTTATCTGTAATATTTAATTCATCCTCCTAATGGCCCAATTTATATCTAAGAAAATTAAGGCACAGAAAATCTGAATAATGACTCAAAATTACAAAGCTAGCAAATGGCAAACCCAAGAAGAATTAACCCAAGCAATTAAGACATTCCACATGTATGCTCTGTTAAATCGTTTATCAAAGGTCACAATAGGTAAAATCAACACTAGAATCCAGGTCTTAAGAACCCTTTTTTCTTTATACCAAATATATGATCCATAGCTGTGTGTGAGTCTTCTATATATTCATCATATATCATATACTATGTGTGTGAGAGAGGAGAGAGAAATAATCAACCCATGCTTCTCAAACTTTTCTGTTCCAGTCACCTGTGGTGAACTTATTTTTTGCTTCCTAGTTATGCTACAGTGTTTTGTTTTTTTAACTCTTTTTTTTTATACAATTCAAGTAGGATGTGTGGTTGGTTCTTCAGTCAGTTGGTCTAAAAATGTCTATCCTTATCCACATTGTTAACTATCTTGTGACTAGATTAATAATCTCAACTATTATAGTTGAGATACTAACTTTTGCACCATTGCTTTCCCCATTAATATGTCTGTCAATACTCATTTAAGAACACATTTAATGTTTTCCCCTGGCAGGTTCAGTTGTACAAAACTCAACTAACATAGATAAGAAAAGACAATGATAGTCTTGTGGCTATGATTCTGGGCTTTGAAATGAAGGCAGTCCTGAGTCTGAGTCCTGGTCCTGCCACAACTTAGCTATTGTGTGACCCTGAGTGAGATATAAAACCCAACTAATTGCTTAAATGAGATAATAATACACTTAGTCTATACATAGTCTAGCATGGAAGCATAAATGAAATGATTCATGTTAAGTCTTTAGCACTAAGCCAGGCCCATAGTTGGTGCTTGATAAATGGTTAAAAAAAAATGGTGGCAGTGCTGTACCCTGATTGGCATCTAAGTGTTCATGATATAAATTCACCAAGTCCTTCCTTTAATCTAGTACAATGCCAAATGTCAAATGGACGTGCAATACTATGAGAGTTTTCTTATGCAGGACTGTTTTCCAGACATGCTCTTCAAATTACCAGGAAAGATATTTTCAGTGTGTATCCATCCATTCATTTGTTCAACAAATATTTATTGAAAGTCCACTCTTCTACATCTTGAAAATACTGCAGTGAAGAAAACATAGCCCTTCCTGTTAGCAAACTTATATCCTAATAGGGACAGAAAGACAATAAACAAACATAAATATATGTCAGGTGCTTTGAAAAAACTAAAGCAGAATAAAGAAACGGAAAATAATTAAGAGTTCAAATTTAGGTTAGATGGTCAGGAAAGTCCCAGAATGCAGTGAGAGAGGAAGACATGGGCAATTAGGGCCGGGAACATTCCAGACAGAGGGAAGAGTAAACAAACTTCAGTTCAGGCCCAATCAATAGGAGTATTTTGCATAAAATCTCTGATTACTTCTGTACAGCACATTTTTGCTTGCAAAAGGCATTCTTAAAATGCATTTACTGGTGCAACAGTAAAATTAAACTCATAAAAATAATGTATAAAATACTCTGGCACTTTTCAAAAGCATTAAAAGGACATTATCTTACTTATACTCAGAGAAATATCTTAGCTTATGCACAGTTATGCAAAACAAAGCACAGCCAAAAAATAAGCCTGATGCCAAGTTGCATAGTAAAATGAAAAATATGAAAAGCTTGTCTTTCAGAACCATGATTAGTGACAAAATGAAATGAAACATGTAAAAACAATGACACCTCTAGAGATAGGATTTCCTCTCTGCTGAAGCAGAGTGCATTTAACTGACACCAGCAATTCTGCAAATAGTTTACCACATCTATATCGGGAGCATGGTATTCCTGAGCGTTTTTGCAAATTCATGCTTCATTGTGCCAGTATGAAGACAAGATTGGAATGCAAGTTTTCTGAGCTAGGGTTGTTCAATGTAGAGATAAAAATTGCCCACATTGAAGAAACCAAGAGCACAGACTTACTGAATTAAAAGGATAGCTAGCTACAAGGGCATGCTTAAAAAGTCATTCTCTCTCACATGCTCGCACACATGCGCACACACACATGCACACACACACACTTGTGTAAGCAAGTCCCGCTCATTAACTAACCTTCTTTCGTACTTGGTAGGCTACCGCCCACAGGAAAATTGCACAGGCCTCGAGACTTTCTGGCCATTCACAGGTGATAAAAGTTCTTAGATGAATAATAAAAATGTCCAGTTCCACATAATTATTGAAACTTTGCATGTGATTCAGTATTAAGTTTTTTCCCCTTCTCAGTGGTTGGGTCTTCTGAACGCAGGGAGGCCTGAAGTCAAGAATCTGTTAAGGGAGCCTTGGTTTTCCATTCCTCATCACCCACGCTTGCTTCAGTCTTATTAATTGCCTACATTAAAATCATGGAAAAGGAGAAGGATTAAAGCCAAAAAGTTCTAACCTGATGGTACTGAGCCTGCCAGGCCTTTAGAGCAGGCCATTCACTGGAGACCACCCCACCCCCCTCCACTGAGAACATCTACCTACCTTCTCCTAGCCGCTGGTGAAGCATTCTCCTAATGCCTTTGCTTACTGGGTTGCTAGGCATCAAGTGATTAATCTTGTTTCTCTCTGTGAAGTCTCTGTGGGGTCCTGGACAGAATTTTAAATGACCCATTTTCTCTTACATTTTCGCACATTCTGTGTCTGACCTACAGGCGATCCTCTTGCATACTTCGCCCCGCCACCCTGTGGGTGTGCAAGACAGCCAATGTAATCACCTCTCTCCAGCTCATGCACCAGCAGCCAGCCAGCTTACCCACCACACTTCTGACTCCCCAGATGGAAGTAAACAACCAGTCTGCTGCATCCCCAGTGGCAGGGACCCCACTGATGTATGTCTCACCAGGCTTCAAATGACAGTCAGGGACTGTTGACAGACATTGCCCAAAACTTGGAAATAAATTAATAAAGAAATAATTACACATCCTTTCAAAGCCCCCTCTAAGAGCCCTCAAAGGTCACCTTATTTTCTAGGAGAATATACCTCTGTGTGATTATGATTTACTATTGTATTAAGCATACTATGTAAAGTTACATACTATTTGGTAGGTTTTTGCATCTATAACTTTGCATCTAAATATGCAGATAAGTCCTTTTAGGTAAAATAATGCAAGAGATTAGGGTTTTACTGCCCTGTAATACATCAACCAGATTAGTATCTAACCTAGAAATCTTATACCAATGTTTTTGGTCAATGTTTCTATATAGCTAGCCTCTCAAAAATTTTTGAGCCAGCTTTACCATCCTGGTGGTTCCTTTTGTAACGAATTAAATACACTGTGGAACATATACATTCTTGTATTTATAGAATATCATGTTCTGACCTACTGAAATGATATTTTGATATCTCCAGGCCTCCCTCTTTTGAAAGGAGATGGGACAAAGCTTACCAACAGCTTTCCAAAAGTACTCTTTCAACCTCTACTCTACTTCTTGGCTCCTCAAACCCTTTTCTAGGCAGAAGCTGGTGGTCAGTTGAGGACTGAAAAACAAGTTTTCTACCATCTCCACTCTCAAGTCCTGCAATGTAACCTTACTTGGAAATGGAGCACCTACTTCCTTCCTGCCTTGGCAGACACTGAATACAACATCCTATTACATATGGATGGGATTTTTCAAATTGTCAAGGATAACTGAGCTTTAGAGGCAACATAAAATTACAAAAAGATTTCACACAAAAACCTAAATTACTGTGATGTAAATATATAGAAGTGGTTCTGAAGGGCTAAACTTAAAGAAGGAAAAAGAAGAAACTTGTAGTTCGGAGGTGACATTGTCCTTTTATAATTTTTCTTAGCCTTGTAATTTCTGGCTGTCACCAATGACACAGCTCTTCAGCAGATAAATTTCCATAACACTAGGCAATTATTACTGATATCTTGCAAGTGGAGGAAAATCATCAGGGCATATGATAAATTTCTGCTTCCTGCAGTGTGTGTTTCTTTCCCAGTTGAGAAATAAATGTCTGGGCTTGTGGGACGGGCACAGCTTCATTTAACCCACACGTGCTCAGCACCTGTTCTATCCCAGGTGCTGCCCTAATGGATACAGAGAAACAAAGGCTGCATCTCTGCCCTTGAGGAACCCATTGTCTGTTGAGGGATATGAGAGTTTACAAATAATTGATATGTAATGTAGCAAGTACCGTACTCACAAAATATGGGAACAAGACATGTTTGTGGCATGGCCAGAAATTCTGAGCCATTCAAACACGGTATATATGGCACAGAGATATGGATAAAAAGCAGTGTTGTGGTCAAATTTAAAAGGATCTCAGATAAGACACTACCCCGTACACAATGGAAACCCCAAAATTGATTTTAAGACAGAAAATAATCATCTCCGTAGGCTTACAGCACCATCTTTCAATGGTAACTCCGGTGGCAATGTGAGGATTGAGCAAAAGTAGAAGATGAAGACAAAGGGACAATTTTGAAGTACAGTTATATCAGTGATATTATATGATAGAAATGTTGAGTCTAGAATAAATCAATGCAGAGGTCACAGGTGAGATAGGTTTAAGAGGATTTCTTGAACTTCAACACTTGGAGACTGAAGACAGGTGTTTGTCAAGAAACAAGAAAGTTCACAGAGAGTGGGGAACAAGGAGGTGGTGGAGAAAGTAGTTCTGTTTTGAAGGTTTTACTTCTGAGATAGCATTAAGAAGTAATAAAAAAAAATATGGGTCCAATGATTGGGAAAGTGATGAGGGCTGATTATATATATTAGGGTGTCATCAGCATGTAGAGAGTAATCAAAGATAAAGGAAGAGTTTACATACAATTCATGTAAACAGGTCCAGAGTAAGTGAAGCTAGAACTTGTGATGAGGGTCTTTTTTTTTTTTTAAGAATTTATTTATTTATTTGACAGAAAGAGATAGGTCACAAGCAGATAGAGAGGCAAAGCAGGAGGGTGGGGAGAAGCAGGCTCCCCACCGAGCAGAGAGCCCGATGCAGGGCTCAATCCCAGGACCGTGAGATCATGACTTGAGCCAAAGGCAGAGGCTTTAACCCACTGAGCCACTCAGGCGCCCCTGTGATGAGGGTCTTAGAAACACATTTTATTTGAACAGAACACTATTTTCTTTCATTTTTTTTACCACACCCTCTAATTTAATATGAGTTTAATATTCCTTGGTTCCATCCAAGGGTTGATAAACAACCATGGTGGACATCAACAATCTGCTATTCATTCTTCTATTTGCCTGGGAGCAATCTGTGAGCCTTGGCAGCCATGTTTTCCCACATAACCCAACCCACTCTTACAATGGTTTATTGGACAGGAGTCCAAACTAGACCAGATTCTCTCTTGCAAGAGTGTGGAATTGAGTCTGAGAGAGAGAGCTTTAGGGTTGCAATATTTTGTCATTTGGACCATAGGAAAAAAAAAAGGAAGAAAAGACAAAGGGGGGGGCAGGAAAGGAGGAGATTATCTGGAGGCTTTCCTTTTCCTGAACACTAGCTACAGCCCAGCCCTTGAGTTTCAAGATACACCCCTGTAACCTTAAAATAAATTCTCCTTTGTAACTTAAACTAGCGTGGCTTGGTTTTGGCTGTTCAGAACAAAGAAACTTGACTAAGATGACTCCCAGAAGAGTTGTAATATAAAGTAATTATCTTAAAACGGCAAGTCCAAGGTGTAGATTTCCAGAGAATTCTTATAAATAGCAGTAGAATATTAATCTATGTCTCTGATAATTTTAAATTAATATTCCTACATACACAAAATAGGAAAGTCATCTGGCATTCTTTTGAAGCCATTCTCTCCAAAAAATGCTCGAATCTCTTGTTTATTTTTTAATCAGTTTAATTTCTTAGTTTATTTGCTTTAAGTTTAGCTGTGCCAGTTTTGCTATCAGACAATTATTTATAATTGATGTAGCTTTAGGGAAAAGCTAATCTTAAAAAGAAAAAAGCTGGCATTTCAGAGAAAAAGTCATTCATTTTTGATCCTTGCCAAGTTTTAATAAGTGTATCCTACTGTCTTCTTGAGATTTATGCACTGTTAGCTGTACTTCATTTGGAAAATTTGCATTTTTCTCTTATGCACTCAAGCTGGGAGGCACAAAACAAGAGTTACAAGGTTTGTTTGACATGAGATGTCTGAGAGTAATTTTCTTTCATCAACTTTATTCTCCTACAGTTCTCATCCCCAAGGGCAGATTTTTCATCAGATTTTGTGAAACATTTTATAACAACCTTACCTTTGCAAAAGTTGCTTCCAAAACATTCCAAAGGAGCTGTCACAACTCTCCACTATACAACAAGCTAGATTTACTATTCTTATGCCCACTTTGAGTTAACATGATCTTTGTACACATCTTCACATTAACTCAGAAAATCGTATGCATCTAATGTAATTAGCTTCTGTGAAGCTTTGGACAATCACCAAATACTCATGGAGGACCTACTACTTAACAGGTACTTTTATAGATAATGGGTACAAACATAAATAAGACAGAGTGGTTTTCTGTCTTTGCAGAAAAAAAATAGTCTAGATGGGAGATACTGAGAAGAATTGAGAATAACAACGGCTAAAACTGCATGAGAACATGATACCGTGGGAGCTCAGAGGAAGAACACTAACCCAACAGTTAAGGCTCAAGAAAGGCATCTTTACACAAGAGATGTCCTATCTAGGTTTGGCCCAGATGGTTAAGTAGGAGCTCCAGACTGGTTTGGGGGGGGAGTGAAATTAGGGAATGTTCTGGGTAGAACAAAAAAGAATATGCTAACTTCCCCACAGTTAGTTAAAATATGGTAAGTTTAAAGAATCTAAAAATTTCCAGCATTACTGAAACATGAAAAGAGCTTGGGAGAAGTAGATAATGGGGAAGAAAAGAAGAGGGGGTCATGCTCTGGCAAAAAGGAGACTAAGAGGTTATTGCTACAGTCTATGAGATACTAGTGGTCTAGACCTTGATCTTGAAGTAATATTAAAGGAAAGTGAAAAGATCCAATATTTATATTGAAAAAATCATCCGTGGACTTGGAATTGATTAGTGAGGCTGAGAATCAAGGATGATCCCACTATTTACAGAACTGAAGATAAAATTTTTGCATTTATACTCAAGAGATAGTGGTCTGTGGTTTTCTTTTCTTATTATGCTTTTGTCTGGTTTTGGTTTCAGAATAATGGTGGCCTCATAGAATGAATCAGAAAGTATTCCCTCTGCTTCTATCTTCTGAAAAAGATAACACAGGATTGGTATAATTTCTTCCTTCAATGTTTGTTGGAATTCACCAGTGAATCCATTTGGGCCTGGTACTTTCCGTTTTTGAAGGTTATTAATTATTGATTCAATTTATTTAATATATATAGGCCAATTCAGATGGTCTATTTCTTCTTGTATGTTTTAGCACATTGTATCTTTCAAGGGATTAATTTTATCTAGGTTACCAATTTGTGGGCCTAGAGTTGTTCATAGTATTCACTGATGATTCTTTTAATGTCCAATAGATCTGGAGCAATCCTCCCTCTTTCATTTCTGATATTAGTAGTCTGTAGACTCTCTCTTTTTTCCTTAGGTAGCCTGGGTAGAGAATTGCTGATTTTGTTGATCATTTCAAAGAACCAGCAATTGGTTTTATTGATTTTCTCTATTGATTTTCTCCTGTTTTCAATTTCATTGATTCCTGCTCTAGCTCTTATTATTTCTTTTCTTCTGCTTACTTTGGATTTAATTTGATTTGATTTTTCTAGTTTCCTAAGGTGAAAACTGAGATGACTGATTTTAGATCTTTATTTTTTTCTAAAGTATACATTCAATGTTATAAATTTCCCCAAAAGCACTGCTGCATCCTACAAATATTGATAAGTTGTGTCTTCTTTTTCATTGAGTTCAAAATATTTTTCTTCATTTCTCTCAAGATTTCTATTTTGATCCATGTGCCATTTGGAAGAGTGTTGGTTAATCTCCAAGTATTTGGGGATTTTTTTAGCTATCATTCTTTGTTGATTTTTAGTTCCATTGTGGTCTGAGAGCAGACATTGTATGATTTCTATTCTTTCAAATTTATTAATGTGTGTTTTATGGCCCAGAATGCAGTCTATCATAGTGAAAATTCCATGTGACTTAGTAGAATGTGTATTCTGCTGTAGTGGGATAAAGTAGTCAATAGATGTCCTTTATATCCAGTTGATTGATGGTGTTGATAAGTTCAATTATGCCCTAATTGATTTTCTGCCTGCTGGATCTGTCCATTTCTGATAGAGGGATGTTGAAATATCTAACTAATAGTGGATTCATGTATTTTGACTTACAGTTTTACCAGTATTTGCCTCACAAAATTTGTCACTCTGTTGTTAGCCACATAAATGTTAAGAGTTATGTCTTCTTGGAGAATTAACCCCTTTGTCATTACATAATGCTTCTCTTTAGTACTGACTCTTCCTTGCTCTGAAGTCAGCTCTGTCTGAATTTAATGCTCCTGCTTACTTTTGAGTAACGCTAGCATGTTTTGTATTTCTCCGTTTACTATTAATCTATATGTGTCTTTACATTTAAAGTGGGTTTCTTTTAGATAAGGTATAGTTGGGCTTTGTTTTTCTTTTTTCTTTTTTTTAAGTTTTTAAATTCCAATTAACATATGATGTAATATTAGTTTCAAGTGTACAATATAATGATCCAACACTTCCATACAACACCTGGTGCTCATCACAACAAGTGCCCTCTTCAATCTCCATCAACTATTTAACCCATCATCGCACCTACCTGCCCTCTGGTAACCATCAGTTTGTTTTCTATAGTTAAGAGTCTGTTTCTTGGTTTGCCTTCCTCTTTTTCTCCCCTCTTTGTTCATTTGCTTTGTTTCTTAAATTCTACTTGTCTTTTCTTGTTTTTTACTTATTTACTTATTTATTATTTACTTACTTCATAAGTTTACTTTACTTACTTATTTACTTACTTATTTCATACTTATTAGCATAATATTTTCTAGCTCCATCCATGTCATTGCAAATGGCAAGATTTCATTCTTTTTATTGCTGAGTAATATTCCATTGTACATATATACATATATATATGTATGCATGTATATACACACATCATCCTTATCCATTCATCAGTTGATGGACACTTAAGCTGTTTCCATAATTTGACTATTGTAGGGGCGCCTGGGTGGCTCAGTGGGTTAATGCCTCTGCCTTCGGCTCAGGTCATGATCTCAGGGTCCTGGATCGAATCCCACCATCAGGCTCCCTGCTTAGCAGGGAGCCTGCTTCCCCCTCTCTCTCTGCCTGCCTCTCTGCCTACTTGTGATCTCTCTGTCAAATAAATAAATAAAATCTTGAAAAAATTTTGACTATTGTAGAGAATGCTGCTATAAACATCAGGGTGCATGTATACTTTTGAATTAGTATTTTTGTATTCTTTGGGTAAATACCCAGTAGTGCAATTGCAGAATCTTAGGGTAGTTCTATTTTTAACTTTTTGAGGAACCTCCATACTCTTTTCCCCAGTGGCTACATCAATTCACATTGCCACCAACAGAGCAAGAGTTAGGTCATTAATTTGTTACTCTGCTTCTTTCAGCCTGCTGTTCATTGCATTAAGCCTGTTTCCAATATCACTTATTGCATTCTTCATCTCTGATTAATTCTTTCTTAACTATTTTATCTTTATGGTAAGGATCTCACTGATGTCTTCTTTTCTCAAGCCCAGTGAGTATCCTTATGATTGTTGCTTTAAATTCTCCATCAGTCGTGTTACTTATACTTATTTCACTTAGATCTCTGGCAATGGCCTTATCTTGTTCTTTCATTTAGGATAAATTCCTCCATCTTTGCATTTTGTCTTAGTCTCTGCCTTCTTCTGTATATTAGAAAAGCCTATTATGTTTCCTGTTCCTTCTTTGATGTGGCCTCTTCTCTCCCTTCAGTTGAGGAATTTATTCTATCAGTCTCCAAGTAGATTTCTGGGGTATCTAGGATAATTTGATGATTATCTAGTTCTGTTCATGGGCTGGGACAAGCCTAGAGTTCCTCCTCTGTGTCGGCCATCTTCCTCTCTCCCTAGGTTTTGTTTTTCAGGCCACTCTGACACTCTGTCCTTTAACTGGTACATTTAAGCCACTGACATTCAAAGTGATTATTAATATAGTTGGATTAAATCTATAACATTTGGTACTTCTTAAAATTTGTTACTCTTGTTCTTCACTCTTACTTTTCCACTTTTTTTGCTTTTTTTGTAGTTTTACTTGAGCATTTTATATGATTCCATCTTCTCTCCTTTCTTAGCTTATAAGTTACACCTTTTTAAAAATACTTTTTAGTAGTCGTCCCAGTGTTGGTAGCACACAATTTCAACTCATCCCAGTCCACTTTTCTGTACCATTGGATGGGTAGTGTGAATACCTCATAATTACAATATTAATTCTTCTCTCACTTTCATGATACCATTGCTATCCCTCATTTCATTTATATATACACCATGTATATAATAAGCATATATATTATACACATATAGGCATATATATACACAAATAAGTTTGCAAAGTTAAATGCTTACTTTTCACTGTTTAATCATTGCTTTTATCATCTTGAACTGCTATCTATTAAATCAATTAAGAATAAGAAAAACAAAAACAAAAGTTTTTCTTATACCATCACTTATTCCTTCTCCTGTGTCCTTTTTATATGTAGATCTATTTCTTGCCTATATCATTTTTCTCCTCTCTAAAGAATTTCTTTTAACATTTCTTTCAAGGCAAGCCTGCTAGAAACAAATTCCCCAATTTTTGTTTGTCTGAAAAATTCTTTATTTCTCCTTCCTTCTTAAAGGATGATTCTAGGTAAACTTTTTTTTTTTTTTTTTTTTTTTAAGAATACAATTTTTCCACAGTTCTTCTTGTCTTTGCTTCTCTCTAGCTAAGGTGTTTTCCCCTGCCTTGTTTTTTTTTTTTTTTTAAGATTTTATTTATTTATTTGACAGAGAGGAGAGAGATCATAAATAGGCAGAGAGACAGGCAGAGAGAGAGGGGGAAGCAGGCTCCCTGCTGAGCAGAGAGCCTGATGTGGGGCTCAATCCCAGGACCCTGAGATCATGACCTAAGCCGAAGGCAGAGGCTTTAACCCACTGAGCCACCCAGGCGCCCCATCCCCTTCCTTGTTTTAAGTTAACTGGGAGGGGAGTCCCTCTGGAGTTTTTAACTCTGAGTTAAACTGCACCTCCAACAATTCCTCAATTACAGTTCAAGTTTCCTGACCTTCATACTGGTTTCCAAGGAAGTTTATGTTCCAGTAAGTTGTGATTCTCTGTATTTACCTATAAGTGTCTACAATTTACAGGCAGTGGTTTGCCTTTGAGCTTACTTTCCCTAAAGATGAAAGGAGCATTGTTAATTTTTCAGCTGATTTTCAACTGAAAATCAGTTGATTTTCAGCTTTTCTTTTGTTAGGACTGAATGGTGACTCCCAAGGCCAGATCAGAAACTTGAATCCTCCTTGTTTTTTCAATAATTGGTATATGAAAATCATCTCTTAAATTATATTTACTCATAGTGAGTTTGAGCATTTTCTCATGGCCATTTGTATTTCTATTTCTGAGGACTGTTTCTTTTCAACATGGTTAACTTTTAATTATTACCATTTAGTTTCTACTGCAAATAAGGCTATCTTTCTTTTACCCAACTTTATTGGGGTATATATAATGTACCTACAGTAAATTATACACATTTTAAGTTTATAGTCAATGAATTTTGACACATGCATGTACCTGTATAACTACCACTACACTCAAAATATGTCAAAAATATATCATTCTAGAAAAGTTCCTGTTTGCCCCTTTGCAGCGAGCAATCCCAGATAACCACTAACATACTTTCTGCCACTATAGAATAATTTTCTTGTTCTAGAATTCATTATAAATGTAAACATGCAGTTTGTACTCTTTTGTATAAGGCTTCTTTACTCAGAATAATGTTTCTGAAAATTTTCTATGTTGATGTGTGCATCAGCAGCTTATTCTTTTTTATTGCTAAGAACTATTCCATTGAATAGACATACCACAATTTATACATTTATACATTCATTTATACATTCATCTTTTAATTGCTATTTCATTGTGTCTAGTTTTTGTCTGTTACGAATAAAGCTGCCTTAAACGTCTGTGTGCAAGTAAGAGAGTTCCATTTGCCATCACTTCTTTTATGAGCATGATCTGGAAATTGTATGTATGGCTTCAGTCTTTATCCAATTAAACAGAGCTTAGTCATGTGACCACATCTGACTACAAGGGAAGCTGGAAAAATAGTCTGTAACTCAAATGCCACGTGCCTCTCTAAAATTCAAAGTTTCTATTACCAGTGGAAGAAAGACAAAATAGAAATGTGAGGGATTGACTTCATGTGAAGGGGAGAAATCAAATCTGGCTTCTGGATTTTGGGTGGATGTTGGTGTTATTAACTGACTTGACATGCTGAATTTGAGATTTAGGTGCCCAAGCGGATGGATGTGTAAACTGTTCAATATACCATTCTGGTATATTTCCATCAAAGATCAAAACTGGGAATACAGATTTGAAAATCATCCACATACAGTATAATTTAAAGCAATGGGAAGGGATGAGATCATGAGGGAGTGATTATAGTATATGGTTTCTTTCCCACGAAACAATGGTTTCACAAGCTGTTTTCAGAAACCAAGCTAAGTATAAATATAACTAGCAGAGTGCTACTTAGCCTAAAACAAAACGACAAAACAAAACCTTTTTACCCCTTTTCCCTAATAATACAGTAAACCACTTACAGATTGTATTTCCAAGCCTCTCTTAAAGCTTGGTATGGCTATATGACTAAAGTCTTATCATTCAATGGAATGTTAGTGATAATGTCCCTACCAGTCTGGATGCCCATTTCCAGACTCTTACATTAAAAAAAAAAAAATTAACTTCTATCTTATTTAAGCCACTATATGTGATTTCTTTTTTTTAGCAGCTTAAGGCTTAACTGAATCATCAAGCATATCCAATTATTTCTTATGCTCAACTAAACAAATCTCTGTTGCCACTTATTTTATTCATTTTTATTGATTTTATCAAGATCTTGTTTATTTTTTGGTATTACTTATTCAGGTTCAGTTTACAAAAAAAGTTTTAGGTTGCTAGTATTTCTAAACTGCTCCAAGAAATAATGATATTATCTTGCAGAATATTAATGAATATTTTCTTCATGTACTAGCAATTCTTTCCAGTCATTGCCTCAATTAATTCTTGATGCTAAAGTTTAAAAAAAAAGCTAATGTGGTTGTCCTCATTTCACTGAAGAAAACGAAGTAGAGATATTAAATTATTTGCCCATAATAGCAAACCCAGTTAATGGAAAAGGTGGAAGTAAAATGCAATTATCTCACTTCTGTTTTTATTGAACTATTGGATTACAAGTCACAACCAATTAAAAACAGGATACAAGAGCTAGCAGCATAACCTTTTTATCATGGAGACAGCCCCAAAAAACTGCCCATCGGCACTTTATTAAATGTTTCTTACTTTTTAAAAAAGTATTTTGCTGATCTTTTTCACTATTAAGTTTACATATATAAAGATACATAACTATAGAGAAACAGACGAAAATGTGGAAAATATTTTAAATATAGAAAATACATTCACTCCACGTTTTCTGCACATATCAAAAGCTGTTTATATGTGTATGTATTTTCTTCCAGCCCTTTCTCTATCCATATTACTAATCATTTAATCTTCACACAATTGTGATCAAATATAAATTCATATGGCATCTCTTGTGTTTCTCAACACAAGTGAAATTCAACAGAAATCCATCGGGTGGAGTTGTACTATAACTTAACATTTCAAAGTGTTTTTCAACTTCTTTTTAACTTTTCCCCAGGCCTAATATAGCTTATGGCTAAGCAATATTTACTATCTATAGATTTTAAAAATATTCCATAAAAATGGAAATTGTTTGGAGATTGTTGACATGAGCATTATTTTCTTTTCTGATTGTATAAATACAAGCCACACACAAATGGACACAATTTAGGATTTAATAATCCTGTCAAAAAATACAGTTGCTTATTTTCCCCCAAATATGCAGACTAATGAGACTGATTAGAAAATAATAATTGACTTAGTAAAAAATGCTGCTCTGTCCTTTCACCTCAAACTCATGGGTTTTTTTCTGCCATCAAGAAGAGAAGTAAGCATCTGATAACCCAATTCCTCTGAGACAAAATGTTCTCTGCCCCAAACAAACAACTCTTCATTAATCTTGATCCATTCTAATAGGTGCTACAGAAAGCTGCCAAAAGTTTGACATATACTCAGGAAACAAGCTCCTTGAAAAAAGATTTACACCTGTATATACAATCAAGTTAAGCTTTCTCTGGATGTCTGGTCTAAGTATCATCAATATCCCACAAAGGACACATCCTAGAAATTCTGATTTAATGTCTCTGAGGTAGACCTCAAGAATCTGTATGTTTTACAAGCACCTGCAATGGCAGTCCAATTATCCCTCTAATTTCAGTTCATCCTCTGAAGGGAGACTTAAAAATTTCTTGCTGACTAATTAGGGCTCATTCCCCAACCCTCTCAAAAGTATGCCATTTATTTATGTCATTCAGAAGAATGAAGGCCAATATTGTGGTGGAAAATGGTGAGATATGAGGATTTATAGATTGGACTATAGATGAGTATTTTCTTGATCTCATTAGAAATTACTAAAATCAAAGTGCCTGAGTAGCTCCATGGTTAAGTGGCTGCTTCTGGCTCAGGTCATGATCCTGGGGTCCTGAGATTGAGCCCTACATCAGGCTCTCTGAGCAGCAGGGAACCTACTTCTTCCTCTCCCTCTGCCCCTGCCCCTACTTGTTCTCTCTGTCTTTCTCCCTCTCTCAAATAAATAAAATCTTCCAAAAAAAAAGAAAGAAAGAGAAAGAAAAGGAAGAAAGGAAGAAAGGAAGGAAGGAAGGAAGGAAGGAAGGAAGGAAGGAAGAAAGAAAGAAAGAAAGAAAGAAAGAAAGAAAGAAAGAAAGAAAGAAAGAAAGAAAGAGAAAGAAAGAAAGAAATTACCAACATCCTTTCTTAAAAGGGAATAATGTGGGGCACCTGGGTGGCTCAGTCGTTAAGCATCCGCCTTCAGCCCAGGTCAGATCCCAGGGTCCTGGGATCGAGCCCCACATCGGGCTCTCTGCCTGGCAGGGAGCCTGCT